>CM077446.1:2606035-3221035 GCA_039654765.1 Mylopharyngodon piceus
AATTTCATTTCAATCTCCCCGGCCCCACAATAAACTTATCATAATTTAAATGAACAGATATTAAATACAAAAGATTTCTGCAGTATCTGCCGTTTTATGAGCAAACATGACCATCCAGTTTAATTCTGTATATTTTCACATAACCTCCAAAGACAAACGGTCATAAATCTTCTCTGTGTAACGACAACAAGTCTCGGTTTTTACTGCATCCAGTCTTAAAATATAGAGCCTGTCTGGCCTGTGAAGAAAATATTCAAGCGCACAAGTTCTCCCTGAGAAATGTACTTTGTTTTTATCTTTATCTCTGTTTTAATGGTTACTGAAGCTCATGACTGTGTGAATCACCATGAAAACCCTCTACATGATCAGATCAGGTCATTTAACCAGACATCTGCTTGGAACATATAGTTTGGGTTTTTAGAATCATTTTGTATTGATTAAGATTACTCTTGTGAAGAAATAAGTGCACTTTTTAGCAAAAAGAGTTCAGAAATATACTTAAGTGCAAACTGAATGTAATGTTTTCAAACACTTAACTGCATATAAACTATCTGACTTATGACTTTGTCTTTTAGACCAGTGGAAAGATAATATCTGAAGACCCCTCAATATATACTTCTGCTATAATTACAAAGTTTATTTACATAAACTTGATATCCCTGATATCCATGTTCTTCTACAAAAATGAGTTGTTGAGGGAATAAATTAGGAAATTTGTATTTAAGATTTATATTAAGATTTATGATTTTTAGCTGTTTTAGATCATTTTAAACCTCATTTTATCTTATTTTAAATCATTTTAAGCCATCTTGGGCCCCTCTTGGAAGTTTTCTGAGGCCCCCTACTCTCATAGACTTGCACTGACAGTGAGACCCTTGTCATATATTCAGGGTGATGTCTATATCTACGGGTTTGAACAGTACATCCGACAATAAATCGGGCTTCCTTTCTTGAAGCCTGCCGTGAACAAACATAGTGCCACATTACAATTAGCTAGCAGGCAGTACGTTCATATTCGGTTCAAAATATCCCTGAAATTCTACCCATAAGCCCCTGCTAATCCACACAAAAGCCTCCATAGACTCGATGGAAAAAGTGGCAAGCTGTCCTACTTCAGAACTGGATATCATCCACATTGTTAGACTTTAGACAAACAAGCGAGTTTGTGACCTTCCGACGGAGAGCATTCCCAGCAGCCCTTGAGGTGGAGCTGTTGAAAGGTGAAGCTGTCTGCGATGTGATTTTCACACTGTTTGTGTGTTCAGATTGTATTTAGCACAATGTGGCGAGATCCTGCCAGCTCCCCGATGCCCATCTGTGTGTGTGTGTGTGAGCTGAAGGCTGGATTACGTTACTGATGGTCTCTGGCACACGCCGCACGCGTCCATGTGAGCCAAGTCCGCTGGGAAGCTGCTCTAGTTCTGGTATGTGGGTATGTGTCCGGTTGCGCTTCACGCTGAGGGCTGCTGGGATATAATTGATTTCTGTGGAAGAGGTTGCCATGTAAACTATATGCTAAAATACATCTGAAAAAATTGTGCACTAATGATGCATTTTCAACATGCACTCATGAAATGTACAGTATGGTTGCCAGAACTTTACCATTAAAAATATGGTAGTTTGATAGTTTAATTTTATGGTATAACTATGGTATAACTTTTATGGTTAATATTATACCTAATGTAAAAGAAAAAAAATCTGTTTTGTACCTACTGATAACCACTGTAATAATACAGGTGTTTGTAGGCATACAGAAGATGCACAGTGCAATACACAAAAATGATAACCAGAAACAATTATTTAAACAAAATGCCATCAAATGTAAAGTGTCATGTGGAAGATTGTGTGAATGTCAACTTACATTTTTTACTGTAAATCCTAAAATTATAAGACTATTCATTTTTTCTTCCAAAATCTGCACATTTCACAGTAATTACATAAAATATCCCATTAGATCTATTACAGTTTTTTTCACCATATATAGTAATGGAAACCTATGGAAGCTTGTTTCCGCCATGAAATAAAAAATAAAAAAGGTAATTGCGAGTTTATATCTTTTCTGAAATTCTGACTTTTTTCTCAGAATTGCGAGTTATAAAGTCACAATTGCAATTTATAAAGTGAGAATTGCGTGATATAAAGTGAGAATTGCGAGTTAAAGTCAGAATTGTGTGATATAAAGTCAGAATTGCGAGATAAAGTCAGAATTGTGAGTTATAGTCAGAATTGTGAGATATAAAGTCAGAATTGTGTGATATAAAGTCAGAATTGCGGGTTATAAAGTCAGAATTGCGGGTTAAAGTCAGAATTGTGAGATATAAAGTCAGAATTGCGGGATAAAGTCAGAATTGTGAGTTATAAAGTCAGAATTGCGTGATATAAAGTCAGAATTGCGTGATATAAAGTCAGAATTGTGTGATATAAAGTCAGAATTGTGTGATATAAAGTCAGAATTGCGGGTTATAAAGTCAGAATTGCAGGTTAAAGTCAGAATTGTGAGATATAAAGTCAGAATTGCGGGATAAAGTCAGAATTGTGAGTTATAAAGTCAGAATTGCGAGTTATAAAGTCAGAATTGTGAGTTATAAAGTCAGAATTGTGTGATATAAAGTCAGAATTACAAGTTATAAAGTCAGAATTGCGTGATATAAAGTGAGAATTGCGAGTTAAAGTCAGAATTGTGTGATATAAAGTCAGAATTGCGAGATAAAGTCAGAATTGTGAGTTATAGTCAGAATTGTGAGATATAAAGTCAGAATTGTGGGATATAAAGTCAGAATTGCGGGTTATAAAGTCAGAATTGCGGGTTAAAGTCAGAATTGTGAGATATAAAGTCAGAATTGCGGGATAAAGTCAGAATTGTGAGTTATAAAGTCAGAATTGCGTGATATAAAGTCAGAATTGCGTGATATAAAGTCAGAATTGCGTGATATAAAGTCAGAATTGTGTGATATAAAGTCAGAATTGCGGGTTATAAAGTCAGAATTGCGGGTTAAAGTCAGAATTGTGAGTTATAAAGTCAGAATTGCGTGATATAAAGTCAGAATTGCGGGTTAAAGTCAGAATTGCGAGATATAAAGTCAGAATTGCGAGATATAAAGTCAGAATTGCGAGATATAAAGTCAGAATTGTGTGATATAAAGTCAGAATTGTGAGTTATAAAGTCAGAATTGCGTGATATAAAGTCAGAATTGCGGGTTAAAGTCAGAATTGTGAGATATAAAGTCAGAATTGCGGGATAAAGTCAGAATTGTGAGTTATAAAGTCAGAATTGCGAGTTATAAAGTCAGAATTGTGTGATAAAGTCAGAATTGCGAGATATAAAGTCAGAATTGTGTGATATAAAGTCAGAATTGTGTGATATAAAGTCAGAATTGTGTGATATAAAGTCAGAATTGCGAGTTATAAAGTCAGAATTGCGAGATATAAAGTCAGAATTGTGTGATATAAAGTCAGAATTGTGTGATATAAAGTCAGAATTGCGAGTTATAAAGTCAGAATTGTGAGTTATAAAGTCAGAATTGCGAGTTATAAAGTCAGAATTGTGAGTTATAAAGTCAGAATTGTGTGATATAAAGTCAGAATTACAAGTTATAAAGTCAGAATTGCGAGATAAAGTCAGAATTGTGAGATATAAAGTCAGAATTGCGAGATATAAACTCGCAATTGTGTGTTATAATGTCCAGTTGTGAGGAAAAAAAGACTGACTTTATGACTTCTGACTTTATATCTCACAATTCTGAGGGAAAAAAGTCAAGTCGCAATTACCTTTTTTTTATTTAGTGGCAGAAACAAGTTTCCATAGAAACTTTGACATCAGTAAAACTAGAAGTTTAAACTATGACAACAGCAGTCCTAATGCTAAAAACTTTACAGCTCCAGTAACTCCAGCCATTTTGTGTCAATTCTGTGCATTTACTTTAAAAATGATTTCTGCTTGGATTTAGAAACTGAGGAACATGTTAAAATGATTAACTGTTAAAATGATTTTCTGATCGATCTAAGACTAAACGTTGCAAAGCATTGCATTGCATCCTTTTCAAATTAGGCAGTCCCAGAATGCATTGCAAAACTTGGACTGTTTTAATCAAATATTTGTGTGATTTTGTACTTTTATGATTATTAGAGGAGGGTGCAGAATTTAAAATAACTCTTTTCTAATATACTGTATATTGTAAGACATTTTATTCCTGTGATCAAAGCTGAATGTTCAGCATCATTACTCCAGTCTCCAGTGTCACATGATCCTTCAGAAATCATTCTAACATGGGTGTTTTCTTCGTGTTTTCAGGATCAAATCTTTCGAGGAACCTTTCCTGCATGAATGCATTCACATGCAGCCCAGTAGAAGCATCAGTTCAGAGATGCACACAGACTTCAGTTACATTATGAAGGCAGCGTTCAGCCTCCTGGTAAATAACACTGATGAATAAATGGACTCTAATGTACTACACTTACATAGCCAGGGCAGATTTACTCCGGTCACTACTGAAGATCACACTGCACACTCTGCGGCTTCTTCTACAGGTCTGTGTCATTTAATTCCGCCCCATTAGAGCCGCACTCTTAATAATGGAGCAATGGGCAGTTTGCTTAGATTAAAAGCTTCCCTCTCAATAGGGTCATAATAACAGAAGCGCAGTCCAGACCGGCTCTCTCGCCACTTGCGTAATGATCTGCTCGCTGTACTAGCGCTGTATCTTTCTGTCTAATTCACTCATTTACTCAGCTTCATGCCCTTTGCAGGGAATGCCATTATTATTATTATTATTTTCATAAAAGCCTCGTTATATTACATAATTGGGGCCTCATACAATGAGTTCCACAATAATGTCATATTATTACAAAAAAAAAAAGGTATTGCGGCGAGATGTGGTTAAATTGTTGTCTTGTTTAAAGGTTGGCTGTATGTGCCATTTCTCTTTCTTAACACTAAATGATCTATTCAACACCCTTCTAAACATCCATAGAAATGACTTAAAGTGGATTTTTGAAAATTACCTTTCATGCAGTGTGTAATATAGCTGTACGTGAATGTAAACAGTCTGCAAAGTTGTAAAGCTGAAAGTGCATCATTTATAAAGTTATTGTATCTCAAAAGAAAGAGTTGACTCTGAACTGCTTAAACAAGTCATTTGTAATTCGAATCCCATTTCCGTAAAGTTCACACATCACAAGTTAACACATTTGCATAATGCCCACCTACGTTCTGCGTAGACATCCCGCGAAAACTTGAACCCCCAAACGCTGTAGCTGCCTGGTTCGTATTTTGTACATGTCGAGAAGACGCTGTTTTCTGCTCTGGAGCTGAATCAGTTATGCTAATGGGCGTTTGTTTCCGCACGTTCCCATTTAACCAAAAACCCACTGACTTTGGGACGATGGAACCGGAAGTGCTAAAATGCTAACTCGCTTCCGGGTTTTGGCCTACAAAAATGCGTTAAGTTCCACCACTCTAAGAATACTGATTAAAATTATTATTATTATTATGTACAAAACTTGTTTCCACAACAAGACACGTTTTGAGGCAATCTTCTGCTGAATTATGCAAAAAAAAATTCAAACCCACACACAAAAAAAGTTGCACAACTTAAACGTCCTGAAATAGAGCAAACGTAACACTCGCTGCAGGAACCCAAACAAGACTAACGGCCGGGGGGGTGGGGGTCACATGCCTGTGATGTCAGCACATTTCCACAGTCACGATTGGCCTAGCTCAGCGTGAGAGGGGGCGGGGTGACACCGGGTGCCGCGAGGTCTTCCGACCCCGTTGGCTTATTTTAAGCCAAAAACGCCTCCGCAAATAAACTGCCCCCACCGAGAGGAGTAATTGGTGTAGTGTCTCCCAGCACTAGCATGAGATAATGTCTGCGTCGGACTGCCAGCGCTCCACAGGACAGACCCATTTCCAAATGTTAATGACCTACAGTTTCAAACTCATAAAAGAGATAGATGTTCTCCTTTTGTGTGGGCAAATGCTCACTTTTAACAAAGGGTCTTTTGCAGAATTACATACTTAAAACTGTATTTGGTGATTTTGTGTTAATTATATGCCAAAGCTGCACGCTGAGTAAAAAGAAATGGTGTTATTGCATACTTGTACTCAGGGCCTAAAATGAACATTCACCAAGCGCTAAATGCGAGTAAAAATCGGTGTTGGTGAGTATATGAAACAGTTTCATGACTCTCGGGACAGTTGAGGGGCCAGTGCTGTTTCGTCACGAAAGTTTTAGCCTTGACAATTGAAATATTCAAGCACGAGAAGACGCGAAAGGGAACTCGTTTTGTTACTCATTACTCGCTGTGCATTAAGTTTTCTGTGTGCACAAACATCCGAAGTGCGAGCACAGAACAAGACAGCGTGCGAATACTGAATTGAGTTCTCTTTCACGTCTTCTTGTGCTTGAATGGACATTTTCAAACAAAATTATGTCAAAATGCCCGTCTTGCCAAGTATACTCTTATACATATTCAGTTACGGCTTAAGTGAACGTAAACGGTTGAAAAAGAAAACGCTGTGTATCAGTATATTGGATCCGTGCATTAGCTCTTAAAGTGACAGCAGCCTAATATACCTGCTGCAGTCTGTGTCCTTAATGCTAATCAAACAACAAAAGAGAACGAAAAATCACTCATTGCTTTTGACTGAATAACTTTTCTAACTTTATTAAGGATGGCTGGTAAAAATATTAATGGCCAGTAAATTTTCTTAAGTCACTGGCTGTTGACAGGTGTGGCAAAAAGTTTGCCATCACTTTAAGGAGATACAGAAAGCGGTAAAAAAAGACGTACTTGAACATGAACTCAATGCAAAGGCAAGGTGAAGTATCTATTTTTATATCCAAGAAGGTAACTTGGTGGTCATGTGACACCAATGTTGTTTTGAAAGGTGTATTGTTAAATAATGTGTGCATGTGTTTCACATACTGGTTTTGTTTTGGGTTATTTTATGAAAAAAAATATCATATAGTGTGCTAGTATTCCATTGTTGAACTAGCCACGAGTATGAGTCGTTTTTAGGCATTGTCTTCATTTTGATTTATGATATTTGAACAGTGCATTTATTTTTATGCAGACAGCAGATCCATGAGGCCGCCGTCCTCTCGTGGGACCAAAAATAAATACCACGGTAACATTTTGAGTTGGTTGAAAGCACATTCAGAGCAGGACTACAGTAGTTAATGTTTAATGCAGCGGAGGTGATTCGAGCGGTTCACAGAACGCTGTTAACCTGGGACGAGGATGTCTGTAGTTAATCTTTCATGCAAATCGTATTTCTGTAATTGTAGCGTGCTGATGTGACATGTCATGTTCTCTGAATCCAGCCGCGTGTTTCATGAATAACTGAAGAGGTGAAACCGGCTGCTTACAACAAATGCATGTCAATTGCCTTTTCTGTGTTTCTACTGGCTACATGCTTACTTCTTCTCGTCTGTAAATATGTTTTGGGTCCCTCCTTCAATGCAGGGTTATTATATGCATAATTAACACTGTTTCAGTGTGTATCTGTGGGCTTTTTTCACCTGTTTTCTCGTCCAGCAGGTGAAAATGGTGTGTCTGATCACTTAGTAAAGTAACAGAACGCCTCTGATTAACAACATACATGATTTGAGGAATCAAGCACAGATGTAAACGCTGCAGGGCGTTTAATACTGTGAGTATGAGCTCTGATAATAATGTTACATACATTACAAAAACACTTGTTTTCTTGTGTATTTGCCTGGATGGAAAGTGTTTCTTTTTTTTCTTTTGGGTGTTTTTGGGAGCTCAGGGATGGTTGCGACATGCACTCCAGAAACAATTTTGTGCTGTGAAGATAAAAATTGTTCTCAGTGGGGGTTTGAGATGAGTCACATTCACAGAAGGTCCTTTTTTATAAAAATTCACACTCCAGTGGAACAAACTCTGTGTTATGGCACAGTCACTTTCTGATGATATTTCACTTAAAGATATTTATTTAAATTCATTTTTTAATAAATTTACTTTTAAAGGGGTGGTTGATTATGATTTCACTTTTTTAACTTTAGTTAGTGTGTAATGTTGCTGTTTGAGCATAAACAACATCTGCAAAGTTACGACGCTCAAAGTTCAATACAAAGGGAGATATTTTCTTTTACAGAAATTGCTTTTTAAGGACTACAATGAGCTTCTTCCTGGGTTGGTGACATCACAAATCCCCAAATTTACATAAACCTTCCTGAGTCTCTCCATCAGTGTCCGACTCCGGTTTGAACAATGTCCAACACCGTTACTGACAATCCTCATTTTGGCTGCGTGAGATTCTCCAGCTTTGTTGTTGTTGAGCAACCGAAGCGTGAGCTGTTAAAGCTCCGCCCTCTTCTGGAAAGGGGGCCGGGAGCAGCAGCTCATTTGCATTTAAAGGGACACTCACAAAAACGGTGTGTTTTTGCTCACACCCAAGTAGGGGCAAATTTGACAAGCTATAATAAATGATCTGTAGGTGTAGATTACAGTGATCTTACCATGGTTTAAAGAGGTCTACTTCATGTCATACCTAAGAATACCCCTTTTAACTGTGGTAAAATCACTGTAATAAGTCTTTAATCAAGCCTATGGACCTGAAGAATTGAACAAAGCGGTTAGAAATAGAGCATAATCATGTAGAGCCAGTGTGAGTTTGTGAGCTCAGTCTGTGCATGTTGTGCGTGTTTGTGTTTATCCTCTCTGCCTTGTAGCCGTGGGGTAATTCATCAGTCTGTTGTGGTTTGGGGTCTGAAGGGCCAGCCGTGACGGCACACTGCATCACCCATGAGTTTCACTTGATGTCAATGACTTATACTAGTGCAGATGCCAGTGCAGCTCTAGAAATCACATTAACACACGGAGATAATGAAGTCTTTCTGCTAGATGCATCACACATCACAGATAAAGACTTTCATTACACTCACACTTTGAGGAATCTGTATTGAGATCCAGCATTGGAAATGAGGCCACTGTAACAGTCATAAAAGCAAATATGATAAGAGCAGCAAAGTAATATTCTCCATCTTACTTTATTACTTATGGAGCCAGACAGAAGACAATGTCACTCGCATAAACTTTTGCTTTCAGATTTTCCAGTATTGAGATTATGGATTTAACAAATTAATTATTTTGGTTCTGGGTCTGAAATGCTTTTTGTGAAGGCATGTTGTGGAATAATCAGTCTGGTTGTGTCTCTTTCCTGTCCTTAGGTAACTCAACGTGAAATTTCTCTGTACTGTCTGTCTTTCTATTTGTAATGAATTTCTTGAATAAATGTCTCAATTACAGTAGGCCTATAGATACGTTATTGTGTGATATCTCTGGCTTTAAAGCAAACTTAGAACCATGTAGCAACGCACTAGAAACCACCAAAACACTGCAGTGACTGCATAGCAATGCCTTAGTAACCACCAACAACCTGGCAACCACTTACAAGTCCTTAGCAACCACCCAGGACACCCCAGCAACCACTTAAAACAACTAGAACACCCTAGCAACAACCCAGAACATCTTAGAACCATGTAGCAATGCAGTATAAACCATCAAAACACTGTAGTGACTGCATAGCAACGCCTTAGTAACATTCAACAACCTGGCAACCACCTAGAAGTCCCTAGCAACCACCCAGAACATCTTAGAACCATGTAGCAACGCACTAGAAACCACCAAAACACTGTAGTGACTGCATAGCAACACCTTAGTAACATTCAGCAACTTGGCAACCACCTAGAAGTCCCTAGCAACCACCCAGAACAACTTAGAACAATGTAGCAATGCACTAGAAACCACCAAAACACTGCAGTGACTGCATAGCAACGCCTTAGTAACATTCAACAACCTGGCAACCACCTAGAAGTCCCTAGCAACCACCCAGAACATTTTAGAACCATGTAGCAACGCACTAGAAACCACCAAAACACTGCAGTGACTGCATAGCAATGCCTTAGTAACCATCAACAACCTGGCAACCACTTACAAGTCCTTAGCAACCACCCAGGACACCCCAGCAACCACTTAAAACAACTAGAACACCCTAGCAACAACCCAGAACATCTTAGAACCATGTAGCAATGCAGTATAAACCATCAAAACACTGTAGTGACTGCATAGCAACGCCTTAGTAACATTCAACAACCTGGCAACCACCTAGAAGTCCCTAGCAACCACCCAGAACATCTTAGAACCATGTAGCAACGCACTAGAAACCACCAAAACACTGTAGTGACTGCATAGCAACGCCTTAGTAACATTCAGCAACTTGGCAACCACCTAGAAGTCCCTAGCAACCACCCAGAACAGCTTAGAACAATGTAGCAATGCACTAGAAACCACCAAAACACTGCAGTGACTGCATAGCAACACCTTAGTAACATTCAGCAACTTGGCAACCACCTAGAAGTCCCTAGCAACCACCCAGAACAGCTTAGAACAATGTAGCAATGCACTAGAAACCACCAAAACACTGCAGTGACTGCATAGCAACGCCTTAGTAACCATCAACAACCTGGCAATCACCTAGAAGTCCCTGGCAACCACGCAGAGCATCTTAGAACCATGTAGCAATGCACTAGAAACCACCAAAACATAGTAGTGACTGCATAGCAACGCCTTAGTAACATTCAGCAAACTGGCAACCACCTAGAAGTCCCTAGCAACCACCCAGAACATCTTAGAACCATGTAGCAATGCACTAGACACCACCAAAACACTGTAGTGACTGCATAGCAACGCCTTAGTAACTATCAACAACCTGGCAACCACCTAGAAGTCCCTAGCAACCACCCAGAACATCTTAGAACCATGTAGCAACGCACTAGAAACCACCAAAACACTGCAGTGACTGCATAGCAACACCTTAGTAACCATCAACAACCTGGCAATCACCTAGAAGTCCCTGGCAACCACGCAGAGCATCTTAGAACAATGTAGCAATGCACTAGAAACCACCAAAACATAGTAGTGACTGCATAGCAACGCCTTAGTAACATTCAGCAAACTGGCAACCACCTAGAAGTCCCTAGCAACCACACAGAGCATCTTAGAACCATGTAGCAATGCACTAGACACCACCAAAACACTGTAGTGACTGCATAGCAACGCCTTAGTAACTATCAACAACCTGGCAACCACCTAGAAGTCCCTAGCAACCACCCAGGACACCCCAGAAACAACTTAAATCACCTAAAACAACCTGGCAATCACCTAGAAGTCCCTAGCAACCACCCAGGACACCCCAGCAACCACTTAAAACAACTAGAACACCCTAGCAACAACCCAGAACATCTTAGAACCATGTCGCAATGCACTAGACACCACCAAAACACTGTAGTGACTGCATAGCAACACCTTAGTAACATTCAGCAACTTGGCAACCACCTAGAAGTCCCTAGCAACCACCCAGAACAACTTAGAACAATGTAGCAATGCACTAGAAACCACCAAAACACTGCAGTGACTGCATAGCAACGCCTTAGTAACATTCAACAACCTGGCAACCACCTAGAAGTCCCTAGCAACCACCCAGAACATCTTAGAACCATGTAGCAACGCACTAGAAACCACCAAAACACTGTAGTGACTGCATAGCAACACCTTAGTAACATTCAGCAACTTGGCAACCACCTAGAAGTCCCTAGCAACCACCCAGAACAACTTAGAACAATGTAGCAATGCACTAGAAACCACCAAAACACTGCAGTGACTGCATAGCAACGCCTTAGTAACATTCAACAACCTGGCAACCACCTAGAAGTCCCTAGCAACCACCCAGAACATCTTAGAACCATGTAGCAACGCACTAGAAACCACCAAAACACTGCAGTGACTGCATAGCAACACCTTAGTAACCATCAACAACCTGGCAATCACCTAGAAGTCCCTGGCAACCACGCAGAGCATCTTAGAACAATGTAGCAATGCACTAGAAACCACCAAAACATAGTAGTGACTGCATAGCAACGCCTTAGTAACATTCAGCAAACTGGCAACCACCTAGAAGTCCCTAGCAACCACCCAGAACATCTTAGAACCATGTAGCAATGCACTAGACACCACCAAAACACTGTAGTGACTGCATAGCAACGCCTTAATAACTATCAACAACCTGGCAACCACCTAGAAGTCCCTAGCAACCACCCAGAACATCTTAGAACCATGTAGCAAGGCACTAGAAACCACCAAAACATAGCAACAAGCTTGCAACGCCATAGTAACCATCAACGACCTGGCAACCGCCTAGAAGACCCTAGCAACCAACTAGCAACCACTTAGCATCCATCCAGAATATCCTAACATTGTAGTGGTGAATTTTACACATTGTATTGTAGAAATCTACTTTGCTTTTGGGATGCATTGAGTATAGTAACACTATTCCAGATCCACTGCCTCAATCTCTCTCCCTCTCTCTCTCTCTCTGATCCAACCTCTTTCCTGACAGGCCAGTTTAATAGTCCATCTGTGGACTATTCCCCATTAGCCGATTTCTTTGGTAAGGTTTTTTTCTTGTCCTCCTATTCCAAAAAGATCTTATCAGGTTTTCCCCTCGCCATTTCTTCTTCATTCCCCAGTTCGATTTCAGCGTGGAGGGATTATTTATGAGGGAGGTGAGTGTCAGGCCACTGAAATGAGCCTCAGACGCTGGAGAAGATTTCAATCACTGCAGATCCGTGGCTCAGGCCCTGACCTTCCTGTAAGAGCACTCTTCCTGGAATGAGGAATGGGGGCGGGTGAAGACTGGGATAGAAAGAGAGAATCCCGACAAAATCATTAATGTTTAAATGTGCGATATTCATTTGTAAAACACAGCCACATTTACAATGACAAAATTAATGATGAATAAAATGTGATTCGCTATTGGGCAGGAAAAAAAATCTGCTGGGAAAATGAAAAGCAAGTTCTTCGTTTACTTCATCTAATCCATTAAATTTCAGTGTTGGAGCATCTTAATGGCTTGTTACAGCTTTATTGCATCCCTCGTTGTGGATTCTCGACATAAATGCAGATGTAAGGGGATAAAATTTGCCATTTCAAAGAGCATCATAATGTATAGGTAATGTTTATGTGAAGAGCAGTATAGTTATTGTAAACTAAAACTATTAAAAGTCTCACACACACACATAAACAGAAATATTTTTTTAAAAAAATGACAAAAGCACAAAATTACTAAAATAAATAAATAAAAATATTAATAAATACTATAATAATACTAAAATAACACTTGTGACGAATGATGAATTGACTGTAGGATCTGTTGGCATTGGTGACCTCAGTGGATTTGGGTGTTAAGCAGACGACCAGCAATTCTGATAGAGATAAACAGTTAATCCATGACCTTTGAGAGTTACTAACACATCATTAGACTTTGCCCAGCAGCTCTTAGTGATGCAAACCATGCAGACGCCCTCAGCTGTGCTGTAGTCCTCCAAAAGAATCTGACTGTTTCATCGTGTGCTTGAGAGAATTCTGGCTTCTTTTCATTCTCATGATGATATTTGGAACACTCCATCTTTGGTTTTTCATGGGTACTGCCTCTATAATTAGTGTACTGTAAGTAACTTTCAATGAAAAAAGCATCTGTTAAATTACAAATAACATTAGTAAATGCAAGTCTGAAGGTGTGACATTGTTAGTTCATGTTATAAAGGCAACAGTAACTCAAATAAGCACTCGTTACAACCAAGGTCTGCAGAAGAGCATCTCTGAAAACACATGTCCAACTTTGAAGCAGATGGGCTACAGCAGCAGAAGACACACCGGTGACACTCCTGCCAGCTGAAAACAGGACACTGAGGCTACAATTTAAACAGGCTAAAAAAAATGGACAATAAAAGATTTGAAAAACGTTGCCTGGTCTGATGAGTCTGGATTTCTGCTGCGACATTCAGATGGTAGGGTCAGAACAACAACACGAAGCATGGATCCCTCCTGTCTTGTATCAGCGGTTCAGGCTGCTGGTGGTGTAATGGTGTAATGTGTATTTTTTGGCACACTTTGGGCCTTTTAGTACCAACTGAGCATCATTTAAACACCACAGCCTACCAGAGTTTTGTTCTGACCATGTCCTTTATGACCACAGTGTTCTCATCTTCTGATGGCTGCTTCCAGCAGGATAACGCTCCATGTCACAAAGCTCAAATCATCTCAAACTGGTTTCTTGAACATGACAGTGAGTTCACTAAACTCAAATGGCCTCCACAGTCACCAGATCTCAATCCAATAGAGCAGCTTTGGGATGTGCTGGAACGGGAGATTCACATCATCAGTGTGCAGCCGACAAATCTGCAGCAACTGTGTGATGCGATCATGTCCTATCAGATATCATGTTTCCAGCACCTTGTTGAATCTATGCCACGAAGATTTAAGGCAGTTCTGAAGGCAACCCAGTACTAGCAAGGTGTACATAATGAGTGGCTGGTGAGATTGTAATCAAGAAATGTTTGTAATGTTAATGCACTGAACTATTTCTGAACAACAGAGCTTAATTCTGATTCGTTGCATAACACATTTTCAATCAGCAAGAATGGAAGTAATCTGATCTCATATCTGTACGACAGGTGCAGAATCATCTAACACTAATCGACCCTAACTAATCTATCTAATCACACTAATCTACCCTAACTGAGGGTCCATCAAAGGCCAATACTTCTCAAATTGTAATGAATCAACAGTCATTTAGTTTGGGTAGAGGTTGGTGTGGTTCTGAGCACCTGGAGCGATGCACGCAAATCTGTGATGGATGCTTGATTATTTTAGCCCACTGTTTTAAATACTTCATCTTTACTTTCAAAAGCATGTAAGTTTACTCTCAAGAGCAGGTTTACAGGTGCATGTGCAGTAAACTTTACAGCATGTGCACCAGATGAATGAGAGAATGGAGGCATATGGACCAGCAGCTGAGTGTTTGTCCCTGCTGGTTTGAGCTCAGATCCGTGTCAAACTCAGCTTTCATGCTTTTTGATGTTGGCCTAAATAACATCTAGATCTACAATCTAGATCATTTGAACTACTTTTAAAGTTTGAAAGCTGAAAGTAGCTCATTCGTGCAACTTATTTTATAGATTTGAGGAGTTTAGCAGCATCTTTTCTCCAACTGTGGAAATGTTACACATGGTTTGACTACCATAAATTGTCCAAATTATTTTTTGTCTTAGTTTTGAACAATATATAATTTGAAAATCAATTTAATTATTTTATAAACTTAACAAACGTATATTTTGCTTTGAGATTTTTCAATATAATAAATATTTTTAAAGGGGTCCTTGATTATGATTTCACTTTTTTAACTTTAGTTAGTGTGTAATGTTGCTGTTTGAGCATAAACAACGTCTGCAAAGTTACGACGCTCAAAGTTCAATGCAAAGGGAGATATTTTCTTTTACAGAAATCACTTTTTAAGGACTACAACAAGCTTCTTCCCAGGTTAGTGACATCACTAACCCTAAAATTTACATAAACCCCGCCCCCGAGAACACGCAACAAAGGGGGTGAGGCCATGTTGGGCTGCTTTAGAGAAGAGGAAGAGTTGTTGTAGTAGAGTGTTGTTGTCATGCCGTCATTTTTCACCGGACTGCTTCACAAACGAGGGTCAATTCAACGCTGGATTTGCACAAAAGATTAACATGACAGCACATGTTAGTCGATGAGTTGAATCAACTCCACAGCAACTACATAAATTTATCCACTAACCATTCAGAAACGTCCAGTTTCATTCTAAAAGTTGTAACTTCTTCCTGAGTCTCTCCATCAGTGTCGACTCCGGTTTGAACAATGTAAGGCTGAACACCGTTACTGACAATCCTCATTTTGGCTGCGTGAGATTCTCCATCTTTGTTGTTGTTGAGCAACCGAAGCGTGAGCTGTTAAAGCTCCGCCCTCTTCTGGAAAGGGGGCAGCAGCTCATTTGCATTTAAAGGGACACACACAAAAATGGTGTGTTTTTGCTCACACCCAAATTTGACAAGCTATAATAAATGATCTGTGGGGTATTTTGAGCTGAAACTTCACAGACACATTCTGGGGACACCAGAGACTTATATTACATCTTGTGAAAAGGGGCATTATAGGTCTTTAATGTTAATTTCAACATTTACGAACACACACATTTAAATCAAAAGTTGTATCTGGTAATATTATTTAATGGACTTGAGCTGACATGAACTAACATTGAACAGTTACGCTGTAAAATTATTTATCAAAGATTACTGGATCACGATTGGAGCTTTTGCACATTTAATTCAATGTATTACTTGCCATTTCGGCAACACTTTATTTTAGTGTCATTGTTACACATGTTTTCACTGTATAATAAATTATGCATAACTACATGCAACTAACCCTAAACCAAACTAACCCTATAGTAAGTAAATGTAGTTAATAATTATTACTCAGTACATAAATGTATAAATACACTGTAACAAGGACACCTTAAAATAAAGTATAACCGCCTTTTCTTTGCAATTGTTTGTAAAAATTACTGAGTGAATATTGTTTCTACACCAAACTTTTGTCAGTGTATTTTTATTAACTAACTTTAAAGAAGATACATAATAAATGCTGTAACAAATGTGATGCTCATTGAATGATAACTAATGGGACTTTACTGTAAACTGTTTCCAAACTTTTTAGGGTCATTGTACATTTACATAAATTTGGCAGATGCTTTTATCTGAACGCTTTTATAGTGAACAGAAGGTGAGCAGGCAATGGGCTTATTTATTTAGTGGTTTGCAGAAGTGACCTTCAACTATGAAGCTGAAACTTGCTCTTATAAACTCTGGTGTCCAGTTTCATCATTTAAAACTCATGACGTGGCTTATTTACAAATGTTCCTGCCTTTCATTTGCCCTTTAGGTGCAGACGAGCATTTGATGTGCGAACAGGAAACATCTACATCTGCGTGTGTGTGTGTGTGTGTGTGTGTGTGTGTGTCAAACCTTCTGCTCACCCCCTGCAGCGCCGATGAGAACAGCGAAAGCAGAAACATGACGTCCGCTCCAGTCATCTGGGAATGAAACTGTTCATCCTTAAGGAAGGAGATGACAGAGTGGCTATAGCGCTGCTTAAAAACGTGCCGTACGTACATGTTTGCCCTTGAGTGTACAGCCACGTATGCATTTACATGCAGCATCCTCGTATAGAGAGTCACTGGAAACACACTTCAAACATTAAACCCAGTCAAGTGCACAAGCGCCTGTGGACATGAAGGGCTCTTGGTAACATAAGAGTAATCCAAGCTTACATTCAGCGCTAAACCACACCGGCCGACTCTGTGCATCCCAATCAGTCGTTCATCAGTTCACACACGTCTGTTCTGCCCTTAACACTGAGCCCAGGGACGCCGGTCTCCTTGAGCAGAGACTCCAGCAGCTTAAACTCTATATGAAGAGAACACAGTAACCAGAATGAGTCCAAACCCACGCCACGAACATCTCCATCATCTCCACTTCACTCAGAGAGCTTTTCTACAACTCTTAATATCAAAACAGCGTTTTGAGGATTGTCCATAGAGATTACATTTGCATATATTATATGACATACTTGCGTAATAGTCTGCTGTGGAAATGTTTCCATTAATCAATCAGTCAATCAATGTTTGAAAAGTGAAGGAATGTAGACATGTAGACAAAGTCTGAAGACGTTCAATGGGAAAAGTGAGACCGCTCTTTCATAGCTTATGAGATTGGGTTTCATTGATTTAGAAGCAACTGATATAAGTATATATAATGCTAAAAATGCTAAGTTTGGTCTCAGAAGAATTTGGTAAATTTTATACTTTTTTGCATAATTTGGTGTCTTTAAACAGGAGAAAAATCTGAGTACATGTGCTCTATTTCATCTCATTGCTGTCTCGGAGACAACTGAGATATTAAAGATATGTCATTTGTGAAATTCCTTAAGAGATACTCAAGTAATTTGGTAATTTGGAAGAATTAGATGAGAAATATTTGAAACTTCATTGGAATTTTGGCACATCTGAACATTTTGGGACATTGTGAGATCTTTAGAGGAGATGTGAGATTACTGGGGTCTTTTACTAGGAGAAAAATATGAGAAACGGACGACTCAAATTGCTATTTGTATAATCTTATTGCTGTCTAGAGAATCAGTTGAGTTTTTAAAGAGATCTCATTTGTATTTTTTCTACTTGGGTAATTTGGTCTCAGAAGAATTAGATGAGACATATTTGAGTTAATATGGAAGAATCTGGCTTTTCAGGGCAGATTTTCAATGCAATGCAAAATTGAAAATTCAGACATTGTTGAGATCTCTAGAGGAGAAACATGTGAGATCACTGGTGTCTTGATTTAGGAGAAAATCTGAGAAGCAGGAGAGATGTTAAAGAGATCTTATTTGTGTTTTTTCTCATGAGATATTTGGGTAATTTGGTCTCAAAAGAATTAGATGAGAGAAATATTTGAGCTGATATTGGTGAATCTGACTTTTCAATGCAGATTTTCAATGCAAGTTTGAGACATTGTTGAGATCTCTAGAGGAAAAATGTGAGATCACTGGGGTCTTTTACTTTAGTAGAAGAATTTGAGAAGCAAGAGACTGTAATTGCTCTATTCAATGTCATTACTGTCTAGGAGAATCGATTGAGATGTTAAAAAGATCATGTTTATGATTTTTCTACATGGGTAATTTGGTCTCAGAAGAATTAGATGAGAAATGTTTGAGTTTGTATTGATGAATCTCACTTTTGAGACATTGTTGAGATCTCTAGAGAGGAAACATGCGAGGTCATATTTAATCTCACTGCTGTCTGAAGAATTGATTGAGATAAAGAGTTAAAGAGATCTTATTTGTGTTTTTTTCTCATGAGATATTTGGGTAACTTGGTCTCAAAAGAATTAGATGAGAAATGTTTGGTTGATGTTGGCGAATCTGACTTTTCAATGCAAGTTTGAGACATTGTTGAGATCTCTAGTGGAAAAATGTGAGATCACTGGGGTCTTTTACTTCAGTAGAAGAATTTGAGAAGCAGGAGACTTTGATTGCTCTATATTTATTCTCATTGCTGTCTAGAAGAATTGAGATTGAGATGTTAAAAATGATCACATTTATGATTTGGTCTTAGAAGAATTAGATGAGAAATGTTTGAGTTCGTATTGATGAATCTCACTTTTCAATGCAGATTTTCAATGCGATGCAAATATGAACAGTTTGAGACATTGTTGGGATCTCTAGAGGAAAAATGTGAGATCACTGGGACTTTTTAAGCAGGAGACTAATTGCTCTACTTATTAATCTCATCGCTATTTCAGAGAATCGATTGAGGTGTTAAAGAGATCTCATTGGTAGATGAGAAATATTTGAGTTGAAGAATCTGACTTTTCAATGCAATGCAAAACTGAGAGCAATTGAGATCTCTAGAGGAGACGTGAGATCACTGGGGTCTTTTAGTAGAAGAATCTGAGAAGCAGGAGACTGTAATTGCTCATATTTAATCTCACTGCTGTCTATCAATTGATATGTTAAAGAGATCCCACTTGTGTTATTTGGGTCTCAGAAGAATTAAATGACACATATTCGAGTTCATATCGAAGAATCTGACTTTTCAATGCAATGAAAATTAAAACAGTTTGAGACATTGTTGAGATCTCTAGAGGAGAAACATGAGAAAAGATTGTAATTGGTCTTCATTTAATCTCATCGCTGTCTAGGAGAATCGATTGAGCTGTTACAGAGATCTCCTTGCTATTTTTTCTTTCCTATGGGATGTCCAGTCATTGCTACACCCCCGTGTTTACCGTGTGTGGTGTAGCTCTTCAGTCTTCATGTTCACATTCATCCAGTGGTTGGTGTGGGATCCGGTCGCGTCCTTCTCCCGCAGCATCATCATCATCAGCGCTCGTCATGAAACCCGTCTTCCTCATTCAGTGATGTGATGTGCGCTCGTGCACCGGCGCTCGCCGTTTCTCATCATCATCATCAGCAGCGGCGGCGGCGGCGGTCGGAGCGGACAGACAGTAGCGGATTCTCTCAGCTTCTCTGGAGGATGTACCGTGTTACCGGAGGGAAACGGCGGAGAGTCTTTCCGGGGGCCCTTCCCTGAGAAACGAACAAGGACGGAGCGGATCGACGCGGATTTTTTGACACGATCTGTGCGGTGAGTGAACCTGACATGCTAAAAACACGCCAAAATGAATGACACATGCATGTAAGAACGGGGAAGAGCTTCATACCGCTGTCAAACATGCATGTAAATTTCTGCTGCATCGGGTCTGACGCATTTTGCAGTTGTCTGTGTGCCAGGGGCCAAAGCTGGAGCTCAATTCAGTCTGTTCGTTTCTCTCGGTGCTAAAGTTATTTATTTAGTGTGCATTTATTTATTTATTAGTGTTCACATTAATGCAACATTAGCTTGGGCATCTTCAATGACATCTTTGACAAGGCTGTTTGTTCTTATATGAAAGTTAATTGACTTTATATGCATGACAGTTGGTGATATCACAGCACGGCATATATAGCTATAGATTTGTTTGTAAATATGTAAACTGTAAGATTGCTCTGTATAGTTTGTCTGAAATGCATAATGATTAACCCTTTGATGTCTGTGTAGTTACTGTAAGAGATGTTTGTTGTCATGGTATCAAAGTAAACGGTCAGTTTCTTTGATAAGATACAGCAGATATGGAGATATTTCTGAAGCCGAAGCATCACGGATGCTCAGTCTCCTTTTTTCAGTTGCTTTAATAGGGTTTTTCCTTATATTTCCCCAGAGTTGTTTTGCTTAATGCCTTTTAATTGGTCTTATTTGTATCACAATTAGTGCACATTCGAGATATGTCATAGGTGGACTATAAAAAATGAATATGAGCAGCTGTTTCCACCTGAACTGATGCTTAAACATGACTTAGCTTGAAGTTATTTTGTATAGAATGTCTGGCTGTATTTGTCTGCAGTGTGTCTGAATGCATCATTAACTCTTTAAGTTAATTGTCTAAGTATAGTTACTGAGAGAGACTGTTGTCATGGTATCACGGTAAACAGACAGTTCTGTTCATAACACACTAATCAACTTATTTTGTTGATACCGTTACTGTAAGAGATACTGATATTTGGTTGTCATGGTATCAAACTAAACACAGCAGAGCAGAGATTCAGTGAATGACAAGATCCGAATCAAGATACTTAAAGGGACAGTTCACCTAAATATGAAAACACTGTCATCATATACTCACCATCAACAAAAGGAGAAGTCTCCAAAAATTACAGAACAGCACCATAACATACACTCAAAAATGTTTAGGCCTAAATTTAAGATTTATGTATTTGGATTGCATATAAAATTTCCATCCATTTGGATTACGCCATTTAAACATGAACTAATAAACTTAATGTGAGGCGTATTTCTCAGTCATACATACATGAATCAGGTACAAACAAATAGTGTTCACAATAACCAGGTTTATCATCAATAAATCCAATTTGTTTCAATCTCATACATTTGAACTAACTGAATGTTGCTTGTTCCACAGCTATAGCCCCATTTTTTTCATACTTTATAAATGAATGAATTTAATTGTTTTAACAATAAACAGAATTATGCTGATTTGAAGCAACTTGAATGAATGCATTTTGAAAATATGATTATTTAAAAAATAGTTAATAGATATGCAAATGCAAACAGAATGCAAATAGTTAATAATAAACTATGCCATGATTTTTGGTGCAGAAATCTTACCTGTTTTTAATTTATGTATATGACTGACAATCATAAATTGCTAGTAGGCCTGAATATTGCAAAGAATTAGTAATAAATGACAAGTAACATATTGAATTAAATGTGAAATTTTAGGTAGAAAGACTGAAATAGTATTTTCTTGTGTAACATAACCTACTCCAATAATCTTTGTTTTATTTACAGTAAATTGTTCATTTTTTACAGTCTAGACTTCTGACGATTGTAATTGAACAGGTTGTTATTTGTTAAAAATCTTCGCCAAGAGCAACTAAACCTGTATTCAGATTCCCAAAATGGCATTTTCATTGAAGTACATCTTAAATATCCATCTGGTTTATTGGAAGAAATCTGTGTAAAGATTCTTCAGAATTTCTCCCTTTGTTTTCCAAGGAAAAAAACAATCTTTGCAACAACATTAAGGTGAGTAAATAATGACTCTGACTATCCCTTTAAGCCTTCATTATATATTCTCTCGATCTCAAAAACAGCGATTTTCACTGAATTTTAGTGTTGTAACTCGCCTCCAGGGCGTCTTTCACTGCTGTTTTAAGCTCGAGAGACACAAACCGCTGATAGATTCTCTTTCTGTCGCTAAACTGTAAGCAAAAACCAGTCAGCAATTGATCCCAGCATCCCACAGCTGCCTGATTTAACACATATTTAGGGCTTTTCTCCCCCCAGATGTTCCGTCCCGGCGCTGGCGCGGCTCCAGCTGGCGTCCTCGGCTGCGATTGGTTCTCTCCGCAGGTGTCTGACGGGCGAGGGGTCCCAGTTGGACGGGACCTTCCGTAATTAAAAGCCCGTTGTAGCGGTGGGGGGTTTGATTGATTGTGCTTTTGGGTGTTGTGGCAAATCTGAAGACCGCGCGGTGGGCGTCGCTCGGCTCTGCAAGAATAAATCAGCATTTAAAACAAACACTGCCGTTCATCTCAATTAGAGGAAGCGCGGCGGGTCATCGGCACAGTTTTAGTAGAAGGTGGCCGCGGATCTGAGCTCACGCAGCCGCAGGCGGATGACCCTGTGTCTCTCCTCCACACAGCCATTAGACAGCAGGCGCTTTTAATGAAACACTTTATACGTGTGATGTCAACAGGGATTTATCCTTTGGCTGTGATGCAGGATGAAGCTCAAACAGTGCAATCAGGATCCAGAATTAACCTTTTCCACACCTGCCAGTGGCATGTGGATTGCTAGCCATAAATATTTCTTATTTTATTGTGCATTATTTTTTTCTTTTCCAAAAAATGTTTTCAATGTGAATATACAGTAAAATCAAAGCTGAATTTTCAGCATCATTACTCCAGTCTTCAGTGTCACATGACCCTTCAGAAATCATTCTAATATGATGATTTGCTGCTCAAGAAACATTTCTGATTATTATCAGTGTTGAAAACAGTTGTGCTGTGAGGAAACAGTGATATATGTTTATTTTCAGGATTCTTTGATGAATCTAATGTTCAAAAAATGGCATTTATTTAAAATAGAAATCTTTTGTAAATGTCTTTAATGTCACTTTAGATCAGTTTATTATATGGTTTGCATGTCTAGTATTTAATTTGCATGTCTACACCAGTGAGGGTCAGAATATCATTCTTACAGTTCAGTTTAAGCTGTATACAGTGTTGCCAACCATCAAGTAGCTGTTTAATGTATTTGCCAAGGCCAGTTTTACAGTTTTTCACTTGGCAAGTGTTCATTTTGGACCCTGCGATCAGTGAATTGAAAAGAACTGCAGTGCACATGAGTGTTAAATGAATGTTTTCCTGTCAATATTGCATTGTTTATGCGCAGCTGCATTACTTGGCCACAAAAAATCAAACCACATCTTAGATTAAGTATAAAAAACTAATTGGTTTTGATCTAGTTAATTTTGACTGAAATTCTTGTTAAACCCAAGAAAAAATGGTCTACAAGAGGTCAAAACCACACCAATGACTTACTGTTCCAAAGAACGGAAATGTAATTTTCTGTTCCCTTTCGATACTTCCACTCATACTGCGTATGGGGAAAAACTCCTTTTCTCCAATTTACTGAAGCCTTTTTCAATAACGCAGTGTAACTGCACGGCCATTGGTTCGATCAGTGTAACTTTTTGAACCAATGACGGCGCGGCGGAGATGTGCGAGCCTATGGCGATGCAGCGCGCCAGAGCCCGCCAAATTGGGCGGGGCATCTGGCTATATAAGCGGGCGTTTTGCCATAGGAAAACAGATCTATCTCCTGCAGCGACGACGACGCTTCTCTTCGCTGGACACCGAGACTGAAAGCCTTCGCCTTCTTTCGCCTGCTCGCCGCGGATCAAGCTCGCTTCTCGCCATTGATGGGCTTCGCAGCGGACCAGCTGAGACTCGCCGACCGCCTGCAGCATCGGCGCCCTCGCAGACTGCCCGCTCTCTCGCGCTGCTCACGAGCCGCCTGGATCGCCGTCAGCGGTCTCTAAGCGCTTCCCCTGCCGCCATCCGGCGATATTAAAAGAGCTGTTTCCTGCGGTTTATCCACCTAAAAGAGCATATTTCACCACCGTTTTCACGGCGAACGCGCCGTTGTTATAATGTCGTGCCACAGCTGTGGCACTTGTAGGGCCCCCCTGCAAGCGGACGACGGGCACGATGAGTGTGTCTTTTGCCTGGGCAAGTCCCACACGGAGGCCATGCTCACCGGGACTTTATGAGTCTGGCCTCTCTGCGCTCGCGGATCGCTTTCTTTTCAGAAAGCGATTCCGCTCCCCGCGCCCTCCCGTCCTCTTCCTCCCAGGAGTCCTTTGTGCCGAAGTGATGGCTCTGATAGAAAAGGGAGCCATAGAAGTGGTCCCTCCACCCGAGAGCGAATTGGGTTTTTACAGCCGGTATTTCCTTGTCCCCAAGAGAGATGGCGGTCTCAGACCCATCCTTGACCTCAGACTCCTGAACCGCTCCCTCATGAGACGGAAGTTTAGGATGTTGACGTTGAAACAGATCCTCGCGCAGATTTCCCCCGGGGACTGGTTCTTCTCGCTGGATCTGAAAGACGCATACTTTCACATCCAGATAGCCCCCCATCACAGACGATTCTTGAGATCCGCATTCGAGGGAGTGGCTTACCAATATACAGTCCTTCCCTTCGGGCTGTCCCTAGCTCCACGCACTTTTACGAAATGTATGGACCCAGCTTTTTCCCCTCGGAGGCAGATGGGAATCCACGTTTTGAATTACCTCGACGACTGGCTCATATTGGCCCAGTCTCAGGACGAGCTAGCACACCACAGATCCGTGCTTCTCAGCCACTTGGAGTGCCTGGGACTCAGGGTCAATTTTGCCAAGAGCTCACTGCTCCCCAGCCAACGAATATCGTTCCTGGGAGCTGTCTCCGACTCAGCCCAAATGAGGGTGACAGTCTCACCAGAGCACGCTCTGGCAATTCGGCAGCTCGTGGATTCTGTCAGGATCAGAGCCCGTCTTCCTCTGAAGTGTTTCCAGAGGATGCTAGGGCTGATGGCTTCCGCCTCCCCAATTCTACAGCTCGGCCTCCTACGAATGCGGCCTCTGCAGCACTGGCTGAAACTTTGGGTCCCACCTCACGCTTGGCGGCAAGGCCGCTTCCATGTCAGGGTGAATCAGGCCTGTGTAACAGCCCTGAACCCCTGGAGAGACCCTCAGTGGTTCAACCATGGGGTTCCCCTAGGGGCGGTATCCAGAAGGATGGTGGTCTCGATGGAGCCATAGCAGCGTTTCATGCCCCTATTGCTAGCCAGTTGGTGGGGAGAAACGGCCGTTCGTTTCTTGAGAGGTTCTAGGAGATTGAATCCCCCTCGTCCTCTCACAGTCCCCACCTGGGACCTCTCCACGGTCCTCAGAGCGCTCAAAGGTCCTCCCTTTGAATTGCTGCGGTCAGCTGACCTTCGGCCCCTCTCGCTTAAGACCGCTCTGCTATTGGCTCTAGCATCGGTCAAGTGTGTAGGCGATTTGCAGGCCCTCTCCGTGAGCCCTGCGTGCCTCGAATTTGGGCTTAATGACTCGAAGGTTGTCCTGAAACCCAGGCATGGCTACGTACCTAAAGTGCTCTCGACTCCGTTCAGAGCACAGGTTATCACTCTCACAGCGCTACCTCCCTCGGGGGACGAGCGTGAGTTGGATTTACTCTGCCCTGTTAGGGCATTAAGGACGTACATCGAGCATTCCGCGCCCTTTCGGCAGTCGGACCAGCTCTTTGTGTGCTTTGGTGGCCGCACCAAGGGGCTTTCGGTCACAAAGCAGAGACTCTCGTGTTGGATTGTTGATGCTATCGCTCTTTGTTACTCTTCTATGGGCCTAGATTGCCCCATAATTGTGTGATATGAAGTCAGAATTGCGAGTTATAAAGTCAGAATTGCTTGATATAAACTCACAATTCTGATTTTTTCCCTCACAATTGGACATTATAACATGCAATTCTGACTTTATAACTCGCAATTCTGACTTCATATCTCGCAATTCTGACTTTATATCACGCAATTCTGACTTCATATCTCGCAATTCTGACTTTATATCACGCAATTCTGACTTCATATCTCGCAATTCTGACTTTATATCACGCAATTCTGACTTCATATCTCGCAATTCTGACTTTATATCTCACAATTCTGACTTTATATCTCGCAATTCTGATTTTATATCGCGCAATTCTGACTTCATATCTCGCAATTCTCACTTTATATCACGCAATTCTGACTTCATATCTCGCAATTCTGACTTTATATCTCGCAATTCTGACTTTATATCTCACAATTCTGACTTTATAACTCGCAATTCTGACTTTATAACTCGCAATTCTGACTTTATAGCATGCAATTCTGCTTCTGTACCTCGCAATTCTGAGAAAAAAGTCCAAATTGTGAGAGAAAAGGTCGCTATTACCTTTTTCATTTTTTATTTGACGGAAACAAGCTTCCATAACTATGACAGTAGTTGACCTGAAGGAGAAAACTGATGGTAGAAGAAGACAGTTTATACTAATGTCTGTTATAGCACCCCTTGTGGCGTCACTAAGGAATGCACCTTTTACTTGCATTGCACTACGAATTGCTTGCTGACATTTCAGAACATGATGTGTGAAATTGAACTTGCGTAGCTGGAAGTGTCAACGTTAACATATACTTCTCTTGTCATTCTTATTCTGATTGTATTAAGAAAACTAGAAAACTAGCTTTGTACTTGATGCAATAGGGAAAAAATCAATGTGTGTGTGTGCGTACTGTATGCATAACATCATCCGTTTCTCTGGAGGTGGGTCGTTTTGACACATCAAGACAACTGAGTTTGTTGTCTTGCACAAATCATACAGCAGTGCAGAGAACTGAAACAATAAAGCTTGTTTTTATCAGCTTTTTCTTCTTCAGTGGCTTTTGTGCTTAATAAAGCATCTACATAAGTTGATGTCTTTTTAATGAAGTTAACTTCATGCAAATACTGTATAAAGTAAAGCTCTTTTGCTCTTACAGTTACAGCCTTGCAATAAGGAAAGAAGCATCAATCTGCTGTCAAATCAGATAAACCCAGCTCTGTGACATCATAACCAGCCTCATATCGAATTTTTATATTTATCACGACAGTGGTCACCTGTCCTTTGTTTACCGCTCTCAGAGGACCTGAGAGGAACACAGCTGTAAGTAGGCTTCATTGATGTTGTTGTAGACTCTACCTGCTGTGATTATCAGGTGTGATAAATGACCTCACAAGTGTCAGAAGTGATTGATTATTTACATCAGAGAAATGAGCCGTGAAATGGTGGAGTAACGGAGGGGCTTTTGTGTTGGTCGGTGCTCTTGTGGAGGGATTGTGTGTTTCATATATATATATGAAATTTATATTTGATGCTTATTTAAAAATGTAAATATGCAGAAAGTTGACGGGAAGGTTTAGGGATAGGGGATATAATATACAGTTTGTACAGTATAAAAATCATTATGTCTATGGAAAGTCCCCATAAAACATGGCAACCCATCTTGTGTGTGTGTCTGTGTTTATTATCTGAAATGGCAAGTTTAATCTGATTGTTAAATATAAAAAGCAAAGGATGGCTGATTTTTATATGTGATTATTGTGGACAGTTGTTGTACATTGCTGTTAGTCCAAAGTCAGGCTACACAAGACTAGATGTAGTTTGATAAACACGCTCCTTTTATACATTAGTCTATTTGGAGAGTCATCTCAATACTCAAAGTGACATCATGCCAAGACCAGGAACTGATGCGGCTAATTGGAAGATTTACCAAAGGTGGCAAGAAGACTCGGGCAAAATGTCTGTTTGTAACCTTTGCAGAGATGCGAACATAAACTATTTGAAGTGAAAATGCTAAAATAACCATTGGCGAAGTCATAGCCAAAGAGCCTTCGAGCAGTTATTTTCACATTCATTGTTGTTTTAAGACATTATCTCCATAGGCTATTCACTCTTAACTCAATATATGCAGAGTTATTTTAATAATAACATAAACCCTTGGGTGGGTGTTAATCATGTTACTTTATTAAAGACTGAATATTGTATCTACAATAGATAATTATATTCCACTGAATTTATCCACATTTGTGTAAGTTTAAATAAACTTAATTTAGTGTGCAAATATAATTTCAGGCATAACTAAGATTAAGTGTGCAAAAGACTTGATGCTAAAAATATGGCAATTCTTGTTTTGTTTTGTTTTTTTTAAATACTTGTACAGTCGACACATGGCTATTTTGAGCCCATAAAAAGCTCATAAAGGTGACTGAAAGCAGCTCTTTACTTCTGTAATGTGTATTTCTTGTCCTTGAGTGTGGATGTATTTTTAGAGAGGGGGCTTTTGTTTGTAGAGAAAATGACAGTTATATTTCCCATCTAACGATCACTTTCACAGTAAAGTGGTCCAAGATGAAGAGAAACGAGATCTGACAGAGGAACAGGTCTTTGTAGAGTCGCGCATGAGTGTTTATTTACAGATTGGATCTGTTGGATCTTCTGTCACGTTCACGAGATATACATAGACCTTCTTGAATACTTGTTTCTGATTGGTCCATGGCAGATATTGTTGTGTAAATCAAAAATATAAATCACGTTGCAACTTGTATAGACTGTGGCAGTGATTGTTTTTTGTAGTTAGCATCAATCTGGTTCCCTCGAGAAAAACCCAATGGCAGTTTTCCATTGGCTTTTGGATTTTTGCAGAAAATAAGCTCTGAGACCAACAAAAGTTCATGATTCTTATATGTTTTGTTCATCATGATAATCTCCACAAATAAATGCAACTTTCATGAACTTTTATTGGAGCCTAGATAGATACAATAGCCAGAAGTACAAAGCTAATCGTAGGAAAAAATCACAAGTGTATTTTATGTCGTAGAATAAAATGTGAAAATATCTTGTGTTCACCACAGACCTTAATTCAAGCATTTAAACAAATCCCATACAACTTCTGCACTCTATTCCAAATCGATTATTCTATGTAATGCAGTTAACATCAAGCATGCAAAACATTGGATTCATGCCGAATAAGAAAAGTAGCAATTTGGGTTGTTTTCAACTCAAGGGCTGGGTAAATATAGGACAGAACACATGTTGGGTTCATTTTACCCAGCAAATTGGGTTGTTTGTTTAACCCAGTATAATGGGTTGATTCACTAACCTAACCCTAACCCTTTTTTTAAATACTCCACACAACCACTGGTTTGCATGATAATTCCTTTATTTTCGAACATATTTTATAGTATAACATATTTTATATCGTTTTTAACACATATTGCCTACATTTAAGCTAGTTTACACATATTAGAAGTAAAAATGAAACATTTAGAAGTAATTCAATTGTAATCAACCAGTCTTTGTTGTCCTGTTTTCATCGTAATGGCACTGGATCTCGTGCCAGAGATGGCTCGCGTTCGGCGGGGGAACTGCTAACTTCAGCCCTGCATTTCACTCGTAGCTGAAAAATGCTGTGACTGACTCCATAACCTGTCCATAAAAAAATCAGTGTACAATTCTGAGAACATATTTTAACATCCTATGTATTTATATTCTGTATCTTTTTGAATAAAATCATAAAATTGAATGCAAGGCATCAGGCGTTTCCATCACGTGAAAAGAGTCACTCATTTAGGTGACTCACATCGCGCCCCTGTATGTTGCTTTGCATAAAATTAAATGATATACAGAACAATAACGAATTTTTAGATAAAATAAAACATACACATGCACCGATTTGACAGAGCTGCACTGCTCTCTCCTGAAGAGGGCGCAAAAATCCTGCGATAAATAACTCAACCCCTGGGTTATTACGTCTGACCCAGGATCTGGATAACACAAAAACTACCCAAACACTGAGTTGTTACGTCTGACCCAGGATCTGGGTAACACAAAAACTACCCAAACACTGGGTTGTTACGTCTGACCCAGGATCTGGGTAACACAAAAACTACCCAAACACTGAGTTGTTACGTCTGACCCAGGATCTGGGTAACACAAAAACTACCCAAACACTTGGTTATTACGTCTGACCCAGGAGCTGGGTAACACAAAAACTACCCAAACACTGGGTTGTTATGTCTGACCCAGGATCTGGGTAACACAAAAACTACCCAAACACTGGGTTATTACATCTGACCCAGGATCTGGATAACACAAAAACTACCCAAACACTGGGTTGTTACGTCTGACCCAGGATCTGGGTAACACAAAAACTACCCAAACACTGGGTTATTACGTCTGACCCAGGATCTGGGTAACACAAAAACTACCCAAACACTTGGTTATTACGTCTGACCCAGGAGCTGGGTAACACAAAAACTACCCAAACACTGGGTTGTTACGTCTGACCCAGGATCTGGGTAACACAAAAACTACCCAAACACTGGGTTATTACATCTGACCCAGGATCTGGATAACACAAAAACTACCCAAACACTGGGTTGTTACGTCTGACCCAGGATCTGGGTAACACAAAAACTACCCAAACACTGAGTTGTTACGTCTGACCCAGGATCTGGGTAACACAAAAACTACCCAAACACTTGGTTATTACGTCTGTCCCAGGAGCTGGGTAACACAAAAACTACCCAAACACTGGGTTGTTACGTCTGACCCAGGATCTGGGTAACACAAAAACTACCCAAACACTGGGTTATTACATCTGACCCAGGATCTGGATAACACAAAAACTACCCAAACACTGGGTTGTTACGTCTGACCCAGGATCTGGGTAACACAAAAACTACCCAAACACTGGGTTATTACGTCTGACCCAGGATCTGGGTAACACAAAAACTACCCAAACACTGGGTTGTTACGTCTGACCCAGGATCTGGGTGACACAAAAACTACCCAAACACTGGGTTGTTACGTCTGACCCAGGATCTGGGTGACACAAAAACAACCCAAACACTGGGTTGTTACGTCTGACCCAGGATCTGGGTAACACAAAAACTACCCAAACACTGGGTTGTTACGTCTGACCCAGGATCTGGATAACACAAAAACTACCCAAACACTGGGTTGTTACGTCTGACCCAGGATCTGGGTAACACAAAAACTACCCAAACACTGGGTTATTACATCTGACCCAGGATCTGGATAACACAAAAACTACCCAAACACTGGGTTGTTACATCTGACCCAGGATCTGGATAACACAAAAACTACCCAAACACTGGGTTGTTACGTCTGACCCAGGATCTGGGTAACACAAAAACTACCCAAACACTGGGTTATTACATCTGACCCAGGATCTGGATAACACAAAAACTACCCAAACACTGGGTTGTTACGTCTGACCCAGGATCTGGGTAACACAAAAACTACCCAAACACTGAGTTGTTACGTCTGACCCAGGATCTGGGTAACACAAAAACTACCCAAACACTTGGTTATTACGTCTGTCCCAGGAGCTGGGTAACACAAAAACTACCCAAACACTGGGTTGTTACGTCTGACCCAGGATCTGGATAACACAAAAACTACCCAAACACTGGGTTGTTACATCTGACCCAGGATCTGGATAACACAAAAACTACCCAAACACTGGGTTGTTACGTCTGACCCAGGATCTGGATAACACAAAAACTACCCAAACACTGGGTTGTTACGTCTGACCCAGGATCTGGGTAACACAAAAACTACCCAAACACTGGGTTGTTACGTCTGACCCAGGATCTGGGTAACACAAAAACTACCCAAACACTGGGTTGTTACGTCTGACCCAGGATCTGGGTAACAAATTTCCAACCCAAACACTGGGTTGTTACGTCTGACCCAGGATCTGGATAACACAAAAACTACCCAAACACTGGGTTGTTACGTCTGACCCAGGATCTGGGTAACACAAAAACTACCCAAACACTGGGTTGTTACGTCTGACCCAGGATCTGGGTAACACAAAAACTACCCAAACACTGGGTTGTTACGTCTGACCCAGGATCTGGGTGACACAAAATCCACTCAAAACACTGGAAAAATAACCCCCCCAAAAATGATCCAACGGGCTCAACCCAGGACTTGGGTAGAAAAAATAACCAAGATTTTTTAGAGTATAAAACCTTTTTTCCTGAAACATTTTAGTTGGACGTTTGTCTAACATTTTTTAAATGTTACAACTTGTTTCAGAATGTTCAGAGAACATTCAAAAGTAACATTCCCATAATGTCTAAAGAATGATAAAATTGAATGTTCCCCTAACGTTCACATAACTGAAAAAGATTTTAAAAAACATATAAAAAACTGAACACAGAAATTGCTTTTTCATATATAAAAGATATTCCTTCATATCTAATTTAGTCATGTGCTACTTGGCCTATATTCTGGAAAATACCGTAATGAGATGGCGGATAGCAAATTGCGTACTTCAAGAGGGTCCTGTAGCAGCCGAATCATTGATATGAAAGGGAATGCTAACATTTAGCTTTCTCCAGGTATTGTAGAGCTCCTTGGCTTGATCTCAGGTCAGTTCACTGAAGTTCTCTGTCATATTCTTGGACAAGGCTAGCCCTATTTATCTCCATGATCACTGCCCTTTCTAAAGCTCTTGTGCTTTAGGACATTTTCTGTCAGCTCTGATCTCTCACGTTTGTTCTCTTGAGCACGGACTGTCCTCTTGTAAAATAAGCCATCACTTTCTTAGCTCGTTGGGCAATAAGAGCGTTTCGTGTGGCACGAGTGCTTTAAACCACCTGACAGACACAGCACTTAATTTACTATCATTTTCACGCGACAATCCACCTGACGTTCTTCGCGGAGCAGCTTGTGTTAAAGCTGGCGGAGATTAGCCACCGTTTCCATTCACAGAGCCGCTGTCCCACGTCACTGTTCTCGCTCTAATTCAACTTCCTCATTATTTTAGCGTCTCGAAAAATGAGAAAGAGCAACAGAGAGGGAGATAAGGACAGAGCATGAGGAGAGACAAATGGAGAGCAGATTGTTGAAGTTCAATTGAATCCATCAGAGAAATGAAGGGAGCTGGTGGTGCAATTACAATATGAGATTTGCATTTCTCCCATGTTTGTCATGTTTGACAGCGTTCGCTTCCCTGCGTTCGTTTCCAGACAGAAGGATCTGCCTGATAACTTCCTGTAAGTGACCCGCGCATGTGAACTTGTCCAATCAGATGGCGGCAAAGCACATGCATTTGCATGTGAAAAAACGCGACCACCTCAGGGAATGTTTTGTCCCCCCGCAGCTACTAATGACGCCGTTTCCCCGGGTAATTAATTAGTTTCCGAGCAGAAGTGATGCGGCGTGTGGTAATACCAGATGTTTGTTCTATTTACAACTGCACAGTTGAAAACGGCTGCAGTCTGTTGGTGTGTTCCTAATTGTGTAATTGCGCCTTTGGCGATAAAGATGACGAATGTTTCTTTGAATGCCGGCCCCCGGAAGGGCCCTTATCACATTATGAAGACGTGCGCATCAGGGGGCTTACGTTAAAGCTCATTTGTTTGGCCCCGCTGCATTAGCTGCACTAAAGCGTGCAAACTTTCAGAGTTCAATTGGGAGACGAGAACGGCAATGTTCCGAATGCAGTACTAACTTAATAATGCTTATTAATAACTTAAGTATGCACTGTATAGTTTGCTGCAGGGATGATGTATTTTTGTACACCAAAACCCATAAAAGAGTTTGCATTTTAGCACTTCTGGATTCATCGTCCTGAAGTCAATGTTTTTGTTGTTGTTTGTTAAATGCCTGAAATAGCGTCTGTGGTGAACACAAGCTCAAGATATTTTCACATTTAATTCTATAACATAAAATACATCAGTAATACATCCTTGTGATTTTGAAGCTAACAAGTGTCTAAAAAAGTGTAGACTCATCTACTCACTAGTCGCTTTCACAGCCTCGTTGTGTTTATAATCGCGCTCTCGCAAACTATTCTAACTCAAACTTTCAGGGAAAATGTTTTTAAATAAAGACTGAAAGAGCTGTTGAAGCTTAATTGTGGTGACATTGAAGTCACGTGACCATGGTGTAGTTCCTACATTTAGCTTTTTACTTCTGGCGATTGTATTTAGGCTTCAAAATTCATAAAAGTTGTTGTTCATTTGTGACGATTATCATGGTGAACAATACATGTAAGAACTGTTTTGGTCACAGAGCTTATTTTCTGCTATAATCCAAAAGCCAATGGAAAAATCGCATTTTTCCATTCAATTGCGCTACTTTTCCATTGTTTTTCAATGTAAATGTAGCCCCTCCAGTTCGCATCGCCTGCTCCAAGCGGGATGCAAACCTAAAGGCTAAAGACCGCAGTCTCTAGAGCGACCTCTTGAGTTCAGGGGAGTGAGGTTTACACGCACAGCACTTACCGGCCTACGTCCATTACACTCACCCACCTAAACCTCACTCTCATCCGGGTCACGGCACCAATGTAGCCCCTCCTGTTCACACAAGTACTCACATGACGCTTCTCACATGACATGGCGTTCTAAAAACGCGACGCTCAAGTTAAAATCAGTTCAACTTTTAAAAGACCTTGCGTTTTTTCCCCATTCCACTGCCCGCGTCTCGCGTTTTTCAAAGCAAAAACACGTTCTGTGTGAATGAGCCCTTATTTTGCATTTTAAGTAAAAATAAAAATCTGTAAAAATATTGTAGCGTTTGGCAGCCAGATCCAAAAGGTCACCCTGCTGGAAGATGTTGGAACTACACCATTATTGGGCAAAAAGCATATTTCTCCAAGTAGCAGTGTAAAGAAGTAAATTTACTTGCAAGCGACATATAAATTGCAAATATTTCTGCATATTATTATAGTAGATGTTTTAGCAATTTTTGGAGTGCTCTTAAAGTATGAAATGCATATTTAATTTCAACGTTTTCTCTTTTAAATTGAAATGTATGCAACTATGTTTGAGATGAATGGCAATGCTAACAGATGGTGCTCTTCAGGTACCATAGACATCATTCACATGAGTCAAAAAGAGATTGAGACTGAAATGACTTCCAGTTCATGAGTCACAATTGAAATTGAAGGTTGAATTGAGACCATTGCATTATGGGGTACAGCCGAATTTCATCCGGATATTATGTTCATACAGAAAATCTGTATTTGCACACATACCGCAGAAGTTTCTTGTCCAGCCGGCATTAAATATAGAGGTACTGTAGTGTGCTACATTTCTGAACACATATTCTAATTGGAAAATTTCTGCTTCCTAGACAGACAAGCTCTGAAAAGCAGAGCGTGGAGCAGACAGAACAGCAGCTGGGCCTTTCGTTTGCCTGAGCGGCCATGTTCCAGTACAGACGAAACCTCGCCAACACTGTTCAGATGAAATTCGAGCACTTAAATCCCTCTGCAAAGAGCTTCTTTCTCTAATATTTACATTTAAATGCACTCATTCGTCAGATAGCGACTCTCTGTTGGGTTCTACAGTCAGAATGTGCAGTGGGTGCAGTTTAACACTGGTAAATTCATGCCTGGCAGCGCTAAAGAGCTAAACGTTTGGGAGAATCCAGCAGACTTTGCTATAAAAAGGCAATCTGGGGTTTAACGGCGTTCTTTGTGTCTCATTGTCCTGGATGGAACAGTGTAGTGAGATAAAGAGCACAATGAAGAATCCTGCTAGGTTAGAAGAATGCTAGTCAATAGCACAATGTAAAGGCTATAGTTAACGCGGGAGGAATTGTCATATGGTACTATTTCAAAAGCAATTCATATAGGATCACGGAGAGGAAATAATTAGTGGGTCTCATTATAAAGTTTGTGTAAGGTTTATTGCCTGTAGATTTCATTCTGTTTCCACACAGAGAAAGTGATTTGAACAGATATAGGTGTTGTTGTGTATGTACTTTTTTTTTTTACTTTTTTTAGAACCGTAAAGATGAAGTCAGGGTGAGGGACTGAAGTCTAGTGCAAATTTGTCTGTTATTTGTCATTATTGATTGACAGATTGTACATTATGACTCCAGTAAACAGTCATAATTTGTTGCATTGCTATAAACTTAAATGTACAACATTTGTGTGACAGTAGTTTAGCTTTTTTCAAAACACCGAAACCCAATTTTTTTTTTGCTTTTTTGTGTGTGTGTCACTTGCAGTTTTGTAAACTACTGTTTGTCTCATATATTCTGGAAATTGATTCATTCTAATGAATTGGTTGATTCAAATGATTCATTTTCAGTGAACCAGTTAAAAACAGATTCATTTGAGTCTCTGCACAGATGCTGGCATTACATTTTTAATGTGGCTTTTTTGGTTTTACGGTATTATAGAAACGAATTAGACAAAATATAATTGAAAATTAAAAAATATATATATTTTTGCAAAATATAATATATTAATAAAACTAAATAGAAATTAATATTTTATTTTCATTTCAGTTTTGAGTAATTTTAGTACTTTTCATTAATTTTAGTAATTTCAGTTAGTTGTCAGGGCAACATTTTAAGTTTTCAATTAATTATAATTTATTTAAAAAACAGTTAAATTACCAGAAAAGTCTTTTTAAAAGTTTAAGTTTTATTTTTTGTTTAGGATAATGCTATGTGGTTACTAAGGTATTCTGAGCAGTATGTTATACATCGCTATGTGGTTGCTAGGGTGTTCTTTGTGGTTGCTATGTGAGTTTTAGAGGACTTGCACATCCTGCAGGGTACGTTGAGGTGCTGTATCAGTCTATTATCAAAAGCTGGCTAGTGGCCTTGAAATCGTTTGACAAGGTAAATGGTTTGCAGTCATGTCATAACTACTTCACTCTCCGTGACCCCACAAGCTGCCCTCCATCTTCACCTTTGACCTCTCATGCATTACCTTTGATGAAAACCTCCAGGCGAGCATTTCTACAGTGATGAGATTTGAACAGGACTCATGAAATATTCATTCTTAGTCATTTAATGCAATGCACAAACACACGCAAACATGTCTGAAAAATAAAACCACCTATAATTTGACAGATATTAAAAACTACATGAAACGGCATTTTCAACCCATGAAATAGATGAAATAATGTGGCAGGACTTGACTTTTTTCAGGAATTGTTTGGATCTTAGTATGTATTTCATATCAGAATGGAGTCTGATCATTATGTTTCATTATCTGGTATTATTGTCGTAACCTTAATAGCATTAACCAGAATTAAATTACTGCATTAACTAAGACTGTAAAAAGCCTGCATTACCTAAAACAGTGATTAAAAAGCTATTTGGTTTTTAGCTGACATTATTTTCCCTGTCTGCTGATATCAACGCAAAAAGAGACTTTCAGATGTGGAGCAAATTATGGCTATCAAGTCAAAATCAGTCCTTATAAAACTTGCACAATAAGATCATGAGCATGTATTTAAGGCAAGATACTACAGATGATCAGGGTAAACATTTTAACTAATATATATCACCATACTTAGCTACTGATAAATCACTGTACATTAAGAAATTTGTTTTTTATTACATGTTTTCTAAAATGTTATGTCTAAACATTCAAATTTTGCATTATCTAATGAAATATGCACTAACTTGCACAGATAAATCTGAACATTGAATAAAGCCAGGTCCAAAATTCTTGTTTCATTTTGTTGACATATTAGAGTTAAAGGTTTTTACAGAGGGGATTTTGGATATCTTTTTTTATTACGCCATGAATCAGAAAATACTGTCAACAGCCAGAAAAAAATACATTTTCACCATGTTTCTAGGATTAAAATAATATACATCAGGCGAATGGTATATGAACAAACCCTTCTGTAAAAACCTTCAGAATATAGATAGAAATAAAACAGTAAATTTTGGTGTGTGTAAGTGCTGCTGAAGTGGAGAAAAAAACTTTTAAATATAAGTATTGTAACTGAAATCTACAGACGCAAATAGATAAAGTGTAAATAAACACTTAAATGTGTATTTTGGATGTTTTCTTTCCACTAGCCTGAAATAAGCAATGGAAGCAAAACAGCCCAAAACCTCAAAATTAACCAGTGCATGAAAAATCAGTGGTTTTTGCCTGTAGTGTTTACGTAAATGGAGTCCATTTTGATCTAATTTTGACTTTAAAGGAACATCTGCGCATGATTTATGATCAGATTAATACCTTTTTCAAAAGGCTAGATCTGAAATTGTGGCACATTAGCATCAGTTTCAGGCTGGAGTATTTCACAGATCTCAGGCCCATTGGTCACTATCAATAGACTAATGCTAATGCTTTGCTTAAGAAAGATATATGGGCCACTTTAGCGTTTGTACAGTACGAGATAATGGATCTAGAAATCGAGGAACGGCTCAAAGAAAAGCCGCAGTGCGTAATCAGCGTTCTTTCTCAATACTCATGCGTTTAATCCAAGTTCAGAGAGCCAGCAGGCTTTTGTACTGATTTCCTGAGTAATTAAAATGGGAAAAAGCTCATTTAGCTTTACTTCTCTCTCTGCTGACAGGGTTGGTCGTGGCCTGGGATTTAAAAGAGAATTTTCTGCTCTTGACGGAGAAGCTTCATGCCCTGCACTGTATCCTGAGATTAAGCCGTTACGCTTTTCTTTTCTCCGAGGGTTCAGAGTCACACTCTGGCAGCTGGAGATGTATTTATTCCTCAAAGAAGTGAACAAAAACACAATTTTGTAGGAAACAAAATCAATTAATGGTTCAGATGAAGGAACTCGAATAACCAAAACCTTCTGAAGGATAAGTTTCATTATAAAGTGATGTATAAAATTGCTTCGTGAAGTTAACTAATGAACTATTCCTTTAAAATCTGAATTTTTGTGCCCTACTGTGACTAATAAATAATCGTCAACCATTAAAGTTGGTTGAATGGCTGCTGAAACTAAGTGCGACTTAAATCTTGCTAATAATGTACGCAGCGTGAAAGCAAAGGCAAGATGGTAACATATTTTGTGTCGCATAATTACTTCTTCTAAAGATAAAGCTTTAGATTTGTTGGAGTTCAGTCGGGGGGAAGTTGGAACAGAAGTTGTTTTAGCTCAAAGGGTTTTGACGTGTGGAGCGTGAAGGGAACATTCAGCATGCGTTCAGAGCGTCACGCGTGTTTAATGTACAGCACGGCTCCAATAAATGACTGCAGTTTCTTGTAGAGAATAAAAGTTGCTTGTGTTGATGGATTGAACTTGTTTGCCTGATTATGTTGCATGAAACCATTGTTTATTGGTAATTGTGTACATTTGTTGGCTTTGCAATTGTCAAAATAGTCTTGTTGATCAGAGGTGTGCTGTTGCTTTATATGATCAGATGCAGCATTTTCACCTGCTGGATGATAAAACAGGAGAAAAACCCCACAGACGCACACTGAAGGACCCGAGACATATCTGCGGACCAGAAGATCACAGATTAACACAAATGGACTGATGAATTTGCTTTCTTACCATCTCATTTTGATGAATCCTATGAAAGCTTGTTTCCGCCCTGGAATAAATCAATTTAAAAGATAATTGCGACTTTTTTGTCTCACGATTCATACTTTTTTTCTGCAAGTTTATATCTCACAATTCAGACTTTTTGTCTCGCAATTGCGAGTTTACATCTCGCAATTCTCACTTTTTTACTCGGAATTGTGAGTTTATATCCCTCAATTCTGACTTTTTTCTTGCAAATGCGAATTTATATCCTGCAATTCTGACTTTTTTTCTTGTAATTGCGAGTTCACATCTCACAATTCTGACTTTTTTTCTTGTAATTGCGAGTTCACATCTCACAATTCTGACTTTATAACTCGCAATTTCAAGTTTACATCTCGCAATTCTGACTTTTTTCTCACGATTGTGAGTTTATATCCTGCAATTCTTACTTTTTCTCACAATTGTGAGTTTATATCCCGCAATTCTGACTTTTTTTCTTGTAATTGTGAGTTTATATTCCTTAATTCTGACTTTTTTCTTGCAAATGCGAATTTATATCCTGCAATTCTGACTTTTTTTCTTGTAATTGCGAGTTATAAAGTCAGAATTGTGAGATGTGAACTCGCAATTATAAGAAAAAAAGTCAGAATTGCGGGATATAAATTCGCATTTGCAAGAAAAAAGTCAGAATTGAGGGATATAAACTCACAATTCCGAGTAAAAAAGTGAGAGATTTCAAGTTTACATCTCGCAATTCTGACTTTTTTCTCACGATTGTGAGTTTATATCCTGCAATTCTTACTTTTTCTCACGATTGTGAGTTTATATCCTGCAATTCTTACTTTTTCTCACGATTGTGAGTTTATATCCTGCAATTCTTACTTTTTCTCACAATTGTGAGTTTATATCCCGCAATTCTGACTTTTTTTCTTGTAATTGTGAGTTTATATTCCTTAATTCTGACTTTTTTCTTGCAAATGCGAGTTTATATACTGCAATTCTGACTTTTTTTGAAGTAATTGTGAGTTTATATCCCGCAATTCTGACTTTTTTCTTGCAAATGCGAATTTATATCCCGCAATTCTGACTTTTTTTCTTGTAATTGCGAGTTCACATCTCACAATTCTGACTTTATAACTCGCAATTTCAAGTTTACATCTCGCAATTCTGACTTTTTTCTCACGATTGTGAGTTTATATCCTGCAATTCTTACTTTTTCTCACAATTGTGAGTTTATATCCCACAATTCTGACTTTTTTTCTTGTAATTGTGAGTTTATATCCCTTAATTCTGACTTTTTTCTTGCAAATGCGAGTTTATATACTGCAATTCTGACTTTTTTTGAAGTAATTGTGAGTTTATATCCCGCAATTCTGACATTTTTTCTTGTAATTGCAGGTTCATATCTCACAATTCTGACTTTTTTTCTCAGAAATGCATGATATAAACTCACAATTCTTAAAAAAAAAGTCAGAATTGTGAGATAAAAAGTTGCAATTACCTTTTTTATTCAGAGGCGAAACAAGCTTCCATAGAATCATGTTAGAACATCATTCTTCACTTTACAGATGAATTATAGTGAAATCGTCTTTTTGAATGTGAACACTATAACAAATGCATCTAAAATGAACAAGTTCAGTTAACATAATAAGTTAACATACTTTAACATAAGTAAACAAATATTTAGATCATCAAGCTTTAACTTAAATAGATAATGATAGATTGTGGAAAAGATTGCTCATACTCTACCTGTATGTTTGGTTTTGGTTAAAATGAATCCCTGAATAAAATCCAATTACACTGATTCTGTCTTTACCACAGAATATGGCGATGACCAACAGAGCAGGTCGATCAAAAACCCAGAAACACCTTCAGGATTCACAGCAAAGCTGAAAAGCCCAGTTGAAATGCTGATGGATCCGTCTGCCTGCTCTTGTGTGCCGCTCTCATGCTGTGACTGATGAACACGGTATGGGCTCTTTGGCAAGGCCGTCTCTTTTATCTGCTCTCAGGAAAGGGGTCCGTTCTGCTCGGCTGAACACTCAGACACTTGTGCACTGCAAATGTACAGTGGGATTGACCCGTGCTCTCAGAGGAGCCGCGCTACTCCTTTTTTCTTCTCCGCAATGTAGCCTTCCTGAAGAAGCAGCACCATTTTTGGTCCTTTCAGAGTATTTTTGTGTTTGTTTAGTAGTGCGAGGGTTGGATTGGTGGTGTTTTATGTGATGTTTTTTGAAGTACATATCAAGTGCGGTTGTAATTTAAAAGGTCATATCGTGGAAAACAGGATTTTTTTTTTTTTTTGCTCTATGCAGTAGACAAACTCTAACATTCACAACGCAGTCTGCAAAGAGCATTTACGGAAACTGAGGTCAAAGCAGAACATGACGCTTGTGTTGAGAGGCGCACTGAAGCCCTGACATTATATTTGAAATATAATTAGTGCATTAATCACATCAAGTCACCATTTATACAGTGCTTTATACAATACAGATTGTTTCAAAGCAGCTTTACAGTAATAAACAGGAAAATAACAGAATCAATGATGCAAACAGAATTCAGTTCAGTTCAATAACTGTGTAAAGTTCATTAATTTGCGAAAACGACTAAAAACGCTGTATTTTGCTGCCAGGCCAGTAGATGGCGATGTCACTTTGTAAAGAAACACTACACGCCTATAGACTGAACATGTAATACACATTCGCATGACATCACCATTTTCACAAATTTGCGTTTTTGTAGTTTACATGGAGACGATAATGGTATCATTTTCAAAAACTTGCACTTTGAATCCCGTTTTCAAATCTTTGCATTTTAAGGCGCATAAATGAACGTCCAAAACATATAAAAAGCTTCCCATTTTTAGTTAAAACGGTGTCGTGTAAAACCTTTTAGGGGTTCCCATCATGGGATCATTTTATCAATTTAGTTTTAACTTGTTTTGTTTTAATTCATTTTTATTTTAATAGAATGTTATGAATTAAACACCTCACTGCAATTATTTAAGATATTTCTCCTGATATAGAGCCTTTTTGGCATAAAGCGTTCTTTAAAATTGAGTCAAGTACTCTACGGTACCTTTTTTTCTAAGAGTGTGATGTTTTCAAATCAGTCTCCCACTTGATTTGTTAGTCATAAAATGATATTTCTGCGTTGATGAGTTCTCGCTGTTGGGGCCGAAGCCTTCAATTCAGCAACTACAGAAAACCAATTTAATTAAGGTGAATATATCAGCGCACTGAGTGGAAAATCAAAGCCGCATCTTGGTGAATTTAAACTGTGAATTGAATTGCGGCGCATCTTCTGAATTTGAATAGAAGTGCTGTGCAGACGAGATCTCCAGATAGCGAATCTCTTTCTTTGTGAAGTGGAGCTCCACTTATAGTGCAGATATCATGTTGTTCTGTCAGAGATTTCCCCGAGGAGAGACAGAGAGAGAGATACAGTGAGACCGGCCGTGGTTCGGTCCCTAGATCAGGCTGACAATTGAAAAGCTCCACACGGAGCCCGAAGAACTCCGACTGACACCATCATTTAGCATCTCTCCTCAGGACTGACCTTCATGTGGGTGAAAAGACCTCGTGAACCCTCTGGCGGACCTCCAAATCCAACATACGGCCCATGATCCTGTGCGGGAGCGAGCGGGTCTTCCAGACAAACACACGGAAGTATTTGTGCCCCTGTTGTTGTTGTTCCAAACCTAAATGAATAATATTACTAATATAAATTAATATAAGAGATATATATTTTTGAAGAATCTGCAAACTGCTGCATGATGTCATTGCCGTTTAAAAATTTGGGGTCGAAAGTCTCTTCTCTGCTGTTTTCTATGTGACTATATTGTAAAATGTAATTTATTCCTTTGAACAAAGCTGAATTTTCAGTATCATTACTTCAGTCTTCAGTGTCACATGATCCTTCAGAAATCATTCTAATATGCTGATTTGCCTCTCAAGAAAAATTTCTGATTATTATCAATGTTGAAAACAGTTGTGCTGATTCATATTTTTGTGGAAACTGTGATACATTTTGTTTTCTGGATTCTTTTATGAGTAAAACTACAACACCCAAAATGCACTGGGTATGTTGCCATTCAAGGCCACTCCCACCAGTCTGTTATGGTTACGCTTACCAGACTCAAATACCGCCTTGCTTTTGTAGGAAATACTTCTTAGCAAACTTTTAGTCATAGGGGCCGTTTACATGACACCATTTTCAACTAAAAGCGGGAAACTTTTTATGCGTTTTGCATGGTCGTTCATTTACATGACAATGGCATTTTGGGGGCCTGAAAAATGCGAACTTTTGAAAACGGGTTTCAAAGTGCAAGTTTTTGAAAATTATACCGTTATCGTCTCTGTGTAAACTACAAAAACATGAATTTGTGAAAGCGGTGACGTCATTCGCATGCGTATAACGTGTTCAGTCTATAGGTGTGTTTCTTTACAAACTGACATCGCCATCTACTGGCCTGGCGGCAGAATACAGGGTTTTTAATCGTTTTGCGTATCCGTGTGAACAGGGATCATTTTGACAACGTTGTTGTCTGTATGTGAAAAATGCAAAGGAAAAAGTTTTCAATTTTTTAGTACATTGTTGTCGGGTAAATTTACCCTTAGTCATAGGGGCTATTTACACGACACAGTTTTCAACTAAAAACGTAAAACTGCGTTTTGGCCCTTCATTTACACGACAACGGTGTTTTGGAGCCCTGAAAAAGCAAACTTTTGAAAACGATGACGTCATGTGCATGCATATTATGTGTTCAGTCTATAGGCGTGTAGTGTTTCTTTACAAACTAACATCGCCATCTACTGGCCTTGCAGCAGAATACAGCGTTTTTAGTAGTTTTTTGCGGATCAGTGTGAACCGGGATCATTTTGACAACGTTGTTGTCTGTACACGAAAAACGCAAAGGAAAAATGTTTCCATTTTTAGTACATCATTGTTGTGTTAACATACCCGTAATGTCGATGGTGCAAGAATTCAAAGGGTAAATGTTTGAACCATACTCAGCCAAACAATGAAGTCTATTCCAGAAAAGATCTGCGGCCTGGTCTTGTAAACAACACTGACCTTTAGCAGATCTGAGGGAAAGTATGTCCTGAAAATGTCCTTTTAGCCTCATGAAACTGTATTCTGCTTTGATTGGTAAAGATCGTTTCAGCGGTCTGTGTGGAAATGGTCAGTTCTGCGAGCTGATGGATGTAAAACATGATCTGTCATGACAGGCCTGTTCATTTCGGCTGACTGCAGGATGTCTTACTGTAACGCTGGGCTTTCCATTTATGGTATGTTTATTAGCGTGAGGCCGTTTTGAGTTGACCAAAGTATGTTCTATTTTTATTTACAGAGGGAAGCGGAAGGCTTGAACGCAGTGCTGTTTATTCACGCTGTAATCGGCCCACTCTATAACTGCTGAAGTGTCTCCCAAGGGTCTCGAAAAGCATTTTTTGTAGCTCTATATTATTAACCTCAGTGGAGCTGTTGTTTTTTAATTTAATCAGCATTGAAAAGAACCCAAAAGGGATGAATGAGGGGAAAATACAGCCAGGGCAAAAGCTTCAGGAATATATGAAGGAGAAAACTACTAAACCTGCAGGGAAAACGTTCTCTCTTTTTCTTTCTCTCTTGCTTTTTCCCAGCATGCCGTATCCAGCTAATCCCTGAGGTTGGAATCGTTGTCAGTTTAAGCCGGTGGCGTCTGAATCTGTTCTCACTACCCGTTTAAATCCTGCCAATATATCTGCATGATAATTCATTAATTTCCACACTTTTACCCAATAATCATATGCTGCATATTTGATAATAATTAAGTGATTTTATGCTAAAAAATAATCTGCCATTTGTGTCAGAAAAATCTATTTAATATATGGGGAAAAGTTTATTTTTCTGACCCCATTGGAAGACATTTTGTAACACTTTACTCAAAGCCTTTATATATAATGCTTTATAAAAGTGTTTTTAATGCATTAGTTATGCCTTGTTTAGATATTTGTACTGGAAAACAAGAAAAAAAAATACAGAGGAAGAAAATCTCTTTTTTTAATAGTGAAGCTTACCTTAGCAAACATTGCTAATTGCAGGAGTTTGTTGCTGTGGTTAATTCACAGCAGCTCATATTCAAAATACATCAAAACAAAGCTTGAAAATCAAGGTCTTAAGCTCGCAAACACTCCTTGAAAGGACTGTGTTTATTTGAAAACAGTTTATTTAAGCAGTATTTAGTCTGGAAAGTCACCATAAACTAATTATTCAGCTCTTCAGTTGGCATGTAACCTCTGGATCTGCACGAACGTCTTGCCTCTTATTCTTGCTGTGGCTTATGGAAATTCATGAATTCATGCGCCGGTTTGCACAGATCAGAAATGCGCTGGCACATTCTATCATTTGACCTAGTCAGACTTGTTCTGTTTGCAGAACAAAAAGTGCAGCAGTTTTACTGTAAACACAGACACACGAGCGTCTGCATTATTTACAGTCAGAGGACAGACAGAATAGAGATATCAAGACAGATGCAGATATAGAGCACATGCCTTCCAGAAGTAAAGATCCCAATCATTTTCTCTATAGAGAACTGATAACAACATATCTTTGGGATGTGCTGACCTCTTACAAGATCTTGACAAAATTGATGCACCTCTTGATGGAAATAAATGTTGAGATGTTATTTCCATCAAGAGGTGCAGAAATTTTTGGTCAAGATCTTGTATTGATAGTGCAAGAGGTGAGCACTATTTGGGTGTGAGCAAAAACACATCGTTTTTGTGTGTGTCGCTTTAAATGCAAATGAGCTGCTGCTCCCGGCCCCCTTTCCAGAAGAGGGCGGAGCTTTAACAGCTCGCGCTTCGGTTGCTCAACAACAACAAAGCTGGAGAATCTCACGCAGCCAAAATGAGGATTGTCAGTAACGGTGTTCAGCCTTACATTGTTCAAACCGGAGTCGGACACTGATGGAGAGACTCAGGAAGAAGTTACAACTTTTAGAATGAAACTGGACGTTTCTGAATGGTTAGTGGATAAATTTATGTAGTTGCTGTGGAGTTGATTCAACTCATCGACTAGCATGTGCCGTCATGTTAATCTTTTGTGCAAAACCCTTATGGACTATATATAGCATACCTGTTTGCCAAACAGAGCCATACACACCAGGCTAACATTTATGATTGCTATCAAATGCTGTGATATTTTTCCAAAATATTGCTCGGACAGAAACGCTCCTTTTTTAGCAATCGAGCTTGCCAGGGTCAACTTGCAGGCTATCCAAGCTACCAAGACTCTGTCTGTGCAGCCAACAACAGAACAGTTAGCATGGTTTGCTCGAACTTTTGCTATGGCGTTAGAACTGGTACACCGTGAAAACAAAATGGTGGCGCTGTGGGTGGAAACGTGCAGATTAAGGCACGGTAACATTATAATAAAATCCCATTCCTACATCACAAGGGGAGCGAAATCTGAGCGGCTCGTTTTTTCACATGCTTGTAGAGAAAGGCTTGCCAAAACAAAGTTACTGGATTGTCCTTTTTCACGTTTTCTGGGTTGGTAGATGCACCGGGGACCTGATTATACCACTTAAACACGGAAAACGTCATATTTTCATGATATGTCCCCTTTACGTGATTTTTCTTTATGCATTAAACACCTGGATGAACTACTACTTTTGCCAAACTACAGTAGAGCTTCACAAATAAACTTTATCACACAATGAAATGTATTTGCAGTAGTATGCAGTATGTTCTGTAGTGTATTCTGTGCAGTATACAGTAAGTAGTATGCTATTATTCCATTCCGACCATAATGAAAGAAAGAAAGTGTAAGAGAGATACTGAGAAACAATCACAGAGATTATCCATCTCTTTAGTAATCATCTGCTGCTGATAGACTTCCATTCTGTACGCCTCAAACTCTGAAGGGTCAGAGGTCACGGGCAGCCACATTAAAGGGGTTAAGTGCTTCCCTCAAGGGCAGAAAAGTGGAGCATAATAGTTTTGATCTTCTTGTTACTGCTCGGATTGTATAGCAGGGCATCTCTCCAGGCCGTGTCCCATTTCTTTGGTCACTCAGGACAGAATGTGCGTGTTAGAGATTCATCATAGGACAAGAGACAGAGATAAGAGGCTCTAAATAACTATTTCACTCTGTTTGAACTCTGTACACTTACTAAGCGTCTCTCCACCACCGCTCACTACTTTAGGAAGGAAGGTGATCTGATTCTGGGCCGAGGGAGACTCTAGAGACGTCTGCTGTCACACAGCCGCCTGCTTACTTGTTTGTTAGTCCGTTCAAAAGGACCTTCAACAATTGGTGTTTCTCACCCGCAAACACATGCAAACTCGCACACAATGTGATTTAGAACTAAATTAGATTATTGTAATTGTGTCAGGGTGAAAAAAGAGACACGGATAATAGTCGGAAACCTTAAACAGCAGGTCTTTTATGGTTCATGGTTCACAGCAGGATTGTTTGCCACTCAGAATTGAATAGAGAATTACTAACATAATGAAATTATTTATATTTAATTAAACAGGTCCCTTCCCATCTCATATATTGAAAGCAAAACTCAGAATTTTGCTCAAAACCTGCATCGCAGTGACCTTTTAAAGGGGTCTTTTCCATGTTCAGCTTTCTTTAGTGTGTAATGTTGCTGTTTGAGCATGAAAAATGTTTTTCAAAAGTATTCTCTATAAATCAGCGTCACTGTTTCTGAACTCCCTCCATTGTAGTCTTGAGATTTCTTCCATGAATGAACACAATATTCCTCATTTAAATAATTCATACACAGAATAAAGGGGCGGAGACTGGTTGAGTTAGTTAGTAGTGTGTTGAAAATGTCGGTTATGGTAAGGGGCGGGACATTTCCCAAATATACTCGAAGTACTTGACCAATCACAACACACTGCTCCTCGACCAATCAGAGCACATTGTGCTTTTCAGAAGGAGGGGCTTCACAGAGACAGGAACTAAACAGAGCGTTACTGACAGACTGGGAAGAGAGGATCTGCAACAATGGAGAATATGAGGAAAATAATGTGTTTTTGAACATTCAAGCATGAAAACCTATTCTAGTAGAGCCAAAAAACAAAATTAAGACTTTGTAAAAGACACATCAGGTGACAAACGGGCTGTTAGTTCAACACTTCTATATAACAGCAGAATGTGTTGCTTTAGTCCGTGAAACCAGTGAATGTCTCAGCATCCACAGCAGAACGGTGCTGTCAGACAGTGACAGCGGTTCTTTGTGGAAAAAGAGATGTGAAACACACAGCTGCCGGCGCAACAAACTACAGGTGAGATGGTGGGAACGAGTCACTCGACGGTCAGACGCGGCTGTAGTTTATCTGCTGAGACGTTTAGTGTCAGTTCACAGAGAGTTCGGCCTATTGTTTGGGGTTTTTGTGAGTGTGTGTGTGTTTACTGGGTGAAATGAATGAAAAAGAGATTAATAAACATGTCCTCTTCTGTATAGAGAACTAACAATGATTCGCCACATCAAAGGGACGCTGGGGACGTGTGTGTGTGTGAATGGTGTGAGGACATGTTTCTGCGGTTGTTGTGCACAAACGTTTTGTCTGCATCTATATGCACCTGGGTCACGCAAACCCTCTGCAACCCTCATCAGTATGTGCGTCTCGCTGTCTTTCTCTCTCTCAATGCTAATAGGAGCCGCTTGCCGCATTGTCCTCAAATGGCTGGTCTGAACCTCCGTACGAGAGGTGAGAATCTCCAGGGATCTCATGATGAGGGAATGTCACAATAGCAAGCGTTATTGTGATCTCTCTTATGTTTTGTGATGCCTCTTTCATATGCAACTCTCGCCGCTTGCAGTTTGGATGTTCGAGATGCAGCTCACATACAGTATTTAAATGCCGTAGTGCTGCAAAAACCGAAGTGAATTGGATTGGACTGAGCGTGTCAATTCAGTTCAGCACACTGCAAAAAATGATTTTCTTACTCAGTATTTTTAAGACTTAAAATAGTCTTGTTTTCTGGAAAAATGTATCAAAATTAAGTGAGTTTATGCTTAAAACAAGAGGAACTCACTTAATTTTGATATATTTGAAATATTTGTGTTGATATTTTAATTGTAACTTTTATAATAATTACAATGCAATTAAATACATAAATAAAAATAGAATAATTTAGAAAATATCAGATATTTTTTAATTTATCGTACCATTATTTTATTTTCATTTTTAATTTATAAATAAGAATATTCATTTATAATACTGTACATTATAATGTTGTGATGCCTAAATTCACTTGTAAAATTAACTGATTGATTTAGAATTTTATTTATTTAGACAAAATGATGTCAATAATATACATTTTATTTCATCAAAATAGTATATTTTATAATTGGCCATTATTGTGCTATTGCCATAAAATTGACATTTTTCTTGACTCTTGCTATCTTGGATTCATTTTTTCCGCACAAGGCAGCTTTTTGAGCAGCCAATGCTCTGTAGTTAGTTTTGTGTTGTGTGAAATTTGTGTAAAGCGATTCCCTGGTCGCGTGGCATTACAGTGCAGTATGAGAAGTTTCTGCTTCAGAAATCAGGAGCTCTTCTGTGAAGGTCAAGCTTTGAGGTTTTCTCAGTGTTCATCTCGATCTGATCTCCTTCTTCTAATCCTGCTTTCTGCCCTTTCCAGTGATGATCTGTGTCTGTGTCTGTGTCTCCGTTTGCCTCCTTGCTCTCTTTCATGGTGTTGCTATTGGAAATGCAGAGCTTCAGACTGTAAATGAGCGCTGCGGTCTGACAGCTGTGCCGGTTTAATCAGGTATTCTATTGGAAACGCCGTCGCTGTGACAACTCTGTCAGTGTGGCGATGCTTGTTAAAGACCCTGCGGCTCGGAGCGTCTCCGTTTGTCTCGCCCTGAGAAACACTGCACAGCCTCCCTGCACAGACTGAGCCGTGTAGTTACACACGTACCATGATACGCCGTAAGTGTTTGTCCTTTTTCACGTGTTTGTCTGACGAGATCTTTTTCACACACCCACCTTTTTTTCTCAAAGCTAAAGATAAAACTTGTTTTCACGTTTACTTCCAGGAGAGAGTAGAACACATTTGCTTACTGATTAAGACGAATATGTCAGCTTAGCTTTAGCATATACTGTGAGGCAGTTTTATTATGGTTTTATTAAAGACCCCCTGTGGTGAAAATCAATCTTTAATGTGGTTTATGTCTATGTGGTGTTTTTAATTTGCTTTAAGACAAACCATGCGCAAATTCATCAGTCAACACCATTGCTGAGTATTTTCTCAGTTAGGCCTACTGTATCTCTCAACTCATATGTTTTTCCCTAAATATCCAAAACAGAATCAAATGTGTTAATTGTTGACATGCCGAGTATTTTGACTACAGGGTTTGGCACATCTGAGAATAGATTGAGACGTTTGTTGAAATCTTGTTGAGACTTGGATTTTTTTTTATTAGAAACATCTGAGAAGTAGGACACTTCTGTAAAAAGTCTCCATTTGCTCTACATTTATTCTCATTGTTGTCTAAGAGAAACTATTGTGATATTCATGTATGCTATATTGTACAGCAGCAGCATGTCTTGCTCTCAGCAGCGTGCCATGTATGTATTGGCGATAGCAAGTCCTGTACTTGTTCTGAGCAGCAGCAATAACCAACAGCAGCAGCAACAGCAATAACCAACAGCAGCAGCAATAACCAACAGCAATAATTACAAGCAGCAGCAGCAATAAGTAACAGCAGCAGCAATAACCAACAGCAATGACTACCAGCAGCAGCAGCAATAACCAACAGCAGCAGTAATAACCAACAGCAGCATCAATAACCAACAGCAGCAGCAATAACCAACAGCAGCAGTAATAACCAACAGCAGCAGCAATAACCAACAGCAGCATCAATAACCAACAGCAGCATCAATAACCAACAGCAGCAGCAATAATCAACAGCAGCAGTAATAACCAACAGCAGCATCAATAACCAACAGCAGCAGCAATAACCAACAGCAGCATCAATAACCAACAGCAGCATCAATAACCAACAGCAGCAGCAATAACCAACAGCAGCATCAATAACCAACAGCAGCAGCAATAATCAACAGCAGCAGCAATAACCAACAGCAGCATCAATAACCAACAGCAGCATCAATAATCAACAACAGCAGCAATAACCAACAGCAGCATCAATAACCAACAGCAGCAGCAATAATCAACAGCAGCATCAATAACCAACAGCAGCAGCAATAATCAACAGCAGCATCAATAACCAACAGCAGCAGCAATAACCAACAGCAGCAGCAATAACCAACAGCAGCAGCAATAACCAACAGCAGCATCAATAACCAACAGCAGCAGCAATAATCAACAGCAGCATCAATAACCAACAGCAGCAGCAATAACCAACAGCAGCATCAATAACCAACAGCAGCATCAATAACCAACAGCAGCAGCAATAACCAACAGCAGCATCAATAACCAACAGCAGCAGCAATAATCAACAGCAGCAGCAATAACCAACAGCAGCATCAATAACCAACAGCAGCATCAATAATCAACAACAGCAGCAATAACCAACAGCAGCATCAATAACCAACAGCAGCAGCAATAATCAACAGCAGCATCAATAACCAACAGCAGCAGCAATAATCATCAGCAGCATCAATAACCAACAGCAGCAGCAATAACCAACAGCAGCATCAATAACCAACAGCAGCATCAATAACCAACAGCAGCATCAATAACCAACAGCAGCATCAATAACCAACAGCAGCAGCAATAACCAACAGCAGCATCAATAACCAACAGCAGCAGCAATAATCAACAGCAGCATCAATAACCAACAGCAGCATCAATAACCAACAGCAGCAGCAATAATCAACAGCAGCAGCAATAATCAACATCAACAGCAATAATCATCAGCAGCATCAATAACCAACAGCAGCAGCAATAATCAACATCAACAGCAATAATCAACAGCAGCATCAATAACCAACAGCAGCAGCAATAATCAACAGCAGCATCAATAACCAACAGCAGCAGCAATAATCAACAGCAGCAGCAATAACCAACAGCAGCAGCAATAACCAACAGCAGCAGCAATAACCAACAGCAGCAGCAATAACCAACAGCAGCAGCAATAATCAACAGCAGCAGCAATAATCAACAGCAGCAGCAATAACCAACAGCAGCAGCAATAACTAACAGCAGCAGCAGCAACAATAACCAACAGCAGCAGCAATAATCAACAGCAGTAGCAATAACAGCAGCAGCAATAATCAACAGCAGCATCAATAACCAACAGCAGCAGCAATAATCAACAGCAGCATCAATATCCAACAGCAGCATCAATAACCAACAGCAGCAGCAATAATCAACATCAACAGCAATAATCAACAGCAGCATCAATAATCAACATCAACAGCAATAATCAACAGCAGCAGCAATAATCAACAGCAGCATCAATAACCAACAGCAGCAGCAATAACCAACAGCAGCATCAATAACCAACAGCAGCAGCAATAATCAACAGCAGCAGCAATAACCAACAGCAGCATCAATAACCAACAGCAGCAGCAATAACCAACAGCAGCAGCAATAATCAACAGCAGCATCAATAACCAACAGCAGCATCAATAACCAACAGCAGCAGCAATAATCAACAGCAGCAGCAATAATCAACAGCAGCATCAATAACCAACAGCAGCAGCAATAATCAACAGCAGCATCAATAACCAACAGCAGCAGCAATAATCAACAGCAGCAGCAATAATCAACAGCAGCAACAATAACCAACAGCAGCAGCAATAATCAACAGCAGCAGCAATAATCAACAGCAGCAGCAATAATCAACAGCAGTAGCAATAACAGCAGCAGCAATAATAACCAACAGCAGCAGCAATAACCAACAGCAGCAGCAATAATCAACAGCAGCAGCAATAATCAACAGCAGCATCAATAACCAACAGCAGCAGCAATAACCAACAGTAGCATCAATAACCAACAGCAGCATCAATAACCAACAGCAGCAGCAATAACGAGTTTAATGTGATAATGTGACTTAATGTAAATGTAAGAGTTCATATCTCTGACTTTTGATTACATATTTTGGAATCTTGGCAAATCTGAGCACAGTTTGAGACATTATTGAGATCTCTTCTGATTACTAGGGTCTTTCTGTACTTCAGAAAAGTCTTTCACTTTCCATTTAATCTCATTGACAGCAAGAAGACACTATTGAGATAATAAAGAGATCTCATTTGTGATTTCTCTATCCTACAGGGGAGAGAACCATTGCCTGCTGCATGAGACGAATATGGCCACTTCTGTGTCGTATAGCACAAGTTATTATGCGTCTTCCACAGACGTCAAGCATTATGTATGAATTTCGGGAGAGCAGGGCGCTAAGTAGCCATTAGCTCCTGGATGAACCTGATGGTGAGTCGCAGCGCTTCTTTCTACGACTCTAAATAAACTGAACTTCCCACTGGAATCATCACGGACGGCTTCAAGACTGACAGACTGGAAATGGGATTTTGCTAGCGAGCAGATGAATCTCTAAATGGGGAAGGCAGGAGGGATATTTGGCCATTTACCTCATAAAGATTTTATTTGACAACCCTTCAACCTCCACCCACTGCTGCAATATCTGCGTGAGGGTGTGTGTGTGTGGGTTACTGAGTAAATCAGATGTCAATCTAGCTTGTTAGTCTAGTTTGGTGTCTTGAGTGGGTCTTCCAGGTAGAGAACACCTACACGACAAAGTTTCATGTGTGGGCGAGTGTGAATTAGACAGCTGTAAGGTGCCACGGACCAGTCACCGAATCTGTGACAGCAAAATGAATATCACTGGAAATGGTGAAAATATATTCCCACATTTATTCCCAGAAGGTGCGATTTTCGTTCGGAGCAAAACACAGCTTGTCGCAAATAATGTGTCTCCGGACAGACATTACTAAACACACCAAATCACATTCATAAAAGACATATATTACATATATTTAACACATATATTTGTGTTTTGACTAGTGCTGAGAATCGAAGTTTTTCATCTGTTCATGAATCTTATTCAGATGAGACTAGTTTTCTCTGAGGGCATCAGGTAAATTTGTGTTTCACAGACATACTTTGTGATTTAAATCTCATCTGAATCAAACACATCTGTTTTTTTCCACACAGTCTCTGTAAAAGAGAAAATTACCTATTTTTTGCCATCTGTGAAATCTAATCCTGTCCAGATAGGAGTGTCTGTGATTGCGGTATATTAATGAACCGGAGGCAATATCTACAGCAATTTTTAGCATCTCCTTCATGACTTGCAAAATATATTGAGGTCATGTCAGGGTTATTGTAGTTAAATCTACTAAAGCTACTAAAGCTAAAACCATTTAAAAAATATTACTTGAAATAAATGTATATATAATAATTTTTTAAAATTAAAATATTTTATAATTAAAAATGATAAAATTAAAAATAATTGTTTATTAAAGCAAAATTACTATTTATTTCTGAGATAACTTGATGCCACTCATATGCGTGTTAACAATGAAGCAGACTACTGTTTGAAATGTATAGCAGTGCATACTATTTCACTTACTATTTTTATAAAGCAGGCATTATACCATCTATACTGCAGAGTATAAAGTAACTAATATATCAGTGTTACATTCTGAACATAACCACACATTATTTTTAAAGACAAACTCAGCATTGTGCAGTGTATAATGTGCATTATGTGTGTATATATCCCAAAGCATTAAACTGATTATCAAATTTGTTATGCTGTACTGGTTTAAGTGAGGTAGAACCTTCTCGATTTCTAAAATAGTCCCATGGCCATGTTGTTGGTGTTTGCTGGCGAAGCTGGACTCAGCGTAGCGTGGCGCTAAAATAAGCCCCTGACCCTGTGACATCAGTTCCTTTCAGCGTTTTCTTCTGCTCATATTGCTGTTAGTGCCCGCAGAGAATGTGTTCATGAATAATTTAGCGGTCCTTCACAAGGGGGCCTCAAATTGGGTCTTTCTTAGAGACGAGACTGACGAACCTTGACTGAGAATGTTGTAGAATATTTGCATTTCTTATATTTGTTTCCTAATATACAGTAAAATGTGGAGTGAACATTCTGTCTGATTATGATGTGTGCTTCTATTGCCGCCTCTATGATGTCATGGTTGTGTCGCAGTGTGGGCGGGGAGAGAGATGGAAAGGGAATGAAACGGTCACAGGCAGCTGTGTGGACGGCAGTAGGAGTGAGCATGAAAAACAAGCCTGTCAGTTCGCTGACATTGTTGTGCAAGATTCCATCCCTCCGCACACCAAATAGTTAAAATACTCCAGTTAGACCCTGGTGGTAGATACTGTAACTACACCAGTAGTATCCTGCCAAAAACATCTTTCTTCATTGACGACCATTCAAAGATACAGTAGCTGCGTGTGTTAGTGGAAATTTTTTTAAAATGGTAGTATTTAAATGTATATATAATTATTTAATATAATTAAATATCTAATTATAGTTTTATTTTTTAATTGAATTTTATGAAGCGATGCAAGTGCTTTGTTTGCGCCAAAAAAAAAAAAAAAATTGTTTACAAAATAATATTATCCAAAGCACTTTCATGGAACAACATCCGGTCTTTAGTCAACACAACACACATGCATTGTAGTGCTCCCCCTACTGGATTGCAGCTCAATGTTTTGTAAATAAAGTGGTAATTTTTTTTTTGTGCAAACAAAGCACTTGCGTCGCTTCATAAAATTGAGGTTAAACCACTGGAGTCACATGGATTACTTTAATGATGTCTTTCCTATCGTTCTGGACCTTGAAATTGCATTGCTCCCAATGAAGGGACTGAAAGCTCTCGGATTTCACCAAAAAGATCTTAATTTGTGTTTCAAAGATGAACGAAAGTCTTACGGGGTTTGGAACGACATGAAGGTGAGTACTTAAAGGGTTAGTTCACCCAAAAATGAAAATTCTGTCATTAATTATTCACCCTCATGTCGTTCTACACTCGTAAGACCTTCATTCATCATCAGAACACAAATTAAGATATTTTTGATAAAATCCGATGGCTCAGTGAGGCCTGCATTGACAGCAAGATAATTAACACTTTCAAATGCCCAGAAAGCTACTAAAGACATATTTAAAACAGTTCATGTGACTACAGTGGTTCAACCTTAATGTTATGAAGCGACGGGAATACTTTTTGTGCGCCAAAAAGCAAAATAACGTCTTTATTCAACAATATCTAGTGATGGGCGATTTAAAAACACTGCTTTACGAATCTTTTGTTTCGAATCAGTGGTTTGGAGCGTGTATCAAACTGCCAGAGTCACGTGATTTCAGTAAACGAGGCTTTGTTACATCATAAGTGTTTCGAAACGTTTCGAAATTTCAATGGTTCACGTGACTTTGGCAGTTTGATACGTGCTCTGAACCACTGATTCGAAACAAAAGATTCGTAAAGCTTTGAAGCTTCATGAAGCAGTGTTTTTAAATCGCCCATCACTAGATATTGTTGAATAAAGTCGTTATTTTGGCGCACAAAAATATTCTCGTCGCTTCATAATATTAAGTTTAAACCACTGTAGTCACATGAACTGTTTTAAATATGTCTTTAGTAGCTTTCTGGGCATTGAAAGTGTTAATTATTTTGCTGTCAATGGAGGCCTCACTGAGCCATCGGATTTTATCAAAAATATCTTAATTTGTGTTCTGAAGATGAACGAAGGTCTTACGGGTGTGGAACGACATGAGGGTGAGTAATTAATGACAGAATTTTCATTTTTGGGTGAACCAACCCTTTAATAAAATCTACGATGGTACATAACACTGGATCAGACATTATAAAAAGCGACCCTTGGGGTCAAAAGAGGATGAGATTCACTGTTCCTGGTCATGCCAAGCCATTTTCATCACTTGATTCTCATTTACACTCATATTTTCTTGTTATTTTCCCAAGCTTATCTTCAAAGGGCACCAAACACTCTCTATGAAGATGAAGAAGACAGGGCGAAGAAACGCTGTCTGGTAAATCAAAAAAATTAGCTATTTTAAGAGCGTTAGTTGAAGAATCAAAGCTTTCGCGGGGCGTGTATCACAGAGGCTGACAGTACGTGTTTCTGAAACAGAGTCCAGCAGCATTGAATAATTTACGGTATTTGTTTTTGCATAGTCATGCTTCGGATAAGAGTGTGTTTCTGCTGCTAATCTCACAAAACAAGCTCCTGTTACCTCACAAACCTCGTCTGCTTTCTTTTGGACATTGATGAATGCTTTTCCAGCGCTCTGAAACATTTTTCTTGGCGTCTGTCACTCATTCGGTTTGGGTTTTATTGTGGTGTTTTTGTTGTCCTGTCTGTCTTTTATTTTAACTTATGTGTTTAGCACTTTTTATTACTGTCATTGCAAACCCCCTAATGTTGACTGTGATCAATGAGCTAATATATCTGGAGAGCTCTAACCGTAAACATTCCCATTTATTCCAAAGGCAGTGTCTGGCTAGAGAATGCAACTGGCATTTAGATGCATGGGAATGATAACGGATAATATGGACTCTTTGTAGACATATAACCTTTGTCTGTTGTTGTTTATTATACTGTATGAGTCTTGTTTCACAGGCCATGTTCAGAACAACATACTAAAGTATGCAATTTTTCTGCATACTGTACATGGAATGGCCACTACATTCCCACAGTCTTCACAATGCAATGCATTCAACTTGACCTTCCAGTTCCGTTGTGACGGATGAAGTACCTTAGACATGATGTTTAATGTATTTATATTTAATTGGACTGCCAAGAGTTTTAACACAAAATTTGATTCATAACTGAAAGCCTCTTGTTGAATTAAACATGCATGTAATGAGTTCATATGACAGCAATGTAGCTTTACTGCTGCGGCTAATGATGCATGAAATACTGCTGGTGTGCATGGAAGCTTTTCTTATTCTATCTATCTATCTATCTATCTATCTATCTATCTATCTATCTATCTATCTATCTATCTATCTATCTATCTGTCTGTCTGTCTGTCTGTCTGTCCATCTGGCATTTCAAATCCATCCATCCATCCATCCATCCTTCTATCTGGCATTTTAAATTCACCATCCATCCATCCATCCATCCATCCATCTGGCATTTTAAATCCATCCATCCATCCATCCATCCATCCGGCATTTCAAATCCATCCATCCATCCATCCATCCATCCATCCATCCATCTGGCATTTTAAATCCATCCATCCGTCCATCCATCCATCCATCCATCCATCCGGCATTTCAAATCCATCCATTCATCCATCCATCCATCCAATCTATCTATCTATCTATCTATCTATCTATCTATCTATCTATCTATCTATCTATCTATCTATCTGTCTGTCTGTCTGTCTGTCTGTCCATCTGGCATTTCAAATCCATCCATCCATCCTTCTATCTGGCATTTTAAATTCACCATCCATCCATCCATCCATCCATCTGGCATTTTAAATCCATCCATCCATCCATCCATCCATCCATCCATCCATCCATCCATCCATCCATCCATCCGGCATTTCAAATCCATCCATCCATCCATCCATCCATCCATCTGGCATTTTAAATCCATCCATCCGTCCATCCATCCATCCATCCATCCATCCATCCATCCATCCATCCGGCATTTCAAATCCATCCATCCATCCATCCATCCATCCATCCATCCATCCATCCATCCATCCATCCATCCATCTATCTATCTATCTATCTATCTATCTATCTATCTATCTATCTATCTATCTATCTATCTATCTATCTATCTATCTATCTATCTATCTATCTGTCTGTCTGTCTGTCTGTCTGTCTGTCTGTCCATCTGGCATTTCAAATCCATCCATCCATCCTTCTATCTGGCATTTTAAATTCACCATCCATCCATCCATCCGGCATTTCAAATCCATCCATCCATCCATCCATCCATCCATCCATCCATCTGGCATTTCAAATCCATCCATCCATCCATCCATCCTTCTATCTGGCATTTTAAATTCACCATCCATCCATCCATCCATCCATCTGGCATTTTAAATCCATCCATCCATCCATCCATCCATCCGGCATTTCAAATCCATCCATCCATCCATCCATCCATCCATCCATCTGGCATTTTAAATCCATCCATCCATCCATCCATCCATCCATCCATCCGGCATTTCAAATCCATCCATTCATCCATCCATCCATCCATCCATCCATCTATCTATCTATCTATCTATCTATCTATCTATCTGTCTGTCTGTCTGTCTGTCTGTCCATCTGGCATTTCAAATCCATCCATCCATCCTTCTATCTGGCATTTTAAATTCTCCATCCATCCATCCATCCATCTGGCATTTTAAATCCATCCATCCATCCATCCATCCATCCATCCATCCATCCATCCATCCGGCATTTCAAATCCATCCATCCATCCATCCATCCATCCATCTGGCATTTTAAATCCATCCATCCGTCCATCCATCCATCCATCCATCCATCCATCCATCCATCCATCCGGCATTTCAAATCCATCCATTCATCCATCCATCCATCCATCCATCCATCCATCCATCCATCCATCCATCCATCCATCCATCCATCTATCTATCTATCTATCTATCTATCTATCTATCTATCTATCTATCTATCTATCTATCTATCTATCTATCTATCTGTCTGTCTGTCTGTCTGTCTATCTATCTATCTGTCTGTCTGTCTGTCTGTCTGTCCATCTGGCATTTCAAATCCATCCATCCATCCTTCTATCTGGCATTTTAAATTCACCATCCATCCATCCATCCATCCATCTGGCATTTTAAATCCATCCATCCATCCATCCATCCATCCATCCGGCATTTCAAATCCATCCATCCATCCATCCATCCATCCATCCATCCATCTGGCATTTTAAATCCATCCATCCGTCCATCCATCCATCCATCCATCCATCCATCCGGCATTTCAAATCCATCCATTCATCCATCCATCCATCCATCCATCCATCCATCTATCTATCTATCTATCTATCTATCTATCTATCTATCTATCTATCTATCTATCTATCTATCTATCTATCTATCTATCTATCTATCTATCTATCTATCTATCTATCTGTCTGTCTGTCTGTCCATCTGGCATTTCAAATCCATCCATCCATCCATCCTTCTATCTGGCATTTTAAATTCACCATCCATCCATCCATCCATCTGGTATTTCAAAATCAATCCATACATCCATCCATCTAGCATTTTAAATCCATCCATCCATCCATCCATCCATCCATCCATCTGGCATTTTAAATCCATCCATCAATCTATCCATCCATCCATCCATCCATCCGGCATTTCAAATCCATCCATCCATCCATCCATCCATCCATCTGGCATTTTAAATCCATCCATCCATCCATCCATCCATCCATCCATCCATCCATCCATCCATCCATCCATCCGGCATTTCAAATCCATCCATCCATCCATCCATCCATCCATCCATCCATCCATCCATCCATCAGGCATTTTAAATCCATCCATCCATCCTTCTATGTGGCATTTTAAATTCACCATCCATCCATCTATCCATCCATCTGGCTTTTTAAATCCATTCATCCATCCATCCATCCATCTGGCATTTCAAAATCAATCCATCCATCCATCCATCCATCCATCCATCCATCAATCTGGCATTTCAAATCCATCCATTCATCCATCTGGGATTTTAAATCCATCCATCCCTCCATCCATACATACATCCATCCATCCATCCATCCGGTATTTCAGATCCATCCATCTATCCATCTATCCATACATCCATCCATCTGGCATTTCAAATCCATACATCTATCCATCCATCTAGCATTTCAAATCCATCCATCCATTCATCTTCAATTGGCCTCTGATACTGTAATCTACTCAATTATGATATTTTTAAAATGATAATTAATGCTGATTTTGTATTGGAACACTATAAACTAGCGCGGTGTGGCTTTCTGTTTGAATACCGTTGTGTACAAAATACCCAGCTCTGAGCAAAACCAAGTGGCTGATGAAATAAAGGTTAACACTGCTCCAGACTTTATTACATTGTTTCTTTTTGTGACAAGAGTAATTGATCAAACCCAGGATTAAAATCATCATATTCAGGGACAGGGAGGTCTCCATTCCCTTTCATTAGATTTGAGTGAGCGGTTCATACTCGGTTTGTTTATTGAATCTGCTGCTGAATTCATTCGGTTCAGACCTTGGTGCAATAAAACCCAAATTATATCCCTGAGGGAAATGTTTTAAGGATATTTAATCAGGACAGGATCAGAATTAATTTTCGCTGACTCCCAGGAAGCTTTGCCTGAACTCAATTTGAGTGCTTCTCAGACCTTGAAATGATTGTCAATGAAGAATCATTATTAGGCAAACATTTAGTCCAGAACATTGTTAAATCCTGTTTAGTCTGGGAAGGTTTAACTTAGACTGAATCTTGAGTTTGTTATTAACAGTGTTTGTGACCCTAATTATTTGTGCTTCGGATCATGTGACTTGTTGAGGAGAACAACTATTACTTTTCTAAGCATAAATGTGTTAACAAAAAACACAGTGCTTTGCTTTTGTGTCAATGAAACACCACACAATACAAACACTAAACGTTTAGTCAATCATTAGTCTCCTGATTGTGGTATTATATTCTGGCTAATTATCTGTGAAGATTAATTTCATCCTCTTGAGCTGCTTAAAAACTGAATGTGTTCATTTCACAGGAATATGAAGGTTCTGATTTGAATGTCTAACTGAGCTGCCGTCTGCTTCCAGGATGACACAAACCGCTGTGAGGATTTTGCCGTATGTGAGGAGCGCTCCGGACTGTCCGTCCAGTCTCACGCAATGCTGAGCATGTAAAGAACCCGACCGAGGTAAGGACACCTTTATTAAAATGGTTCTCAACTGGTTTCTGCTAAAGGGCTCAGATTTGACAGTTACTGTAGTAATGAATGAACACACACTGTTGGTGATTCGTTTTCATAAATTTAAACATGTTTTCATTTTTATGTCATTTTAAGTATTCATGACTTTATTGTTATTTGCACTTTGAATTTTGCATTATTCCTTCCTATCCGAACACACCTGCAGGCCATGTTTGGTTTTACGACACACCAGTTGAGAACCGCTGTTTTCTAGCATGCTGTATTGGAGACTGTGTGTGCTGAGAGGCCTTTGAACACAAGCATTGTGCCATTGCTGTTTTTTTATCGTTCACTTTCCCAGCGCAGTGGCCTTGGCTGTGCTGATTTGCTGCATGTGTAATGTACTTCAGAATGGGAAGATCAAGTTTGTGCTCTCGCAGTCTTGTTCAATCAATAATGAAACGAGGTCTTGTCAGAATTGTCTAGCACCCTGTCACACTTGTCTTTTTGCTCAAATCTTGACTGGAAATGGCGAATCAGCGATGGTTTATGCATGCATGAGATTTTGAGGCTCCGAACTCTCCTAGAGGAAAGGCAGACTCTGTTGTCGAAAAGATAAATGACTCGCTATCGGAGCGCTGGTGGACTATAAACGAATTCATCTATACAATGTCCCCTAACCGCAACAACGTGCACGTAGTCAACAAAAGCCAATTTGATTTAACCTTCATGACATGCTCATTTTTTTCTAGGTGATCCTGTAGTGTTCTTCAGATTGAATGAGTGGCCCCTGGGGGCCGGTCTTGTATATGAAGAGTCAAACATGGAGATTTGTGTGCAGATTGATGGGCTGCCTGCCAATAGTTCATCAGCCGGTTGTACGCGCCACTTGCTCTAGCGCAGATTTATGATGTCATAATGCCGATGAGTGACCTCCACTGAGGCAAAACCTCTGCTGCGTTTTCATCACTTTGATGGGAGTTGCGTCTTTAACTTTGCCAATAACTTTCAGACGGACGATCCATCCAAAACTAGAACTTCACAGGATATGTGCTGAATTGTGTGGTCGTATTTTGAGACAACTATAAGTAAGCTATTCTTAGGTTGACTACCTTACAAACTCATTCTTTGTAGTGCTTTCTGTTTGAGTGATCTGACATGTAAGGTCAAAGTTGTTTAATGGTTTTGGGATGAGGTTACTTATTAAAAATAATATAGACACACAAACACACACTACTGTTTAACAATTTAGTGATTAGGGGCCAAGCACCAAAGGTGTGTAGGCACCTATTGTAATTGTTGGTGTTCTTATTATTCTTCTTCCGTTTCCGCTCTGGAAGTCTATGGCAGCCCATAGAACCGCTGACGGGAAAGTTATGAAATTTGGCACACTGACAGAGGACAGTCTGAACTGTCACCAGAGCAAATTTGGAGTCTCTAACTCAATCCCTCTAGCGCCACCAGCTGTCCAAAATTGAACTCACGTTTATGCTAATAACTCTTGAACCATATAGGCTAGAAACAAAACTCTTTTATGACGTCATTTTCTGTTATGAAAATTATTCCGCCATTTTGAATTTTCTGAAAAACCTACTTTTTCAAACTCCTCCTAAGCTGTTGCTACAATTTTTACGAAAATTGAACGAGATCATCTTCAGACCATGCTGACAAAAAGTTATGGAATTCAAGTCTATTTGTTGAACGGTTTTCAAAAAACACGCAAGTGAATTTTACGTGGCGCTTGTGAAAATTGACGTAAGGCTGTATCTCCTCAATGCTTTATCGTATTCAGACCAAACCACAAGTATGACCTGAGGTTACATGCTACGTTTCAGCACAGCGCCACCTACTGGTCCAGAGAGACAAAAAATGGCTATTTTTGCTTCTGAACGGTTTGTTCAAAAATCATAAATGTGGTCTTGTTACATTCAGGGAGTCGAATGATGTCCAATTTTCCCATATCGGCCATTTTGGGCATTGGCCATTTTGAATTTTGTCGCAATGCTATATTTTACGAACGCATTGGCGTATCATTATGAAACTCAATTAGTGTCTTTGGCACCATGCCCTGAAGGTACTCAAAAAGGTTTGGTGAAATTTACAAAAATGCTAATAACTTTTGATTAAATTAGCCTATTGTAATGAAGTGGTCTTAATAGATTTCTTGGGTCGTACCGAGAACAAAGATATCAATTTTGCCATATTCGGCCGAACTTCCTGTCCACCATTTTGTTTTTCTTTAAAAACCTATTTTTTCTAACTCCTCCTACACCGTTGTTCCGATTTTCACCAAAATCGAATCATATCATCTTCAGACCATCCTGACAAAAAGTTATTGAATTCAAGTCGATTCGTCAAACTGTTTTTGTTTACCGCAGCAACAAATTTGAGGCATAATGCAAAAACGACTCTTGAAGCTGTATCTCTGCAAAACTTTGGCATATTGACACCAAACTTTGCATGGTCACAGCGCCACCTATTGGTTGACTGTAATAAACCTTTCAATCATATTTCTAATGACTGTATTTATGATTTTTCAGCCAATTTGCCTAAAATCATCTTAAAATGTTGTTACTTGCTTGTGTTGCAGCTGGTCTGATGCTCCCAGCCATGTTGGTATGGCTTACTGTGCTCTTTGTGCTTGGCCCCGATAATTGCTGCTTGCAGCTATATTTTATTCCTGTGATGGTAAAGCTGAGTATTTAAACTCTTCAAGCCCATGTGAGAATGGCTTGTTGTAGTTTATACATAACAATACCATGATATATGGCTCCAAAACAGGCAAATTTTAAATAAGAACTCTTACAGATCCTTCCTCATAAATTGAAAGACAAATAGCCACGATTGCATTGCATCACAGGCTCGAGAACAGGGTTTTCTTTCCTTAAAAGCTAAAGGCCATACACATTGAGATCTGACATGCTGCTCCGAAGTGAAGGAGTCAATGAAATGATAATCTGGCTGTTGGTGAGTGACAGGCGGTTGGATTAATGAAAGCCTTTAGGTTCAGTGGCCTGAGGAAGACGTGATGACCTGAACTGAAGATGCTTCATCTGATGAGTCATTTCGCACAATAGCGTCACACTCTCTTCTGCAGTTCTGTAGGAGGAGCTTCTGTCTGCTGTCAGATATTTACCCCATTCGTGTAACCAAACTCAGAATGTGTTTGTTCACTTCATTATTGATCAGATGATGAAAATGATATTATAGCATTTGTTAGTTAGCATGTAAGCATCCCTAATGGAAAATGGATATTAAGGTCCAAACACAGCTGCCCAGCTAACAGGGAATGTTCTCAGAACTTTGCCTAACGTTCTTCAAAGTTATGAACAACCGTTCTTCCAGTAACATTAACAGAATGTACTTTCAAAGTTATCTAGTATTAACTCTTTCCCCGCCATTGACGAAATTTTCTGGCTTTCAGTCTTTTCACTGTTATACAGTAGGGGGCGCTATTACGCATCTTCTGAAAGAGTTCAGAATCTCCGGATCCAAACACAGGCAAAAAAGGAGCAGAAACAAGGGATAAAAGCATTGCTTATGCATGTTGTAGTCTTTGAAGAAAAAAAAGTGATTTTCTCAGCTTTTTGTTCGAAATGTTGCTTTTTTTATTAAACTTACCCACATTACCCGTACTCAAAACATTAGTACAAAAACCATTTATACAATGTTCATGGAACATTTTTTTCTTGAAACGTTTTAGTTGGACGTTCATCTAACATTTTTTAAATGTTATACTTGTTACTTTTGAATGTTCTCTGAACATTCTGAAATGTTTGCAAAATGATAAAATGGAATGTTCCCTTAACATTCGCATAACCAAGAATAAAGCATTTTTAAAACATTTTACAAAGTGGATGTTTTAAACATTCAGAGAACATTCAAAAATAGGGTTTTTATAACTTAATTGGAATGTTAGCAAAACATATTTAGAAGATATTTTTGTTATTTGGGTGTTAGCTTAAGCTGGATTTTCCAGTATGTTTTTCTTTTAAAAATGTATACGTTAAATCAACTAAAATCAGCAAGGTTATTTTGTCATCATCTATTTATTTTATGGATGCATTTTATTGACGTTCGGGAGCTTTGAAGGATAAGCAGTAGAATCAGTTCAGAAATGTTTATCTGCATGAAGCATTAAACAGTTTAATAACTCAGTGCTTCTCTCTGATCTTCATGAGATTCCATCATACCTGAACACACTCACAGCAGAGACGCATTAACGTCAGTGACGCGCAGTTTAAAAGCAAGGAAAAGGTGCAGTAGATCACAGCACTCGTGCACTGAATTCACAGATTTTTAATCAGAAAATTTTGTAGTGTAAAACTCAGCGATTGTCATTGTTTTAGTGTTTGAAGTGATATTTTGCTTGTTTCTATTCAGTTGCTAGGGTGTTCTGGTGTTTTTTAGTGTTGCTATGCAGTTGCCAGGTTGTCGTGAATGTTTATGCACATTTTTATGTGGTTGCTAAGATGTTCATTTCTATACAGTTGAATTTAATTTCTATACAGTTGCTAGGGTGTTCTGGGTGTTTTTTAGTGTTGCTATGCAGTTGCTAGGGTGTCGTGAGTGTTTATGCACATTTTTATGCTGTTGCTAAGATGTTCATTTCTATACAGTTGCTAGGGTGTTCTTTTTTAGTGTTGCTATGCAGTTACTATGACGTTATGAGTGTTTATGTACATTTTTATGTGGTTGCTAAGATGTTCATTTCTATACAGTTGCTAGGGTGTTCTGGGTGTTTTTTTAGTGTTGCTATGCAGTTGCTAGGGTGTTATGAGTGTTTTTGCACATTTTTATGTGGTTGCTAAGATGTTCATTTCTATACAGTTGCTAGGGTGTTCTTTTTTAGTGTTGCTATGTAGTTACTAGGGCGTTATGAGTGTTTATGCACATTTTTATGTGGTTGCTAAGATGTTCATTTCTATATAGTTGCTAGGGTGTTCTGGGTGTTTTTTAGTGTTGCTATGCAGTTGCTAGGGTGTTCTTTTTTAGTGTTGCTATGCAGTTACTATGGCGTTATGAGTGTTTATGCACATTTGTATGTGGTTACTAAGATGTTCATTTCTATACAGTTGCTAGGGTGTTCTGGGTGTTTTTAGTGTTGCTATGCAGTTGCTAGGGTGTCGTGAGTGTTTATGGACATTTGTATGTGGTTACTAAGATGTTAATTTCTATACAGTTGCTAGGGTGTTCTGGGTGTTTTTAGTGTTGCTATGCAGTTGCTAGGGTGTTGTGAGCGTTTATGCACATTTTTATGTGGTTGCTAAGATGTTCATTTCTATACAGTTGCTAGGGTGTTCTGGGTGTTTTTAGTGTTGCTATGCAGTTGCTAGGGTGTTATGAGTGTTTATGCACATTTTTATGTGGTTGCTAAGATGTTCATTTCTATATAGTTGCTAGGGTGTTCTGGGTGTTTTTTAGTGTTGCTATGCAGTTGCTAGGGTGTTCTTTTTTAGTGTTGCTATGCAGTTACTATGGCGTTATGAGTGTTTATGCACATTTATATGTGGTTACTAAGATGTTCATTTCTATACAGTTGCTAGGGTGTTCTGGGTGTTTTTAGTGTTGCTATGCAGTTGCTAGGGTGTTCTGAGTGTTTATGCACATTTTTATGTGGTTGCTAAGATGTTCATTTCTATACAGTTGCTAGGGTGTCCTGAGTGTTTATGCACATTTTTATGTGGTTGCTAAGATGTTTATTTCTAAACAGTTGCTAGGGTTTTCTGTGTGTTTTTTTAGTGTTGCTATGCAGTTGCTAGGGTGTCCTGAGTGTTTATGCACATTTTTATGTGGTTGCTAAGATGTTTATTTCTAAACAGTTGCTAGGGTGTTCTGGGTGTTTTTAGTGTTGCTATGCAGTTGCTAGGGTGTCGTGAGTGTTTATGCACATTTGTATGTGGTTACTAAGATGTTCATTTCTATACAGTTGCTAGGGTGTTCTGGGTGTTTTTAGTGTTGCTATGCAGTTGCTAGGGTGTTCTGAGTGTTTATGCACATTTTTATGTGGTTGCTAAGATGTTCATTTCTATACAGTTGCTAGGGTGTCCTGAGTGTTTATGCACATTTGTATGTGGTTGCTAAGATGTTTATTTCTATACAGTTGCTAGGGTTTTCTGTGTGTTTTTTTTTAGTGTTGCTATGCAGTTGCTAGGGTGTCCTGAGTGTTTATGCACATTTTTATGCAATTGCTTAGATGTTCATTTCTATACAGTTGCTAGGGTGTTCTGGGTGTTTTTTTAGTGTTGCTATGCAGTTGCTAGGGTGTTATGAGTGTTTATGCACATCTTTATATGGTTGCTAAGATGTTCATTTCTATACAGTTGCTAGGTTGTTTTGGGTGTTTTAGTGTGTTGCTATGCAGTTACTAGGGTGTTATGATTGTTTATGCACATTTGTATGTGGTTGCTAAGATGTTCATTTTTATACAGTTGCTAGGCTGTTCTGGTTTTTTTAGTGTTGCTATGCAGTTGCTAGGGTGTTATGAGTGTATATGCACATTTTTAATGCGGTTGCTAAGATGTTCATTTCTGTATAGTTGCTAGGGTGTTCTTTTTAGTGTTGCTATGCAGTTACTAGGGTGTTATGAGTGTTTATGCACTTTTTTACGCTGTTGCTAAGATGTTCATTTCTATACAGTATCTAGGGTGTTTTTTTTATTGTTGCTATGCAGTTGCTAGGGTGTTCTGGGTGTTTTTTAGTGTTGCTATGCAGTTGAAAATGGTGTGTCTGATCACTCAGTAAAGTAACAGCACATCTCTGCTCAACAACACATGATTTGAGGAATCAGTCATGTCTGTAGTGCCAGTGGTGCGGGACGGGTTATGCCTTAGCAAACACCACTTATCTCTGTATCCAGCCATGTCTCTGTGTTGGACAGAAACAGTGTGACTGGTATTATAGGATGTCATTGTGAGTGTGGATGTCCTCTGTACTTTGTCCTCAGGCTACATGATTCAGCAGCTTCACATGAGAATGACAAAGTTAACACCGCATGCTTGCGTTCAGCAGAATCACGACATAAACACACACATTAGCACTTGACTGTGTTTGAATAGCTCTGTGTCAGAGGACGTGACTGAGAGTCATTTGGTGTTCAGAGAAGATGCTCTTTAACTTTTGTTTAGACACTGTCAGTCAATACTGGATCGATCTAACTCTCATGCACTGCACAGGATTGCAGATTAATTCCAGCAGTTCTTCTGTCTGTGATTGTTACGGAGGAGTATTGCTTCCACACCTCTCTTTCTCTTTCATTCTGCACAGCATGTGATGGTTTCTAGAGTTATACAGTAAAATGCAGATATAGACTGAGGTCTCACCATGTCACATAACAGTCAGATTTCCTCTCTGAGTCACCCTCATTTTGCACATGTTTGTGTCAGAGGACAAACAAACTGAGAGGGATGCTGGGAGGTTTGAATGCTAGCATGAATTTATCATTTGTTTTTAAAGATTTTTATATTTTATGAAGAAATTATGAGCCTTGTCAGTGCTAAACACAATGCAAGAATGCTAAGGGTGGTAAATTGTTGCTATGCAGTTGCTGATTGTTGTTGTTAGGGCGTTTCTAGGAGGTTGGTATTGACATTTAACATTGACATTTATGCCATTAAGAATTGAATTGAGAATGCCTTAATTCAGATGCTGAATTTGAAGTGAGTGTGCAGACAGGCTGTAATTTAGAAACCCAATTTAACGAAGAAGAATTCAAATGAATAGAAATGTAAAGAAATTCACATAACTCATTTTTAACCAGATATATAGATGGATAGATGGATGGATGGATGGATGGATGGATGGGGAGAACGATGGATGGATGGAAAGAACAATGGATAGATAGATAGATAGATAGATAGATAGATAGATAGATAGATAGATAGATAGATAGATAGATAGAACTATGGATGGATGGATGGATGGATGGATGGATTGTTGGATGGATAGAAAGAACTATGGATGGATGGATGGATGGAAACAACTGTGAATGGATGGATGGATGGATGGATAGAAAGATAGATGGATGGATGATGGATGGATGGATGGATGGATGGATGGATGGATGGATGATGGATAGAAAGAACGATGGATGGACGGAAGGATGGATGGATGATGGATGTAAAGAACAATGATTGATGGATGGATGGATAGAAAGAAAGAATGATGGCTGGATGGATGGATGGATGGATGGATGGATAGATAGAAAGAAAGAACTATGGATGGATGGATGGATGGATTGTTGGATGGATGGATGGATAGAAAGAACTATGGATGGATGGATGGATGGATGGATGGATAGAAACAACTATGGATGGATGGATGGATGGATAGAAAGAACGATGGATGGATGGAAAGAACGATGGATGGATGGATGGATGGATGGATGGATGGATGGATAGAAACAACTATGGATGGATGGATGGATAGAAAGAACGATGGATGGGTGGATGGATGGATGGATGGAAAGAACGATGGATGGATGCATGGATGGATGGAAACAACTATGAATGGATGGATGGATAGAAAGATAGATGGATTATGGATGGATGGATGGATGGATGGATAGAAAGAACTATGGATGGATGGATGGATAGAAAGAACGATGGATGGATGGATGGATGGATGATAGAAACAACTATGGATGGATGGATGGATGGATGGATAGAAAGAACGATGGATGGATGGATGGATGGAAAGAACGATGGATGGATGGATGGATGGATGGATAGAAACAACTATGGATGGATGGATGGATGGATGGATAGAAAGAACTATGGATGGATGCATAGAAAGAACGATGGATGGATGCATGGATGGATGGAAACAACTGTGAATGGATGGATGGATAGAAAGATAGATGGATGGATGGATGGATGGATGATGGATAGAAAGAACTATGGATGGATGGATGGATAGAAAGAACGATGGATGGATGGATGGATGGATGGATGGAAAGAACAATGGATGGATGGATGGATAGAAAGAACGATGGATGGATGGATGGAAAGAACGATGGATGGATGGATGGATGGATGGATAGAAACAACTATGGATGGATGGATGGATGGATGGATAGAAAGAACGATGGATGGGTGGATGGATGGATGGATGGAAAGAACGATGGATGGATGCATGGATGGATGGAAACAACTATGAATGGATGGATGGATAGAAAGATAGATGGATTATGGATGGATGGATGGATGGATGGATAGAACATAAAATAATATAACAAAAAACAAAATGTTATTAAAAAGTTATTGAAAAAATCGTAAAATGTATAATAATATTTCAGTATTTTGTCGCTACACTTAGAAATATGTGAAGGGAGTTCTGTTAAAAAAATTAGGGGCAAAAAAAAAAGGTTTTATTTCCATACAAATTCTGCGTGAATGTGTTCAACATAATCTTTATAAAAGGCTGGACAGTAGTGAGAAGGCATCTGTCAATAACATAAATGTGAGCTGGAGTGTGTGTGAGGGAGAGATAGTGTGTGCACATGCTCCTAAATCTCCAACATTCCCACTCTGACTTTGGTTTCGTTTTCCTGCTTTTGTTGCAGTGAGTGTGGAGCCAAGACCCCACTCCATAAGAAACATCCCATATCAGAGCGCCACAGAACCTCTCTCACACACTCCAGCATCTGAGCGACCGAGACACGGCAGCTTCAAAAGAGAAGCAGTGACATTCAAACACGCTTGTGAATTTCTGAACCGTCCCGTGAATGAATATGGATGCGGGCGTCCTTTGATTGGCTCAGCTGTGGTTGAATGACAGCCTCTGACAGACCCCCGCTTCATGTTTTATTAAAGATCACTGGAGACCCCGGATTCATAATTCACACTCGGATTTAAGACGTGACCGCCATTAGATATGAAGAGCGCGGTGGGGTTTAATGTGGGTTGAACATACAGTTTGAAGGGTCTGTGTAAATCAGAGACAAGTCCCCCCAATATTTAGAAATGGCCAAATTGTCCCCCCCAATATTTGATTTTATTGATGCTGCTCTGTTGTACTCCATTATGCACTGCTCTGTTTGTTGTTAGGATGACAAAAAAAGTTACATTTTTAGGCTGGTCTGCCTTTGCAGTCTAACAGCGCTCATCACTGTCAAAATGAGTGAGCTGGCCAATCAAATCAAAGAAGGCGGGGCTTACTGTTCACAGAAATAGACTTGTTAACAAATGAAACCTGTTCTTGTATGAATTAAAATGGATAAAAAGAACTGGAGATGCAATTGCTTTAGGAGTCTCACAGATGTGACTAACAAGCTCTCTCTTTTGATTTTTCTTCCTCGTCTAACTGACTTTCTAAGCTGCCAGTGCTTAACATCGGGGAATCAATATTAAACAAATCTCTCCCTTCAGACTGCGTTTGTGCTGAAATGGCATTGACAAGCTAGCGGTTCATATGAATGCTTGTCAAAGAAGTCTATGTATTATAGGTTTGCATTCATCTGTTTTGCACAAAAGATTAACATGACGGCACATGCTAGTGGATTAGTTGAATCAACTCCACAGCAACTACATAAATTTATCCACTAACCATTCAGAAACGTCCTAAAAGTTGTAACTTCTTCCTGAGTCTCTCCATCAGTGTCCGACTCCGGTTTGAACAATGTAAGGCTGAACACCGTTACTGACAATCCTCATTTTGGCTGCGTGAGATTCTCCAGCTTTGTTGTTGTTGAGCAACCGAAGCGTGAGCTGTTAAAGCTCCGCCCTCTTCTGGAAAGGGGGCGGGGAGCAGCAGCTCATTTGCATTTAAAGGGACACACACAAAAACGGCGTGTTTTTGCTCACACCCAAATAGGGGCAAATTTGACAAGCTATAATAAATGATCTGTGGGGTATTTTGAGCTGAAACTTCACAGACACATTCTGGAGACACCAGAGACTTATATTACATCTTGTGAAAGGGGCATTATAGGTCCCCTTTAAATATGTTGTCTATTCTGCCTTAATCTTTAGTAGTGACAAGGTGCCTTCACGCCACCTCTTAATTGCCGTAATTACAAGATTCTAGCTTGTAAAAAGTGTTCACGTCCTCGTAGAGCTCATAATTACAGCTTGTAGGATGGGAGTTTTCTGAAAGCTCCCACATGTACCACGTGGCCGCTGTAGATTCATTTAGGCGTTGATAGTGGTGCCATAGAAACACATAATTCCCAGTCCGAGGACGTGAACAGCTCTGAATATAACGTCATGTGCTGTCATCTCAAGATTCCAGTAAATTCAAGGTGGCGTAAACGCAGCAACAGTATGGAGATGCAAATGAGGATTGTGATTGGATAGCTCAGTTCTTTTGCTTCTTTGATGAACTTTATGTGATTGTTCCATCATTTTAAGTGAATTTGCTTTCAGGCATCTTCATGAAAGATCACAGCACACTGTGTGTGTGCAGATATTGAGCACTGAGGCAGAGAGTCAATATCCAGCTGTGATGTAGTGCATGTGTTTACCGGCTGCTAATGTTGAGAACCAGCTGTCCACTTGAAAAACCAGTGTGAACGCTTCCCTTTCCTGTAACACTAATCTCATCCTCCTTAGATATATATACTAACGTGTGTGTGTGTGTGTGTACTATCCAGCTCTCGTCACATTGATTTATTGTGCAGCTTTGTGCAGGTGGAGATGGATGTGCTCAATGATATGTAACCAAGACATGAACAATATTCATGCATGATGTAAACTCATTGACATCGCTTGGCTGTAGTTGCATGTTGTCTAGTCTGCCAAATAGACTACCTGAGGGAAACCTTACTTCCTGTAACCTTGCCTCCTCAGTTCTGATTGGATAAGAGCATTGTTATTGTTTTTAATTGTAACATTTCAAGCATTGTTATGCCTGAAGAATGTATTCAATGCCACAAGATCTGACGACGTTTGACTACAATAATCAGGCATTGCATGCAAATTAGTTGCATGTTACATTTCCCATTAAATTAAAAAAAAATATTTTAGATTTTTCTTATAATAACTTTGGTGACAGGATAGATTGGTTGACTTTGACAAATGCAATCAAGTAAATAATAAATAAATGCATCATATCAGTTCAGTGAGGTTTTTTTTTTTTGGCTGTATTTGCATGTTCAAGCGTGTTGTGTGTTGGTTCGTCGGCTGTTTTTCCTTGTAGCTGAACCCATCTGTCTCTCTGAGACAAAGCGCTCGTAAACCTGGCGTCCTGCATGGCCTCATGAATAATTCATGACATGCTAAAGAACTCTTTAAATCTTGACTTTCATTGCAGCCCTTCTCGCTGCGTCATCAGCACATTGGTGACCCGCCGCTGTGTGTCTGTCTCTGTGTGTTTGTGTAGGTGTGTGTTTTCCTCGTCCACGCGTCTCTACACTGTTACGGCCCTTGTGTGGATAGAATTCAAATGAGTGCTCCTTCGCTCACAACATATTTCTTCAACTCCATCAGCGAATGAATCTCAAGCTCTCATCCATCATTCGGCTATGGTCATGCTGTCATCCTCTTTAAACCTTTCATTTGGCCACTGGTCACTGACATATAACAATTTCATTTATTACTTATCATTTATAACGAGCAATTTCACTTTGTTGCTCCATCAGTAAATAATGAATCACGCAAACAAGCCAGAAGTGACCTCAGATGTCTTCCCTCTGGCACAGTGTTAGTTAAAATGGCTGTAATGAGGCTGTTTAATATTAATAGGATCCTAATAATTAATAAGACATTGTCAAGCTAAGTGATAGTCAAATTAGCATAAAAATACATAGCACACACAAATAAAAATGTTATATATTTTAAGATTCAGAATTGCGAGATATAAAGTCAGGATTGCGTGATATAAAGTCAGGATTACGTGATGTAAAGTCAGGATTGCGAGATAAAGTCAGGATTGCATGATTTAAAGTCAGGATTGCATGATATAAAGTCAGAATTGTGTGATATAAAGTCAGAATTGCGTAAAGTCAGGATTGCGAGATATAAAGTCAGGATTACGTGATATAAAGTCAGGATTACGTGATATAAAGTCAGGATTGCGAGATAAAGTCAGGATTGCGTGATATAAAGTCAGGATTGCGTGATATAAAGTCAGGATTGCGAGATATAAAGTCAGGATTACGTGATATAAAGTCAGGATTGCGAGATAAAGTCAGGATTGCGTGATATAAAGTCAGGATTGCATGATTTAAAGTCAGGATTGCGTGATATAAAGTCAGAATTGTGTGATATAAAGTCAGAATTGTGTGATATAAAGTCAGAATTGCGTAAAGTCAGGATTGCGAGATATAAAGTCAGGATTACGTGATATAAAGTCAGGATTACGTGATATAAAGTCAGGATTGCGAGATAAAGTCAGGATTGCGTGATATAAAGTCAGGATTGCATGATTTAAAGTCAGGATTGCGTGATATAAAGTCAGAATTGTGTGATATAAAGTCAGAATTGTGTGATATAAAGTCAGAATTGCGTAAAGTCAGGATTGCGAGATATAAAGTCAGGATTACGTGATATAAAGTCAGGATTGCGAGATAAAGTCAGGATTGCGTGATATAAAGTCAGGATTGCGAGATATAAAGTCAGGATTACGTGATATAAAGTCAGGATTGCGAGATAAAGTCAGGATTGCGTGATATAAAGTCAGGATTGCATGATTTAAAGTCAGGATTGCGTGATATAAAGTCAGAATTGTGTGATATAAAGTCAGAATTGTGTGATATAAAGTCAGAATTGCGTAAAGTCAGGATTGCGAGATATAAAGTCAGGATTACGTGATATAAAGTCAGGATTACGTGATATAAAGTCAGGATTGCGAGATAAAGTCAGGATTGCGTGATATAAAGTCAGGATTGCGAGATATAAAGTCAGGATTACGTGATATAAAGTCAGGATTGCAAGATAAAGTCAGGATTGCGTGATATAAAGTCAGGATTGCGAGATAAAGTCAGGATTGCGAGATATAAAGTCAGAATTATGTGATGTAAAGTCAGAATTGCGTGATATAATATATATATATATAATATATATTGCATGATATAACATTTTATATATATATATATATATATATATCTCATCTGGGAAAAAATTGAAGTATAAAATATTTATCCTGTGGTCCCTTTAATAGTAAGTGTGCCTTTATTCAGGCTTATGTACAGTAATTGAATTACATGTGGTCAGTGCGATACATTAATCATTTTTAATGAATGTAGCACACGTTATTTACGTCACACATGTGAAATGGCATCAGACTTTGGCCTTTGGCTCTTTTTCTCTTTGTGCACTGCTGGTGCTCAGCTGTTTAATTACCCAGAATGCAGTGTTCTGCATCAGGCTGCAGGGTGAAGGAGCCCATTTCAAAAGATTTGTTTCCTTCTCTTGCATAAATATGGACAAAAATTAATGCAATGTTCTGCACTGACCTGAAAATATTTGCCTGAGATTGTGTGCGCAGACGAATCTGACATGCTACAGTAACTGCGCTGCACTGAAGATCTCTGAAATATTGATGTTTTTTCTATGATGCAGGATATTAATCTCACATCATTTGCATTATTAATTGAACTTAATCCTTCTCACTTTCATCTGTAGTTTTTAAATGATTCCCGTTAATCAGCGAAAGGCAGCAGATGTGTTGTAATCTAAACTCTTTCGTTCCCTTCTGTGTTCCTGATGTGCTGTAAATGCTTTGGGCCGTTGTTTCGTGTCTCATTATTATCTGAGAGTATGTGAAGTGTCTGAAGAGATTATTTTCTGCTTTCTAGACTATTGAGAGGCAGAAACATCAAAGAACTTTAGATAAACACAAGTTTATTAATAAATAAGCTTTTTCATCTGGATCATGTTTGCATTTCTTTCTGTCACTGGCCATAATTCCAAACTTGAAAACATAAAATAATGTGAAAAACAGACAGTTGTGATCTGGCTCAGAAGAAGAGAGGAATCATGTGTTTGAGGCAGTTATTCTGCTGATTAAGGGATAATCCAAGACTTCGTCACCTTACAAATGGTTGTCAAAAGCAAAAAATGCTATGCAATCATATGTTGTGGGAAAGTGATGTGCTGGAGCAAAACAGGTACTGTTTTTGGAATCAGCATACCAAAATTAGCAATAAACAAGTATTGGATTTCATTCAGTAAATATGATGCAAGGCGGTGTAATGACAGAATTGTCATTTTTAGGTGAACTTACCCTGTAAGGATTGTAAATGCCAAGCAGAGCTTTGATGCTCCGTTGGGCTGTGTTCAGTGTCAACACTGAGTGGAGTCCAGATCCTGGACGTGTGATCAGGCATGCCTGAGGTGTCGTGATGTGCCAGACATCATTGATCTCCAGCGCTTTCCTTGCACAACCTGAGGGCCTGTCCGCCTTCAGCGTTTGGAGCTGGACTGTTGATGGGTTTTCTGTCATGCACACACATCCAGAACGTGCACACAGAAAGCCGCCTCTCATACTGAATAGTGCACGATACTGAACTGAGTTCTCTTACGCGTCTTTTTGCACTTGAACGGACAAATGCACACAAAAATATGTCAAAATATTCTCGTAAACACAGTCGGTTATGTCTTAAGTGAACATAAACAATTGATAAAGAAAACGCATGATGGTATATTGGATCTGTGCAGCTCCTAAAGTGACAGCAGCCTAAAATTCCTGCTGCCGTCTCTATAATAACGTTAATCAAACAATAAAAAACAAAGAAAATTCATTCGCTGATTTGACTGAATAACTTTTGTTACTATATTTGTAATATATATTTTATTTATAAAGTGCAGTTATTTTATATTTGATTAATATTTCTGTACCTGAATACCTGAAAAACTTAAAACATTTCAAAATATTTCAATCGTATCTTTGTTCAGTTGTATTTATTTGTGCAATTGCTAATTTGTTTATATGTTCTTTTTTAATTACTGAGTGTTTAATTGTCTTTAATAATGCTTGAAGTGTATATTAGTTAGGCTAGTTGTTTTTGCTATGGTATTTTTAAACCATAGGCAAAAGATCATTGTGTAAGTGTTCTTCAGCCTGTTGATTTTTGTTCATGATATTCAGCTACAATGAAATGTTTTGCAATAAGACTTTTTATACAAGTTTATAAGTAAAGATAAGTTGTTTTTTTTTTACCTTATTGGAATCAAAATTAGGAATCAAAAAGAATTGAAATCGATAAGTAGAATCGGAATCGGAATCGTTAAAATTCCAACAATACCCAGCCCTACCATGACGTAATTGAAAATGAAAATGTTTCCGTCGATTTGAATTTTCCGAAAAAACATACTTTTTCGAACTCTTTCTAGACGGTTCATCCGGTTTTCACCAAAATTGGCTCACATCATCTTCAGACCATGCTGGCAAAAAGTTATGAAAAGATTTTTGATAAACCCAACTGTTCTTGAATAACACACGGACGAATTTGGATGAAGAGCACGCCAAAATGGAAGCAAGGCTCTATCTCCACAACGCTTTAGCATATTGAGACCAATCTTGGTACATGCCATCACAAGCATGACCTCAGTTTACAAGCAGCGTTTCGGCACAGCGCCACCTACTGGTCAGGTGAAATGAAAAAAAAGCCTCTATATAATACATCAACAATATTATGGTAATGCAATTATTTTTATTTAAATAAGACTAAATTAAAGGCAGTTCAACAAATTCTACTGTTTAAAAAATGGAGGGAAAATGTGCTTAATTGCCATTAAAATAATGTCACAATGCAAAAACAAGACCCTCAAAATAGGTTTCATTTTTAAGCAAAATTTTATTTATTTATTAGGGGTTCAAGCGCATAGCGCTGAAACCCTATTGTAATTGTTAAAATTTCCAAGAATCAGCATTCTCCCCTAAAAGTAATCAAGTAAGTCGTAGAGACTTGAAACTTTGAAGGCTGGTAGTACTCACACCGTCTACAACGTCACAAAGGCTCGACCTGACAGGGGGCGCTACAGCGGTCAAAAGTACGAAATGGAAGATTCTCTGGAGTCTGATTGTCAATAATTATCAAAAGTTGAAATTTCAATTCACGGTCCCTAAGGGCCGCCAAAACATTAGAAGTGGGAGGAGCCATTTTTTACGAAAATGGCTTTAACTCGTGAACGGAATGAGATATTTTCACCAAACCTAGCACACCTATGTAAGAGCTCATTCTGTGGTCGCGTGAAAAAGGACGCGGTGACTGGCCACAGGAAAAAAAAAACATGAAAATGTCTAAAACTACTTCACCGTTAGTCCGATCGACTTGAAAATTGGCATGCAGTGTCTTTGTCCAAGGTGCCATGATAGTCTATGAGGACATTGACGCATCGCGAAAAATATGTCCGCCATTGGCCAATGAAGTTTGAGCAGCTATCAGACAAGGTTATTGGAGGCCGATCGGAACGAAACTCACTGGGCCTGTTTGACTCACGGCCCTAGAGGTCTGTGAGAAATTCGAAAGAAATCGACCACTGGGGGGGCGCCTTCGTGTTTTTCACGTGCATAAAGGATTGTGTATCGTGCGATTTTTCGCGTACGCCCACGACATTCATACCACATGGTACAACTCCTCATTCTGAGCAACTTTGCCTCTAGGACCGTTGCTGTCCATCGAATCATTCATTAAATATTGGAGGTTATTTAAAAAACCAACTTTGGTGAACTAGTCCTAGGTTTTTGGCTCAACCTCGATAACTGCTAAAAAGCTTTAAAAACCATATATTTTTATGGTAAATTTCCTGTATTGGCTGTAAATGTTTTTTTCCATCTATGATCTAGATGGTTACAGGCTTGCTAAATAAAACATAATACTGTTTTATGCATGTGCTTAAAGGCCTTAAAACACTTGAACCCCGATAATTGCTGCTCGCAGCTATATTTTATTTTTTTGTTGAGGTTTGCACATGCACATTGTCTTCAGAGTATTTAAAATCTATTTTTCTTACACTGTCCTGAGTACCTTATTTTACACAGAACATGAAGTTACAAGGATATTTTTTGTACATTTTTTACTGTTGTAATCACAGACCAGGACATCTCATTATTTGAGCTGGATGGTATTTGGCAGTGAAATGCCATGTGAATATTACATTGGTCTCTTAGGCTGATGAAATCTGATGTAAGATGATTTGAAACATGTTGCACACCTGCTTCGGCCTGCAGCTTGACCACTACAGCACTGAAAACCAAATAAAATAGAAAGACACAAGGAGTGAAACATTCTGGCAGCATAAAACTGATTCATATGTGTAGGCTAACATGCATGACGCATCTCCTCCTCATGGGACTAATTAACATCATGATTTAAAACCATTTATAAAGTCTCTTTTTAGAAATATTAAAATGTTTTGCATTGTAATAAATAAAGTCTGTCATGTTCCTGAAAGGATTTTTGCAATGCAATGTATTTTATACACCGCTTCATTAATTCCTTTTAAATGGAGTTTTGTAATGATTTCGAAGTGGTGTGTTTGTTAATCAGATGAAGCACTTCCAGTTTCAATCTAGAACATCATGAGATATCTGACCTGTGATGCATGAAGCACAAAACAACTTTGTGACACAAACAGTCTTGTTGTTTTGCTCCAGAAAACATCCTCAGAGCAATTTACCGCGCACTATGTGCACCTGGCGTGTTGTGATTCGCTCTGTTATTGCTTTTTTCCTCCTGTTTTTCCTGGGAGGTGGAAGATGAGGAGGAAATAGGTTGAGCAGCAGCTGGAATTCACCCAGACAGGCTGCTTTGTTTGCTCTCGCCGAAAATGAGCAAACGAACAGTTTTAAGTGCTTTTTTAAGGTTAACAAGATCCTCAGTCCTGGCGAGGTTGACTGACAGCAGGACTGATTGCTTTTAAGAGTTTCACTGTCGACCCAAACGAGAGTTTTGTGGCTTACAAAACTATTAATGGTCTCATTTTGCCTTAAAAGTGTAATGTGTGTCATTTAAATGATAAAATATACAGTGTCATCTTAAAATGCAACTAGACATTATATAGTAGGTTGATTCCCACTATTGTTCTGTGTCTTTATTACCTTCCTAAAAAGGTGAATTTACCTTAAAACTATTTAAAAGATTTTTGCTAAATGCTAATTTTACCAAAATTGCTTATTACAGAGAAATTGAGTGATTATTTCTTTAATGTTCACAAATACAAATGGGGGAAAATATGTGTGATTCTAATTGTATATTTGCCAATATTTTATTTCATAATGAATTTATTTTTATGTTTTTTTTCTTCCATTTATTTCTGAGTTTTGGGGTTTTCTGCAGGATCTGGTTTTATTTATCATGCAAAAGTAAACAAATTACCATGAATTGCAAATCTCAATAATTCGTTTGGTGCACATATGAAGCATTGTATATATATATATATATATATATATATATAACAATTTATTTCTGAACATGAAACATTATTCATTTTTCTTCTGTATGAACATGTAAGGCTGTAGTTACTTCATGTTTGTGTAGTGATCATTTCCTCTGCATCAGATCTCACCTGACTCTCAGAGGAAATACTGATATGAAATAAATGATATTTTCCACTAACTAATCTATCGGGGGATTGAGTTCATTGCTTTGTGCAAATAAAAGGAAAGGCTTTACATTCCTGTACGGCTGATAGTTGAAGTGTTTAGGGGTTGAAGTGTGTTTCTGACTCTAATACATCACTGTGGATTTAAATATTTCATTTCTGCATTACAGAAGACGCCTATTTCAATTTGCATAATTCCTTATGTGGATTGTCATGCATAATTAATATGCGTCAGATTTCTGCCCGCGAGACATTGAAGGACCCTCTGTTTAGTCACACCAACAGAACCCAGGTGTACTGGACAAGTGTTCATGAAAATGGCCTGATGAAATCATGAAGGTTTGAGGATAGAGATCTTTATTTAGCATCATTACTACCAGAATCTGGTAAATTACATCCTAGCTGACAAAAATATGTTCTCAGAATGTTTCACTAACATTCCCATTTAGTTATGAAAACGTTATTTCTGAATGTTGTCTGAATGTTCAAAGCATCCATTTTTTTTAAAAAATTGTTCTAAAACGTTTCTTTCTTGGTTATGTGAACGTTAAGGAAACATTCCATTTCATCATTCTTCAAATATTATGGGAATGTTACTTTTGAATGTTCTCTGAACATTCTGAAACAAGTAGGCATAGTAACATTTATAATCATGTTATATGAATGTCCAACTAAAACATTTCAGAAAAACTTTTCATGAACGATGTATAAATAACGTTTTTGTGTTATCATTTTGAGAACATTATTAAAGACCAGATAACTCTGAATGAACATTGCCTTGCCAGAACGTTAGCCAAAGTTCTGAGAACATTTCCTGTTAGCTGGGATAGTTTCCATTATGTAATTTATTTTGATAAACCAATTTGTATCTCTGTATATAAAAGTGTCGCCAAGTCTGTGGTTTCCCGTGGAATTGTGCTACTTTTAAGTTGTTGCCGCGGGTAAAGTTTTTTTCTGCGGGTTGATTTCCACCCCTGAACGTACAATTTCGGCACTCCAACACCCTTAAAACACCCCCCAGATGTACAAATTCATTGAAGAATTCAGCCGCCCAATGGAGAAAATCACATTGGGCTATTTTTAGGCTACTTTTGACTGGCCATTGGGCTACTTTTGTTGCTCAAACCTGGCAACCCTGGTATATAAACCAAGCAGGTCTGTAATACTTGGAGAAAGCTATCTGTTATCATTCACGTTCATCTCAGTGACCAACACATTTTTATTTTACCAGAACTGATGGCTACTTTTGAATATGAAATATGAGTGTGAATTATTGGTGTGTGATATCATGATATTAGATTGTGAATGATTAAAATGTCTCCACGATCTACCTTTGAAGAGAGATAGTAGCATCGTGATATAGTATGGAAGCCCATTTCTGCCACATCAGAAATAAAAAACCATGCTTTGGAAAATCATAATTATGACATAAAAAGTAGAAATTATGACATTCAAAGTCAAAATATGATATGCTAAGTGATAATTATGACATTCAAAGTAAAAACTAAGGCATAAAACATTAAAATCATGAAATACTGTCATAATTATGACATACTAAGTCAAAATTGACATACTAGGTTGAAATTATGACAAAAAAGTTAAGATGATCACATAAAAAATCAAAATTATGACAAAAAAAGTTATAATTATTAGGATTAACGTAATAATTATGACTTAGTATATCATAATTATGACTTTTTATGTCCTAATTTAAACTTTTTATGTCATAAAGTCTTAAAAAGCAACATGAAAAAGAATTGCGAAAAGATTGTGATCCTGCCTGAAAAAAAATCATGATATGATATTTTTGCCATTTCGCCCACCACGACTGTGTATTTGTCATATAAATATATGTGTCTGATAAACTATTTGATATTTAAATAACCTATAAAATCATGTTGTATATATATTTATATAACTATAACAATACTGTAACCTGCACACATTTCCAACAGGAAGTATTTATTTTTGTTTTATCTGCTTTAGGCTTCAGCTCAAGGTCACATGCTATAATAATCAGTAAAGTATGTAATAAGCATGGGATATTCCTGACATGCTGTTGATCTTGTACATCATACTCTGTGAAATAACAGTTTTGTCTCTGTAGTAGATATGGGTCAGGATAGGCAACTAGTGATCCACCAATAGCTGTTCAAATTTGTATTAGCTGTCATATTTTTAGCAGTGGTAATCTAAAGTGAATAAATTAAGAGATGCAACTTCTCAGAGAAGATTTTAGCATGCTGTGAGACTGTCAGGACTCTCTCCCAGAAGTTGCATCTCTAAATTCATCCACTTTGAAGCATTTAAAGCCATTAAAGCACTGGCTGCGTCCAAATATACCTACTCCCATACTATATAGTAGGTGAAAAACAGTATGTGAGCCGAGTAGTATGTCCAAATTCACAGTACTCATAAAAGAGAAGGCTAAAAGTACCAGGATGACCTAATTCTTCCGCCGAGAGTCTGAAGTGTGCATATGATAGACACTTTACTATCCCATGAGGCCATGGGAGAGGATTTGTGAATGGTAGTGAAGCGACGCAACTGAATCTGGTAGTTCACATGATAATGACAACATGGCGGATGTAGTACATCCAGATTACATTCATACTATATAGAATCAATGTACTTTTTTAACGGTTGCAAAGTAAGTTTCAAACCAAATGTACTTACTATATAGTATGCGATTTCAGCCAAATATGTGATATATGATAACTGGATGTAATTCTCTGAATTCAGCATTAGAGACATGCAAGTTCACAAACAGCGCAGGAGTTTATTACAGTTCCCAGTGCAGATGGACAATTTGATGAATTAGTGTGAGAACAGAGTAATATATGGAGCGCAGGTGTAGAATATTTGCTTAAATAAATTATATTGTAACACTATAGATCATATTGCAATTCTAGTCATCAGCTTTGGGACTGAAATATGAAACAAGGTTCAATTTTGTTGAATTTAAGATACAGTTCTGCTGCATGTATTTATAAAACTTAGTGTTTTTTTTTTTCCATAGAGCCCAGATATGATTATCTAACTGGGGCGAGGAAGGAACAATCTCTCTCTGAGACAGAAATCAATGCTAGCGCTCCGCTGAGGAGGGATTGCTCAGTGCCGGTGGGTCGATTCGGATTCTGCAAAGCTTTTCAAGCAGAATTAATGCTACTAGACCTCACAGTGATAGATCAGTGCTGGTCTCTGCTCAGTGTCTTCAGGTCATCTCAACATGTATGTTTGCTGGAGCAAAGATGAGGCTCAGATATGAAGGGAGCCATTCAAACAGTCTGCTAAATAAACATAAATCAATGAGCCACCAGAGGCTTATTCAGGGCTCAATGCTAAGGATTTTTTCAACAGTAGTTAAAATTTTGCCCTGCCACAAAAAAATTATAATAAATAGGCCTGAATAATATAAAGTTATAGTTATAGTTTTCATTGTTTTTGACCCATATAACCTTGAATTTAACACTGTAAACAATAATTTTTCAAAGTTGTAAATTAAACAATAGCCGTTTTACCAAACGGTTCTATGAACGGCAAGGAACGGTTCCAGTTATATTTCCACTTGAGCCTGGTTCGGCACGGTTACAAACCACTCTCGGCCCGGAGATCTCAGCTGGTAGAATCCGTAAAGTGACGTCACCACTCACTTATAATTTCACTTATAATTATAATTATAATTATATACCGATTCTTTGTAATTACTTGTGAAGTTTACTAGCAATTTCTGAGTGAAAATTGTCTTTACACCAATTATTTTTTGTTTTGACACCAACATTTTAGATACCAGTGAAATTTCACAATTCCCGATTCTACGGAGCCCCGGACATGACAGGAAAAAAATAGTAGGCTAAATCGTGCGCACGATTTATTAATTCGTTCCCTCGATTTACTAAAATGTGCGTACGATTTATATTTCGTTCCCTCGATTTACTAAAACGTGCGCACGATTTACTATTTCGTTCCCTCGATTTATAAAACGTGCGCACGATTTACTATTTCGTTCCCTCGATTTATAAATCATGCGCATGATTTATAAATCGAGGGAACGAAATAGCAAATCGTGCGCACGATTTAGTAAATCGAGGGAACGAATTAGTAAATCATGCGAATAATTTAATTTTTTTTCTTGCATGTCATGTGCGGGGCTCCGTACGATTCCAATTTTGGTACCACAAAAAAATAAAAAAAGACTAGCCTTGTTAATATTAAAGGTGCAGTGTGTAAATTTTAGCGGCATCTAGCGGTAAGGTTGTGAATTGCAACCAACGGCTCAGTCCACCGCTCACCCCGTAGTACATAGAGAAGCTATGGTGGCTGACGCAGGACAAAGATGTCGTCTGAGACAGAAGAGAGTAGTCAGTCAAGTAAATGCACTCTGTAGTACAGTTTATCTGTTTAGGGCTACTGTAGAAACATGGCGGCACAAAATGGTGAATTCGATGTAAGGGGATCCGCGGTGTATGTAGATAGAAACGGCTCATTCTAAGGTCATAAAAACATGACGGTTCATTATGTAAGGTCTTTATACACCACTGAAAAAATAGTTATGTATATTATTTTGCATTTCTGTCAATAGATCCTCCTAAATATTACACACTGGACAAATAAACAGTTAGTAATAAAATAAACAAATTATTATATAAACATAGATATAAATTAAATATAGAATAATCCTTATTAAAGTTACAGAAAAGATTCAGTCAAGAGCAGTGAGTGATTTTCTCTTTGCCTTTTGTTGTTTGACTCATATTAATGACAGACAGCAGCAGGTTTATTAGGCTGCTGTCACTTTAAGACGGATCTGATGATACACATGCGTTTTCTCTCAGCTGTGCATGTTTTCTGTGTATTTGTCTGTTCAGGGTCGTCGCTAGACATTTTTTGCGTTCACTTGCAAAACTTTTGCATTCCCCCGAGAAACTTTGCGTTTGCTGGCAAACAACTCAAAAGATTTGCGAGAGAACGCAAAGTTTCTTGTGGGAAAGCAAAAGCATTGATATAATTTTTCCTCCCATCTCATATTTTTTTCCTTCTCCATGTCCCTTTAGGGGCTCTGTACTTGTCAACGACAAAGTAGCTCTTTATTGTGTGTGTAGCTTGTGAATGACTCTATACTGCAGGTATATCAATTTACATCCAAAACAGAATAAAAAAAAAAGTATCAAAATAAGGGCAAACTTTTTTGATGGGGCTTGTTCCCCAGTACAGATGAAAGGCTAGAAGCGCAGGAAGATGCGAAAGAGACCTCAAATCACTATTCGGCCACTTTTGCTGCTTATTCTGGCCAAGAACCGCCCAATTTGACAGGTTTGATTGACATGTAAAGTGGCCAACCGGAGTTCATTTTGTTTTTATGCACTGTTTAGGTGCAGGTAAATCTTAAATCTTGAGACTTCAGTTCAATTGATGTACAGTTAGTTAGGGTTAGTTTAGTTAGTGCATATATTGGATGTTTTAATACAACTAATTCTATAACATCAGAATGTGGCTCATGCAATCACATTTTAGAAGCATAACCATGCTTTTTATAATAATAAATAACATATTACTCTGCAATTGAATGCTTCCTGTTATTATTTGGTCCTTTCAGTCATCATTGAACACACTCCGTCACACTACTTTACTCTAATGTGCTCTTGCTGCTGGAAATTGTTCTCATTTCACAGTGAGATTAGATTTGTGCTGCAACAAACAGGGTCTGTGTTACCCTAGACTGAGACTCCACCTCCTTCATTTATCATTTGCAGCATTGTGTTATATATTTATATAATATATTCTTGTCTGAAAGCAGACAAATTATGATCACAGAGGGGAAGCTGATTATTAATGTGCTGTTATTTATGTTTTCTCTGCTGTCACACTATTTGTCCACTGAAAAGTGTCTAATCTAAAAGTGTTTTTCATGACTAGCTGGGTGATACAGCTAAAAGAAAGAAAAAAAAAAAACGGTTCTTATTATTATCAATGTTGAAAACAAAACTTTTCCACAAAAATATAAAGCAGCACAACTGTTTTCAACATTGATAATAATCAGAAATGTTTCTTGAGCAGCAAATCATCATATTAGAATGATTTCTGAAGGATCATGTGACACTGAAGACTGGAGTAATGATGCTGAAAATTCAGCTTTGATCACAGGAATAAATTACATTTTATAATATATTCATATAGACAACAGTTATTTGAAACTGTAATAATATTTCACAATTTTACTGTTTTTATTGTATTTATGTTCAAATAAATGCAGCCTTGGTGAGCAGAAGAGACTTATATTTCAAAAACATTAAAAAATCTTAATTATTCCAAAAACCTTTACTGGTGGAGTACATGTATTTTTTCTATAATGTTATGATATATGAAAAATGCCAGGTTGAGATTTCCATAAACATTTTTGAATGGTGACACAAAGGAATCACATGAATGATTCAATCTTTAATGACATGTTTGCTATTTTGCCATTACAAAATCTCAGATTTGGTTTTGTGCAAATGAAACTAAATGATATTTAAATGAATGCATCATTTGATCAAGAGAGAAGAAAAGAAGAGGTTAACGTTTGTTCAATAAAGGCTGTTGTGTCTGTTGTGCATCTCTGACATTAATGTGTCCTGCTCTTACTAAAGGTTGAACACACGGTCACAAGTTTCATGAGGGAAAGCAAACCAGCCTGCATGACAGAGATTCTGCTGAAACTTTCCTCTTTACGGCAGGGACAGATGGTGCGGGTTTGTTCTGACGCTCAGCCTCCGTGTGCTGAATGGATAACACTGATCAACCTCCAAATACAAGCAAAACAACAGCCAAAGTATCCCAAAACTTTCTGATGAAACAGTGTCATTTGGCACATACAACCTTAAAAGCATGTGACCTGCATGCTGCCGTATTTGGTAATACTTATGCATGTTAAGTGACTTAAATGTTCATATCATTTTGGGGCCTGCAGATGCAGATGAACTTAAATATAACATGTGTCTAACATCAGAGATCGGCGACACACAGCTTAGATTAGCCGGCCCGGTTGAGTCTGAAGGTGTGGAAGCAGAGGGCAGCTGGTCTCATGTCGTACAGGATGATGGTTTGTTGCCTGCTGGGAGATTGTGTCTGTCAGTACGGATGTGATCAGTTAGAGATGCGAGGACAGATGTACCATGATCCTCACCCCTGCTGCTCCTCATGGGACTGACAGGAACAGCTGTGTCAGCGCCCCCCATTGACTGTCTTCAGAAGTGATCCAGCTCTCCTCCAGAGCACAGATGTCATGTGCAGGTGTGTTCAAAGAGAACATATTCTACTGCACCTGTCCTTTATATTAAGCAAGGCTTCCTGTACCAAAAACAACACAACAATTTACATTACCATTTTTTGACACATATGTTGAAAGAAGACTTTTATGCTCAGGCTGCATTTATTTATCTCAGATATACTGTAAAAACAGTAATATTGTGAAATATTATTAGAATTTATTGAATATATTGTAAAAAAGTAATTTATTCCTGTGATCAAAGCTGAATTTTCAGCATCATTACTCCAGTCTTCAGTGTCACATGATCCTTCAGAAATCATTCTAATAAGATGATTTGCTGCTCAAGAAACATTTCTGATTATTATCAATATTGAAAAAAGTTTTTTGTGCAATTTTTGTGGAAACCATGATGCAAAAGTTTATTGAATTTTTTTTTTGTTCTTTTTTAAAGAAATTAACACTTTTATTCAGTAATGATGCATTAAATTGATCAAAAGTGACAGTAAAGACATTTATAATGTTACAAAAGATTTCTATTTCAAATAAATGTCTTTTGAATGTTGTATTTAACAAAAAATGTATCAAAAATGTAATCAGAAATGTTTCTTAAGCAGTAAATCAGCATATCAGAATGATTTCTGAAGGATCATGTGACACTGAAGACTGGAGTAATGATGCTGAAAATTCAGCTTTGATCACAGGAATAAATTACATTTTAACATATATTCACATAGAAAACAGCTATTTTACATTGTAATAATATTTCAAAATGTCACTTTTTTTACTGTATTTTTAACAAAATAAATGCAGCCTTGCTGTGCATAAGATACTTATTTCAAAAATCTCAATTATGTATTTACACATTTTATCTGTAACTTTTTTTGCATGTTACATTGTTACTCCAGTAGGGGGAGACAATTGACTGCCATTTTGAATGAATCATTTACTTGTTCAAAGTTCGTTCAAAACAACTGGTTAGTTCAGGATTGTTCAGATAAATGATTCATTGAATCATTTACTCAACCAACTCTTTTAAAAAACACCACATTCAGATACGAAACAAGTCAGTCATTGAGCCTGCGTCTCAATGTGTATACTATTCATCCTAAATAGTATGTGATATTAGTAATATTCAATACTATTTAGGGTGGATAGTAAGCACATTGGGATGCAGGGTGAATCTTTTTCACGCAACCGATTAATTCAGGAAAGAAACACGTGACTGAGTTTATGATTCTATGAACCATTCATGTAAACGATTCGTTGAAGAAACAAGTTATGAGTCATTGATCCGTTCACTCAATCGATTTGTTCAAAACAATGATTCGTTCAATAACGTCACTAAGTGTTGCCTTTGGAAATATTTAAGTTGACGGAGCAAAAATAGAGAAGGTATGGGCTGTCAATATTGTCTCTTAAATGTCTTAGTTACTCAATATTATCTTCTTTTTCATTGCGCTGTTATATAAAAATATCGCACTGGAAGTCGTGTGTTGGTCTGAATATCAGATTATTTCAAAGACAGTTGTGACACCCAGAGATGTCAGGAATAATGTAATTTGAAGGCTTTAGTGGTGGTTTGAGTGGAACTATTGATTTTAAGATTTTTAGCCCTGCTTTAGCTAGCTAGTGCTAATGAACACAGGAATCGGATCCTTTTATTTATTGACCTTGGACAGCTACACAGGAAGTTGCTTATCTTTGGTTATCTTTATCAATTTGGCAATGGTTATACATAAATAATGTACATACAGTATGTTTTTTTATTCTGAGTAAAAAAAATGACGCAGTAAAAAGCATACTGGGTGAAATGTAGATACAGTAGGTGCGGTCACATAAAATTGTTCGGCGAAATGTTATTAATTTTGATTTTATCACATAACTGATCGTACTGTCGTTGTCAGGATGCCTTTGGTTGATACTCCAAATGGTCCATTTGTTACCCTTGTTGTGTTTCTTGTAGTGTTGAAGGCCTGTGTTTGGCATTTTAATGCATTTCATGAGAGTTTTGTCTCATGTGATTAGTTTAATGCAACAAGCACTGTGTTCTCATGGACATATTGCACAGAAAACGTTAGTGAAAATATAAACATGAAATTATGAAAATAAAGGGAACTGTTTGCATAGAGCTTTTTTAGTTTGCAATGATATATTTTAGGTCATGGCAACTTGACGTTTTAAGATAAGTTGCTTCCAAATGATTAAGTAAATGAATCAAAGCCTTGAACCAGTTGCCTTGTCTTTTTGTACTTCCATAAATGCCTTTTATTTCGTTTTTTACTGTGTAATATTAGCCTGGAATAACAAGAACTTGCTTTGGAATTGAAAGTGAAAATCAGAAATCTTCTATGAATACAAAGGAAAAGAGCTCTCAAATTTTATGGATACTATTTTTATGCCAGAATGCCAGCAATGTAACTAGCAAGAATGCAGTCCCATAGGACAGTAAAATCACAAATGAGATCCCTTTGAAGATGATGTGTGTAATTTTTTGGATGTTAAAACCCTTTTTCATATCCCAGCTTAATGTTCAGAGACAGCTACAAGTAAGCCATTCGTAGGTTGATTTCCCTAAGAAATATAAACATTGCGACTTAATCCAAACATTGTTTGCGCATCCACCTTGAAGCAGCAACATTTCCCCAACTAATGGCGTGAGTTTGGGGTGGGACTGTCTATTTTTAGCATTTTGCATACATTGTTCTTTGACATCTCTGTTCTAGGATCGCTTTTTCTTTGATGATAAAATGAAGTATCTTGAAGACACTTGAATTTTCTCTCTTGAACAAAAAAGAAGTTTATTATAATGTTCAAGCTCTTCTTTTCCATACATTATTGTCAGGCTTAAAGACAAAACCAATGAAAGTAGCAGTAGTCTACATGTGCTATATTCCACACCGTAAATGTTTTGTGTGTAATTAATTAGAGGTCGACCGATATGGGTTTTTCTCTGGCCGATGCCGATATTTAGAAATCAGGGCGATTTTTTTGGCCGATATATTTGGCCGATTTTCTTTTTTCCCCCTTCATCTCATAAAATCTAACAGTCAAGTAATAAGAAGTTATACAGAAAATTGCTTAAATTAAACATTTATTGAACAACACAAGCCTCTCCAATCAGTGCACTAAAAATTATTTATACGTTAAATATTAAATACACAAAACAGGTAATCTAGACTCAAATTAACTTAGTAGTAGCCTAATTCATAGTAATAATAATACATGGCTCAACTTTTCAAGCACCTTGTCAAAACTATCCTGAAGCATGATTCTATACTGCAAGTCAAACAGCCATAATCTAAGTGATAACAAAAATAAGAGTTCACCATTTTACACAGCCTGCTGCTCATAACTGCATCGAGTGCACTGGCCACGAGCGATGACGTCGTGGAGGCTGTGTGTCGGACCCACAGACACATTTAGTAAGGAAAGTTAATATGCACGTTTTAGCCAGAAGTTTCGTCTGAATTGCACATGTTTCTACTTTCACATGCAAATGACTTGTTGCACTTATGATAAACATGGTCGGCATCAATTCTAGTAGGCTACAACGTAATTACGGTCTGTTTTCCCCTGCCATCGTTAGCTGAAGCTGTGTGTCAACAACGCACGGCTGCAGAGTGTGAGTTGCTCCGTCTCACACGCAGCCTCAGAGGGAGAGAAATTCTCCAGTAACGTACAGAAACAGAGTCAGAGTTTATCTACACAACGCAGGCTTGTATAATAATTTAGCCGCTGGGCTCGTTACCAGGTTTTGGTACCTGCGCCTACCTGTAGCCTAAAACTACAGCTGGTTAAAGGCTCGCACACCCCGTCCGCGTGCAGGACGATTCGCGTGTACAACAGGGCATGTGTGAGTGACTTGAGAGCTTCAAAACAGCAGTCCACTAAATCCGTTTTTCCGCGCTCACGGACAAAGGAGTATACTTTGAAAGGCTCGCGTGCTCAACTGTGCGCGAGATGCAGCGGAACGCGGAAAATGAAGTATAACTGGTCCTTTATGCCGGTGGAATGGCAATCGCGCCTGCCTATTAATCGGCCTAATTTGCAGCACAATCGGCCGATGCCGATTAATTAAAAAATGCCAAAAATCGGCCCGATATATCGGCTGGCCGATCAATCGGTCGACCTCTATAATTAATATAAATTTAGTGTATTTTACTACCTGATTCTTTCCAAAACCTAGTGAGCTGCCTATTGAGGCAGCAAACCTGTTGAAAAAACCAGCATATGCTGGTTAGGTATGTTTTGAAGCATGGCAGCTGGTTTAAGCTGGTCCGTAGTTGGTTCTTAGCTGGTCATGAGCTGGTTTAAACTGGTCCCAAGCAACTAGCTCCAGCTCAGAACCAGCTTAAACCAGTTTATGACCAACTAAGGACCAGCTTAAATCAGCTCAAACCAGCTGCCATGCTTCAAAACATACCTAAACAGTATGCTGTTTTTTTCAACAGGGATATAAGGCATTATATACATACTCCTGATGCAGAATCAAGATGGCGAACGAAACAAATGTTGATGAATATAATTCATTCAGTACTGAAAAGTATAAATACTATTGTACGTGCTATTTGTGTGTGCTGTGTATTTTATGCCCATTTGTGTATTGCACTATTAGCTTAGCAACACAATTCTTTCCTCTTTCTCAGTCCAGGCTAAAACAAATGTCTTTTAAGTTTCATATTGTGTGCGTTTAGGTGACAGATACTAAAAGTGAGGGTTTTGGTGTCATTATAATCTAGCAGAAAGACTATGATGGCTCTGATAGATAACGTGAAAATGAAGTGCTTTCAATTATGGATTTTGAATGGAATAATCACTGACTCATTATTTTGAAATTACATCCTTATACACTCAGATACTGGACATTAGGATGTCTTTGATTGCACTTTAAATCTGTCAGAGAGAAGAATAATGTGTTGAATAGTAAATCTGCACAGTCTTACAATTCAACTGCATAGAGGAACATGAGTGAATTAAAAAAAAAAAAATTAGTAATGGTAAAAGGCCTAAAGCCTTGGTCATCTCATGTGTTTGAAGAAAGCAGGATATGAGAGAGACTAGTATGCAAATGTGGTGAGAGATTTCAAATTACAGCACTGTATGATTTGCATTACCTTGTTTGCTGTTTACTCTGCACTCTTAAATTTACATTTATTAATTTAGCAGATACTTTAATATAAAGTTACAAATGAGGAACCAAAAGCTATTCATCCTATAGGGAGAACATGAGAAGTGCTATGATACAAAGTTCTAGTATTACATAAGATAAGATGTAGATCCTAATAATTTAGTATATTTTATGTATTTATTCATTAAAGCAGGGAGATGAATATGCATTTGGTGTTTTTGGGTAACCTCTGTTTTAATGCAGACATCTCCAGGGTACGTTTTGAAGTGAAGGGTAAGTCAGAGCTCTAGGGGACAGATGGGATTTTACTGCTCTGTTTAACTACACAATAGTGGCAAAGAGTCACCTTTGCAATGCAAAGTATAAAGGCAAAGTCACAAACTCTGAGCTACATCACGACCGCTTTCATGAGCAGTACTTCAAAAACAAAAATGTATTTAGAACAACCTAAAGTTCATTATAAGTTCCCCTACGTTGTTTTGCCAAGCTTGACAGCTATTGATGACAAATACAAAACATTCAAAGATTTTGCCCCTAAGTGCACTGGAAGTTTCATCAAGCCATTTTTGAAAAATGTTAACAAAACGGCAGCTTTCCAACTCTTTTAAGATAGACGAAAGGCTGCCCAAACCCTAACATGACGCTCAAGCACAAGGAAATGGACCAGGACAGAAGAAACTTCTCTTGATCTATGAAATAATAAAGCACAAGAGAGATAATGTTAGGGCCATACATAAATACCGAACACACCAGCACCATCCGAATGATCCGAAATGCCTTGATTTTATCCTTGTTTACTCCATCTTTCTGCTTGACGTCGTCACCGGGTCCAGGGCGCACCAGAGCCTTCAGGACCATCAAACAGCAGAAGAGTTTTACACTGAAAAAAATCATGAATTCAAGCAGAAGTAAGTTGAACAGTGTAATCACTTCCAGAGTGTATATTATGCATGAGATAATGATCAGAATCCACCCGACGGCCGAACAGGCGATCCGGTATTTCATGGGTTTGAACTTCAGGAAGGTCACAGGATGGACAACCCCTACGTAACGCTCCACACAGATGCAGCTCTGAAACAGAGGACGACCGACCCAAAGTACCAGTCCAAGAAAGAGCAACCAAAACTCACAGTCACTACAGCTAAAGAAAAACTGTCGGATGAGAAAAACGTAGGAGACGCAGAAGATGACCTCAACAAGTGCCGCGTTGAAGACGAAGATTTCGGTGGATTGTCCTTGAATCATCTCCTTCACACTTAGCCATAGGATGTAACAGTTTGCTGGAAGACCAAAAACCAGATTGATGGCGAGAGAGACGGCGATGACATGGGAGGGTAAAACGTAGCATGTACTGGAGTTCACTACGTACATTAACGGCAAACACATCGAAGCATTTGTCACCTCTAACATGGTCATGGAGTTTCTGAAACCCTTGGGAGAAGGTGGAAGGAATAAAGATTCATTAGGACTGCAAGAGTAAATATAATTTTCTAGTTTTAAAATAGATTAAGGCTATGTTTTCCTCACCAACTCCTCAGTGTTTAAGTTGTCCACCGAACACTCAAAATAACAGCTAGTTTGGCTCTGAACGGGTTGAAGATCCACTGAATATGATTAGTTTCATATGCTGCCAAAATACCTTATAGTTATGATTCATGATTTGGATCTTTTGAGCAGTTTTGCATTGATGCAGCATTCAAATTCTGTTTATTAAGCTTGGAAAATGTGTATTACACATGCAAATATAAAACTATTTATCACAATCCTATTTGTCAGGTTTAGAATAACTTTGTCCACGTTCACAGAAAAATGAGAAGTCTAGCCAGTATAATGTGTGAGTAATATTAGACATTGTTTGGACAAAGTAGTCAATTTACAGCTAAAGATATTTATTAGCAGTATTTTCATAATTGTATAATCAGACCAGTCTTTTTGGAGTCCTAAAGTGAGTCCTAAACTAAATAAAAATGAGAAGTTTTATTTCATTTCAAGCCATGCGAAAATTCTAAATCTGATTATCGGTTTAGGCATTGTCTGTAATTGATGAGGTATGATTGGTCTAAATTATTCTGATTTAACTTTTCACTGTAAATGATTGTCTTAGGCAGATCTGCAAAATCTCTCCGATACACAGCTACATCAGACAGGCAACAATGATGAGACCAAGTGCACATTTGATTGGATTTAAAGTGTATTTTTTATATAAAGAGATTTAGAATAATTAGAAGCATATTGACCCTACTGTAGATTGTTTTGTTGAATGAGTTCATATTAATGAAGGAAAGGGTAAAAGTTTGGTTTTGTCCTCTGCTGGACATGAAGTTTCATTAAAACGCTTTTTTTAATGTTAACAAAATGGCAGTTTTCCAATTCTTTTGAGATGAAGGACAGGATACATAGTCCCTAACATGACCCCCAAACCCAAGGAAATGGACCAGGACAGGATAAATTTCTCTAAATCTAAAATATGATAAAGAACAAGAGAGACAAAGAGAGGACCATATGCAAGTGATGAAGAGACCAGCAGGACCAGAATGATTCGAAAAGCCTTGATTTTGTCCAGGTTTACTCCATTTCTCTGCTTGCCGTCATCACCAGGTCCAGGACGCATCAAAGCCTTCAGGACCATCAAGCAGCTGTACAGTTTTACAAAGAAAAAGAAGAGTAATTGTGGTAGAAGAAGGATGTAATGTTTAATCACACCCGTTGCACTGATTACACATGAGGTAATAATGATAATCCAGCCGACAGCAGATATGGCGATCCTGTATTTCATGGGTTTGAGCTTCAAGAAGATCAGAGGATGGAGAACCCCTATGTAACGCTCCACACAGATAAAGCTCAAAAACAAAGGACGACCGACCAACAGCACCAATCCAAAAAAGACCACTGGAAACCTACAATCAATGCAGTCAAAGAAATTTTCTGCTATGGCAAAAAAAAGAGCAAAACAGAAGATGATTTCAGCGAGTGCCCCGTTGAAGATGAAGATTTTAGTGGACCGTCCTTGAATCATCTCCTTCATGCTCAGCCACAGGATGTAACAGTTTGCTGGAAGACCAAGAACCAGGTTGATGCCATATACGGTGGTGATAAAGTAGGAGTGTAAAACTTTGGAAATGGTGGAGTTGACAGGGAAAAACGATGCTGTACATGTTGAGATGTTTGTCATCTCCAACATATCCATTTTTTGATCTGCTATAAAAGAAAAATAAGTACATTGCAGGACAAAATATGAATTAGTTAAGTAAAAAAAAGTTGCAAATCAACTTTTTAAAAGATAAAATGTTTGTATAGAATATGTCTACTCACAACAAGCTGATTTTCAATTTATTTTCAGTCGTTCCCCAAGAGCATGTTAGCTATAACTGCTGAACGTGTTGAATGCGAGCTGTAAAGATCATGTTTTGACTTAATGAGGTGTCTTTGACATATTGAGCAGCTTTGCATTGATGCAACATTCAAATTCTCATTTTCAAGGGCAAAAATTCCATTCCAGGCATGCAAATGAAATTTATTTTGAAATGCATACTGTATAAATAACACACTGCAAACTGTGGACGCACACACCCGGAGCAGTGGGCAGCCATTTTTGCTGTGGCACCTGGGGAGCGATTGGGGGTTAGGTGCCTTGCTCAAGGGCACCTCAGTCATTTCCTGCCGGTATTGAGACTTGAACCAAGAACCTTTGGGTTACCAGTCTGACTCTCTAACCATTAGGCCACAACTGCCCCCCAAAAAATGTCCTAAGATTTGTATACGGCCCAATGGAGCATTCAGAAATCTTTGGAGGAAGGCAAGCTTATGTTTATTGTCCAATGTTTTAGCTACACAACAGTGGTATTCAAATAGTGACAATTTCTATTCAGTTTTGCAATTTAAAGTAGAGCAGCAGATGTCTCCAGTACACAGCTACACTAGACAGGCAACAATGATGACACCAAGTGTACATTTGATTGGATTTTTTTCTATAAAGAGATTTAAAGTAATTAGATGCATATTTGAATGAGTTCAATGAAGGAAAGGGTAAAAGTTTGGTTTTGTCCTCTGCTGGACATGACATTTTATTAAAACTTTAATGTTAACAAAAGTGAAGTTGTCCGATTCTTTTGAGATGGAAGACAGGAAATATTATCCCTAATATGATCCCAAAGGCCAAGGAAATGGACCAGCATAGGATAAACTTCTCTAAATCTAAAATATGATAAAGAACAAGAGAGACAAAGATAGGACCATATGTTAGTGATGCAGAGACCAGCAGGACCAGAATCATCCTAAAAGCCTTGATTTTGTCCAGGTTTCCTCCATTTCTCTGCTTGCCATTGTCACCAGGTCCAGGACGCATCAAAGCCTTCAGGACCATCAAGCAGCTGTACAGTTTTACAAGGAAAAAGAAGAGTAATTGTGGTAGAAGAAAGCTGTAATGTTTAATCACACCCGTTGTACCGATTACACAAGAGGTAATAATAATAATCCATCCGACAACAGATATGGCGATCCTGTATTTCATGGGTTTGAGACATGAGGCTGAATGAATGATCACAGAATTTTCATGTTTGGGGGAAACTATCCCTTTAAGAACTTTTATATTATTATTTCAATCATGACAACTCTCAAAATAGTTTTAGCATGTTGATGAATAAGGCAGTGTTGATGTATTTGGTTTTGGCGGACTAGATCTGCTGCTGCAGAGCAAGTATGAACTTTGATATGATACCTTGAAAAATATTTCGATATTCTATACCATTTTCGATACCATGGGGAAAACGCCTCAGTCATGACTATAGCCGATGCTGCTTTGAGAATTCACGCTATGGAATCAGTCCAATGGCATAGACAGGTGACGTCATGACCAGGAAGCTATAAAGCACACCCAGACCAAACAATGGCAGCTTCTGATAGGCCAAAGCAAGTTGATCACAGGCACACCGGAAGTATGGAGGGCGACGCAACGTCTTGTTCCCTCTTCAGGGAGCTGAGGTTTCAGTCGTATCCGAGGTGTCCCATTTCAAGGGAACTCACGCTGCGTTGAGAATTGACGCTATGGGAACGTCTGTACCAACTCCACCATAGTGACCAGCACCTAGTGTGAAACCAGATGAGCACAACTAGGACAGTAGCATCTGGGACCCAGGAGTGAAGCCCAAAACTAGGTTGTAAACCTGCCGAATGTGAGCGGAAAAGACTGCCTCATCACAAACCTCTTGTGGGGGCACCCCTATTAAGAGTCTGAAGCCTCCATCACTCCTGATCTGATGCACCACGGACAAAACTGCCAATGGTTTCCTCCCAAAAATACCACCCAAATGTGCGTGGTAAGCCGGTAAGGCCACCACATAAACCCTTAGAGTGGATGGGAATAACCCAGCGGAGAATTGATCCTGCAGAACTTCCAGCTCTGTACCAAATGGGCAGTTAACTGGATTCAGCTGATGATTTCCGATGGTTTCCTTGTGCAGAGAGCTCTGGAGTGAAGTGGTCTCCTTTCCCAGCAGAGTTTTTATCTCCTGTTCCAAAACCAGAGCCTGCTCAGGGCCTACCACTGTGGACAGGAACCCCAAGTGCAGGACCCATTGAAATATATTGGCAGTCTTCCGAGCTGTCAAATCTACTAAGGGAACCAGTCTCTCGAGACTGGCCTCCAGAGTTTCTGAGTAACTGAAGCGGCGCACCAGCAGGGAGCGACCGAAATGGTAGCTCTGAGACCTTCCTCAGAGAGGGCGAGCAACTCAGCGCCGCTACGTTTCCAGGCGGACGCTGGAGACCGCTGTGCCCTGAAACACGCGAGGTGATAGGGTTGGCAGAACAGCCCCCTGAGGGCACAGAGGGAAAAATGGGCACCGTGTAATGAGGTGTTGACCACTTCATCCCAGAGGGGACTGCCCTCCTGCAGCCTTCTTGGAGGTAATGACGGTCCTCAGATCTGTCTTACCCTAGAAGATTTTGTACCAGCTAAGAGTACCAGCCTCTTGAGACTGGTCTCCGGCACAACTCGAGTAGCCAATTCGGTGCCCTAAAGCAGATGACCGTCAGGGAACAACTGAACTGACTCCTCTGAAACCCTCATCAGCATCCCGGCGCAACCACTTTTCCCGGTGGACACTGAGATATGGGCTTGCCGGAGATAGCTGCGTCCCAAAGCACACGAGGTGACGTTGTTGGCAGAATGGCCCCCTGAGGGCACCAAAGGGAAATGGGCACTGTGTAACGAGGTGTTGATCACTTCCCACTGGAGGGGGCTGCCCTCATGCAGCTATCTTGGAGATAATGATGGTCCTCAGATCCGTCTTACCCCAAGAAGACCTCATACCAAGAGAACCAGCCTCTCAAGACTGGTCCCTGGCATAACTTGAGTAGCCTGTTCGGTGTCCTGAAGCAGATGACCGGCAGGGAAGAACCGAACTAGAACTCACTGGGGACCACTGCGCTCCGAAGCACATGAGGTGGCAAAGTTGGCAGAAGGACCCCCTGAGGGCACCGAAGGGAAATGAGCACCATGTACTGAGTTGTTGACCACTTCCCCACAGAGGGTACTGCTCTCCTGCAGCCTTCTAGGAGATAATGACCATCCTCAGATCCATTTTACCCCCAGGAGACTTCATACCAAGAGAACCAGCCCCTTGAGACTGGTCTCTGGCATAACTCGAGTAGCCAGTTCAGGGCCATGAAGCAGATGACCAGCAGGGAACAACCGAAACAAGAACTCGCTGGAGACCACTGCGCCCCGAAGCACACAAGGTGGCGGGATTGGCCGAACAGCCCCCTGATGGCACCGAAGGGAAATGGACACCATATAGTGAGGTGTTAACCACTTCCCCCTAGAGGCCAAGAGAACCAGACAACTCGAGACTGGTCTCTGGCATAACTCAAGTAGCCAGTTCGGTGCCCTGAAACGGATGACCGGCAGGGAAGAACCAAACCATAACCTGCTGGGGACTACTGCACCTGTGTATATATGTGTATACAGTATATGAGTGTGTAAACCGAAAAACTACTTTTATTTGGGTAGCTCACCAAGAATCATATGTATGCTGTGAAATATATGCACAACCCCCCCCCCAAAAAGTGACACAAAAATATAATTTCAGCATATTTATTATAATTTTATTTTAACATAAAACTGTATGAATGATGATAAAAATTAATAAGCATTTGGCTTTTTGGACATTTATATTTAAGGAACTTAACAAAACGGCAGTTTTCCAACTCTTTTGAGATAGAGGAAGGGCTGAACAAACCCTGACATGATCCCAAGGCACATAGAAACAGACCAGGACCATAGAAACCTCTCCCAATCTATAAAATAGTAAAGCACAAGAGATATAGTTGAAGGACCATACGTCAACACTGAAGACACCAGGACCATCACAATGATCCAAAATGCTTTGAGTTTATCCCGGTTCACTCCATTTCTCTTCTTGATGTCGTCACCCGGTCCAGGGCGCAGCAGAGCCTTCAGGACCATCAGGCAAGTGAATAGTTTTATGCTGAAAAAAATAAAGAATCCTGGCAAAAGTAGATTATAAAGTCCAATGACGTTCACCGAAACTAATATGCATAAACAGATGATCAGAATCCATCCAGTGATGGATATGGCGATCCTATATTTCATGGGTTTGAACTTCAGGAAGGTCACAGGATGGAGAACCCCTATGTAACGCTCCACACAGATGCAGCTCTGAAACAGAGGACGACCGACCAACTGCACCAGTCCTAGAAAGAGCACACCAAGTTCACATTTAATGCATTTATAGAAATGATGTGGTATGACAAAAACGTAGGAGCCGCAGAAGAATATTTCAGCAAGTGCTGTGCTGAAAACAAAGGTTTCGGTGGACTGTCCTTGAATCATCTCCTTCATGGTCAGCCACAGTATATAGCAGTTTGGTGGAAGACCAAGAACCAGGTTGATGCTGAGTGAGACGGCGATAAAATAAGAGGACAGATTGCTGCATGTCCTGAAGTACTCCGAGATCATCACCGGCACACACGTTGAAGCGTTTGTCAACTCCCCCATGTTTTACTTAGATCTTTTGAACTCTTTTAATTTAGTAGGTTTAGTTTTAGATTTGTAGATGCTTGACTCCAACCGTGTTGGTTGAAGGTCTGCAATGATTGTGGTTTGTTTCAAATGGTGCCGATCTGCTTTACAGGTTTGATTTAACAGAGATTTTTGTTTTGTTGAGCAGTTTTGCATTGATGCAATATTCAAATTCTGTGTTTCCAAGAAATGCCTCATCAGACATACAAAATAAACAGCATTTTTTTTTTTTTTTTTTTTTTTACAACCGCACTATTTTCATGTTAAGAACCAACATTCTTACAGAGAGTTTTTGGAGGATTCAGTCTGAAGTACAGCTATACAGGGGTCTTAAAGGGATAGTTCACCCAAAAATGAAAATTATCCCATGATTTACTCACCCTTAAGCCATCCATATCTTCTTTCAGCCAAATACAATCAGAGTTATATTAAAAAATATCCTTGCTCTTCCAAGCTTTATAATGGGAGTGAAGAGTAACCAATATTTTGAAGCCCAAAATAGTGCATCCACCCATCATAAAAGTAATCCATACAACTCCAGGGGGTTAATAAAGGCTTTCTGAAGCGAAGCGATGGGTTTTTGTAAGAAAAATAACCATGTTTAAAACTATAAATAACTTGCTTCCAGCAGACGGCCTATGCAAGTCGACTTGCGCCAAAAGAGTAACCCCTGACGCAATGTTTGACGTAGGATGTAGTAGTAGCATAAGCTTAGACGCCTCTCTCGGTTCAAACAAATAGGGCTGGGCAACAAACTCAAGCTCCTCCGACATTTCTCTTTAAAAATTCTTGTTTTAGACTTCTAATTCGTGACTGGTGTTTTGTTTTGCTCTATCCTCTGCGCTTCTGCGTTCGTCATTGCGTCATGCGTCAGGTCAGATGTTACTCTTCCATCTGCTGGAAGCTAGTTATTTTAGTTTATAAAGTTTTAAATATGGATATTTTAAAGAGTTAATAAGTTTTGTGCAAAAATGTAATCATGCCATTAATTTTGACTAATTGTGCTAAAGAAGAGATGCACTTTTTTTTACTCCGCTGATTAGACGTATTCAATACTGTTGAAACAATTTAATCATAACCATCATGAATTTTATTTCCAATTTTAATTCAAATTTATATTATATTTCTGTGTCCTGTTTGTCAAATTCAGCAATTGAATGTGAAACCTGAATGGCGCACAAGCCTCGCAAAGCTTTTTGTTTTTCAGCAGTATTGCAGAATTTGTTTGATTTGACACCTGTGAACACCTGTGTGTGTTTGAACAGATCTGTGTGTGGGTCATGTGACATCCATCCATCCATCAGTTTGTCATGTGCGCTCGCATGTTGTTTCTGTAACATCAAATGTTTTGAGAAATGAGCATCTGACTGTGTGTGAGCGGGAGAGAGAGCAGATGAGATTCTCCACAATGGAAATAATGTGTGGTAATCCACATGCTGATAGGACTCATACATCACAAATGATTGACATCACTGAAAATAGATCCCATTATACTGTAAATAACTAAACTCTAAATGTTTCTTAAAAAATAAACTATTAAATTAAAACTATTGAATGCACATTATATATTAATCACATTTTGATTAAGTCTCTCCAACCATATTCCTTAAAATCCAGAAAATATTGAATGAGGAGAGACAGATGGCAGTAATATCACAATATATTCGTAATGATTTTGCTGGCGATATTAAATGAAACATGGTGAACATCACAATGATTTTAGTGTGCTTTTTGGTCATTAATTTTGACGTACAAACACAAATATTCAGATGTTTTAATGGCATGAGGTAGATTTTATTCATACCCTTCAGTCAGTTCAAACAGTCCATTTCAGTGAACTCTGAAGATTCATGATTCATGGATTCATAGGTGTCATTTACTCAAAATTGTTCATGTTTTATAATCTTTTATAATTTTAAATATTGCTTTATTGGTGCATATAAATAGAAATTATCATTATAAATGCTCCTTAATATATATATATTATATTTTTATTTATTCTTGCATTAAACATTACATATGTACTTGACTACAAAGGTTTATTTGAAATTAATTGGCTCAAAGTAATTTTTCATGTTAAAGAGCTGAAGCATAAAGAAGTGGGGTAAGATAACCAAATGAGTGTTCATTGAAATGCAAATTAACTTCACTGATTGTAGTTTGAAGTTGTTAGCTCTGCACTAGCTGGCAAGTTTCTCTGCAAAAAGTTTCTCTGCAAGTATTTTCCTATCGTCAATTAAGACAGGAAAAGGAAGTCACAGTGACTAGTGTGAAAGATGTCGTCCTTTACTCTCTGCAGAAAATAAAGTAAATGCAGTTGAACAGTTCTAGTTCTAGTTAATGCAGATCTGACCACCGTCTCTTATACTTCACTTCCAGCATGACATAAGTGGTCAAATATTCCCATGACTCATTGCATTGATTTTTGTCTCTGAAAGTAACCTTTAGATTTCTTTCTATTTTTACAATTTTCTCACATTAAGGCCAGTTTCACACATTGTGCGTATTTGCGTAAGCGACGTGTATTCATTTTGGCACCCATATTAACAGTGTGTGGCATTTACACTACACATGTAAGCAGCACAGTGCTGCATAACAGAAGCTTTTATGAGATAAAATACTGTAAAATACTCATGCAGCTCACAGTGACACAAGCACTTTCTATTATTATTACAAATTTGCAGAATCACATTTGTAATAATTCTCAATGGCACACTATTTTAACCCACAGATTAGTTTTTCTTTGTTACATAGCAGAAATGTTGTTAGTGTGATAGTACAACGTATAACCTAATTTCATTTACTGAATCAGTCACATGACATGTATCAGTCACATGCATTCATTTCGTGTCACGTTATTCATTCAGACCACAAAATTAGTCTTGGCACCCCATAATCATGAGCCTCTTACAGAAAGTTTTATCAAACAACAAAAGTCTGATTTGCACATTTAAATGTGCTGAATTCCTCTGCATTTGCATGATGTTTTTGCTTACATTGAGCAATTGTTGCACATCTCCTGCCATGTTTTGTAGGATAGTCATGTTTTTTGTGTTATAAAACTGATTGTGCAACCATGCAGTAGAGTTTTCGCCCTGATGGCTGTAGTTTGAAGTTCATTTGGCACTTGAGAACCACAGAATAAAATGTGTTCATTTGTTCTGTTGTGTGATTCGTCTCAGATGAGGCTTTCTGGCTGAAGTCCTGAAACAATTTACTCTAGTCAAACAAGATCTTTCACTGCTGTTTGACCGTCACCGAGACAGCTTTTCTGTATATATTACCATTTGAGAGATGATTTACATTATTAGCTGTGGTTGCTGAGTCAAAGTGCCCCTATTATGTTTTTTATAACCTTTAATGCAGTATGTAATATAGCTGTTTGTGAATGTAAAAGGTCTGAAAAGTTTCAGAGATAGCTTTGTCAAAAGTACTGACTTCGGTAATGAAATTTAAAAAATGTGACGATACCAGTATTTTGAGCGCCGTTGAGCGGATTTCTTAAACACCTCTGATTGGCCATTGTGTTCACGCACTCAACAGATTTGTCTGTGATTGGCTACAATGATCAATGCTTCAAAAACATGTTGTAAAGAGACATCTTTGACCGCTGATAGATGCCTGCTTTCAAACGCTCCCGTGTGTATCTGTCTGTTTACAACATATTTTTGAAGCGTTGATCATTGTAGCCAATCACAAACATATCTGTTGAGCGTGTGAACACAATGGCCAATCAGAGGTGTTTAAGAATCCACTCAACAGCGCTCAGAATGCTAGGGGGAAATGCTGGTATCATCACATTTTAAAAATTTCAGTTTTTTATTTGGTTTCTGACACCAAACACAACGGACTGGACAATCTGACCAATCATAACAGAGTAGGCTCTCGGAAAGGCGGGGTTTAGAGAGACTGAATCCTTTATTGAACCGTTTCAGACACTGTGAGAAAAAGGTGATGCTACAATGTACATTATAGGAAATCAAAGTGTTTTTGACCTTGGATGCATGTAAACCTGTTGTAGGAGACTCCAAAATAGCATAATAGGAGCACTTTAAGCTCTAATTATTGCTCATATTTAGCAAGTTTTAAAGGGGTCATGACATGGATTTTTTTGTATTGTTTGAATATGTTCCTTTAGGTTCACTTATAAAGTTAATAAAGCTTTTTGCGTAATATATATATATAGTTCAGTCAAGAAACTCTAGATGGCACAGGCTGATGGGTCCTTAACGCAAGCTGATGATAATTACAGCATTAACTACTTGGCACAAGTTGATTGGTCCATGTCACTTCTGCAGCCAATGAGCTTGTTGCTCACACTTTTAAATGGCTGGTTACATTCACTATAGCAGTTGCAGCGCGCTTCAGAGTTCCTCTAAAACCCCGTGACTGTCACATCTGGTGTAGACAAATGTCAGCCGTTAAGCGACTGAACGCCAGTGGGCGGGGCCTATGGTGTGATGATGTATAACTATTTGTCAGTGTCTTGCTTTGGAGGCAGTCATATGCAAATTAATTTGCCCGTGTGATGTCACAGATCCCGCAATACCCAAATGAGCCTTTATTAAATAAATGCTTTGTTTAAAAAAAAGGGCATTTTATGTTTTAAAACTTGCAGGTTTGTGTTTCTGTCTTCCTCTAGAACGCTCACCTGCAACATGTGCAGATGCGACGCACGTGCAGAATGAATCGTGAAATTGAATGTCTGTGCTCGATCGACTCGAGGGGAACATGAGAACTGGAGAAAGTGTTTGGGAATTACACTGAGTCACCGATGAACGTGGGCTGGAGCTGTAGTGAGCATGTGTGTTTGAATTGCCCCAGAGAAACGCGCCTCGCTCCCCTGTAATTACACTCGTGATGGTGTAGCGCCGCTGAGATGCTGCGTGTGTGGGTCGAACTTTAATAGTGAAGGTGTTGTTGGCAGAACCCAGCTGAGATGTGCAATACACACTGAATATTTCATAGCATATTTTCCTCCTGCTTTCGGCTCGGAGGATGAAACCTCAGAAGCACACGTCAGCAGAAATGCTGTAAATAGTGTTTCCTTTTAGAAGGACGACGAATGCAGGGATTGTTTTGTCATATTTTTCATTTAACTAGGATAATTCCTAGAGCTGCTTTTCAGATGTTTCTCCTGAGAAAAAGATAATCTGGTAATCTCACATGTGATTCATCTAGAAGTTGAGCAGAGATCTCAACTGTTTCAGACTGTAAATGTAATTTTATAGCAGTATATTCCTACTGTATGTCAACTCACTGGTGTCTATGTTTTTTTTTTTTTTCCTCTTTTTGGAGAACATTCTGAGACAAACTGGAATGAAACGTCCCCATTATCCAATACAATATACAGCAGCAATACAATTTTCCTCTGTGAACATCGATATGAATGTTCAAAAAGCTTTCTTTTTTGAATGTCTGCAAATTGTTACATATAATGTATGCACAGTATATGGTCAACTAATTGCAATATTGCACATTCAGTATAATTTTTTAAAGGTGCATTGTGGTATTCTGGACTCACTATTATACGGAGCCCCGCACATGACATGCAGGAAAAAAATAGTAGGCTAAATTTTGATTAAAGATTACGAGGCACATGAATTGAAAAAAATAATGATGTGCACGGATAAATCATTTACAATAAATACTGCAACACTCCATTTTGATTTCATGGTGACTTTAATGCTCTTACAAATAGGCTTCATTTTCAAGCAAAATATACTTTTGTTTGATTTTTGGGCGAAATATAACATTTAACTAATCCAAAATGAGCTAATTTAAGTTCTTCGACTGTAAATGCAAGATTTTGTGGTGTATTCTTTGTGCTCTGTTGGCTAGCATGCATTATGTAAAAGACGAGAAAAAACAGCATCTGCAGCGTCATGTCATGAACGTGCCGCTTTGTTTGCTAACAAAATGAGGATATTTTCCACCCATGTTTACTAATGGAACATTTGAGCACTAGAGTTTGCATATATGTGTGTGTGCAAAACCAGGAGATGTGCGATTGTGGGGAGATGTTGGTAAAAGCTAGAAACTTCTGGAAGGAAAATGTATGTCCTCATTTTCACTATCAGATCAAAACGTCCTCGGAGAGCAGTCAGCCAAGTGAATGATTTCCATCAAATACCGGCCTTTTCTTTATCTCCAGCCTCCTAATGTAAGACATTCACTTGCGCGCACAGGAGACGGTGGCTTGATTAACGTTTCTTATCATCCCTGTTGAGTTTAGGGAGATAATTTATTCTAAACAGCACCGACTGCTGCAAGATCAGCTGTAAATAATGGATATACTGCTATATTTTCAATTAATTTTAAACGATTTCATGTCTGTTTGAGTTAAATTGCTCTGCAGTGCTGTTTAAACCACTCTATCTCATAAAAAAAACTGTTTGCATCGTTTTTAAAGTCAACAAGAAATGAAAATTTACACTATTTACTTTAAAACTCGATCCTGGTCGTATTGTGAATAATTCACCAATGCATGTCAACAAGGAATGAGAAAGAACATTTCTTATTTCTCATTTATTATAGGTTGGTTGGTGGGTTGACTGAGTTTTATTTAAACTTTACTTTATGGTTACTGATAGAAGTTTGAGTTCATTCTTGTAAAGAGTAAACCCTAAGTTTTTCCCAAATCGTTCAGCCCTAAAAGGGTTGTTTGCCAAAGTCTTCAGAGTAAACAGTCAGTTTTCATCATTTTAAAAATGTATTTTATTTTCTACTCCCCAACAAAATCATTCTAGAATTATTAATTCTTTCCAAATATAACTATTCAAGTCATCTGGTATAAATGCAATATGTTGCAGAAAAACTAAATATTGCAATGTCATTTTTTCCCAAAATCGTGCAGCCCTATCATAGAGTCTTTTATTAGTGGGACTTGATTTCAAAATTGCACTCTACAGATAGACATTTAGAATAATCAAAAATCTCTAGTGTTTTTGTCAAATATGTTGTTATTAAGCAACAGGAAATGTAAAAGTTTAAAATTTTCACCTCAGATGCATTTACTAAAACAAAGGCCCACTTTGCTAACTCTTTTGAGATAGAGGAGAGGCTGCATGAACCCTAACATGATCCCTGAACTAAAGCAAACAGACCAGGACACAATGAATATTTTATAATCTATAATATAATACAGCACGAGACAGATAACCATAGGAGCGTACGTCACCACCGAAGACACCAGCACGATCTGAATGATCCGGAAAGCCTTGACTTTATCCCGGTTCACTCCATCTTTCTTCTTGACGTCTTCACCCGGTCCAGGACGCTTCAGAGCCTTCAGGACCATCAAGCAAGTGAACACTTTTGTGATGAGAAAACTGATGTATTCTGACAAAAGTAAGTTGCAGACGTCAATGACTTCCATTGTAGACAAAATGCATGAACAGATGATCAGAATCCATCCAGTGGCAGATATGATGATCCTGTATTTCATGGGTTTGAACTTCAGGAAGGTCACAGGATGGAGAACGGCTACGTAACGCTCCACACAGGTGAAGGTTTGAAACAGAGGACGACCGACCAACAGCATCAGTCCAAGAGTGATTGTTGCATACTTGCAGTTAGGACAATTGAAGAAATATTCTTTGATTAGTAAACCATAGGAGAAGTTGAAGATGACCTCAATGAGTGATGTGTTGAAAATGAAGACTTCGAGAGACTGTCCTCGGATCATTTCTTTCATGCTCAGCCACAGGATGTAACAGTGCGCCGGGAAACCAAGAACCAGGTTGATGCCGAAAGAGAAGACAAGTAAATAATAATTTAAATTGTGGAATTCACTGGTGTTGTTTGTGAGAATGGACGTTTGGCATGTTGAAATGTTTGTCTCCAACGACATGATCACACCTGAAAGTTTAAAGAAAGTTAAGGTTTGTTAGGACAGTGTGAACGTTAAAGACACATTAAAACATCTTTAAAATTCATCTTACCTCACTAGAAGAACTGTGCCGGTTGAATGTGTGACTGATACTGCAAGATCTGCTTTATAATTTTGATTTAATAATTATTGGATTATCTTTGACTTAAGTTTTGCATTCATATTTGCGTTATATCATCCCAGCCTGTGAAATGCTATACTAGGCATGCAAATGAAATAACACTGAGATAAATAACACACTATTTTTTACATTTCTCATTTAGCAAGTTGTGATGAAAATGTGAATAGTGCTTCCATGCAAAACTTGCTGCCACGATGCTTGGGTGTTTGCCATCTTACAGTATGTTGAATTTGGCAAAGCATGCTGCTCTTACTATCTTTATATGGTAGAAGTAGTATGCTAGCATGCTATTCAGAAATCAGCCATAGCATCAGTATCCTGCAGAGGTTCAAAGTAACGAATTACAACTTCTTTCATTGCAGATCTTGTATGCTTGTGTCCATATAAGGGTTTCCTGGAACGTCATAAGTTTTATGAATTTATGAGTCTCACTTAAAGGGATAGTTCACCCAAAAAAAGCTTTCGAAAGCTCAAGCATGTTCGCTTGATGTGTGAGAACTAATAAGGTTCATTCTTGTGTGTTACGCAGCACGTTTGAGCTATTGCAAGAACCAATGAGGTTCATTCTCATGTTACGCATCACGTTTGAGCTTCAGCAAGAACCAATGAGGTTCATTCTCATGTTACGCAGCACATTTGAGCTTCAGCAAGGACCAATGAGGTTCATTCTCGTGTTACGCAGCACGTTTGAGCTTCAGCAGGAACCAATGAGGTTCATTCTCGTGTTACGCAGCACTTTTGAGCTTCCGCAAGAACCAATGAGGTTCATTCTCGTGTTACGCAGCACGTTTGAGCTTCCGCAAGAACCAATGCGGTTCATTCTCATGTTACGCAGCACATTTGAGCTTCAGCAAGAACCAGTGAGGTTCATTCTTCTGTGTTACGCAGCACGTTTGAGCTTCAGCAAGAACCAATGCGGTTCATTCTCATGTTACGCAGCACATTTGAGCTTCAGCAAGAACCAGTGAGGTTCATTCTCATGTTACGCATCACGTTTGAGCTTCAGCAAGAACCAATGAGGTTCATTCTCATGTTACGCAGCACATTTGAGCTTCAGCAAGGACCAATGAGGTTCATTCTCGTGTTACGCAGCACGTTTGAGCTTCAGCAGGAACCAATGAGGTTCATTCTCATGTGCAATAGCCAATCAAATCACTGTCATTCCTTTAGTAAAAAGATGTTGTTTTGGCACATCCAGAGTGGATAGCTAATGGAGCTTTGTTTCATTCTGTTCCCGAAATCAGCCAGTAATCTTGAAAAATATAAGCCAACTTGTAGTTTTTTTATGACATTGACCTTCGTTCATTTTACTCTTTTGTGATTCTGTGATGTTTTCTCCATTACATATAAATGTATGAATAAAATGTGTGAGTTTTGGCAGTTTCCATTAACACCAGATCCAGTTTAACCGATTACATGGAGTTTTATATGGCAGTATGTGGCATCATCAGAAAAATTAAGTAGGATATTTGCTTTATATCCTCTGTAAATCATCTGTATACTAAACAGGCTTCATCAAAGATACTTGTGCATTTGTTAACTTCATCTTATGTGTGGATTATTTGGTTTTATTTGAAAAACAGAAGCATGCTGAATAGACTTAAGTGTAAATCTCTGGTTTCAACATAATTAATAATGTGACATGCAGCCAAAGATAACTTTATTTTAAGAAACACTCTCTCACACACAAAACACATTTACCTCTGTTTGCATCTGCAAAGCATTACAAATTTTTCTTGTATGTTGATGTCAGTGTTAACAACTGTCCAACTTCTTGAATCTTGAATCTCACTATTTTCTTTTTTCATGATTCACACTTTTTATTTTCTCTTTCAGATTAACAAAACAGTACTTTCCATTTTACAAGCATAGCTGTTTCATTTCACTATTTTCTTGTATTCTACAATTACATTTAGTGTTTCAGAAATACAATCTGATACAGAAGCATGTGCTTTCTAACTTTTGCACAATGATAAACTATAATAAACTACATTTGAAGTAATGAGCGACTCATGCCGTCATTTTGTTTGATAGACATTGACAAAGTATCCGCCCTTGAAAATCAGTGGACATGGTTAACAAACCGCTGCTATAAAATCAATCGAACAATAAGTGCAAAAGTTTCACATTTTCACCTCAGCTACACATTTCTAAATGTTAAAACAAAGAAACACTTTTCTAATTTTTTTGAGATAAAGGAGAGGCTGCACAAACCCTGTCATGATCCCTGAACACAAGCAAACAGACCAGGACAGGAGAAATGTGTTATAATCTAAAATATAATAGAGCATGAGACAAATAGCAGCTGGACCATACGTCACCACTGAAGACACCAGCACAATCTGAATGATCCGGAAAGCCTTGACTTTATCCCGGTTCACTCCATCTTTCTTCTTGACGTCTTCACCCGGTCCAGGACGCTTCAGAGCCTTCAGGACCATCAAGCAAGAGAACACTTTTGTGATGAGAAAAAAAGGGTCAATGACACCTATTGAAACTAAAATGCATGAACAGATGATCAGAATCCATCCAACGACAGATATCATGATTCTGTATTTTATGGGTTTGAACTTCAGGAAGGTCACAGGATGGAGAACGGCTACGTAACGCTCCACACAGGTGAAGGTTTGAAACAGAGGACGACCGACCAACAACACCAATCCAAGAATGATTGTTACATACTTGCAATTAGGACAATTGAAGAAATACTGTTTGATTACTAAGAGGAAGGAGAAGTTGAAGATGACCTCAATGAGTGATGTGTTGAAAACGAAGACTTCGAGAGACTGTCCTCGGATCATTTCTTTCATGCTCAGCCACAGGATGTAACAGTGCGCCGGGAAACCAAGAACCAGGTTGGTGCCGAAAGAGAAGACGATGAAATGGTAAGGTAAATTGTGGCATTCGCTGGTGTTCTTTGCGAAAATGGATGTTCGGCATGTTGAAATGTTTGTCGCCAGTGACATAATCACACCTGGATGTTTGGAAGTTCAATGAAAATCAATGAGAAGGTGGAAGGAAAGACACATTAAAGGCACATTTAAACATCTTTAAAATTGATACGCTACCTCACAGATTCGTTTTCAGTCGTTCTTCAGTGTTTTTGTTGTCCACCAACAGACATTAAACACCCAGACTGCTTGAGCTGTGCTGGTTGAATGTGGGACTGAATGTGGTTCGTTTCAGATGCTGCAGATCAGAGTTTTGATCAATGACTTTTTGGATCACTTTTGACTTGGTTTTGCATTCATGCCTGTGAAATACCATCCCGGCTGTGAAATGCTTATACTAGGCATGCAAATGAAATATCACTGAATTAAATAACTTGTTCAACTGTTGCTTCCATCCAAAACTTGCTTCCACGTTGCTAAAGTGTTGCTAGGCTAGTTATGAGTGATTTTCATATATATTTCTTGCTTACTCTATATATAATATTTTTGATTTCATATACTGTATGAAATTCTGTACAGTATATGTATACTGTACAGTATACTGTATGAATATTCAGAGATTTGAATCTATACATTCAGGCTTATAACAATATATTCAGATTTACATTTATTTTATATTCAGGATATGTAAATATATATTCAGATTTTATATACTGTATAGATATATATACACAGTATATGAAATCTGAATATATATTTACATATCCTGAATATAAAATAAATGTAAATATATATATATATATATATATATATATATATATACAGTATATAAAATCTGAATATATATTTACATATCCTGAATATAAAATAAATGTAAATATATATATATATATATATATATATATATATATATATACAGTATATACAATCTGAATATATATTTACATATCCTGAATATAAAATAAATGTAAATATATATATATATATATCTATACAGTATATAAAATCTGAATATATATTTACATATCCTGAATATAAAATAAATGTAAATCTGAATATATTGTTATAAGCCTGAATGTATAGATTCAAATCTCTGAATATTTTAATGTAAATTGTAAGTGTATATATGTAAACCAGAATATGAATCCTGACCATATAAATGCAAATCTTAATATATATTATCTACATCTCAATATTAATACATCTTTATGATCTGGAATGTCATTAGAGAGACATTCTTATTGATTTTTGTTATATGAAAACAGTCTACACACACATGCAAATATTGTGCTATTAATATAAATTCAGACTTACAGTATGTGTATATTCAAATTTACATTCTTGTTTGTCTCATTATATATATATATATAATATAATATAATTTAGTTTGTAGTGATGATATTTAATTATTTTACAAAAACAGAATACTTTGTCCATGTATGTAATTAAGCGAACTTTTTTCCTCAATTTTTTTGTAAATCTAGACCAAGATACAGTTTTTGATTTTTTTTTTTTTATTAAATTGTTTTATTATTATTTAAAAAATTAATTTTGGAGGACCCTGTTTATGCACTTTTAATGTAATTGGGAGCGAGTTTTTAATTTTGAAAGTTACAGTATGTTTTGCATTGTACATCGAATTGTTTTGTTTAAAAATATCATGGAAATTTTTTCATGATCTGACTCTTGATTTGATTTGACAAGAAATAAGAGGTATGGCATACAGTGGTTTCACCATGTTACAGTGATGATGTTAGGTGCAGAGTGAAGTGAAAAAGTGGAGGCAAACACAGTATGACAAAAGAAACAGATGTTGATCAGTTTAATGACATGCATCTCAACACTCCTGCCATTAACACTACTGCACACTCTTAAAATAAAGCTTCTTTACTGGCATTGATGGTTCCATGAAGAACCTTTAACATCCATGGAATCTTTACATTCCACAAAAGGTTCCATTCCACACAAATGTTCTTTATATTTTTAGAATGTTCTTCACACTATGAACAAAAAAATGGTTCTTTGAGGAACCAAAAATCTTTCTTCTATGGCATCGCTGTGAAAACACCCATTTGGAACCTTTATTTTTAAGAATACAGGTTACAGCATCAAAGATGCAGTCTGGTTAAACTCTCTCTCTTCTCCTTCCAAATCATAATTATCATCCACAAAGATGCTGAACGCATCGAGACTTCAAATTACAGGAAATGACATGACAGTTTGGACGCCTCTGGTCCTCTGCTCTGCTCGTGGGCTGAAACACTTGAGGACTATGACAGGTCTCTGAGAGCTCTTATATTATCAGTGAAAAATACAATTATTTAATATGACATATTTCTGAGATTAGCAAGTAGAAAAAGATAGCAGAGGATCATACAATCAAGACTCTTACGTTTTAAAGGTGTTTGGGAACATTATTTGCTCTGGAGATCTGCAGGATGTCAGGTCCTCCTTCTCACAAAAAGAACTTCCTCAAAGCTTCTTACTTATGAAGTTGAACAGACTTATAAAGGATGACTAGGGTGGCCACAATCTTTTATTTCTGTATGTGCAATTTTAGATCATTTTAACAGTATCACACGTTAATCTTCCTGAAAATCAACGGGTGTTTTCATAATTGTAGAAATCATGCCTATTTTTTTCTGTATTTACTTTTGAATCTCAGAACAAATAGGTTTGTTTTGAAATATATACTTGATATTATGCAAAGGCTGTAAAATAGATAGATATCCCCCTTAAACATCTTAGTCAGACTAGTTAGAGTCCTGAAAGGAATCCATGTTACACTGGACATCCATGGCATTGAAATGTGTTCGGCAAACAGAGAAAATGAGGAGTGCGTGTTTTCTTGTGCAGCTCTCACACTCTCAAACTAGCCATTTCTCACACTTTCACACGTCCAGCGCCAAACCACACACACACACAGATACTGAGTCATCAGCCTCACAGGGACGTGTGACATCTCTATTTTTCTGTCATTCTCACAACTTCTCCTCTCGGTCCCCTGCCGTGGACGTGTTGGGCGCGTGAATGGGGTTTTTTGCGGTCTGCTCTCGCAGGGGTTTGGTCGTTATGTCAGCGATGGTCCGTGGAGCTCTGAGAGAAACAGAGAGAGGGAACGTCTGACCCTGTGACGGCGAACAGAGACTAGCTGATGCGACCCGGTCTGAGGTGATGTCACAGTCAGACGGCCCAGTGTTTATTTCGCAGCGCGTTTGTGCTCTGGGAGTGACTTTTCTGTTCAGTATTCTGACACACATTAAAATGAATCTTGAAGTGATTTTATTCTAGACCAACACTCTCCATAATTCTGAATTGAATACACTATGATTTGAACTATTTGAGTTCTTGACTCAATTTTAAAGGTACAACTGAAAATCAACCCAAACAAACAAAGCCCCCAAAATGCACAACCACACAATGCAAGAGTGGATGTCTCTTTATCATAGCAGAAGCGAAGAAAAATAATGACGAACGAATGACAAGGAAGAACAAAAAATGAACATATGGTACACAAAAGCATATGCAGGCAAGAGTTGGTTGTTAGTCGCCAGCAGCTCCAGACAAACAATGACACTCAAAACTGTCCTGTTACTAGAGCTAACATTACAACAACAGCAAAACCAATGTTACTCATGTATGGAGCAAAAACAAAGCAACCTCGACGTCCATTTTCAGGTCTTCCCGCTTCGGTCTCTCCAACGCTGGAAAGCTTTTCTAATATTAACGTGGATCCTAAAGCTCTTGCCTGATCATAACCCTTCTTTTTCCAGTGATATTCCTCTGAGCTTTTCTCTTTTGTAATGTCTCTCAGCCATCACTCTTTCTACAGTCTTTCTTCAAATCTCCCTCTTGCTCACTCTCTCTCCTCCCCCATCATGAGTGGACACACCCCCTACTGCTGATTGGCTCACTCTCTCTCCTCCCCCATCATTAGTGGACACGCCCCCTACTGCGGATTGGCTCACTCTCTCTCCTCCCCCATCATGAGTGGACACGCCCCCTACTGCTGATTGTCTCACTCTCTCTCCTCCCCCATCATTAGTGGACACGCCCCCTACTGCTGATTGGCTCACTTCTCTCCCCTCCTCCATCATGAGTGGACACGCCCCCTACTGCTGATTGGCTCACTCTCTCTCCTCCCCCATCATTAGTGGACATGCCCCCTACTGCGGATTGGCTCACTCTCTCTCCTCCCCCATCATGAGTGACCACGCCCCCTACTGCTGATTGGCTCACTCTCTCCCCTCCCCCATCATGAGTGGACACACCCCCTACTGCTGAATGGCTCACTCTCTCTCCTCCCCCATCATTAGTGGACACGCCCCCTACTGCGGATTGGCTCACTCTCTCTCCTCCCCCATCATGAGTGGACACGCCCCCTACTGCTGATTGTCTCACTCTCTCTCCTCCCCCATCATTAGTGGACACGCCCCCTACTGCTGATTGGCTCACTCTCTCCCCTCCTCCATCATGAGTGGACACGCCCCCTACTGCTGATTGGCTCACTCTCTCTCCTCCCCCATCATTAGTGGACATGCCCCCTACTGCGGATTGGCTCACTCTCTCTCCTCCCCCATCATGAGTGGACACGCCCCCTACTGCTGATTGGCTCACTCTCTCCCCTCCCCCATCATGAGTGGACACACCCCCTACTGCTGAATGGCTCACTCTCTCTCCTCCCCCATCATTAGTGGACACGCCCCCTACTGCGGATTGGCTCACTCTCTCTCCTCCCCCATCATGAGTGGACACGCCCCCTACTGCTGATTGTCTCACTCTCTCTCCTCCCCCATCATTAGTGGACACGCCCCCTACTGCTGATTGGCTCACTCTCTCCCCTCCTCCATCATGAGTGGACACGCCCCCTACTGCTGATTGGCTCACTCTCTCTCCTCCCCCATCATGAGTGGACACGCCCCCTACTGCTGATTGGCTCACTCTCTCCCCTCCCCCATCATGAGTGGACACACCCCCTACTGCTGATTGGCTCACTCTCTCTCCTCCCCCATCATTAGTGGACACGCCCCCTACTGCGGATTGGCTCACTCTCTCTCCTCCCCCATCATGAGTGGACACGCCCCTACTGCTGATTGGCTCACTCTCTCTCCTCCCCCATCATGAATGGACATGCCCCCTACTGCTGATTGGCTCACTCTCTCCCCTCCCCCATCATGAGTGGACACACCCCCTACTGCTGATTGGCTCACTCTCTCTCCTCCCCCATCATTAGTGGACACGCCCCCTACTGCGGATTGGCTCACTCTCTCTCCTCCCCCATCATGAGTGGACACGCCCCCTACTGCTGATTGGCTACAAGTGTGTTGTGGTGCTCGGCCCGATCCACTTTCAACAGTGTTTCTCAGAAATCGCTTACTTCACCTTTAAAGAACTCTTTATGCCAAAAAGGTTCTACATAAGGAGACATGTCTTAAATGATTGCATAATACTTTCATGTTTAATGGGCTATATATTTATAATTTTAAAAAGTATGTTTTACAAGGTGTTTAATCCATAAATTTGATAAATTAAAACAAAATTAATTAATTAAAACTAAATAAACTGATCCCAAAATGGGAACCTCTAAGGTTCTATAAGAACCCTTTAAGATTCCATATAGAATGTTTTCTTCTAAGAGTGTATTATGTGCAAAAGAGCAAGAAAAACCCTGTTTTTCTCTTTATTTGATTGTGGTTTTGTACTTCTGTATCAGTAGAAGCTTTATATAATCTGTAACCTGCTGTAGTGTCTTCAGAATCATGTAGTTCTGCATTTATTCAGTCTACACGCATCTGGCAGATGCTCTCGTTCATCCGACGGTAAAGTGAACGTCCTCTTCCTGTCCTTCACTCTTGCTTTACCTCCACAGGAAGCGGTTCAGAGCCAGTATGAAGCGTGATAAATGACCGCAGCGTTTGGTGTCTGCCGTCTCGTCCTTGTACCTGGGAGGTCGTGCTCAGTTCATGACAGTGATTATTCGTGTTAAGTGCTTGAAAGTGGGTCACGGTGAGTACAGAGAGGTGCACAGACCCGCTCAAGAACTGCAGCCGAGCGACAGGAATGTCTCATAGTGTTTTATCTGAAGAACGTCTTATAAATTCAACATCTCTGTGTCTGAAATATAATATTAATATATTGGAAAGTGCATGCACACCATTAAGAGCACATGAATTCAGTTTTATATTAATGTGGCAAGTTGCTTCAAAGCACATTTGCTCTTCTATTATTTATTAGTTATGCTATTGAAGTATAATATTTGTGGAAGAAGTGTTTGTTGTCATTTTTGGTATTGATAAATGTAATTATTGGGGTTCACATGTTCATGGAACACCTTGAAATATCTGGGAATTTTAAAATTATATTTTACAGGCCTGGAAAAATTATGGAACATTCTATAGTGAAAATATACACTGCTGTTCAAAAGTTTGTTGTAGTTTTTTAATAGAAATTTGCAATTATATTTAGCAAGGATGCATTAAATTGATTAAAGGTCTGCTTCCTCTCTGGAAGTCTATATCAGCCCATAGAACCGCTTAAGGGAAAGTTTGGCACACAGATAGAGGACAGTCTGATCTGTCACCATAGCAAATTTAGAGTCTCTAATTCAATCTTTCAGCGCCACCTAGTGGAGAAAATAATTATGCTAATATGCAAACATATGCTAGGTTATGGTTAATGCAACATTGTGATTTAGCATTTAAACAACTTTCGTGAATATCTTCGAAACAGTCTGATGGAGATGAAACCACCATAGGGAAATCGGAAACATAGGTCGTTGACTATACGCTAATGGAGAGACTCAGTTTAGTGTTATTTATTTATTATATTTTACATCCCAAATTCATTAGTAAATTTTTTAAATAAAAGTCCTTATCCGTTATTCATAATTTTTGTCTTTATAATCTTTCATTAAAATCAAATAATCCGCCTCTTAAATTACTTTTCTTTTTGGCTATTGGTGAGTGTCAACCAGTATCCAGCTGTTAAGTCATTGTTTTCAGCTACTGTTGTAAATAACACAGCCTTTCAAAATCTTTGCAGTATATATATATAAAAACCGTTAGCAATGGGATACATAGAGATGCTCTGGAGGGTGAGCTTGACCTTCATAGCAGTCCAAAACAATACGCAATAGTGATGCTTGTCTTTGCAAACACCACTAACAATGTGAACTATAGTTTGAGCAGCTGCAGGCATCTTTTCAAGGTCTTAATGTGTGTAAGATCTGCTGTCAGGCACATTTTAATACAGGCAGAATAATGAATGAGCTGCAGTGCCGTTCAGTCCTTCAGTGATAAATGCAATCAGTGAGGAACAGAAGCTGCTCCTGTTAAGTGGCGGTTACAATGACGGAAGTCTTTTGTGCGCCATTCAGATACAGAACAGATGTGTTTGATGCCTCAACAGAGCGGAGGAAGCTCATTTATTTCCTAATGAATTTCAACACGACTCCAGCGCTTCATGAGCACTGCTATCTTGAAAGTTAAAAAAGGGTGTTTTTGGTGTCCTGGTGCGACGCTAGGAAGGAATAGATTTAATTAGGCCTGCAGGATTTGGGGAAAAAACTTATGGATTCGCATATGTTTACTTCAAATGTGCTTAGAGAGAAGTTTTATTTTTCCTACATTTCCCAAAATAGTGTCTTGTGAGCATTAGTGAGTACATACATGTCCACTCGCCCTTTAAGTCAGATGTGTCCACCAAGTGCAAATCGTCCTGCTGGTTCTGGAGAGCTTGACAGCTGAGGTAGTGTTGGGGCGTCCCAGGGTGATTCAGCACTCCCCATCAAACACCAGAGCACTCAAGGAGGCCATCCACATTTTCAATCTTATGAAATATGTCCACGACAGCAATTTGCAACACACCAGGGTTACGTTTACCACCAGATGAAGTTTGTCCATACGGGAATATTGTTGTGTTTAGCTTTTGACTGACACTTCCAGATGGTTTGTAACCGCCTGGTACTGCTGGGATTAAAAGGCCAAACAAAACATCCAAAACAGCCAAATAAGAGTTTTGTAAAATGCAGTCTACTGTTGCTAAACTGCGGGACATGTTTGATATTAAACAGTGCTATTAAAAGCGCATTAAGCCACAAAAGAGATACTGTTCCCCAGGCGCCGAATGTGGATAAGCAAATGGGCTTCAGATACGTGCCTAAACGCATACACACAAAAATGTCAAAATGCCTTTTTGGAGAGTATTCACATAAACACCGTGGGTTATGTCTTATTTTTGTTATTGGATCTGTGCATTAGCTCTTAAAGTGACAGCAGCCTAATAAACCTGCTGCAGTCTGTCATTACTGATAATTCTGTCAAGACAGCTCTCAGGAGATTGGTATGGTAATAGAGATTGGCATGGTAATGGATATGGCAATGTTAATGTATTTGGTCTTGGCGGAATAGATCTGCTACGCTGCTGCAGAGCAAGTACTGAGACTTGTTACATACATTCACAGACATTGCTGTAAGCATGTAAGACATGCTGCTGCAGATGTAACATACATGAATTAACCCCCGTAGCAGATCTATACAGGTGGAGCTGGGGAAGGTGGAGGGTTTCTGAAAGAGCGTTTAGGAGTGTGTTTATGGGAATTTTTGACCATTCTTCTAGAAGCGCATTTGTGAGGTCAGGCAGTGATGTTGGCGAGAAGGCCTGGCTCGCAGTCTCCGCTCTAATTCATCCCAAAGGTGTTCTGTCGGGTTGAGGTCAGGACTCTGTGCAGGCCAGTCAAGTTCCTCCACACCAAACTCGCTCATCCATGTCTTTATGGACCTTGCTTTGTGCACTGGTGCGCAGTCATGTTGGAACAGGAAGGGGCCATCCCCAAACTGTTCCCACAAAGTTGGGAGCATGAAATTGTCCAAAATGTCTTGGTATGCTGAAGCATTAAGAGTTCCTTTCACTGGAACTAAGGGTCCAAGCCCAACCCCTGAAAAACAACCCCACACCATAATCCTCACTCCACCAAACTTTACACTTGGCACAATGCAGTCAGGCAAGTACCGTTCTCCTGGCAACCGCCAAACCCAGACTCGTCCATCAGATTGCCAGACAGAGAAGCGTGATTCTTCACTCCAGAGAACACGTCTCCACTGCTCTAGAGTCCAGTGGCGGCGTGCTTTACACCACTGCATCCGACGCTTTGCATTGCACTTGGTGATGTAAGGCTTGGATGCAGCTGCTCGGCCATGGAAACCCATTCCATGAAGCTCTCTACGCACTGTTCTTGAGCTAATCTGAAGGCCACATGAAGTTTGGAGGTCTGTAGCTATTGACTCTGCAGAAAGTTGGCGACTTCTGCGCACTGTGCGCCTCAGCATGCGCTGACCCCGCTCTGTGATTTTACGTGGCTGCTGTTCCCAATTGCTTCCACTTTGTTATAATACCACTAACAGCTGACCGTGGAATATTTAGTAGTGAGAAAATTTCACGGATGGACTTACTGCACAGGTGGCAACCTATCACGGTACCACGCTTGAATTCACTGAGCTCCTGAGAGCGACCCATTCTTTCACAAATGTTTGTAGAAGCAGTCTGCATGAATAGATGCTTGATTTTATACACCTGTGGCCATGGGAGTGATTGGAACACCTGAATTCAATGATTTGGAGGGGTGTCCCAATACTTTTGGCAAAATAGTGTATATTTAATGTGTACAGTAAGACTATGCAGTGTTTTTTTACATTTGATTTTTGTTGTTGTAGGCTGTTACTAATCTGAATATCACTGTTAGTACATATTCCTGAAAAACTTAAAACGCTGCTTATTTACTTTGTATTTTCGTTCTGTTGTTTTTATTTGTCCGTTTTTTTTGTAATTACTTTCTTTGTTCTTATTGTATTACTGACTACTTGTTTTATGTAATTATTTTGAGGACCTTTTTCTTACATTAGTTAACCTAGTATTCGTTTTTGCTGAAGTATCCATAATTGTGAAATTTCACTGATATTTTTAAATTACTCATATCATGAAATAAAACTTTGATCATTTCCCACACCAATAATCGTGTTAAATAATTGTGATTTCAATACTGACCAAAAATAATCGTGATTGTGATTTTTGCAATAATCAGGCAGCCCTACTCTGCACTAAACATTAGCAGTTAGCACCATTACCTCCATCTTCGACACAGTTTCATATTCACCCCACCTTCCACATATCACTTTTGAAGCCTTACCCCTCCCCTCTCCCCTCTCACTCCACCGAGCCTGTTAAGCAGTGCTGTCACGAACGAACCAGGCTCTCCCTCCACAAACACACAGCCCTCACTCTCTCCCGAGTACTGATCACTCGCACATACAGCTCACCACCACGCCGATCAGCTCCCCTTCATAAGTCACTCTCACTCCACAGTCGGTGTCTGGTGTCCCATTGGAATTCAGACTGCTTACCTGCTCCATAGCCATTGCTACAAGCTACAGCTGTTCTCCAGCGATCTCCTAATAATCTCACCTGTGCTCCAGCGATCATCTGTGCTACTTGCCTGAACTCCAGCGATCTCTAAACTCTCAAGTAACTTGCCTCATCACTCACCTGCCATCAGAGGTGGCCTTTGCAATTCGGAGACCCATTTCAAATAAACAGTTGGAGTTGGATGGAATGCAAAAACTTTGAAGCTCAATATCTCAGAACTGTTTAGAATTCAGATAGAACCTTATAATTCCAAGGTCGCGAAATATAGAAAATGAAACGATGGGAGGGAAAAAATGTAATGAAACTAAAACTGCCATTAGGTGGCGGCAAATTGTTGTCTTAATAAGTCAGTTAGTCATTCAATGATTCACTCGAACGATTCCTTCAAAACGTGGACTCATTCAGTTGCTCGGAGACGCGCAATGGCTCTACTGTGGATTTGTTGCAAAATAGAGCAAAAATGGACAAGGTTCTAAGTCTAAAATGAAAGCATTAACTTCTTGTTTATTGAACTGTTGTATAAAATCAATAGGCTATCACATTTGCAATCGTGCCGATATTCGGGAAAACAGCAATTGATATCCTGTTATAAATATTAAAAACAAGAACTAAGTAACACAGGGCCATTTTTGTCCCATATATCTTGATTTTTGGGTGGCATTTTTGCCCTAAGCCCCTGTTAATTTCCATTATGGTGGGGGGAGGCCCCTTCTAATGTGAGGCCCATTTCAAGTGAAACAGGTGAAACATAGCGAAGGCCTGCCGTACTCACATGCACACCAGTGACTTATCTGCTACCCCACAATATTTTTACTAATTCTCTCTGGATTCTTTATCAGTACATCTACCTTCAGTTTACATCACATTCACATGCCCATTCAGTTATGTTTTTCATCTGTGTTTGCCAATAAAGACTGCACTGGGTTCACTCTCATCCCTGAGTCTGGCTTTAGCATTACAAGTACTGGGATGACATTAAGGTGGCATTAGTTTCTAGCCAAAGTTCAAGCATGCATTTGTGCATTTCAGCACATGATGGTGCTGTAGAGTTTGAGTGGCAGATCTGAACTTTTTGTAGCTGTGTGTACTCAAAGAAAACATTTTCAAAAGATATTTAGTACACTTTTGAGTGGGACTTGATTTTGAAGTTGCACTACACTATAGTAAAAAATGTGTTGTTTTTGGCACATATATTTTGAATACTAGTATCCAGAGTGGCTAGTTATTAAAGGAGTCCTTGATTATGATTTCACTTTAGTTAGTGTGCATAAACAACATCTGCAAAGTTACGACGCTCAAAGTTCAATGCAAAGGGAGAAATTTTCTTTTACAGAAATTGCTTTTTAAGGACTACAACAAATGGCTGGTAGGGACTACAACGAGCTTCTTCCTGGGTTGGTGACATCACAAACCCCAAAATTTACATAAACCCCGCCCCCGAGAACACACAACAAAGGAGGTGAGGCCATGTTGGGCTGCTTTAGAGAAGAGGAAGAGTTGTTGTAGTAGAGTGTTGTTGCCATGCCGTCATTTTATGCCAGACTGCTTCACAAACGTGGGTCAATTCAACGCTGGATTTGCACAAAAGATTAACATGACGGCACATGCTAGTCGATGAGTTGAATCAACTCCACAGCAACTACATAAATTTATCCACTAACCATTCAGAAACGTCCTAAAAGTTGTAACTTCTTCCTGAGTCTCTCCATCAGTGTCGACTCCGGTTTGAACAATGTAAGGCTGAACACCGTTACTGACAATCCTCATTTTGGCTGCGTGAGATTCTCCAGCTTTGTTGTTGTTGAGCAACCGAAGCACGAGCTGTTAAAGCTCCGCCCTCTTCTGGAAAGGGGGCCGGGAGCAGCAGCTCATTTGCATTTAAAGGGACACACAAAAACGGCGTGTTTTTGCTCACACCCAAATAGGGGCAAACTTGACAAGCTATAATAAATGATCTGTGGGGTATTTTGAGCTGAAACTTCACAGACTTATATTACATCTTGTAAAAGGGGCATTATAGGTCCCCTTTAATTGAGCTTTGTTTCGTTCCATTCCCGAAATCAGCCAGTAATCTTGAAAAATGCAAGCCAACTTGTAGTTTTTGACCTTTGTTCATTTTCTATGATTCTGTGATGTTTTCTCCATTAAATATTAAGTCTGTATGAATAAAGTGTGTGCATTTGGAGAGTTTAGATCCAATTTTATATGGCAGTATGCTTCTATGTCAGAAAATTTAAGGAGGATATTTGGTTTGTTTCCTCTGTATATCTCTATCTGGAGTTAGAGTAAATATCTGTTGGGCTTCATCCAAGATACTTGTGCATTTGTTGACTTCATCTTATGTGTGGATTATTTGGTAATATTTGAAAAACAGAAGCATGCCAAATAGACTTCAATGTGAATCTCTGGTTTCAACATCTCTGTGCTCTGATAAGTAATAGATAATGTGAGCAAAATGGCAATAGTGGCAGCCAAAGTGAACTATTTTAAGAAGAATACACAAAACACATTATTTACCCCTGTTTCCACCTGCAAAGTGTTACACATTTTTAATGTCAACTGTCGGACACACCAGGGTTACTTTACTTTACCCATCATGGTCTTTCCAGATGAAGTTAGCCCATAAGTGAATACTGTTCCATTAGCCTGGAGAAGTCTTTCAACAGAGTGCCCCACAACCTCATCTGGCACACCCTACAGGCTTACAGTGTACCTGAAGCCTACGTGACTTGGATCAAGCCTCTCTACACCAGTGTCAGCAGTGCCATCCGCTGCCCAGAACATCACCGCCCTTCCCAATTACCATCGATGTCCACCAAGGTTCGGCCCTTCTCACCACTCCTGTTTGTCCTGTGTATGGACATAATCACCGCAGACTTGTAAGCGCATCACCCATGGTCACTCATCTACACTGACGACGTCTTCCTCACGATTTGTGACAACAATACATTATTATTAATAAATTATTTAACTTAATATTTAAAGAATGCGCACGGGCTAATTACGAGCTTCAGGCAAAACAAGTCAAAAATGTCGATTTTGGTCGAATTTAAGGTTTTCTCAAAAATGAGTTCATTAAGCCCTCATCTAGTAATCCAAATGCTTCAAAGAGCAATTAAACATCTAAACGTATCTTTATTTGTATGTTTTCTGAGAGGAGTACCTTTCCTTTGTCCATGAAAAATGCAGTTTTTCTCTGCCCGCTTCTGGACGACTGGCGCTTCCTCTAAGCACAAGTTTGGTATCGTTGTAAAGTGCAGCATTCCCACTTTGTGAATATACATAGCGAATTCTCGCATGAGTTTGAACCAATGAAATGTGATTTTCAAACTCATGCTGATGTAAACAAATCGATCTTACTCATGCTGACTGACAGATTTGAAGCGTGCACACAAAGACGCCTTAGCGCGTGATCCCAATTTACACATATAAACAGAATTTCAGTACTTCAAAATATTGAAAAAAAAGTTGAATATATATTTTTCCTATAGATATTTGGTTTTGACGAGGTGTGTGCCAAATTTGGTGTTATTACCAGGGATTTTAAGCTATGGTTGCTTGGCGTTTTCTCTCAAAATTGACTTTGCTAACTCTATCGACTTCAACAGATGTAGCTCAGTCATTTGTTCTCTGATTCCAACAAAACATACATCTTTTTGAAGGTTTTTTAATAGAGATTGTGAAAATAACAATATTTTTTTGAAAATTTTCTCATTGTGACTCAGCACGGGTCACATATGTATTATTTAATAATAAATTATAATTTAAAATTAATTTATTTTATTTTATCAAAGCTCAATAGTCTCCCAAGTCAGTAACTTCACCAACACATAATGAAGATTATAACAGAAATTTGAAAGCAAAAGAGAAGTTTAGCTTTTTCTATATAAGCACTCGGTGTCTAATCAGGACCCATAATCCCTGGCTCGGTATCACGGAAGAGAATTATCTCAGTTCATCGTTCATTGCACTTCCATATCCCAGCCTTTTGAAACTCTCATTATCCGCTTATGGCAATAATAAGCACTGATCTGGAAACAGTTGGCTCTGCAGACTCTGCTCTTCCTCATTAGAATAAGCCGAGGAGTCTTAGCCGCCCTGGATCAGTCATTATCTTGCGGCCCCGTTCGTAACGTCTATCATTTTCCTGGTTCCTATTTAGTTTGTTAAACGCAGCCCATAGATCCATCAAAGGGCCGTTAATGACTTTCTAAACCTGACAGGTCCTTGTAAGGCTTTAATCATCTCCAGAGGGGATAACTGCTTTAAATGACCGGCCGCAGATGGTCCATCTTAGTTTCGCACATCATTTGCTTCCTGCCATGGTCAGCGGCGCAACATTTTAATGAGCTTCCGCACGTGCAGGGATTCTTCAGTCAGATTCATCCATCATCCGTCGTGCAGGGGGGCTGACCAGAGATGGAGTGGGTGTGGCCTATTGGGCTGGAGGGGGAGGAGTTACGTGACTGGACTCCAGGTGTGCTTGAGGCTGGTTAGTATGGGTAGTTGGTTAACCACTGCTGGTGCTCTAGATGCCTGACTATATTTTGTGTGTGTGTGTAAAAAGCATATTTCTCCTTTAAAAGTAGCCATTATTGTAAGTAGACGTGTTATTTTTTTTGCAAGCGACATATAAAATGATATATTATATTGGTAACACTTTACAATAAGGTTAACAGGAACTAACACTGAAAATACTTCTAAAGCATTTATTAATCTTAGTTAATAATGATTATGCACTCTAAAAATGCTGGGTTAAAAACAAAAAAGTTGGGTTGTTTTAACACAGTGGTTGGGTTAAATGTTTGACCAACCTGATGGGTAGTTTTATTTAACTCAACTATTGTTTAAAAAAAATACTATATGGCTGGCTTAAAATAAACCCAAAATAGGTTGGAAAAATAGGTTTCTCTGATCGAATCTGATCAAAGAAATCGTGTGTAAACAGGCCCATAGTGTTCTGTTGTATTCTGCCATCCTTAACAAATGTAGTAGGTCATCTGGATATTGTATGCATACAGAAAATATGCATACTGTACACAGTACATACTATATACTGCAGAAATATTCCTAGTAGTATTGTAGTATGCTGTTTTGACAGTCTGTCTCAGTACTGTCGATGTTCATGACATCGTTGTGTTTCCAGCTGTGTTCGGGATAGAGAGGAGCACTGGGCTAGTGATCACAGAGGCAGGTAGGACGTCCTGCTGGCACGTGTCCTTGCTTTAAAGGGGACCTATTATGCAAAATTCAGATGTGTGTCCACCAGCCTATAATGGTAGAAATCCACCCATTTCTTTTTTTTATAATCCCCATAAATCATAAAAGTCTCTCCAAATAAGCAGTTCCAGATTTCCCCCTACTCTTATGTAAGAGAAACCCCGCCCATGACTGCTGACGGACTCCGCCCTATTAGCATAGCCACTCCCCTTGAGTGAGCTGTACACAGTCATTCAAGTAAGAAATGTATTCTTATTAAAGGTACTAATGTTATTCAGTCAAGAGCAGTGAGTGATTTTCAGTTTTTCTTTTGTTGTTTGGTTCATATTAACAGCAGTAGGTACTATATATTGCGCTGCTGTCACTTTAAAACACAGATCTAATATACACATGCAATTGTGTAAATTAGAACCCCCCTAAACCTGACGCAGAACAAAACAAACTGTGATTGGTTGCGTTACATGTCAGTCAAACGTCTTATTGGGCAGTCCTTGGCCAATGAAAGCTGCGATAGAGTCCAGACTTTCTGCCGTCAGTCTGAAGGTCTGGCTACGCGAGACTAGTATCCGGGAGGCACAAGCTGTACAGGCTCCGCCCTCTTCTGGAAAGTGGGGCGGGGAGCAGCAGCTCATTTGCATTTAAAGATACATGCATGAAAACAGCATGTTTTCCCTCCACTCAAAAATGGGCATTTACAACATTGTATAATAAATTATCTGTGGGGTATTTTAAGCTGAATCAAGTATCAAGTATCATATTTTGATACATCAGGCTTTTATGGCTCATATAATATGATATAGTGAGAATATGGAGCTGATACATTAGAGGATGAAAAAAAACACCTTGATTTTATTCGGAGGCCCAAACTGAGCAAAAATATGAAATATGATGCAGATGCAGATGCTGATATTTATATGGCCAAAAAGTAAGATGAAATTTAGATTGCTTCTAATGTGATTTTTTGTAACAGCATAACAGGCTACTTACATAAAAATATAAATATCAGTTGTCACTCTATATCTGCCAATAATGTCTTATTAAGATGACATTTAAATGCTTAGTTTTATGATCAAAGCTCTGTAGTTTTAAAACATACAATGCAATGCAATACAATGATGACTGACAGATGAACAAATAGACCTTCCTTAAAAGCCCGATGATCATATTTGATACATTTGAACATGATTTTTCTATTAAATGATTAATGGATAATCAAGTAAACCTAAATTTAAACCCCAAATGACATGATTGTTAGTATATGGTGACTGAATTTTTATTTTAACGTTCAAAGGTCGCTGGAGTGACATTTCTTTATGTGAGTTTCACATTATACTCACAAAACACGTCTCACCACCACATGTGATTTCTTTTTTATTTTCAGCCTGGCATCAGAAGCCCAGTTGGTGGCTCTCAAATTGTGCAAAAATGACTGTCGAGTCACTCATTTCTTCCTAAACATGTGTGAGGTGTTTGTAAAGCGTCTCTGCAGCTCTGGCTGATCCGCGCTGATGTCACGGGCCGAGCGCGGGCCCGACTGGGAGGAGGTGCAGCTGCGGGCTGAATGCTAACGAGGTTTTCAGCCTCTTTGACGGCGCCGTGACTCATCGCGCCGGCCCCATTGAGACCGACTGCGGCGTGCAGTAATGACAGATGAAAACAGCTATGTTTAGCATGCCGATAGAAGCTGGCGGTTTTGTGAATGGGGCTCCGTAGGTTCAGAGTCAATGTCTCGTGCGATTCGGCTCCCGATGAGTGTGACTCACATATTCATCTAGCGATGAATGTCAATGGGAAGACTGACTCGCAGACGACGGGGACGCTAGTTTCATGAGCGCATGATGTGAGCATGAGACAGTTTGATTTGTAAGAGTTTGCATGCATAAAACCTTGACAAATGTTTTTGTACATTATGTGTCATTGACTGTGTTGATATAATGAAGATGTGCACAATTTGACATAGGCAGACTTTTGACGTGCATCCTGAAGTCTAGTCCATATATAGTGCTGTAATATAGTGCTGTGTTTTATTTATAAAAATAAATAAAACTCTCTGCCAAATGCATAAATGTTTAAAGAGTGTGCTGGACGGCACGGCACAGCTGGATATGTGCCTAGTTGTTATGCTTATATCCATTATTTGATCGTCATATGATGAATCACTGACATACACTACCATTCAAAAGTTTGGGATCGGTAAGATCTATTAATGTTTCTAAAAAAAGTCTCTTCATGCTTTTATTTGATAAAAATACAGTAATATTATGAAATATTACTACAATTTAAAGTGCCCCTTATGCTATTTTAAGGGTTCCTAATTTTGTTTTGGAGTCTCCTACAATAGGTTTGCATGCATCCAAGGTAAAAAAACAAACAAACAAACAAAAAACTCTTTAATTTTCTCATAATATCCATTGCAGCATCTACTCTTTTCTCACGGTGTCTGAAACGGTTTGATAAAGGATTCAGTCTCTCTAAACCCCGCCTTTCCGAGAGCTTCCTCTGCTCTGATTGGTCAGATGGCCCAGTCTGTTGTGATTGGTCTACTCTGCTCTGATTGGTCAGATGACCCAGTCTGTTGTGATTGGTCTACTCTGCTCTGATTGGTCAGATGGCCAAGTCTTCCACTGCTTACAGCGCGCGTCGGAAACTAAACGCTCATTACCATATCTGAATTTTAGATCCGGATCTTCCTCAGCACTTGATACACAGTGATCCGAACTGTAACCATTTGTTTTATCGTATCAATTTCAGCATGAGTCCTCATCATTTTAAAGTGCAGCAAAGTGGATTTGCTTTAGTAGCAGAAAACAGCATCTTCTCGACATGTCGACAACACAAGCCAAACTCTTCCAGTCTCAGCTACAACTACAGTGTTTGAGGGTCAAAGTAGACGTTGAAGCAGCCAATGAAGACCATAGACTGGTATTATGCAAATCAGTTACATTGTTACGTAGGTTTGTATCAGGAAGTGAGACTGGAATTACTGAAGACTCGTTTCAGCAGTTCAGAATCGTTAGAATAGTTTTAGTTTTATTTACCATTAACAGCGCTGGTTGTATCATCCTGGTACCTTGTAAACATAACTTAGAAAACCACTTATTCTTATTCACATGTGCATGTGTGTTTGCTCTCTCTGTCCTCTAGGGGTCGCCCTCCAGGGCCACAGTCTCTCTTCATCTGGGAGCATGTTCTAGGACGGACCCTGCACAGCAACCATGAAAAGCTTAGGGGCCAACCGTAGCCGACAACTGTCAGACAGCTGTGACCCCACCGCGGGCCCCCAGGAGCCCTTGTGTCCCTTGGCCCCGGACCCCCACGCCGCCTACCTCCTGAGCCCCACCGTCAACCATTATGGCACTCTGGATCCTCACTTCCATCATTTTCCAGTTTCCACCCCGACGACCCTGCAGTCGGACTGCCTGCTGCCTCTAAACAACCAGCTGACCAACAGCAGCACCTTCCCACGGCTGCACTACACCAGCCAGCCGGAGCAGAGCGAGTACACGCAGGTACTGCCACAGCCATTGAGTTACAAAACATTCTCCACAAGGATCCTGCTTTAAAGGATTAGTTCGCTTCAGAATTAAAATTTCCTGATAATTTACTCACCCCCATGTCATCCAAGATGTTTGTGTCTTTCTTTCTTCAGTTGAAAAGAAATTAAGGTTTTTGAGGAAAACATTCCAGGATTTTTCTCCATATAGTGGACTTCACTGGGGTTCAACGGGTTGAAGGTCCAAATGTCAGTTTCAGTGCAGCTTCAAAGAGCTCTACACGATCCCAGATGAGGAATAAGGGTCTTATCTAGAGAAACGATTGGCCATTTTCAAAAAAAAATTTAATTTGTATACTTTTTAACTACAAATGCTCATCTTGCACTGCTCTGCGATGCGCCACGCATTACGTAATCACATTGGAAAGGTCACGCGTGACATAGGCGGAAGTACCGCAGTAGGGCGAAAAACTCCATCTCATTTTCTCCTCCAACTTCAAAATCGTCCGACATCGTTGTTTTACCTTTTTTGTTGTAAACACCGTTTGACTTGGTCTTTACACGTTCACTTGCTCGGTACTTCCACCTACGTCACACGTGACCTTTCCAACGTGATTACGTAATGCGTGGCGCATCGCAGAGCTAGTGCAAGACGAGCATTTGTGGTTTAAAAAAGTATATAATTTTTTATTTATCTAGCTTCCACCAGACTGCCTTCCTTATTCAACTTACGCGTCAATCACGCTTTTTTCGTAAGTTGAATAGTGAAGGCGCAGGACGTAGCATAAGCGTTTTGAACTGCGAGAGGCATTACACTTTCTTCCTAAGTTGAATATGGAAGGCAGTCTGGCGGAAGCTAGATAATTTACTTTATAACTTGTTAAATATGAATATTTTTCTTACACAAACCCATCACTTCGCTTCAGAAGGCCTTTATTAACCTTCCCGGAGCTGTGTGGAGTACGTTTATGATGGATGGAGGCACTTTCTTGAGCTTCATACTTGTTTACTGCCATTATAAAGCTCGGATGCGTCAGGATATTTATTAATATAACTCCGATTGTGTTGATCAGAAAGAAGTCATATACACCTAGGATGGCTTGAGGGTGAGTAAAGCTTTTAATTTTAAAGTGAACTAATCCTTTAATGACAGAAATTTCATTTTTGGGTGAACTAACCCTTTAAGGTTAAACTCTTCAGGGCTGGGTTTTGCATTCCTGATCTAGTATATCTGCATAATTTTCACATGATTTCATGATGATGTGGTTTGTCTCAGCAGGGTTGTGTGGCTCAGACAGGCAGTCGCGCTGGCACCCTCACGTCCTCCATGTCCATGGGTTTGGGCCTGGGACTGGGCGCCCCCGCCATGATCAGCAGCGGCACAGCCACCATCTCATCCGCGGCCGCTGCCAAGATGAACCGGCTCCCAGCCAACCTGCTGGACCAGCTGGAGCGCCATCTACCGCTGCAGCGTGACGGCTTCAGCACGCTGCAGTTCCACCGGCGCAGCCGCGGCTCCAAGCAGCGCAGCGAGAGTCCCAGCCGTATCCGAAACCTGGTCCAGTCCGTGCAGAAACTCTTCGCCAAGTCACAATCTCTGGAGGTTTCGGCGGTCAAAGGGAGCATAACCGGCGGCGACACGGCCAAAACAACCCGGCGGAGCAAAAGCAAAGACCGCGCCAAGACCGAAGGCACCAAACGGCGTCCGCGGCCCAATCTCTCAGGCTTCTGGAGCTCAGACGACGGTTTAGAGGACGATCCGCCAACTCAACCCGCCGCCGGCCCGCTGGCGGTGGCGTATCGAAACCCTCTCAGCATGATGACACTGGGCAGAGCCGTGTCGGACAGTCAAGCGGCACCCAGACCGCATCCGCAGGGCTACAACACCATCGCGGCGCACTCGCTCAAATCCTCCAAGAGCAGCGGCGACCTCAAGCCGCAGGTCAGCCTGCCGCCCACTGGTGGCCAAACGGGGGACAGCGTGCTGGTCAAAAGAGGCTCCTGGTCAACGCTGACCCTCAGTCAGGCCAGACAGGTGCTACAGAAGGGCTCCGCCACCGTCAACCGGACCCTGCTCAAGTCCAAGTCCTGCCACGGACAGGAGATGACCTGCAACTTCCTACAGGTGACACACAGACCCCAAAATGAGAATTCTGTCATCGTTTACTCGTTCCAAACCTGTAAGACTTTCATCGTCAAGCAAGTACGGTTGAGCTTCTGTTTACCATATTTGAGTCCTCTTTGTACAGTCACTGATCAATGTTTATATGTGAGGAAAAGCGTATATAGTGATTGTGTCTGTTTAGAAAACTTGGATTAAACCACCTGATTCATATGGATTTATTTTACAATCTGTTTATGAATGTTTTGAAGTGTTTTAGGTGAGTTATGGTGAACAGACTTTTAATGCAGGGACAGTCATCTCCCAGATTTTATTTAAATATCTTCATTTGTGTTCCGAAGATGAACGAAAGTCTTACGGGTTTGAACTAACCCTTTAAAGGAACACTCCACTTTTTTTGAAAATAGGCTCATTTTCCAACTCCCCTAGAGTTAAACAGTGGAGTTTTACCGTTTTCGAATCCATTCAGCCGATCTCCGGGTCTGGCGGTACCACTTTTAGCATAGCTTAGCATAGTTCATTGAATCTGATTAGACCGTTAGCATCTCGCTCAAAAATGACCAAAGAGTTTCGATATTTTTCCTATTTAAAACTTGACTCTTCTGTAGTTCGTTGTAGTACACATCGTGTACTAAGACCGACGGAAAATGAAAAGTTGCGATTTTCTAGGCCGATATGGCTAGGAACTATACTCTCATTCCGGCGTAATAATCAAGGAACTTTGCTGCCGTACCATGGGTGCAGCAGGCGCAATGATATTACGCAGCGTCTCTCACAAATGTCTCCATGGTTGCAAGGCACGCTCCCTGCGTAATATCATTGCGCCTGCTGCACCCATGGTACGGCAGCAAACTTCCTTGATTATTACGCCGGAATGAGAGTATAGTTCCTAGCCATATCGGCCTAGAAAATCACAACTTTTCATTTTGCGTCGGTCTTAGTACACGATGTAACTACAGAAGAGTCAAGTTTTAAATAGGAAAAATATCGAAACTCTTTGGTCATTTTTGAGCGAGATGCTAACGGTCTAATCAGATTCAATGAACTATGCTAAGCTATGCTAAAAGTGGTACCGCCAGACCTGGAGATCGGCTGAATGGATTCGAAAACGGTAAAACTCAACTGTTTAACTCTAGGGGAGTTGGAAAATGAGCCTATTTTCAAAAAAAGTGGAGTGTTCCTTTAAAGTGTGAGAGAAAGTAGAGTGAAGTAGAGAGATGGATTTCTTGATATTTGAGGCAAATATTACTAGGATATCGCATACAAGATTTCATAATAGGGTGTGTTTGAATTATAACATGGATTATAATGCCAAATAAGCACTTTATATCACTTTTTATTATTATTATTTAAGTGCAATAATAATAAATACAAATATTTGTATAATATTAATACATATTTATTAGAAAATATATATTAATTAATTGAACTAATATTTGAATTTATATAAAAATTATATTTGAACAATAATTGAACATATAAATGGCATTTCAAATGTTATGTTGAAAAAAAATTATTTTTTCTTATTTTATGTATAAAAATAAAACATATTTGTAAAAATATATTATTAAATATTTTTGCAAAATTTGAAATATTTACAAATATTTGTATGATAATAAATACACAAAAAATTATTGATTATAATGCCAAATAAGCACTTTATATCACTTTTTTTTATTATTACTTAATTTTGTATTTGTTTTTAAATGGGTCAGTGATATAATTGTTATTGTGTGTTACCTATTTCTGAATTTAAATTATATATTAAATTATAATGATAAATATAATAAATATTTGTTAAAAATATAATATTAATTTGAATATTTTTTCAGATATTAACAGTATATATTTTACAAATATTTGCATAATAATAAATACATACTTATTAATAAATGCAACAATAATGAAAGTAATAAATCCAAATATTTGTATAATATTAATACATATTTGTTAGAAAATATATATTAATTAATTGAACTAATATTTTAATTTATATATAAAAATAATATTTGAACAATAATTGAACATATAAACGGCATTTCAAGTGTTGAAAAAACCAACATTAATTTTGACTTATTTTATGTATAAAATTAATAATACATATTTGTAAAAATATATTATTTAATATTTTATCAAAATTTGAAAATAAAAATATATGAATATTTTAGCAAATATTTGTATGATAATAAATATACAAATAAGTGCAGCAGACATTTCTATACTGATTAATAAAAAAATACAAATATTTGTTACAAATTTGAAAATAAAATTTAAAGTAATATATGTAAATAATATTTAAACAATAATTTGTCGTCCTTTTGAATGGCATTTCAACAGTTGTATGTTAAAATGCATGAATACAAAGAACTTGTCATGCATTTCATACTTCATTTAAAGTTTTATTTGTGATCCTTTGATCTAGATGCATTGTGGGTAGTGTGAGTGTATTGTAAGTGTAAGTCTTTCGAAAGGTGCCTACAGGTGAGTGGAGCGGGACGCTGGGTAAGGCAGGGGGCGCGGGCGAGATCCCCTGCAGGCGGATGCGCAGCGGCAGTTATGTTAAAGCCATGGGAGACGTGGAGGACAGCGACGACTCAGACGGACCCCCTTCACCCAAACCCTCGCCCAAGACCGCCGCCCGGCGACAGAGCTACCTGAAGGCCACCCAGCAGTCTCTCAGCGAGCAGCAGCCGCCTTTACCGCCGCGCAAGTGAGTGAAACGCATGAACCACAACATGCACACACTCAACTGCAGCTGTTTTACAATTAAAGCCATCTCTAGATAAACTGACACAAAGATCACATGCATGAATGATGACTTTAAATGTGATTCTCTCTGTGATAACTGCTGGACCCATCACATGAGGTGCATTACTGAACATCTCAATGATGCCATCAGGAGTATATTCACTGTGACCAGCAGATGGCAGCATGTTGACGGGTTGATTAGTTGCTTTAAAACTCCATATCAGAAGTCCAAATAATCTTTATACTCATTAAACACGACTCACTTTCTCCATAGCCAAAGAAAAACTACAAAGGAGATCTCTTTAATATCTCAACTGTTTCTCATAGATGGTGAGATTAAATGGAGGGACTTTTACTGAAGTCTCCTGCTTCTCTTGTGGATCTTCTTGAAGTAATAAACATCTTTTTGGGGCGTTTTATCAAACTGCAAAGAGAAAAGATGCTTTTACACAAACTTCCATTAGAAATGGCACTCACTGGATTAAACATGCACGTTGTATAATACTACTTACTGTGTACATAATGCATACTATTTTTAAAAAATAGTAGGAAGTATACACTACATACTACACATTATGCTTGTATTCAGTTTCAAATGTAACCATAATGCAGTGGTTCTCAACCAGGGCCTCAGCAAACTTACACATGATTTAAAATATGACAAAACAACACTTACAGTAACTAAACTAATAGAAACCAATATATATAAACCAATATATATATATATGTTTTAGTTATACCAAGCTCTAATATGTATTCAGGTAGAAATTGTGAATAAAATATATTAAAAAAATATTTATCCTTAATCCTTATCCTATAAATCACAGAAGACTGGAAGAGTCATGCAAATTCATTGGTTAAAAAGAGTGTGAATCTATGGCCATTTTATAATAAAGATACTTTTTTCTTGCTATGTTAAGCTCTATAATATTTAATCAGGCAGAAATTGTGAATAAAATATTTTTTTTTTAATATTTACTATTAATCCTTATCCAGTAAATCACGGATTATTGGAAAAGTCATCTAAAAAGAGTGGGAACCCGGAAAAACATATGATTAAAATTGATTAATTTGATCTACTTTGTTACCTTTAAGGAGACATATAAAACTCACATGATTTTAATTTTTTACAAATATGTGTATAATAATAAATTCATAAATAATCATAATTAATACAAATATTTGTATAATAATAAATACAAACATTTGTTATGGTTATAGAAATAAACAAATAATCATTATTATATAGAAATATATATTAGAATGTGAATATATATATTCATTAAATTCATTTTCAAAATAAAAATTCATTTTCAACATATATACATACACATATATATAATATTTGAACAATATTTTGTTGTCATTTTGATTGGCATTTCAAAAGTGGTATGTTGAAAATGAATTTTTCAAAAAACATGAATTCAAAGAATTCCTTAATCATATGAAATAAATCACAGATGACTGGAAAAGTCATGCAAATTTATTGGTTAAAAAAAGTGGGAACCCTGAAGAACATGTGACTTAAATATTCTGGAATCCAGGAATCTATTTACCTAGATTAAAATTGATCATTTTGATCTACTTTGTTACTATTAAGGAGAAGGATGAGTGAATTGAAGTGCCATGTTAACATCCTCGTTGCTCCAAGAACTGCATTTTTGTCGACCAGAATTTATGAATAGGGAAAAGATTAGCTTTAGACTTTGGACTGGATCATTTATCGTTTAATAATACTTGGAAAAATCCCTGTGAATTGCTCAGCAAAAGATGGCGTTTCTGTTTATTGCGTACTAGCATTTGTCATGCAGTATTCAGTCGAGTCAGTGTTGATGAACCTTAGAAACAAACAGCAGACTCTGATGTTCAACGGTCCGTGTAACGGCCCACCCTTCCTATACACTCACTAGCAGACAGAGTCCCTGTCCGTTCATGCGGGAGCAGTTTGGAGTGATTTGGTCTCCTCTGCAGAGCGCCGCCTCAGTGCCGCACCTGCACAGGTTAGTGTTTTAGCCCCGCCTCCACCTGATCACGTGACACATTCTCACTCTATGTTATTAAAACACGACATAAAATTCCCCACAAAACACCCCGATGCACGACGTCCACCTCCACTAGAATCCTGGCTGAATCCTCACCAAACTTTATTTATTTTTTTAGCTTGGTCAACTTGGTCAGAAGTGTTCCTAACATCCTGCACCTGGCTCTCGCTCACCTCGACTATGAAGCTATTAAAAATAAAGTCAAATGTTATTGGCTGCTTGGCAAAAGGGAGAAGGATGTGAAGATTTCCTGTTGAATGCATTGTGATCCTGCACTCATTCTCTTCTCTCAGCTGTATGCCGTCTCTATGCGAGGTCTCCACCAATCGCAGTCTGGATAACCTGGACTGCTTGATGGCTCCCGGTGACGCGGGTCTGCAGAACTGGGACACTGACAGGGGATTCGGTCCGCGCTGCGCCACGCTGGGACGAGGGTCTACCATGAGACAGGTCACAGACCTCATTTAATTTATTTCAAATCATTAAAGCATCACTGTTATTATTGCTAACACATTGTAATTTTTAATACTTAGTTTAATGCACAGTTAACTTGGGCACATTATCCCAAAAGAAACAGAAAGTGATCAGAAGCAATTTTCATGTGGTAAAAAATCTCACAGACTTGCATTGAAGGAGGGACTCAATCCATACCTAGAGACCTGCAACCCCTAGAACACCCTTACGACACCATAGCAACCCCCAGAACATCCTTACGACACCACAGCAACCCCCAGAACACCCTTACGACACCACAGCAACCCCCAGAACACCCTTACGACACCACAGCAACCCCCAGAACACCCTTACGACCCCACAGCAACCCCCAGAACACCCTTACACCATAGCAACCCTCAGAACACCCTTACACCACAGCAACCCTCAGAACACCCTTACACCATAGCAACCCTCAGAACACCCTTACACCACAGCAACCCCCAGAACACCCTTACGACACCACAGCAACCCCCAGAACACCCTTACAACCCCACAGCAACCCCCAGAACACCCTTACGACACCACAGCAACCCCTAGAACACCCTTACGACACCACAGCAACCCTAGAACACCCTTACGACACCACAGCAACCCCCAGAACACCCTTACGACACCACAGCAACCCCTAGAACACCCTTACGACACCATAGCAACCCTCAGAACACCCTTACGACACCACAGCAACCCCTAGAACACCCTTTCGACACCATAGCATCCCCTAGAACACCCTAACAACACCATAGCAACCCCCAGAACACCCTTACAACACCACAGCAACCCCTAGAACACCCATACGACACCATAGCAACCCTCAGAACACCCTTACACCCTTACGACACCACAGAACCCCCAGAACACCCTTGCAACACAATAGCAACCCCCAGAACACCCTTGTAGTAACTACATAGCAACCCCCAGAACACCCTAGTAACCACATATACGACCCCCTGAACAACCTAGCAACCACATAGCAACACCCTAGCAACATCCCTGAACATCCTAAGCACACAGAAACACCATAGCAACCACATAGCAACATCATAGGAAACCCTGAAACACTCTAGCATCCATGTAGCAACACCATAGCACCCTCCAGTACACTCTAGTAACCACATAGCAACCCCCAGAATACCCTAGCAACCGCATACAGTAGCAACACCATATCAGTCCCTAGAACACCATAATAACCATATACAAACCTCCAGAACATCCTAGCAACCACTTAGCAATACCTAAAACACCCTAGTAACCACATAGAACCTCCCCCCCAAAAAATTCGAAGAACCGCATATTAACACCCTAGCAACCTCTAGAACACCCTATCAACCACATAGCAACACCTCAGCAATCCTTAGACCATCCTAGTAACCACATAGAAATCCCCCCACTAAAAACAGCCTACAAACCACATATCAACACCCTAGCAACCACTAAAACACCCTAGCAACCACATAACAACACCTCAGCAATCCCTAGAGCATCCTAGTAACCACACACACACACACACACACAAAAGCACCCTAAGAACCACATATCAACACCCTAACAACCCCTGGTACACCCTAGCAACCACATATCAACACTCTATCAACCACATAGCAACACCTTAGCAATCCCTAGTGCATCCTAGTACCCACAAAGAACCCACCCCCCAAAAAAACACCCTAAGAACCGCATATCAACACCCTAGCAACTACTAAACTTCCCTATCAACCATATAGCAACACCTCAGCAATCCCTAGAGACACCTTATTAACCACATAGAACCCCACCCCCCCACACACACACACAAAAACACCCTAAGAACCACATATCAACACCCTAGCAACCCCTAGAACACCCTAGCAACCACATAGCAACACCTCAGCAATCCCTAGAGCATCCTAGTAACCACACACACACACACAGTAACCACACACACACACACACACACACACACACACACAAAAGCACCCTAAGAACCACATATCAACACCCTAACAACCCCTGGTACACCCTAGCAACCACATATCAACACTCTATCAACCACATAGCAACACCTTAGCAATCCCTAGAACACACTAGTAACAACATAGCAACTCCAGAACATTCTAGAAACACCATAGAAACCCCAGAACACCCTAGCAGCCACATAGAAACACACTAGCAACTACATGGCAACACCATATCACCCCCCAGAACACTCTAACCACATACAGTACAGTAGCAACACCATAGCAACACCTAGAACACGCTAGCAACTCCCAAAACAGCCTAGTAGCCACATGCCAACACCCTGACAACCACACACAGCAACCAATCATCTTAGCAGAGTTTTGCTCTGGCTATGCCACTAACATTTTCTTCAGAAGATGTAAAAGTCTATTTCTGTTTAGTCTTGTAAATCGCTCTGTTATGTGTTCCACATCACAGAGCAAACGCTGAAATGTGTCAGAGAGGTTTTGCTGTTTACTTGACCTGCAGGAACAGAGTGTTCCAGATTAAAAATGCTGTACGACATCCTTAAGCTAGTTTAAGGAGACGTGGAGGGTGGGAAATCAGTTTGAGAGCATGTTATCGGGAGGAGATACTTGGGCGTTCGCCTACATTCTCTCTTAACATACTGATGAGGACATCAAGACTTGTGAAGCCAGTCGAGGGTCTGAAATGTTGCTGATTTTTTAAGAGGAAAGAGAATTGATTTTTTTTGAAGATCTGTTTTGCTTAGTGGGATGATTGTGAAGACTGATAGACACTTTATGGAGAAGTTGTTTCTGAGATTGGAAGAACGCTGTCGGAGAGAAATTGCTTGAATCAAAGAGAAAGAAGTCCTTTTTCCTAGGAATTATCTCGTGATTTTTAATCCAATGAGCTCTTACAAAAGTCACTTTAATTACTGCAGTTTGGTATGTTTTTTCTATTTGTTTGCCTTTAATTGTCAGGTTTATCCATGACAAACACACACAAACCTCCAGTTCTGTTGTGTCCCTGTGAGAAGTGTCACCTGCTGAATGAACAAACACAAACTTTCTCTTTACTCTTCTCCATCTAAACGGCTCATTCAGGCTTGAAAACTACCGCTGCTTTTCCTTTCCCAGCAGGCATCAAGAGAGTTTGAACCGTGATTGTGTTTTGTTTGCAGGATAGTTTGGAAAGACTTAAGGTCAGTTGAATCACAGAAGAGTTCATTGACTTTCTAAAGTGTTTTCTCTGCTTTCTTCCTGATGGATTTGGAAAAAAAAGAGAGAGGACACAAATATTTCAGATTTAAGACCTGCTACATTGGCACTGCCAAAAAAGCAAATTCTTTTGTAAATTATTTGTGTGTCCTGCTTTAGTTAAGCAAGGCATTTATTATATTATACTATATTTTATTATATTATATTATATTATATTTTTCTTTTTTCTACAATTTTCCAAGCTTTTTGAATAAGAATTTTTGGTGAAAAATGGTCTAAATTACAAGCATTTTATACCATTTTATAAAAACCAAGTCCTCATCCACAGCCAAGGACCAGTGCAACTGTGAAAGGAATAAATGTAAGGATTTTTCTTATGTTATGCCTCATTTGTTGCATAGACTAAATGGAAACCACTCAAGATTCACTAAAGCATGGAAATCTGCTGTTGGATTTAGAGCCGTTTCCTCTTCGTGTCCGCACAACAATGCGCCAGTCCACCCTAAAGCGGCGGCCCCATCTCTCCCCATGCGAGGCACGCTTGTGGGTGGGCAGCGGCCGTCTGCCCCGCAGGCTTCGCACGGGTCGTTTCAACCTGCACGTGTCCTTTCAGGTGGAGCAGGGCTACATGAGCAACGCGGCTTACGGGCAGGTGGAGTCTCAAGCGGTGGAGGCCTTGGATCTGCCCACACCCACCTGCTTCCGGTCTCGAAGCCACAGTTACCTGCGGGCCATCCAGGCCGGCTGCTCTCAAGATGATGATACGGGCTCCGTGGACTCCGATGAGACTCCACCGATAACCTCATCCATCAGCAGCTATAACAGCATCACCAGTGAGTATTGCACGCATGCAAACACACCTTCAGAGACGATTACATTCATGAACCTGCTATATAACATAAACCACCCCAAAATCAAAAGAAATTATATTTTGCCTATAGAAAATCAAGCCTGTTTTTATGATGGTTAAAGGGGTCATGAATTGAGAAATCAACTTTTCCTTGAGCTTTTGATATATATATATATATAAGAGGTCATCGTACTCTAAGAATACCCTGTAAGTTTCAGAACTGAAAACTTCCTTGTCAGTCCAATAAAAGCTTTTATTGACACCAGGCCCAGCGAACGACTGATCCTGGAATGTGCCTATCTTCATAGATAGGTGAAACGCCGCCTCCGCAGAAGAAATCAACGCCAACTTCATCATTGCAACGTTAGCTCCGCCCACTGGCGTGTTAGTGAGATGAGGAGAGGACTCAGGAGAGAAGAGAGATACAGGACTAAAAATAACATTACCTTTCAAAGGAACCTAATGCTAGGAATATGGTTATTTATTTTCAACAAATGTCTCAGTTGAGCTTTATTTATTTGTATTCGGTACATTTCTCTGTGGATTCTTTGGTAAATCAATCGCATTTCGGCGCAGGCCTTGCAAACAGACTTTTACGATATGGACTCGACAGTAATGCAACAACATGTAAGTAACTGTGTTAACTCTAATGCCTGATCTGATATGTAATGATTCATGTACAGTCATGTGTCAGTAAATCAAACCAGTGACTAAACGGTCAACTTCACGTTGTTTCTCATGGTAGAATGAAAATAATCTGTTATTTAAACGGTGATTAAATTATATATAGAAAGCGATCAAAAAACGCTCCCTTTATAGTCGCTAGAGCTGTCAATCAAACAGCGCACGCTGAAGCTCTCAATCAAACAGCACAAGTTTATCAGTGACTGGACTCGCGTCAAAACTCCCGTTTTATTCAACGAATCTCTTAGTTACATCGTGTTTGCACTGTTAGTTATGATGAAAGCATTTGTTAGTGTGCAGAAATTGAGTTTTAATGACGAGATCACTGCTTTCATGCCCTCAACAACATGTCTGTGATCGGCTACAGTGTTCATCACTGCAACCTTTCATGCCACGATCTAAATATAATGCCATAGACCTAAATGTAATGCTATAATAAACACTTTTCATGATTAGTTAACCTTGAGGGCTGTAATAGTAAAAACGCACTAAAAGTTTTCGAGAGAGTAATACTTAGCTATTTCACATGCAAAGATGTCAGCCAATCACAGCAGTGGGTGTTTACACTGAAGTCTCACAGCAGACTGTGTCAAATCAGAGGGCTAAAATCAGGGTAGGAAAAATGCTTTTTATTTCTAAATTATGATAATTTTTCATGTAAAAAGCATGCTAACATTGTAAGTGCACCCCAGGTAACATTATAAAACAATAAAACAACGCAGTTCATGACCCCTTTAAGACATTTTGCATTGTGACATTATGCATCCAGACATTTTTTTATTATAATAATAATGTTCATTATTTTCAGTGGGGATTCTCAATAGATTCAAAATAAAAATACATACAGTATTACAGAAAATGCACACCAGCATAAATCAAAAGTCGGACAAAAAATACTATCATTAAGTATTTTACAATTTAAATAACATCATTATTAGACCTAAAACCAAATTAAAGGTGCAGTAAGCAATTTCTGAGAAACACTGTTAATATTTGAAATCACCAAAACATGCCCCTACCCAAAAGGATCACACCCCATCTTGATAGCTCCGCCCCCACAATCATGAACACGCTCTGCAGCACAGGCACCTCCCCCCTCATGAGTGGACACGCCCCCTACTGCTGATTGGCTGCAAGTGTGTTCTGGTGCTTGGTCCAATCCACTTTCAACAGCGTTTCTCAGAATTCGCTTACTGCACCTTAATGTTTAATGTTTCTTTAAATAAAGCTGATTTCAACATTGTTAAAAATCATTGATAATAATCAGACATGTTTCTTGAGCAGCGAAATCAGCATATTAGAATGATTTCTGAAGGATCATGTGACACTGAAGACTGGAGTAATGATGCTGAAAATTCAGCTTTGATCACAGGAATAAATTACATTTTACAATATATTCACATAGAAAACAGTTATTTTAAATTGTAATAACATTTCACAAAATTACTGTATTTTTGATCAAATAAATGCAGCCTTGGTGAGCAGAAGAGACTCTTTCAAAAACATTAAACAAACCCCAAACTTTTAAACGGTAGTACATGTTGTACTTCTGTGGTTTATGACTGATTTGGTCTAAAAAACATTTTATGACATGAAAAACTAATGAAAGCCAGTGAATGATTGATGCATTTGATTATAAAATCACCGAACACCTTAAAGTAATGATGCCAACCACTGCAAAAAATAACATGTGACCTGGTTGTCGAGAATCACAGAGATAGCGCTGAATTTGCATGTGCATAAACAGAAACCATAAGCACTGATAAAGGTGGACAAAGTTCACGACAGGCAATATAATAACTTCATGATAAGCACAGGCCTCATGGACTTTTCGATTATCATGATGTCATTTTATTGCCTCCAAAGGTGATGTCAGTACAATCAAACCGGCCCTGTTATTGTTTCCCAGTAATAAAGACCTTAGTGTGAAGTCAGATCGCTTTTCCTTTTAGAGGTCGGCATGTGGGCAAGTCCAGACAGATGATCTGGAATCATGGTGTGAGAGTCAAACAGCCGTAGACCATGAAGACAGTCTCATGATAGACCCTTAAAGGGATAGTTCACATAAAAACGAAAAATACTGTCGTCATTTACTCACCCATCTCATCTCAAAAGGCGTATATATGTAAGTGCATGAGTGATATGAACTACTTTGGTCCATTTTGGAGATAAACGTGGCTTTTGGACGGATTTGGTCCTTTTTCACTCAGTTCATGTAGACTACTGGACGTTTATAACGTCTCAAATGGCCAGTGCCAAGTGTGCAACAGCGAGTTGTCTCTCTCTCACACACACACATACACAAGTCTTCTGACCTACATTTGTACTGGTGGTGTCCTGCGGAGATGAATCCTTGAGCTTAACGGCTAATGTTTCTCGTCCCATCATGACCGACTCTGGCAAAACTTCCACTGCAAATTAAACCTCATCTTAGCTGGTTTTCAGAGGAATTAACAGACATCAATCAGATTAGTTTGGCACAACGCTTGATAAACCAGCAGTCAGTGGGCCGTCTGGTTTTTCACATTTCATTAAAGATGATCTACTTTATTTGTATTGCTTTTCACTGTATTTTGATGTCTTATAATTTAATATGCAAGTCCAGATTTATTCAATCGAACAACATTCCCATAATTTCATCATGATGGTTAAATGTATTGTAATTCATCTTGAGTCTTGAAAAGATACACCACTTGTGTAGTGTTAGTACAGAGCTACACTCAGAACAGCAAATAATGAATTCTAGTCTATTTTTGGAGAGGAATCTGGCTAATGCAATTTAGTTTAGGTAGCAAGCTGTCAAGAAAAACAAACCTTGGCTGCAATTCTGCTGCATTAAAAAGCCTGTGCTATCATTGCCCAGTCCATGGCTATGGTTGGAATAGCATACTATAATATGTATACTGTGCACAGTATAGTTGTAAATTTGATTTTTCTATATGCAATATCCAGATGACCTACTATATTTGACAAAATGAGCATGGGATACTGTATAAGGCACTCGACTTGACGTATAACAAAGACTTTAGATATACAATGACGGTTCACTCATATTATGAATGGGAGAAAGTGCAATGCGCATTATGGCGGAATAAGTCCTGATATAGTCGATGTATTTTTAATGCTATTTGAGCATAAGAAACAACATTTATGGGACAGTTCATGTCAGATTTTGTTTCTGATTTGAAATATGTTACGTAAATGTGAGCAGTTTTTGAGATTTCAGGCTTTTCCCATTCAAGTAGACAGGAGTTGGTCTTGGATGCCCGAAATAGCTGCCCGGAGGTGTTGCAAATATGGCCACCGAGTGAACAGACTTTCCTTGAAAGGGACTTTGCCGATGTGATGGATGAATCTGAAGTAATATCAGCCGTGATTTTGAACATCTCTTTCATTTGACCAGACTGACAAATGTTAAACATTTTACACAAAATTGGATAGCTTTCTGAATTATAAACACGGAACATAATGAGGTTGTGTGGCCACAATATAGCATACTACTGTTTATGGTGGAATAATGCATACGGTTTCACTTCCCTTTTAAAGGGAACCTATTATGCCCCTTTTCATAAGATGTAATATAAGTCTCTGGTGTCCCCAGAATGTGTCTGTGAAGTTTCAGTTCAAAATACCCCACAGACATTTATTATAGCTTGTCAAATTTGCCCGTTTGGGTGTGAGCAAAAACACACCGATTTTGTGTGTGTCCCTTTAAATGCAAATGAGCTGCTGCTCCCGGCCCCCTTTCCAGAAGAGGGCGGAGCTTTAACAGTTCGTGCTTCGGTTGCTCAACAACAACAAAGCTGGAGAATCTCACGCAGCCAAAATGAGGATTGTCAGTAACGGTGTTCAGCCTTACATTGTTCAAACCGGAGTCGGACACTGATGGAGAGACTCAGGAAGAAGTTACAACTTTTAGAATGAAACTGGACGTTTCTGAATGGTTAGTGGATAAATTTATGTAGTTGCTGTGGAGTTGATTCAACTCATCCACTAGCATGTGTTGTCATGTTAATCTTTTGTGCAAATCTAGCGTTGAATTGACCCTCGTTTGTGAAGAAGTCCAGCAAAAAATGACGGGATGGCAACAACACTTTACTACAACAACTCTTCCTCTTCTCTAAAGCAGCCCAACATGGCCTCACCCCCTTTGTTGTGTGTTCTCAGGGGCGGGGTTTATGTAAATTTTGGGCTTTGTGTTGTCACCAACCCGGGAAGAAGCTCGTTGTAGTCCTTAAAAAGCAATTTCTGTAAAAGGAAATATCTCCCTTTGCATTGAGCTTCGAGCGTTGTAACTTTGCAGATGTTGTTTATGCACAAATAGCAACATTACACACTAACTAAAGTTAAAAAAGTAAGAGGCTGTAAGAGGCTGTAAACTTTATTATTCTTGCTGTTGCATCAAAAGCAGCTTTTAATGGCATAAAGATGCTGAATCAAATGACTTCAGATGTGAAAACTAGACTGATAAAAAGTAACAGTGAGTTTGTGGGTTCAATAATGACAGACAGAGAAACTACACACACTAAATTTGGTTCTGTTTTCCAACCAGTAACAAACCTAAATACGTATTCTGAAAATAAGCCCAAAAATCTCAGCCCACGACTGCCTAAATCTATAAGCGACTTTTTGAGGGAAAAAACAAGGCCAAAATTGCTTATAATAAGCAGACTTGGCAACTCTGCTGCCAAAGAGAGAACGCGCGCGCAAGCGGGGATTCTGTGTGACGCACAAACAGCGATTCTGATTCGCCCGCGTCAAGAGCTTACGCCCCGCCCACCGTCCAATGAGAGCGCAGAGAGTGAACGCCTCGAGCGCGTCTTTCTCCAATCCCGCGTCCTGAAAGCGGATTACCGGATCGGTTCTTTTTCCTCGGCTCCTCGAGACGTGGATGGTGGGATCCGTTGAACGGAAGGATATTATAGCGAGTGGGTTCGGCAGTGTGGACGAAACAACACAGAACAAAAAACCTTTCAGTGGATCAATTAATTGTGTCTTTTCGGTTCAACGTGTCGAGATGGAAATACGCCATCGACGGTGATCGCTTTACACAGAGAGGAAGAGGAAAAGGTGTGTGGATTTTTGTACTGTGAGTGGGCACGCGCGCGGGAACGAGCGAACGCGCGCACAGCGCCTCGAGACGGATCGCGTGTGCTGGTTTTGGCATGTGCTCGGGGTCAGAGGAAGTCATGATTAACACATGTGATAATAGCGAGATTTAGCGTCGGAAATGCATTTCCGTTGATCATTTTAATATTTGATTTAGTGGTGTTTCGATTGTATTAGCAGGTTAGCTCATGTTAGCATGGTATGGTGGCTACCGGAGGAGTGTTTATATTGATGCATCCGTCTAGACAGGCAAAGCATGACAGCATTTCCTACCTGAACATGACAGCGTGCACTTCACGCATGCTGCTTTTCATGCAAATGCTGCTTTAGGGCATTTAATGCATCTGTGTCTAAGCTGCACGTGTGAGATCTGAATCTGATCACAAACAATGGCCAGTGTCTGTGCACCGTGTTTTGAATAAGGTCGAATGCTTTTGTCAGGAAGAGAGAACATAAACTTTGAATAGTGTTTGCATAGATTTGAAATCTCCTCTGATTCATGCTGAAAATGTAGAGGAATCCCCTAACCTAACCCAACCATTAGTTACCCTCCAGAAGAATGAGATTGCATGGAGAATATTGTGAATAACTGCATTTATGCATTTGCAGGAATGAATTTATAATATATGTTTGAAAAGTTAACTCAGTATTTTCAGCCATGTCCTACTTTTAGCCAAATGTTTCTCTTCTTGGTAAACATTTGCTGTGCTTTGGAGAGAAGATGTAATCCTTATTAGGATTTGTTTTTTTATTAAGTGCACGAGCCTGAATGTGTTGAAAGAGATGGGATGGGTTCTGTAGTCTGTTACACATCTTTGCATTTATGGACCAAGATTTATTATTTAGTTGTGACATCACTTAAAGGATTAGTTCACTTCAGAATTAAAATTCCCTGATAATTTACCCACCCCCATGTCATCCAAGATGTTTGTGTTTCTTTCTTCAGTTGAAAAGAAATTAAGGTTTTTGAGGAAAACATTTTCAGGATTGTTCTCCATATAGTGGACTTCACTGGGGTTTAAGGTCCAAATATCAGTTTCAGTGCAGCTTCAAAGGGCTCTACATGATCCCAGACGAGGAATAAGGGTCTTATCTAGTGAAACGATCAGTCATTTTCTTAAAAAAATGTAAAATTTATATACTTTTTAACCACAAATGCTCGTCTTGCACTGCTCTGCGATGCGTCACGCATTACGTAATCACGTTGGAAAGGTCACGCGTGACATAGGCGAAAGTACCGCGGTAGGGCGAAAAACTCCATCTCATTTTCTTCTCCAACTTCAAAATCGTTCGACATCATTGTTTTACCTTTTTTTTTCTTGTAAAGGCAGTTTGACTTATTCTTTGCACGTTCACTTTGTAAACACTGGATCGGTACTTTCGCCTACATCATGCGCGACCTTTCCGACGTGATTACGTAATGCGTGGCGCAGAGCAGTGCAAGACGAGAATTTGTGGTTAAAAAGTATATCATTTTTTATTTTTTAGAAAATGGCCGATCGTTTCACTAGATAAGACCCTTATTCCTCGTCTGGGATCGTGTAGAGCTCTTTGAAGCTGCACTGAAACTGACATTTGGACCTTCAACCCATTGAACCCCAGTGAAGTCCACTATATGGAGAAAAATCCTGGAATGTTTTCCTTAAAATCTTCATTTCTTTTCGACTGAAGAAAGACAAACATTTTGGATGACATGGGGGTGAGTAAATTATCAGGAAATTTTAATTCTGAAGTGAACTAATCCTTTAAGCTACTCAAAGTCATTGTACTCAGACTGGCTCTTTAAACCACTGTCACTCAAATAATTTTCTAAATTTAAGGTAAAACTAGTTTTATTTTCTTAATGGAATCTGGTACTTTTTCCTCCTCTAACCCTGAAAAGTCTGAAATGATAGCCAGAGAAAAAAAATCGTTAGATTATTTGATTAATCGAAAAATAATTGATAGATTAATTGGTTGAAAAAAATCATTTTTAGTTCCAGTCCTTGTAGGCTTTATAGGTTTAAATTGTGGCGAACCTAGTGTTGATGATTTCCAACATGCTTTAAATCATTTACTCGCCCTCATGTTGTTTCAAACCTCTATGCAAAATATTTATCAACAGTTCGCAGTGACCACGTCAGTCAAGCGGCAAAAGCATCATGAAACTAGTCCATATCGACTCATGAAATGGTTTTTTGATAGACGTGGTTACGATGAAGTGTCATATGAAAAATAGTTATACAACACTTTCTACTTTTGTGCCCCACAGAAGAAATATATTGGAACGGCATAAAAGTGAGTAAATAAAATCCGAATTTCATTTTTGGGGTGATTTATAACTTTAACGGTGACTCTTTAACAATAGATTTAACGCTAGAAGGAAGGAGCCACAGTGCAAGTCCTTCTCAGTTTGGTGGTATTTTGGTGCCTGTCCTCATGCATTCACAGAAGGCCATGCGAGGTTTGGCTGGTGCCCTGGGGCAAAGCGACTGGCTCTAATGCGTTAATCTGGATCTGAGCCTCCCCTGTAGAGCCAGAACTGTGTCATAAACTCATATCACCCTCAGTGCTGCAAAGTACCAAACGTTAAGAGAAAACTACTGTATTTTATTCACGCCACTCAACTGTTGAAGTTCCCGAGGGAGGTCGTGTGATGTAATTAATGCTTTGAGATTTGTTCTCAGTATAAAAGTGTTTAATTAAATTGCCACTACATCTCAGAGAAGCAAAGCTGAAGTCAGTCGTTCAATAGCTGTCAGTGGAAATAATTAGCCATTGCACTTTCGTTACTATAAGGGTTTGTGCTTTCCTTGATGGCATCTTGAGTAACTTATTTCCATGCTGATAGAGGTGAGCATTACTGCTGCCAATGCTCATGCTTTTTTGACTCTCTTGAGTGCCATAGTGTAGCTTGTAGGACTGGGCATTGACTGGCTTTTCTGAGATAAATGTGACATTACATGACATATCGTTTACAAGCTGTTTAATTGACGTCTTTCCGTGGCTGAAACACTGATTACTAGGGCTGGGACAATGTATCGATGCATCACGATTCGTGGATTGATTCTGATATTTTCCAAATGCATCGTGATTCTCTCTCGAATCAATTCTGAGCTTAGTTTTTAAGCTCTAGGCTAGTTTTTAACCGCACGCTCAAATGCTCATGAAGAAGATCACTCGTGCCTTTGGCTGAGTCTGAGAATGTACTTGCACTTCAGAATGCTTTTATGACGCAAGATTAATGTAAACAGCCCACCACAAACACCCTTGTAATTCGCTTCAAACTTTATGAATGATTATTTTATAGAAGGTTCAAGTGGTGTGAGTAAGGAATTGGAAGCAAGCAGAGTACGGCTGTTTCTGAAGCATGTAGTGCCATCTGCTGTTAAAAACTAAGCTCAGAATCAATTCGGGAGACAATAGCGATGCATTCAGAAAATCTCAATCGATCCAGAATCATTTCTCGATTTGCGATGTATCGATATATTGTCCTAGCCCTACTGATTACATGAGACATGATACATTTCGGTAAGTTGTACTGTATCTTTCAACGTACCTTCTGATGTTCATGTTTATTTCATGCTGAAACTAGTTGTAAAGAGGAAGAGATGATCGGTTAGCCTAACAATCCGCTTGAACTAAAGCGCAACAGCTGTCACTTCACATTAAAGAGCACCAAAAATGTATTTATTGTTTAAATTTCTTCATAAAATTGCATGTTTTTGCTACAAATCATGTTCAGTTAAGTTTTGTTCAGGCATCAACTTAAAACAAGACTAACGCTGCATCTGAAATCGAATACTTCTCTACTATATAGTATGCAAAAAACAGTATGCAAACAGAGTAGTATGTCCGAATTCATAGTATTCGAAAAACAGTAGGCGAAAAGTACCCGGTTGACTTACTACTTCCGGCGAGATTCTGAAGTGCTCATACGATGGTCAATTTACTATCCCATGAGGCCACAGGAGAGGATTTGTGAATGGAGTTGAAGGGATGTAACTGACGTTGGTAGGTCATGTGACAGTAACAACATGGCAGATGTAGTACGTCCGGATTTCTTTCATACCTACACACAGTCGTACTATATAGAACATACTTTTTCAACGGTCGTGAAGTAAATTTAAATTCAAATGTAGTACCTACTCAGTACGCGATTTCAGACTCCGCTTAAGGGTGTGTTTACACAACAATGATGTACTAAAATGGAAAAGCTTTTCCTTTGTGTCTTTTGCATACAGATGACAACATTGTCAAAATGATCCCCGTTCACACGGATCCGCAAAAAAATGACTAAAATCGCTGTATTCTGCTGCCACGCCAGTAGATGGCGATGTCACTTTGTAAAGAAACACGCCTATAGACTGAACGCGTAATACACATGCGGATGACATCACCGTTTTCGCAAATTCATGTTTTTATAGTTTACACAGAGACGACAATGCTATTGTTTTCAAAAACTTGCACTTGGAATCCCGTTTTCAAAAGTTTCCATTTTCAGGGCCTTTGGATATAAGATATATACAAGATCAATATCTGTTCATCAAAATTAGAATCAGTTAAAATCAAGAAATCGATATTTTCAGCCCAGCCCTAGTAGCTTATCTGTTTATTGTCCTGTGTCCTACTATCATTCATCTGTGTTAGCAATCAAATCGTCATAGACTGCTGCGTGGCATCTGTCCTGGCACTAGACGGCGAGCACAGCGGACAATGCCAGAGAGAGGAAACAGATTTATCCAATATTGTCTGTGAGCTCCACAGTCCCCGCATTGGACTTGTCCTGGCACCGAGTCCTCTATACAGCAATATAGAGGAGAATTGTTCACCAACAGTTCTTCCTCTTCAGGGAGGGCAGATATTGCCCTGATTGTTCAGTAACACAAGTCATTGTGCTTGTTGCAAAACTGTTGACTAAATGTCATATTTTAGCCTAACTCTGTTCTTCAGTATTGACAGAACACAAATACTACATATCTGTCATGTCATGAGTGTTTGGCATGATAATGGATATGACAGTGTTGATATGTTTGGTCTTGGTGGAATAGATCTGCTGTGCTGCTGCTGTTATTGCTGCTTCTGCAGAAAAAGTACGGGACTTGTGCTGTACAGTATATCATACATGAATTACCCAAAGCAGATCTATACAGGTGGAGCTGGGGAAGGTGGAGTGTTTCTGAAAGTGCGCTGCAACTGCTACAGGAAATGCTGACTAAGTATTTAAATGTTGAGCAACGAGCTCATTGGTTCCTGCTGTATCAGTAGCCAATCAGCTGTGCCCTATAGAGAATGATGTGATTGCAAGCACATTGAGTTAATGACCTGTCAGCCTGTGCCATCTAGAGTTTCATGACAGAACTTTGTATTTATCAATAGTGTCATCGTGAGTGTTGAACTGTAATTACGGAAAATAGCAATGCTGCTAATTTAAAAAATTTTTAGTAGGAAAGTTGAATTTATCGCAGTTTGGACTAGGCTATTGGTTTTCCAGTCTTAGCTTTTCCCAAAAGTCATTTTGCTACTGTTTAAGACTGTTTTCCAGTTCAGTGATTTCAGTCATATTTAATGTTAAGATACTTATTTTTTTGCCTGGAAAAAATACCTCTATACCGGTCAAAAGTTTGGTGTCGGTAAGAATTTTTAATGTTTTTGAAAGAGTCTCTTCTGCTTATTACAATTACAATGTTACTATTACAATTTAAAATATCTGTTTTCTATTGTAATATATTTTAAAATGTAATTTATTCCTGTGATCAAAGCTGAATTTTCAGCATCATTACTCCAGTCTTCAGTGTCACATGCTGCTCAAGAAACATTTCTTTTTATTGTTTTTATACATTTATAATTCATGCTAATTTGTGTTTTATGCTGTCACACTAATTGAGATTGTTCCTTATTGTTTTTTGCCAGAAAAAAAGTTATCATTATGTAATTTAAAACAATCTGATAATTTAGCAGATATTATCTTCTTAATGTTTTTCTTGTTTGTTTCATAATGTAAAACTGTTTTGTGCGCTGATGTCGTACTTACCATTAGTTTGCTATCAATAATCTGCTGATTTGCGTCCATGAATTGGAATTTCCATTTTTTTTTAAGCATTTAATCCACTAGATTATCAAACATTGGACGTCACATTTCATTTAATAAAACATTTTGAGGTTGAATTTCCTGCAAAAATAACTGTATTGTGATATAAAATGACTCACACCGTAGGATTTTAGTCAGGCCGCCCACTAGCTTGTACAGTTTCAAAGTAGCTTCTCCTACACTGTTCAGCAGGCTAATAATACGTCGTTGAGCGTTATCATCAGGGTTCGTGACACGCCGTACAAAACATGCAGTCTCGTCAGCAGATTGTAGCCCATGTTTTGTGGGCGCAGCCCGACACATTCCTGACGCGGTCTGCCATCGGCCGGCATGAGAGGAATGCTGTCGAGATTTGAGTATGTAAATGCCTGTCTTTGTCTCATCTCTTACTGTTGCTCCTGAGAGCAGAGGCTGCTGGGAGAAAACGTGTGACATTCTGAAGAGACATTGTATTAGGGTTGTTTCTGGGTTGGTGAGAATTAGTGTTGTCACAGTACCAAAATTTCAGTAGTCAGTGCCAATACCAGTAAAACTTCACAGTTCTCTGTACCAATTTCTGTAGCATTAAAACTTTATTTTAATATTTTTTTTCTTTATTTGAAAATAAAACAATATTAAATAAATTAAATGTTAATTATTAATGCTATTTAAAAGTTAATAATACATTAAAACTTGAAAAATAGGGTTTCTGCGGTTCTTAAAACGTCTTAATTTGCCCTTTCACAAATTAAGGCCTTAAAAACGTCTTAAATCAGAGTCTTAAATTCATAAAGTCATGGCATTAAATGTTGCTTGCACTATGAAAAATGAATATCTTCCTCTGTATTTTTGTCTTGTTTTCCAGTACAAATATCTAAACATCTTTAAATCAAGATACATTTCTTGGAAAAGCAAAAAGAAGATATGATGTCTTGTTTTCTGAGAAATTAAGGCCAAATGAACTGAGTTTACACTTAAAACAAAAACAAATATGCCAATGGGTTTTGAATTAAGCTTTGAATTAAGTTAAATTAAGTTTTCAAAGCGCGTTGGCAGATATTTGTTCATTTTAATCATAACCTCCTCATCCATTTCACATAAAACAAAACTTGTATCATTTTGCTTCTCAAGTAAATGTATCTTTATTTAAGAATCTTTCAATATTTGCACTGGAAAACAAGACAAAAAAGATGGAGAACACCAAGAGCATTACTTTTCTTGCAGTTGGGTGAGAAGGTACAGTAAAAGTTATGTCCATATTCTAGTGGTTAGAAAGCTTTTTTTGTAAAATGAATTAAAAAGTAATGGAGATCAGTTGGAAGTTGTATTTTGAAACATTGAAGTGTTGCTAAAACAACTCTAAATATTTACATGTAGAGAACATATCGACATTGTGTTTTTCCTTCACTTTTTTTCCTTAAATTTTCTTTACTTGGCCTTAAAAAGATCTTTAAAAAGTCTTGCTAGTCGATGAGTTGAATCAACTCCACAGCAACTACATAAATTTATCCACTAACCATTCAGAAACGTCCAGTTTCATTCTAAAAGTTGTAACTTCTTCCTGAGTCTCTCCATCAGTGTCGACTCCGGTTTGAACAATGTAAGGCTGAACACCGTTACTGACAATCCTCATTTTGGCTGCGTGAGATTCTCCAGCTTTGTTGTTGTTGAGCAACCGAAGCGTGAGCTGTTAAAGCTCCGCCCTCTTCTGGAAAGGGGGCCGGGAGCAGCAGCTCATTTGCATTTAAAGGGACACACACAAAAACGGCGTGTTTTGCTCACACCCAAATAGGGGCAAATTTGACAAGCTATAATAAATGATCTGTGGGGTATTTTGAGCTGAAACTTCACAGACACATTCTGGGGAAACCAGAGACTATTACATCTTATGAAAAGGGGCATAATAGGTCACCATTAAATCTACCTTTATAAAATCTGCAGAAACTTTGAAAGTTGAAAATGTAAAAAAGCATAATAGGTGCTTTTTAAGTATCGACTTGGTACTGAAGTAAACAATAGTGAGAACATTCTGACAGTCCATCTTCCTGTCTTTTTTAGTCTCCACGTGTACGGCCATCTGTAAGAAGGCTCCTCCTCCTATTCCTCCACGCACCACTTCCAAACCTTACATCTCGGTTACGGTCCAGAGCAGCACCGAATCCGCCCAGGACACGTACCTGGACAGCCAGGACCAGCGCAGCGAGGTCAACAGCCAATCAGGACGCAGCAACTCCTCCGATAGCCTCGCCAGCTCTCGGACAGGAAGTCTGGTCAAAGGCGCCAAGCGGCCGCCTATCCTGCCGCCCATCCCTGCTCCGCGGGAACCCGTACATCTACCCAGCGCGAGAGTGACCACACCTCCTCCCGCTATAGTCCCGCCCTCTCCCGCCGCGGACGTCAGAAACGAGCCTGCGAGTCTCACGGTGGCACCTGACGAAGCGCAAGCTCCGCCCAAGAGAAAACTCTCATCGATTGGTATTCAGGTGCATGCATGAATATTTTTGATGTTGCCGTGATGTATGCTATTGGATTGCATTTTTGGTATCAGGTCATGTGACTTCACTTGCGTTGGAGGTTGCTCGCTGCTCATTTGCATAAGCTTAAACTCCTCTCTGTTTTGCATCTGCAGTGTCTTCTTATGCATTAAGAAGACACTTTTATCCAAAGCGACTAAAGAGGAACAAAAGCAATTCATCAATTTAAGGATTAGTTTTCATTTTTATCATATTCCATGCTTTACCCTTATTATTTACAAAAATAATAAAATGAATATAAACCATAAATATATAATAAAAATAATACTTTCAAAGGCGCTGTTTTTATTTATTGCCTTTTATTTTGTATCACATATTTCAGTAATCATCATAAATTAGGTATCAATCAAAAAGCTTAAACTCAGCATTCATCCTGTGAAAACCGTTTTGAAATTAGACATTGCGTTACCATCGAAACGGTGCTTTAAATCCTTTCAGCGGGCTCCTCCCCCTAGTGGCCGTCGTCATCTTTCATATTACAAAATTTATTACTACTTTATACTAACTACTTTATAGTCAACTTATCTAATCTTGACAAAACACATTGTCAGGAAGGTCTGAATCTCAAGCAAGTGATATTTGGACAGAAATTTATTTGCTACAGGAGAATGGATCAAAAAAGTTTCAATGGAATGTGGGCGACACCCAGTGGCTATTTTTGGTACAGCGCCAAAACAAAATCTCATGGGATCTTTAATTTTTGTGATATCAACTTCAAATTCGAACACAGCTTGGTTTGACATATGGCTTTGATTTTATATTGATTTTAGAGTAAAAATTATTTTGTAAAATATATATTTTATATAAAATAAATACTTTTTAGTACAGTACATAGTAAATTTAAACTTCGATAACTTTTTCATACTTTCATTTTCAGCAACAATTTGCTGAGTGTCTTCTTTAAAACAAGACCAAACTTAGGTCTACATCCAAAGCATTCTTGAATTATAACCATTTAAGTTTGGATAGTGCATTTTCACGTCTGCTCAAAAAGGGGAGTGACAGTTAAGAGGTTAAGAAAATTTGTTTTTTTATGAAAATGTTTTAGAAAATTGTAGATATTGTCTGTTTTTGTTATAAGGCGTGTAAAATCTTATGCGTGCCGTTCATACTGTCATTCATCAGGACAGGCTAATTTGTTGAATACAGAGTAGGCACTGATATGTAAATGTGGGCGGTCATATGTTAATGAGCTCATGAATGTGACATACCATGACTAATTCTGAATGAAATGTTTTGTGTTTTAGTTTCATTCAACGCTCTGGGGAAACTAGGGAGGGAGGTTTGATTTATGAATGTTAAGTACGTCACATCGTACTTCAAACTTTATTTCAGAAGAGCAGGAAATGTGTTGCACTGATTGTATGAGAACATGTTGTATCGTGTTGCATCCTTTTCAGATGAATAATTTTTTTGTCGCAGGTGGATTGTGTGCAGCCGGTTCTGAAAGAGGAACAAACTCCCACCACCAGGTTCCAGTCCATCGGGGTTCAGGTTGAAGACGGCAGGCCGTGAGTTTCCTCTCTGCCTTTTGCATCCTTGAGCAAAGAAATGTTCCTCCTCCGTTTAGCACTTTGGAATTTGATACGCATGTTGACGGCAGCACTTTTCACAAAAGCCTGGTCTGATCGGCGTCTGTGAGTCAGCAGCGCAGCTTTCTCAGCCATGTATGGTGCTGGAAACACTCACAAGTAATGATTCAGTGTAGACGGCAGGAGATAATGAGATTCTGTCCGCATCTCCCGCGCGCTTTGTTTCCTGGCGCTCTCAGTTGCAGTCTATTTTCATATCTTTGCATCTCTCTCATTTACATGTCTCTCTTTAAGTATGCTGTCTCCCACACACCAGCTGTCTGTCTTTCTCCTGGCCTGCGGTCTCTTTTCTGCTCCTCATGTTCGGTTCTCTTTTTGTTTTTTTTTCTAAGAGGGACAAATGAAGTGGAGCATATCTAACAACTTGCTAATTTTTTCTACTTTATTAATATTTAATTGATATTCGTAAATGAACATAAATTTCAGTTTTTTTTTTAAATGTTAAAGCGATTATATAAGAGGAATGATAATGTTGAAAAACAGCAGTATTTTGGAGTATTATTGTTTTGTTTTATTTTTCTTCCTTTCTCTCATCTGCTATTCTTCCTTTAAAATAAAGAAGAGCACATTTTTTAATCATGATTTTTTACGTTTCTTTACATGAAGGATTTTCATTAGTGATATTTTACAAGATAATATATTTAATACGTTTATAAAGATGTATTTTTGGTTTTATAAAAATAATATTTATAATTGTTTAATAGTAAATTGCAATATTTAGGATTTTATGATTTACAACTTTTTATTGGTGGTGATAAAAAATAAACATATTATTGTAGAATTTTAAATATTTTAATTTTATTTTTAATTACAACATTCAAGGGAATGCATAATTGTGATGCCATGTTTATTGTAAAATTAGAGAATTATAAAATTATTATAAATGTATAACATGGTAAAATCAATTTATTGGTGGTGATAAAAAATAAAAATTATATAGTAATTCTAAATTTTATTTTAAATTACAATATTTAAGGAAATGCATAATTGTGATGCCAAGTTTATTGTAAAATTAGAGTATTATAAAATACAAATGTATAAAATAAATGATAAAATCAATTTATTGGTGGTGATAAAAAATAAAAATTATATAGTAATTCTAAATTTTATTTTAAATTACAATATTTAAGGAAATGCATAATTGTGATGCCAAGTTTTTGTAAAATTTAGAGTATTATAAAATACAAATGTATAAAATAAATGATAAAAATCAATTTATTGGTGGTGATAACTATATAATGTAGAATTCTAAATATTTTAGTTTTATTTTAAATTACAGTATTTAAGGAAATGCATAATTAGGATGTCATGTTTATTGTAAAATAATTAATGTAAAAAATAAATGATAAAAATCAATTTATTGGTGGTGATAAAAAATTACATAATTCTTTAGAATTCTAAATATTTTAAGTTACAGTATTTAAGGAAATGTATAATTATAATGTTGTGTTTATGATGCTCGTTATGAGCTCTGTAATTTTCATATATATATGTGTGAGTATGTATATGTATGTGTTTATATATACTTTTTTTCACAAGTAGTTTCAAACAGTCTTCCAGCTTATTGATTTTTACATAATGGATTCATAAACTAATGGAAGTGTCTAGTAGAGTCCGTGTTGACCTGGAGCTGAACTCTGCTGTCAGTGTTGGTCAGTGTCTTTAACAGTGTCTCTTCTCTCTGTGTGTTAGACTCAGTCGCTTCACTAGCATGGCGTCTAGACAGGAGACGACGGAGACCGAATCTCAGGAGCAGACCGACGGTAAACCTTCGGAGAATAAGACGCCCAACCAGTCTCTGGACGGCAGCGTGCACAAACTCTCACGAGCGGACGTGATGCGCTCCGGTTCTGCCTCGCTGCAGGAAAAGCTGGATCCTGCGCTGGACCCATCCTCCCTCCCGCCGCCGGATCCGTCTCTGCAGGCCGGGACGGGCAGCGTAAATGGAGCCGTGGAGCAGCCCGGGGGCTCGGCGTGCCTCAGGGACGGACGCTGGTTCCAGAAGCTTCTCCAGGCGGAGACGGACCGCATGGAGGCCTGGTGTCAGCAGATGGACCAAGAGACCAAAGACAAAGAGCTGTCAGAGGAGGGTGAGTTACTCGCTTAACATCTAATCGATAATAAAAATGACCAACAATGAATTTCATTATTCAAGCAATTCCTAATGAATAAAAGCAATTAATTTAATTCACTTAATTAGTTAACGGTGTTACAGGTGTTCAGCCGCAAGTTGCAACACCGGTTACATCACTTGCCCACCGCGGCACCGCCCCCACTGTCGTTTTGATGTTTAATAGTAATAAAAATCATTTAGTTCAGTTAGAGAACAGACACTACAATTAAAAACTGAATGCGTTTGCTCGATTCAGCGTGTGCCGAACGAGAGTCGCAGCACAGATCAGCAGCAGGAGTCAGATTTCATTTATCACAAGAGTGAGGAGCTGACTGACAAGACGATGGCGGAAGATTTTTGGATTTTTGCAGTATTTTGGATTTAAACCCAGTGCTAATGGGGAACCTGCAAAGGATTAGTTGTGTTTTTCATTAAGAACAATAATGAACCCACCTTTCAAGCAATTGCCGCCCCCAAATTGCACAGCCACACGGGCATTCATAACAGTGCGTGTCTACTGGCGCAGAGCGTTTTCAGTCACTTCCTATAGAAGTTAAACTAATTAACTGAATTAATTGAATCATTAATTGAAAACGCTCACTCTGCTCCACACTGTTATGAATGCCTGTAAGGCCGTGCGCATTTTACTTTCGCTTTCAAATTAGTGATTTAAAAGCGAGGTGCAAAAGAGGGAACCCCCCATCCCGGTGATACCAGTATTACCGGTCTTGTCACAGGTCGATTAACCGGTGGGAAAATTTCCTCACCGTCATAACCCTTGTATGTGTGTATATATATTATTTATTTTTTTATATATATATAACACACACTCAGACTCAAAATTTCTAATAATAAAAATATCTTGCTAGAAGGGCTTTGAATGGCAGTGAAGTTGGTTACTGTCATTCTGTTTAGGAAGAATGTCACCCTGACGTAACGAATCTGTGAATAATTACTTTGAATTACCTTTTTTTTTTACCATATTTAACTGAAAACCTTATTTCAGACTTAATTAATTAATCTTAATTCAGACTTGTAGTATTTTCAGTGCCGTTACTACTGAAATGAATGTCCAGGAAGCTGCTGTTAATTGCAGCAGGTTTATCTTGACGTTCTGTCCCTCAGATCACAGGAGCTTCCATTTACAGACGCGAATCAAATGCCCAGCGGATCCATGAATAAAGGATGATATCTCTCTCTAAACGTGCGGCCTCATTAATGAGCTTTAATCAGAAACGTCTCTCTGTTGCCTGCTAATTTTGGCTCCTCGAGCCTGTGATTAAAGTCATTAGGTTTAAACCTGGCATGAATGGAGAGAGAGAGAGAGAGAGAGAGAGAGGGTGGAAAATCAATGGCAGCTTCTGTGACATGATATCGAGAAATGATGATGTGTTTCTCTCTCCTCCACAACAGGCAGTAGCAAACGTAACGAATCAATGTTGCTGTCTGTGTGGCGTGATTGACGGCACGCTGTCAGAGTTGAACATATAGATAGCAGCCTGACGAAGTGCACGTCTCTGTCTCTGTGTTCCTGTAGTGTTGGGAAAGGTCCGCAGTGCGGTCGGCAGCGCTCAGCTCTTGATGTCTCAGAAGTTCCAGCAGTTCCAGGGCCTTTGTGAGCAGAACCTGGTGAGTATCCTGATAGAGCCCACTTCACTTATAGGGTCAGTCCTGATTTAATGTCCAGGGCATATTTTAAAAAAATTATAAAAAAAAAAAAAAAAAAGTCACAATGCAAAAAATATTTGACTTTTTTTATATCACAATTATGCCTCTCAATTACTGTAATTCCCCCACATGTTTTTGAATTTTTTTTTTTCTAAATTAATTTATACTTTGTAGTGATTCTATCATATATAATGTATCTTTTTATTATCATTTAATTTTTTTTCATTTATTATTTATTATTTTACCTCTATTTATTTATTTATTTAATATTTATTTAATTACATTAATTAAATATATTTATAAATGTATACATTTCTAAAAATATTTTTATATATAATGAAATTATGAAGTGTGTGTGTATTTCATCAAATTAAATGATAAAAGATACATATAGATATATATATATATATATATATCTAATATAAAATTTCTATTATTTACTATCTTCTTTAATTTCTATTAAAAATGTCTAAAATTAGAGGAAGGAAAATACTGAAGAAGGGAAGGAGGAGATGAATATGAGGATGTGAAATGAACAGACTGAGAACTTTATCTTATGAGATAAAAATATATGTGGACAAAGTTTTCCTTTTTGGGACATTTGCATTTAAACAAAAGGTAATAAATCGCAATGTGTCACACTTTATGTTGCTGCAGTACTTAGCATATCGTCATAATAATCTCTTATTGTGGCTTTTTTTTCTGCTGATATCACTGAGGCTACAGGATGAGGAGAAATAACATCCAATAATATCTTAGTGTGTCTTGAATGACTCTATTACGTCCAATCTGTTGGATAAAATCTAGTCCTGCCATTCTTATTTCCTGCTAAATATGTTATTTCACTTGGAAATACTGCAAGAGTGGTGATCATCAACCCAGAACCGCTCATGTGACTCACAAACATGAGGTTGGAGTTAAAGCGCCCTCTGCTGGCACTCTGTCCACATAACTGATGTTCTCAGCACCTCATTTCAGTTCATTCATCTAACATCGATTGAAGATTTCATAAGGTCATATCGGTGTTGTAGTGTATGTACCGTATGTTACACAGTAGGACTCAAATCATCATTGTGCTGGTTGGGAAATAAAATCATATTACAAATATGTATTGGTCATTTTCACACAAAAACCGATTCGATGGACCTGAAGTGGATAGATGTTCTCTTCCAGTTTCTCTTGGTTTTAAGTATTTAAAAGTTCACTCGAGCTACAGTCTGATGTCTGTTTCCGTCAGGATGCAAACGCTCAGCCGCGGCCCACCGCGCAGGATCTGGCCGGATTCTGGGATCTGCTGCAGCTGTCCATCGAGGACATCAGCATGAAGTTCGACGAGCTCCACCTCCTCAGGTCCAACGACTGGAAGATGTCTGAGACCCAGGACAAAAAGGTCCAACTCATGTACCTTTCCAACATCGTAACGCTTCCTTTTGCTTGTATAACCAATGTGAAGGTAGAATGAAGTTCTGGTTTCTGATTATACGTCAGTTTTTAGATCTAGAACTGTTCCCTTATTGGAGCTGCCATCCTTGTAATAAGGTCATGTGATGAAAATGTAGTGCGGCAGATGCTACTTGTATAAATTAGTAGGCATAAATAGTAATATACTGTGCAACTGTAGTGATACACTAGCATAATGCATTTAAATGTTAAGAATTCATATTAATTTAATATTTATTTGATAATTGATTTTATTTTATACATATATTTAATATAATGCACATTATTTTATACATGAGTTTTGTTAGTCTGTTTTTGTATTCTAAATGTATTTTATAAATTATTTAAAATTGAATGTTTATTTTATAAATGTATTTTATATTTATTTTATTTTAAGTAAATGTAATTTATATTTTAATGTTATAAGCCAGCATAGTGTATTTTAATAGTTAAAATTAATGTTAATGATTAAATGTAATATTTTTTATTATTTTTATTAGTAACTTAAATAACTTAATTCATTAAATATTTGCTTTATACATAATTTAATTTATATTCTATTTTATAAATAAATTGTTTAATATTTAGTATTTTTAATTTTTTTAATTAATGTATATTTAATTTTAGCATGGTGTATTTTAATAATTAAAATTAATATTACAGATTCAATTAATTTAATATTTATTATTTTTATTAATTTAATTAGTTTAATAGTTAAAGTAAGGATTAAATATGAATTATTGCAAAAATATAAATATATAAAACTATATATATATATATATATATATATATATATATATATATATATACCCATTTTATTTATTTATTTATTACTATTTTTTTTCTTTTGTAACTGAGGCTGCAGGATGATATTTATTGATTAATTATGAATTTTATTTAATAATTATTTTAATTGTTAAAAATTAATATTAATCATTGAATTTAATATTTCTTTTAAACAATTTAGAAATATTTAATTGTATATATTTTTTTTATTAGATCACAGTGTGTTTATATATATTTATTTATTTATTTATTTATTTTTTTAATATAATTAAATGTAATATTTAGCATTATAATCACATTTTAATTGTTAAATGATTGTCCTCAGGAGGAGAAGAAGTCCGCTCCAGCCCACACACCAAAGAAGACTGTAAAGGTAAAATCCAGCGGCGGGAAGGAGAAGAGCGGCGACTCGGTGGCCGACAAGCAGCGTCAGGAGGCCAGAAAGCGACTGATGGCGGCCAAGCGAGCCGTGTCCGAGCGGCAGAACTCTGCCACTGAGAGCGCCGAAAGCATCGAGATCTACGTCCCCGAGGCTCAGACGCGACTCTAATAAACCACAAAGTAACAAACTCCTCCCAATCCAAGAGACGCTTTCTTGCGCTCACGGACACGCTCACTCGTACAGAGCGCACCACGGTCGGATCTAAAGGTGAATGGCCGAAAACAACGAGCAAAAAAATACAATAAAAAGGCGAAAAATTGAATTTGAACGCTGCCGCAGAAGAACCTCCTGTTGACGTTTGTTTATATGGTTTCCCCTTGTTATAATTATAAATGTTATAAAAGTTAACTATCTCATGGAATATATCAAGACTTTGTCTGTAAATTGTGCTAATATCTCTGATGATGAAAAGACGTTCTTTACCGCGTCAGATCTCAGACCCTTTACACTCGTCACATGACCCGCTTCACACGTCACATGACCCACGGACAGCATGCACTCAGGATCCTGCACGTGTGCACTTGTCTTTCATCAACGCAGTCTTCCTGTTCTCACAAACACCTTTCTTTTCTTCGTCGGGAGCACGGACACGTGACTTTATCACGCGAAGCGTTTGAATGGCGTTACGTATGTGAATGTTTCACTGCATCTGGAGTTTTGATGGTACAAGAGATACTTGAAATCTGAAGCGAATCACCGTAGGAAGTTGTAGAGTAGCACAGGAAGCAGATTTTAGCACTCCACTAGTTTTGTTTTTCACATCACTTTTCACTCCAGTAAAATTTAATGCAGAAACGCATTTCAGCTTGATTTATTTTCCACGTCAAACAATCCATTTATATTAATAGGGTTGAAATATGACCACTCGACTTTGTTTTTATGATGAATGTTTTAAAACGTCAACAATGACTGTCCAGATTTTTGCTTGGACCAACTTCCTGTTTGTTTTGTAATAATATTATTATTATTATTATTATTATTATTATTAATATTATTTTAATTTTAAAGTTTTCAGTTGTGTTTTCTGTTGTCCATTCATTCCATGTGTTCTTCAGCACGGTTTCCTGATGCTACGGGTCAAGCGATGACCGTACAACCGTGTCTTTGTGAGACCAATTAGAGCCCTTTATTTGTGATCAACAATGTTTTTTTTTTTGTTTTTTTTTGTTTTTTTTTAATTATTATTTGACAGATATTAAAAACTTCCGTTACCCAAAACTCAGCTGATTTAGTTTGGAGAAGTTGTTTCATTGTCAGATTTCCACACATTGAGCCCAAAAGTGTCACAGTATTTACTCTTTTCAGTATGTTAACCAACAGATGGTTTACTTATAGTTAACTGTGCATATTAAACTAGGTTAAAATGTTTTTAACACACGTCACCTTTCAGCTCTTGGAGAATCACTGCCGGTTTGTTCATGTGCCAGTTTGATATAATCCTGATCTATGAGGCCATCAGTTCACAGAAAATTGTTTAAATGGTGAGTGAATCGGATTATGCAGGAGATTTAATGGCACTTTTATTTATAATTTTTACAGAGTTTGTATTCCATTATAAGCATTAAGTGCATCAGATCTGAAGGACAAAGTCTTGTACTTGTTATAAAGGAGCTAGAAGATCCCTGCTGGTCCACGTGAATGTTTCAGGAGCTTGATTCTCATGGTTGGTGTGGTGTGTGAAGTTCAAACTTGCTTTAACGTGAGTCATGTTCATTAAAGGTGCAGTAAGCAATTTCTGAGAAACTGTTGATATTTGAAATCACCAAAACAAACACGCCCCTACCCAAACTTGATAGCTCCTCCCCCAAATTCACAAATGCGCTATGCAGCACAGGCACCTCCCCCCTTCATAAGTGGACACGCCGCTTACTGCTGATTGGACTGAGCACCAGAACACACGTAGCCAATCCACTTTCAACAGCGTTTCTCAGAAATCACTTACTGCACCTTTAAATCTTCTATTTGTTCACATGATGATGATGAACAGTTACTCATTCTGAACACAAAGGATTCAGTTTACTTTAGATCTGGAGTTTAGCAGCCTCTCCCTTCCTCTCGAAACAGGCAGTTATAATTATATAGTGTATCTTATTTTTTGTGGAAACTGTGATACTCTACCATTCAAAAGTTTGGGGTGAATAAGATTTAAAAAACATTAAATTGATCAAAAGTGATAACAGTAAAAACATTTATAATGTTACAAAAGATTTCTATTTCAAATAAATGCTGTTCATTTGAACTTTCTGTTCATCAAAGAATCCTGAAAAAGTAACATTGTGAAACATATCACGGTTTTATTAAGCAGAAAACTTGTGAAATGTTTCTTGAGCAGCAAATCATCATATTAGAATGATTTCTGAAGGATCATGTGACACTGAAGACTGGAGTAATGATGCTGAAAATTCAGCTTTGATCACAGGAATAAATTGCATTCACATAGAAAAGATATTTTTAATAACAGGCCTAATAATAATTCACAATCTTACTGTTTTTACTGTATTTTTGATCAAATAAATGCAGCCTTGGTGAGCAAAAGAGATTTCAAAAACGAATGAGGGTGAGTTAAAGATGACCGTTTTGTGGGAATGTTTACATGCACTGATATTCCTCAATCCGAATAAATCCAATGCAGTTGTAGAATCTGAAAGTTCTGTTTATATGTACCATAAACTGAAGTCCATTTCAAGCATTCGTTTGCATCTGTTCAAACAAAATTTCAGCGGATATGCGAGCATAAATTTTTTTTGCCTCGATCATATATGTATGAAAATATGTCTGAAGTTTTTTTTTTTTTCCTTTAAAGTAATATGTAAATAACATACGAACCACCGCACTAATTTTGAATCCGATTGAGAAATTAGTTTGGTGTACAACCAGGCCTAAAACTAACTTTTTGCCACACCTTCCAATGTCCGATGACTTAAGAAAATTTACCTGCCATAAATATTTTTTACCAGCCATGAAACTGTTTTTTGCAAAAACAGGCAGTTATGACACCAAAATTTTAGATACCAGTGAAAATTCACAATTTTCAGGTACAGAAATTTAATAAAGTAATCAAATGTAAAATAACACTGCATAGTCTTCATTGAATAGATAAAACACAGATTAATCCTTATTAAAGTTACAGAACTTAGTCAAGAGCAGTGAGTAATTTTTCTTTGTCTTTTGTTGTTTTATTAACATTAAGGACAGACGATAGCAGGCGTTTATTAGGCTGCTGTCACTTTAAGAGCTGCACAGATCCAATATACTGATACACATGCGTTTTCTTAACTGTTTATGTTCACTTGAGACTACACTTAACTATGTTTACAAGGATACTTGCCAATACGGTCATTTTCAAGCACAAGAAGACGGTTCAATTCAGTATTCGCGCAGCTTTCTGGGCGCACAGAAAACTTCCCACACAGCGAGTAACGAATAGAGTTTTGTTTTGAGTCTTCTTGTGCTTGAATATTTAAATTGGCAAGGCTTAAACTTTCGTGATGACACAACATTGGCCCAAGTGTCGTTCACGTTCTCACAACATTGCATTGCTAGAATTAATAAAAACATTACCGGCCAATGGCGATTGAGACCGCTTCATATACTCACCAATACCGATTTTTACTCGCATTTGGTGCTTGGCGAGTGTTAATTTTAGACCCTGAGTACAAGGCTAATATTTTCATTTTTAACAGATTGTATAAGATCTATACATCACAGCTTTTAATCGGATCGAAATTTCGGGTTGATCGAGGTACGTGTTTACATAAAGAGTTTTCAGTCCGACTGAGCTGTCAAACTGATTTGAATGGATTGTTAGATTGCATGTAAACCAAAGGTATGTGCATCTTTTATGGAATATAATAATTACCATAAAGCCAAATGATGATTTGTTCATTTCTAATTCAAAATTCAATTCTTGACCTATTTTTGGTGGTAAAAAAAAACACCAAAATAAAAATCCCAGTCTACTGCAGGCACAGAATGCATTTGAGGCAAAAATAAATCATAATCATAGTCAGAGCAGATATTTAAACATGTATTTCTTACATTTAACCTCCAACTGTTTACCAGAACACATAAACTAGGCTTAGTCAATGCAATTCCAACCTACAAACTAATTACTGATCACGGTAAACTGATTTTAGCACTAGTCAAAGTTCAACTGGAAAACTGTAAGTTTTTATGCTGCCTTCACGTGTTATCAGAAATTTGATAATTCCCACTTCTAAAGTTGTGATTACGATCTCAACTTTCGAAATGGGAGGGCGTTTATGTGCAATTTTTACGTAGTAGACTCGTATTTACGATAATTCCGAGAGCACGTGAAGGCAGCATTAGTCTTTGTTCATGGTGATTGGTAAATATTATTAAACATGATTATTAAACATGATAATATTTGTTAAGCGGAGTTGAACTATTCACATTCAGATTGTATATTGACTTTTTTATTATCTGACCACAGTTCTTTTTTTAGCGTGACATTTTGACAGATGGGAATGATTGGCTTAATAAATTTCTGGACCACTCACAGCTCAGAATGCTCGGATTCATCAAACATTTTACACAGTTGACTCGCAATAAAGTAGCATCTAATGTCACTGTTTGTTATAGATGAGAAGTGTTTTCTCAATTGTCCAATCGTTGACTTCACATTCTTCTTGTTCATCATGTTTTTCCGTTCTCAAGTTTCCTCACCTGCTTTTCCAACAGATACTGGTATTCAGCACAAATTTCTGATCTCTGCATGTGAGCAATATCAGAGTCTTCAAACCTTTGTGTTCCGGTGGAAGGATTGATTATTTGCTTTTGATTGAGTATCAATGAACTCAAACCCATCGAATCTTAATAGGGCTAAACTGGACTGACACTTATGGACTTTCAATGGACATCTCGCCTGCCTTTGTATATTTTTATTTATTTTATTATTATTGTGTGTGTCAGATGCTAATGGACACAAATCAAATGTATTTCACATTGTCATGTTGTTCTTATGATAACTTTGGAGAGAAATATTGTAGACGGAGAGGGCCGATATGGACGCTTTCATGCACGTCATCTTGTATTTGTTCAAGCGAATCACCAGGGTTAAATGAACTCTTTTAGTGGTAAATGGCACTTTCCATTAATAGGCTGCAAATTTGTGTTTAATTGTCAGTTAGTTTCAAAATACAGATATGTTGAATTCAATAGGCTTTAGATAAAATATACATTTTAATGACCTTATTTTTTTTATTTAATATTTAACAGTGTAGCCAAAATTATTTCATGAAAAAAACTATAATATATATATATATATATATACACACACACACACACATACATATACACATATATGTGCTGTAAAATCGATTAATCGCGATTAATCATACTCATAGGTACTGTCAAACGATTAATTGCAATTAATCATACATACACGCATATGTGCTGTAAACGCGATTAATCGCGATTAATCATACATACACACAAGTGCTGTCAAATCGATTAGTCATGAGTAATCATACATACTAACACATATAAGTGCTGTCAAATCAATTAATCATGATCAATCCTACATACGCACGCATATAAGTGCCGTCAAATCAATTAATCATGATTAATCATACGTACGCACGCATATAAGTGTTGTCAAATCGATTAATCATGAGTAATCATACATACTAACACATATAAGTGCTGTCAAATCAATTAATCATGAGTAATCATACATGCGCACGCATATAAGTGCTGTCAAATCAATTAATCAAGAGTAATCATACATACACAAGTGCTGCCAAATCGATTAATCTCAATTAATCATACACGCATATATATTTACAAACTTTTATGTTAGCTGTGCTTAATCGCAATTAGTCATGCATACACACATAAGTGCTGTCAAAACGATTAATCATAAACGCATATAAGTGCTGTCAAATCAATTAATCACGATTAATCATAAATACACACATGTGCCGCAAAATCGATTAATCATGATTAATTGTAAATACACGTGATGCAAAATCGATTAATCACGATTAATCTCACACACGTGCTGTTAAAATCGATTAATAAATCACGATTAATCGATCTGGCAGCACTTACGTGTGCTTAATCATACACATATATTTACAAACTTTTATGTTTTTATGTGATTAATCGATTTGACAGCACTAATATATATATATATACACAGTTTTTCAAATATTTCAAACCTCATATAGAATTAATAGAAAATTGTAGTTTGTCAGTATGAGCATAGACAAAATTACTTCATTAAAGATTTAAGCATTTTTCATACCCTTTTTGTGGAAAGTGCCAAAATACGATTAACTAGAATTCAGTTTGTTTAACACTGGTGAATTTCTCTGTGTGGTTTGGTTCTGTTTTTGAGCACCGGTATAATAATGAACACATGAAATCTGATCTTGGATCAGTAAATTCAATATGCATAAAAGGTCCAAATCCCATCCTTACATCTCCAGAGTCCAGAGAAAGAGAGATTTACTATAGATATCTATCAGTGATGGTTATTATTTTTCAGAACTGACATGTTTTAAAGTAATATAGATATACAATGTTACACTCTGTAGATTGTAGGATTGTTGTGGGAACATTTCTTTTACAATCAAAATAAAGTTTTATTTAACAAGAACAGCAGAACAATGGATAGAGTATTGTTCTTTGAGCTCCATTGGGTGACATTGCTTTTATACTGTTTATGTTCATTTTTTATTGTTCAGCACTATAAAAAATTATATGATAAATAAGTCATGACAACATAATGTTTTTCCATTACTTTAATTCATCAAAATAATTTAACCAATTGCAACTTCGTTTTTTAAGTTATACAAGATTAAACTATAGGCAAGATTTAAAAAAAAAAACATGTTTAAATGACTTGTAGAGCCAATTTGATTATACTTCAAAAGTTCAGTTTCTGCCTTACATTTTTAAGTTTAATTTTTTTTGAGTTTTGAGTCCATCTCATGAAATCTTGGCTCCTATTTCACCAATTTTGGTGTAAAATCTTATCTGAATTTTTAAAAGCTGGATCAACCTATTTATCTTGTGTTGAATTTTGCATGATGCAGCAAAACTTCTAAACAGTTAAGAAAGTGGAAAAATATTTTAAATATAACAAATAACAAATAATGATTCATTCAGATTCTTATAGAACTTATTCTGAAATATACAAACTTTATTCTCAATAGATAAATTCAGAAAAAAAAATGATATTGTGGAGATTAGGCTTTTTGATATCTTCTTGATAACTTCATATCTTTATCTTCATGTTAAGGACTGTTTTCATCTTCTGTAGATTCAGTCTGATAACTTACACAAGGTGATTTTATCTGGAGAGACAAAGAAAGAAAACAGGTCAAATACTGGATCTTGATGTTGTGAAGTATGTTTGCCCGTGCAAAACTCGCTGCCAAAATGTGAAATATATGATAGTTGTTTCTAGTGCATTGCAATGTGGTTTCTTATAGAGTGTTGCAGGGATGACATCAAAGACTAAGGACCACTTCACACAGAACTTTTAGTGATTAAAGTGTTGGGGGTGTAACGCGAGTTAAGAAATCAGATTACTTTTTTCAAGTAACTAGTAAAGTCACGCATTACTTTTAAATTTACAACAAAATATCTGAATTACTTTTTCAAATAAGTAACACATTTTCCCATTTATTGACTGACAGTTCTCCTGTCCCCATGTTGAGAGAAATCGAGAGTAAGTGCAGAGGTGTTGTGTGTGAACATGATGGTTATTGTAGTTCTAGACTAAATGTGAACATGCATTTACTCATCTCACTTGCACAAAAACAGATTCAATATTCCTCAAAATGAATCAAAATGCAAACTCAGGAAGCTGCAATGATTAAATGTGTTAAATTACACAAATATACTTTATGTATTTAATCTCACTTTATTGTTTTTGCTGCTGACCTCTGATGGTCTGATTCAACCATACTATTAAGCAATATTGAGTTAAACATCACAATTGTTTAATTTTTTGTTTTTATTGTTGAAGTAAAAGTGGTTTGTTTGAGCTGCGCCCTCTACTGTACAGGCGTGATTTTGCATTTCCTTCAGCCTGAGGCTTATTCATTTCACTTTTGGTGTGAAAGAGCCTTTACATTTGTGAAAAACAGAACTTTTTTGTTTATAAAAAAAAAAAAACAAGCAAGCCCAGCCCAGATGAGAAAAAGTAACGCAAAAGTAATATAATGCATTACTTTCCATAAAAAGTAACTAACGCAATTAGTTACTTTTTAAACGGAGTAACGCAATATTGTAATGCATTACTTTTAAAAGTAACTTTCCCCAACACTTGTGGTCAGTAGAACGAAAGAAAGCGTAACACTTTAAGATATGGCAAGCCAAAAGGATCGTAATTACGCTGTAGATGAATCGCGTTTACATCAAAACGTTTAAGATGGTTTTGCCGCCATCAAATCAGTCCTCATTCCAAATGCCGTAAAAAGCGTACGCAATTCATTTTAGTGTTTGTGAAAAGACCTGCTTTTTACGCCGTTTGGTTTGCCATGAGACTGCATAAAAAATGCTGTTTTAATTGCACAACAGTGTGCGTTATTTACAGCGTTTTCCATGTAGTATGATGAGCCACGCACTCTAATTTCCACAACCAGTAAGTTTGAACTGTTCTCACCCAATCAATGATGGCCTGAGTCAGACCAGACCAATTTAACGTTGATCGTTAAGTATATGGTGTTTTTACCAATTGGTGCGCGTTTTTTACAGCGTTTGGAATGAGGAGGGCGCATTTTGACCGTCTTAAATGGTGTCAAATAAGCCATTTTGGATGTAAACGTGATTCATCTTTACCGTAATTCTGACCCTTTTGGCTTGCCATATAAAGCCCAAGTTATGTTTACCACAGACCTTATTTTACTCATATATTGAAAACCCCCATTATAAAAACCCATAGGAACCACTGGCAAATTATTCTTCCAGGTTTTGACGTTGTCTCAAGTGACAAGACTGAACTATTGGATCATCAATATCAGTAGATATTAAGGATCTGCACACACATAATAAAATGCTGAATGAGTCCAGCTGCTGGTTTTTACATGTCATCCTTGTCTTTGGCGCCGTGTTTGAGGATGCGAGTGAACTCTACGTAGTTGAAGTTTCCTTTCTTGTCGATTGGTGCCTCACGGAAGAGCTCATCCACTTCTTCATCTGTGAAACGATCGCCCATGGTGGTCAGCAGCTCTCGAAGATGATCCTCATGTATGAAACCTGTTAGAGACGGCAGATTATAATGTATTATCGTCATTTTAAACTGTAAAACTCAATCCTGTAACCTTTATGAGGGAATAATTATACCCCAACATATATTAAAATGTATTAATTTGGCTTGAGATGGTGCAATGCAGTTTATTAACACTTGAACACATTATTTGTCTGATAGATTAAAGTCCTCGCTGTACCAGAAGCATCTTCGTCGAAGCATGTGAAGGCGTTTCGAATGACGTCTTCAGGGTCGGTTCCGTTCAGACGTTCTCCAAACATGGTGAGGAACATGGTGAAGTTGATGGGACCTGGAGCTTCACTCATCATTCCCTCCAGGTACTCGTCAGACGGGTTCTTCCCTGCATCAAACAATCACATCAATAAACCCTCTGATGCACACACTAAACCTGCTCTTCACATCAACTTCACTGTCCTGGTCTACGTTTCATTTGTGTTGGTGAATCCATTCCAGTGCAGTTGGTGATAAATTATTGATATTTTGCATGTTATTTGGCCTGCAAAAAATTACTGCAAAAAGACATTATTAGATGATCTCAGATATTAGATGATTATTAGATGACCTCATCTTACATAAGGTCATATTTCAGCCCAAAACCAAGAGAAAAACAATGCCTATTTTTAAAAATAAATGAATGAAATATTTAGGCAAAAAATATATATTTTTTATTGAATTAACCTTGCAAACCAGTGAGCAGCAATTATCAATTATCATTATTTAAGGCCTTTAAGCACATGTGTAAAAAGGTATTATGTTTTATTTAGCGAGCCTGTAACCATCTGTATGGAAAAGACCATTTACATCCAGTTCAGGTAATTTACTAAGGAAATATATTGTTTTTAAAGATTTTTAACTGTTATAGTACCACTTATCTCCCGAGCTCCATAAAAGTATGCATGATTATTTAGAGTCATACGCCACATGTGCTCACCTAATTTCGTGAAGTTCAGAGTTTTCTTCTAGGGATTATAGACCTTAAGCGCCAGAGAAACAATTCTTTATAATTTTGTCTTTGAACTTCTGTTTTTGCGGTAGCTCTGTATATTTCTATGGCATCGCTGTTCTAAGAGTAATTAGCTGGTAAAGTGGATTTACTTATTGTAGAGTTAACGAAAGTTATCATGAGCATTGTAATATTTAAAGCAGATGTCTTAACAAATGTCAGTAGATTTCATTCATAAATCCGTAAGATCTTACCTTCATGCTGTGGAAATACAAACCGGAAGACAGAACACAATGAGCGCAAAAGGGGCGGGGCTACATAAGGTCTATATGTTTTTGTGTACCATTGGCCACGCCCATTTTCTAAATTACCCTGTTATAGCTATAGAACGTCACTACCAAACACCTTTTTTATGCAATTAAGCAAACTTTTTTGGGTGTTATTCCAAAAATTTAGTTTTTATACAACTGTTCAGAACTGTGCTAGCTAACCATATGCTGATTAGCATCTTTGAGCTAGGCACTACCGAAACAGTCACGACCGAAACATGCGGTGAACTTTCGGTTGTGACATCATTGTTTTTTGGGGGTTATTTGATAAAATGTATTTTTTTTCTGTGTACAACTGTTCAGAACTGTGCTAGCTAACCATGTGCTGATTAGCATCTTTGAGCTAGGCTCAAAAATATCTAAAATTGTCACTACCGAAACACGTTTCAGTCATGACTGTTTTGGTAGTGACATCATTGTTTTGGTAGTGGCAAAAGGAAACACAAAATCATTTATTTGGGGAAAATAAACAAAATTTTAGTACAGTTATGAAAATCATTAGAATTTTAGTATGTTTTATTATGAAAATCATTAGTGTTTTAGTATGTGAGTTGAAATTCTGTAATGTGACTTGGTCGCTACCAACACATTACTGTCACTACCGAAAACGTGCAGTCACGACCGAAACATGGGATGTTTTGTCAAAAATAAAGTATATTGAATTATCAACTAAGATGTTATGATAGTGTTTGGTTCAAAGTATATTCAAACTAATGAATCCTTAACTTTGAAATCAGTATGATAAACTTTGTGCCTTTTACAAATAAAGATTGGATTCAAAATACAACAAATGTTTCGGTAGGGACAAATTTGGGGCGAGGAAAAATATTCCAAAACTTTCTGAAAATACAATATGAAAATTAACTGCACAATTACTAGAAATGTGTGCCTTGGATATTATACAATTTGCATACATAGAAAATTTGTGGAAAAAAACATTTTTTTAATACGTTTCCAACTCTGTCTTTGAACCAGTTCTGTAGAATGGCCCATATATATTACCAAGAGAAGCCAACATGTCGTGTAGATCCTCCTTATCGATGAAGCCGTCTCTATTCTGATCGATCATATTAAAGGCCTCCTTGAACTCCTGGATCTGTGATTGGTCGAACATGGCGAAGACGTTGGAAGTGGCCCTCTGCGGGCGCTTCTTTGTGGTCTTTCCCTTGGCACGCTTGGCCGCAGACATTTTGACCGCAGGGTTTGGTTCTGCAGAAGGAAGAGATAAGAGATTAAATTCATTAGAGTCGACTTATCGCAGTCTGGAGGAAAATTCACAATGCAATAGAGCCATCGACTCAAGTATGGTGGATGAAGTATGTTTTCAATCTCTTTCAGTGTATGAAATTGCACGAAAAAAAAAAAAACACAATACATGCATCCAGTCTTATATCATAAGAGTTAGAAGGACATTTGATGCAGTCAACATGAATTTTCAGCGGCATCCTGCGGTGTGACATGCTATAATTCATCTAAAACTATTAATTCTTCTATTAGTATGGAATATTGTACTGAAAACAATTCATTTATCACACCACAGGACCAATTAAATCAACCCAGTAAAGACTGAAAATAATGACACTTTACAAAACCTGAGATATACTTTCACTTATGTACATTTGAACCCAAAATGTTGAATTATAAAACGTGTATAATTTCAGACTATACAAATTTCAAATGTAAAACATCCTATTAAATTACTGTGTTGAAACTATGATACATGTTCTCTGCTAGCACTTATCAGAGGTTCAGACTGAAACTGTATTATATCTGTTAACCATTAACAAAACCAACAACGGTTAAATGTTCTTAAAGTAGGTGTACCTTGTTTTCCTGTTGAAAAAGGTGGAGACAAGCTGTGTGCGTTGGATCTGTTCGTCTGCTGGGCTGAAGGGAAGTTTGTTTGGTTTTTCAGGCTTTTCTCCACACCTCCCTGTTCCTGAACGGCCAATAAGGTCAGCCTCCCGTCTGGAGCCTTTAGCCATACAAGGCAAAGGAATCTGAGAGCCGCAGATCTCACATATCCTGAGAAACAGCAGAGCGTTTTCACAATGGCTCGGGTCTGGCCAGAAGGAGGCCTTATTTAGCAAATAAATGACTTGGTGTGCAGCACAAAAGAAACATTTCCTTTGGCAGTCAGTGCAGATGAAGACCAGCGCAGGGCAGCTTTCGAAAGTCATTTCGGGGCCTGCTGAGGGATTTGCATTATAGGAAAAAAGATGCAAATTTATGAGCTGCTGGCTTGGTTACAGAGATATATCTTCATTACCACTCTTCTTCTTCTTCTTCTTCTCAAATATGTATATACACAAATGAATGGATTTTATCATTCACAGGAAAATTCAGAGCTATAAAAATGTTCCCACTGCAAGCAGTCTATTGTTTTAAAAAGTAAGTAATAGATAAAAACAATGTGCACAAAGCTAATGCATAAATTGCATAAATAAAACAACTATGACTGGATAATGTTAGAAAAGGTATTTTCCATATTTGTGCATAAGCATAATTTTTGGTAAGAAGCCAATATAAGTCTATACACCAATGTTCATGCTATTGTCTTTTTAAATCTGCTTTACAGTAGAATTGAACTCATTGAATCATTATTTTTCCTGTTTATCACTGTAAAGCTGCTTTGAAAAAAGTGCTAGCCTATATTAATAAATGTGGCTTGATTTGACTTGACAATGTCTTTATTATATTAGACTAAACAACATGATAGCCTACTCAATATACAACAAATATTATTCATAAAACCTAAGGTTTTAGATGTTTTAATTTAACAAAATAATCAATATACCATCATTAACCGCTAGATATTTAACCGCTTCACTGGCGCCTCACACTTTCTGATTGATGTTAAGTGTATCCAATCAGATTAGCGCAATAAACCCCGCCCCCAGCGTCTTCATCACAGTGATTGGTTCAGACCGTTGAGCGGCAAAATTTACTATGCTGCGCCCCAATTCGCATACTATCCGTCCTAAATAGTATTCGAAATAAGAATTAGTATGTCCCAAATCGTAGTATGTTGAAATGAGTATTCAAAGATACCCGGATGGTCTACTTTTTCCGGTTAGAATTCGAAGTGTGGATCCGTGCACACTCTAACGGCTAATATTGCCCATAACACATTGTGCTGTGGACGAGGATTCGATCAGAACTACAAATACGAATAAAAAGTGTTAAAAAACTACAAACATGTCGGATGTGCGAGACCGATAAAGGGGCTTTATTGATTAATAATCAGTATCTAACATGACGAAAATATATTTAATAAATGTTATCCACATTATATTTCATCTGCAACAGCATTTTGAACTTTTATAACGATGCGTTTGGTCATTAACTTTTAAATGCATCATTATGCAAAGATGAGGAGAGTTCTCTGCATGAAAGACCTATGACTGGCAGATAAACGTGCGACTACATTTCTCTCCGAAACGGTAGGAAATTAAATTGAATTGAATGTGGAGGATTTTAACTGTGACAAGATGATTGACAGGGTAGTTTAAACAGTTACAGGTTGCGTAACTAACGTCTGTTAAAGACGCAATTATGACGAGGTGGTATGTCCCAAAGCTTGCATACTCTTCTGCTACACACTTCTTTACAAAAACAGTACATACTTTTAGGACGTAGTATAAGTAGGCGAATTTGGGACGCAGCACTAGTCACACAGACGTTCTTCCTGCAGAGGGCGCTTTACGGCTCTCCGATCTGAAAGCTCATCTCATGATTGAATCCTCATTCTTGTCTTACTGGAGACATTTGTAAACCAAAACTTAAATAATAATAATAATAATAATAAAACATTAATTTCGTTTATTTATACCTGACATACAAATAAAAATGCTCACCATTCTTAACTACAAAATTATTTTTAAAAGCCTCATCTAGTTAATCAGCGCTGTGAAAAGTAACTTATATCACGAGACGTTTTTTTCCCCCAGAAGCGTTGTGGACATTTTTGTGCAGCTGAATAATGATACTGAAAAACATTAATATTATCGAATTAAAACACACACACACACACACACACACACACACACACACACACACACACACAATGAAATGTAAAGATAAAAGAGTTATTTTTACACCCATCTTGCCTGGCCAATCACAGACAAGATCCGTGCCGCTAACCCCGCCCATTCTGTCACTCAGTCTGTGCTAATGGCCGTTCTAGCGTTTAATCTTCTTCTATGGGTTGGATCTTGTGCCGTGGGCATCTCCAGACACAAACACTTCCTGAAACGCAGCGGTCACATCAAATTTTCTCTGTTCCAGAGCTTTTAAAGGAAAAACATTTTTAACTGAGTTTGAATGGAAAATGGACAGTGCGTTTGCGTTTTCCCCGATGCAGGGTGAGTAAATCCAGCTTTGTTTTTAATCACTCTCGGAGACTAATAAAGCAGCAGATTTGAAATGATGCCAGGCCGTTAATGATCTAATCTCGAGTCGTGTAATACCTGCGCAGGTGGACTAACCTCTAATGACCTCTGATGACCTGTGCTGACCCTCACACCTCGCCTTCAAGATCGTCAGTCTGCATATAAAGTCATGGACAGTACAAATGACAGCAAGAAGGCGGAGCCCAGAGTCAATGAGAAGAAATGCTGTGAGCTATTACTATTATTATTTGTGCTAATTTTAGTACCTTATGTCTTCTTCATATGCTCAATTGTGGATCAACCTTTGTGGGGATTCAAACTGGTAACCTTTTGGCCACTAGATGTTATAATGAATGAAAACTTCACAAAAATGAATCATAAATGCTTGTTAGAGTGTATTGATGTGGTTATGATAGTAAAAACTAAATGTATATCCTTGTATAGTATGTAAAGAGCCCTTGTTTTAGTTGGCAGTGGTTGGGATGGCCGTCTGGGAACTTTGCAATTGCACTTTAAGACTAGCTATAGTTTAACAAAATGAGCCCCTCATTCAAACCCAGAGCAGAGAGTTGAGCTTTAACATGTTCGTTCAAGCTGAAAGAGAATCTAAATCAGATTGGAATTTGAGCTTTGGGTCCAGACAGTGTTTTTATGGAATGTAAATCCCAGTTGGATGGCGTGTCGGGTCCTGTTTCTACAGAGTAATATATTGATGAATAGTCAAGAAGAATATCTTAAAGACTTGGTGTACGGCCAGTAAGCATTGCAACCACCTAACAACCACCCTGAACGCCCTTGTGATCATACTGAACTCCTTAGTAACCCTATAGCAACACTATCATCATGATACAGCTCTGCTCACAATTTCTTCATAAAATTTAAATATATAATTGATTATTGTTAGCTAAAACTATTAAAAATAGATTTTGCTAATTGAAATAAAGCTGAAATAAAATACAAATATTAGATGAAAAACTAAAACTGAAGTTAAACAAAAATTAAGTTGAAGTACTAAAATGACTAAAACTGAAATAAAAATTAAAGCTAAAAACAATAAAAATGACAAAAGCACATAACAAAATGAAAAGTGAAAATATAAAAATAAAAGCTCATTCAAAATGTTAAATAATACTATTATAGGATATACTGTAAATAATACTAAAATAACACTGATTTGCAGAAATTTGCAAAAAATGATGTTCTTCCTCAGTATTTTTGTCTTGTTTTTTCAGTATAAATATCTAAACATTCTTAAATCAAGATACATTTACTTAAAAAGCAAAATGACTTAAAATATTAGGTCTTATTTTATGAAAAATGCATCAAAACTAAGTGAGTTTATGCTTAAAACAAGACAAAAATCTGCCAGTGGGGTCAGAAAAATAAACTTAATTCAAAGGGAAAACGTGATTATTTTTCTGACACCATTGGCAGATTTTTGTCTTGTTTTAAGCATAAACTCAGTTAGTTTTGATGCATTTTTCATAAAATAAGACCTAATATTTTAAGTCATTTTGCTTCTCAAGTAAATGTATCATGATTTGAGAATGTTTCTAGAAACTAGACAAAAATACTGAGTTGGAAATTCATTTTTTGCAGTGTTGCTGTTTCATTCTCAGAAACACAAGCCTCGAGCTACTCTAATGCATAATTGATAAGGCAATAATGTCAATAACTTTAGCAGCATATGAAAGCTTAGTGCCTTCAGTCCTGGTGAAATCCTCATGAACGTCACAGTTGAGAGCCATCATAATATAAGTATTATGAGTATAAATATGGTGACCAGAACAGAACGTTCATCTGATGTCATCATACTGGTTTGTGCTGCACTGAGAAGAAAAATGTTGGAAGTAAATCATGTGTGTTTGTTTTGTTTTATAGCATGGGCGTCGTACATGACCAACTCGCCCACTGTGATCGTATTGATCGGCCTTCCCGCCAGAGGAAAGACGTACATATCGAAGAAGCTGACGCGCTACCTCAACTGGATCGGGGTTCCTACGAAAGGTGAGAGTTTGAGTTTACAGAATAGTGCTTATTCAATTCCAGAGTTCATCATACTTCTGCCAACGAAATATAATTATTCCTGGGAGTTGATACACCAAAATGATTTCTTAAATTGAACCAGGATGCATTAAAAATCTGAATTCCAATTTTATTTGAAAAAATTAAAAAAAAAAAAAAATCAGTTATTTTGAAAAAAATCTGTTATTTTATCAGCTTTTTTAATTCATTTTAATTATTATGGGATTCCAACTGTCATGGGAAACTAATGGAAAAAATATCAGGGAATTTTAAAATATAATTTTTTTGCCGAGCTCTAAAAAAATTCAATCATCTTGAAATGACTCTTTATCCAAAAATAATGACCTGCTGAAGAATTCAAGTAAAGTTATGAAAATTAGTTGTTCAAAAGATGCAGGATCCTTAATTTAACATTTCTAACATTTGTACTGTATATATTAAATATTATACTAGCTTTAAGGCCCGTTCACACCAAGGATGATAACTAACGATATGTAAAAGAATAGCAGTTCACACCACAACTATAACAATAACAGCACAGAGAAACAATATCGCTGGAATTACTTTCAGAATTATTTTTTCCAGCTGATGAACCATAAAAACATTGACAGCCAATCCTGCTTCAAGAGCTTGAGCATTTAAAGTGACATTATAATATAACTGCAGCGTGTGCATTCGCAGAACAATATCGCTGGACACTAATATAGTTATTGTTATAATTATCTTTATAGTTTTCGTTCTTGGTGTGAACGGGACTTTACTCCGAAGTTTCCAAAAAGACTGTTGCTTTTCCTGTGTGTTCGTAACAGTTTTGTGTCTCTGTCAGTTTTCAACCTGGGCGTTTATAGACGTGAGGCGGTACAGTCCTACAAGTCTTACGATTTCTTCCGTCACGACAATGAAGAGGCCATGAAAATCAGGAAGTAAGTATCCACACCGTTCTGTGTACAGTTTAAACACAGCATGCACCCAGCCGAACATTACACAAAGACCTTTCTGCTGCAAAATCACTCGCCTGAAGCAATTTCAGGAAGTGTACAGGGGAGGAAGTTTTGAGTTGTACTACTGTATGTGACATACTTTGTTGTAATATTCACATCAAACTATGTTTGGGGACCTTTTATGCCTTTTTCAAAGTCTTGATTTTGTTTTTGGGCTCTACTAGAATAGGTTTTCACGCTTGAATGTTCAAAAAGATTTGACAATGAGCATGTTTACATGCACATCAATACGCTGATAACTCACAAAAATTAGCTTATTGAAATAACTGGTTTAAATGCAAACCAGTAACCTGGTAATGCAATTAAACTGTTTTTACAAGACTTAATTAAAGGGGTCCTCGATTATGATTTCACTTTTTTAGCTTTAGTTAGTGTGTAATGTTGCTGTTTGAGCATAAACAACGTCTGCAAAGTTACGACGCTCAAAGTTCAATGCAAAGGGAGATATTTTCTTTTACAGAAATCGCTTTTTAAGGACTAAACGGCTGGTAGGGACTACAACAAGCTTCTTCCCGGGTTTGTGACATCACTAACCCTAAAATATACATAAACCCTGCCCCCGAGAACATGCAACAAAGGGGGCGAGGCCATGTTGGGCTGCTTTAGAGAAGAAGAAGAGTTGTTGTAGTAGAGTGTTGTTGCCATGCCATCATTTTACGCCGGACTGCTTCACAAATGAGGGTCAATTCAACACTGGATTTGCACAAAAGATTAACATGACGGCACATGCTAGTCGATGAGTTGAATCAACTCCACAGCAACTACATAAATTTATCCACTAACCATTCAGAAACGTCCAGTTTCATTGTACAAGTTGTAACTTCTTCCTGAGTCTCTCCATCAGTGTCGACTCCGGTTTGAACAATGTAAGGCTGAACACCGTTACTGACAATCCTCATTTTGGCTGCGTGAGATTCTCCAGCTTTGTTGTTGTTGAGCAACCGAAGCGTGAGCTGTTAAAGCTCCGCCCTCTTCTGGAAAGGGGGCCGGGAGCAGCAGCTCATTTGCATTTAAAGGGACACACACAAAAATGGCGTGTTTTTGCTCACACCCAAATAGAGGCAAATTTGACAAGCTATAATAAATGATCTGTGGGGTATTTTGAGCTGAAACTTCGCAGACACATTCTGGGGACACCAGAGACTTATATTACATCTAGTGAAAAGGGGCATAATAGGTCCCCTTTAATAAATCATGTCCCAGACCAGTAGACAGTGATGTCAAAACTTAACAATTTGTGAATCTGGCTCTGAGTATTCCATTTGTTATGTTAGTTGTGAAGCATTAAAAACAAAAGAGTGTTCCAACATGTCAGCGGGACTCATATTATCCTCTCATGCAGTTAGTAGATAGAGAGCAGAGACTGTGCTGAGAGTTGTGTTGACAGAGTTCAGCGATTTGGAGAAGAGAAACTTTCGGAATAATGTCACAGAGTTCATTCATGAAGTTGTGTGAACGACAAGGTGTTTACATGCTTGTTTATTGCAATTAAAATCAGCATACACCACATAGTTTAATGCGATTATGGTTACTACGATTATGAGCTTAGTTTGATTAAAGTATTGCGTTTCCATGAGGTAAAGTTTAATCGCAATATTGCCAAAACCTCATTATAATCGCATTGTGAAGGGCGCATGTAAACTCATATATAGAGAATAACTCTCGCTGGAGGGACTTTGTAACTTTGTGGACGTTTTTCATGCTCAAACAGCAACATTACACACTAAAGAAAGATGAACCTGAAAAAAAAAAAACATAATAGGTCCTCTTTAAATGATTTGACAAAAAGTGTTTCCTCAGATCGTTGCGTGTGAATTGAGTCAGCATCAGTCAGCATCATCTAATGATCCTGTTGAGTTTAATGTGATTATTGCAGTTCTGGTCTGATGATGTGTTTTCCTCTCAGACAGTGTGCCATCGTGGCTCTACAGGATGTGAAGTCGTATCTGAATGAGGAAGGAGGGCAGATCGCTGTAAGTTCTGCTCTTAGGACACATTTTATCTTTGGATTTCATATACTGGAACTAGAATTTTTCCATCTATTAGATCAAATATTATTCACATATATTGTTATTTGTGTTGCATAAATATGTAGTTGTTTCACAGTATTAGTGGCATCAGATCAGTGTTTTTATTGTTAACTACAACTAAAAAAACATTTTCGTTAATTGAAATAAACCTGAAATAATATAAAATATAAATATTAGATGAAAAACTATTTCAAATGATTAATATATACTACAATAGTATATAAATAATACTAAAATACCACTGCGCCAGATGACGATTAACATGATTGGATCGTCATGAATTAGATCAAATGTCTTTATCTTTTCTTTTCACTTTTGAACTTCACTTTTCTTCTTCATTTTTACCCAGTCTCTTTTATTCAGATAGTGTTTTAGTGATTTATAATGGATGCATGAAGTTAAATTTTAAAGGCTTTCAAGCATGAATGCATTTTGGATTAATTTGAGATGTTCTCTATTCTTCTGCTATCACATTTTCATCAGAAATGCTCAATTAATGTTTGCTGTCATTTTTGGACTATATTCTATATACCAGTCAAAAAAGAGCATATAAATCAATTAAATCAATGTCATTACATTTAATAAAATAATTATTTTTATGTTATCTAATGGCAGTTGTATCATAAACACATTACTATAATATTCTCATTATGACTGATGATTTATTTCTCATTGTGTGATGTGATCGTTTGTCTCTGGCAGGTTTTTGATGCCACAAACACAACCAGAGAGAGAAGGAACCTCATCCTGAGTTTTGCGCAGGGGAACTCATATAAGGTCAGAGCGTCCGTGAATATGAAATATTAGCAGTTGTTTGTAATATTGCAGTTGTCAGGTTACGCTGGAGAGAAACAGAACATGCAGAGATCAATAAAGCACTTCCTTCAGCTAAGTTTGGTCTTTATAAACCTGTATAGAAATGTTGGTACAGTCTTTGATGTAGGGCTGAGCGATAAACGATATCATATAGAGATCATGATAATATTTACGTCTTTAACGATGATAAGCTCTGGACATTTTTACTTGATATGGATTATCACACAGCAGAAATAAATGCGGCAACAGCCAGTCAGTGCATGTCGCTAATATGTGATTTCTGTGCGCGCCTGTGTGAATAAACAGCAAGGTTTTCGTCTGATACACAAACTCACACACATCATGTGACACTTGCGGTGTTTCCAGAGTCTGCTGTCTCAATATATGAGGACATGAACTTCATCTCCAGAGCTGCTCTGAGAGTCACTTCACAAGCTTTTCTCGGTTTCATTTGAGAAAACTACTGTCAAATCCACAATGTAACTAGGACTGAAAGATCTTCACGACAAACCGTCAAAATAAAAGTTTGGTTTAACTTTAAGAAATGATGACAGAAATAAATCACTACAGTATACTAAAATGTACTTCTCAAAGTAATAATAATGATATTATTATTTCTAAGTAATATCTTAAAACCAAAATATTTTTTCACCCATGTTTTAAACTTACACAGTTCTATTGTGCAGCATCTTATTTGACAAAAAAATAAAAATGCAGTGTTTTGTTGTAAATTAATTGTTATATTTTCATTTTATTATATTTTAAAAGCTTGATTAAATTGTTAAAGTTTATATAAATTTGATTTAATATAAACATTTCCTTCCCCATTAATGATAAATAAATATTGTGATAAATATCGATATTGTATGATATGGAAAAAAAATTAGTGATAAGATTATCGCCCAGCTCTATATTGATGTGGTTATTTTTGCTTTTGTTTCCAGGTGTTTTTTGTCGAGTCACTTTGTGACGACCCAGAAGTCATTGCTGCCAACATACTGGTGAGTGTCAATGCAGGAAATATTCATATACTGCCATTAATAGTAATACCTCATTAATCAATTATTCCACCATGTATTCATGTAAAGTATACATAAGCTATAATCTTGATGATAAAGTTGATATCAGTGGTCCGCAGGGATCGTGTGTCTGAGTCATACCATGGCATCGTTGTCATAACATTTCATTAATTTGGGAACAGGATGTGAAGGTTTCCAGTCCTGATTATCCTGAGAGACACAGAGAGAGCGTGATGGAGGATTTCCTGAAGAGAATCGAGTGCTACAAAGTCACATATCAGCCGTTAGACCCAGATGAACATGACAAGTAAGATTACATTTTCATTTCAAAAGTAGCTTTTGTTTTCATCCAGTTATTACTTTTCCAAAACATAATCTAGGAGCTGATTGATCTCTGAGGAGACTTTTGCTTTGGGCAGCTGTTTTCTTGTTTTTTGATCAAATTAAATTATTGCTTCTTTTTGTATTTTAAAATTTCAGGGAAACTATGTGATGATATTCATTTTCAGCATTTCATCTGTGACTTGAACACCGTCTATATCTTTTCTGTTGTTATGTCAGAAAGCCTCCAGCAGAGAGCAGTACAGTTTGCTGAGTTTATTTTATTAGCATGTGGTTTTGTTTAACGATAATAATATATCATAATTACCTGTAAATACTTTCTAGTAGATGAAGTTATGTTAAAATTATGTGGCTTTTCAAATATTTACTATTTTATTTACTCACCCTCAAATTGAATGAATTTCTTTTTTCTGCTGAACACAAAAGAAGATATTTTGAAGAATATGGGTAACCAAACAGTTGATGGACCCCATTGACTTCCATAGTATGGAAAAAAATTATGACAGAATTTTCATTTTTGGGTGAACTGTCTCTTTAAATACAACATCTTGAAAACTGTTCAAGTTTCAGTAATTTTGTTGTTTGTTTTTTTATATTTCTATTTAGTTTTCTCCTTTTTTCTGTATCAGTTTTCAATTTTAGTTCTTCAAATTGAACTCATTTTATTTCAGTTAAATGCCAAGGCAACATTTCTAAATTTTTTTAGTTAACAATAGCATTTTTGGCAGCAAATTTACAGATAGCACTGTAATCATATAATTTAATTTAAAGGCCTGTTCACACCAAGAATGATAACTATATTGGCATCCACAACAATGCATGATATTGTTCTGTTTATTATAAGCTCACTGCAGTTTTGTCGTCTGTCACTTTAAATGCTCAAGCTCTTTAAAGCAGGATGGATTCTGATTGGCTGTCAGTGTTTTTATTGTTCATCAGTTGCATTTTTAGCAGAAGCTTATATCCATGACTTACAAATGAATAAATCAATAGTATAATCTGCTATAACACCACCTATTTTTAGCAATCTTTGTGAAGTCATTTACCAAACAACATATCGAGTTTTCTGCTCTTTTATTAATTGGAGTGTACAGATCGCTCATAAACATGAACAGGCTACTTTATAAACAACAGAAGGGATTGTTGTAGGTAATTAAGTACAAGCTGATTTATAACGATTATATAACGTTGATTATGTTTTTCATTCGGCACGTTTTGTAGATAATTAAATGCAGAAACTGGACAATAATGATAAGACACAACTGGGTCATTCTGTGTCAAATCAACTAAATTTTGGATACCTCCCCAGCTCAAATTTTTGATTTTGTTAATATTTTTTCTGTAGAAAGACAAACATAAATAGTAATAAAAGCCAAAATATTAAATGTCACAGATGTATATTTACTGAGTAATCCACTATTTTGTAGAGGGGGGTCAAAATGACCATTTTCACCTGAAATTTGTACCCAATATACAGGGGTGTAAAAATGACTTTAGAAAGATGGCAGCATTATTATTTTATTTTTACACAGAGATTGGTAGGTCTATTAGTAAAATCTGTTGACTTTCACAATCTTTGTTTCATTATATGCCAACGGTGACCGTTCAAAAATGGCAAAAAAAGCACTTCGTGTTTTTTGCCTCAAGTTTGCATTCCTGTAACTCAAAAAGTATTAAAGATATCTTAATATCCTTTTTGATTTTGGTTCTTAACAAACATTTCTTGTGGTATCTTCATTTTAAAGACCCTCGATGGTTCAATCCCAAAGATATGGAGATCTTAAAGCGGCTCCGAGTAAATTGGTAAATTGTACACATTTTCAGTGGTCAAAAACCAAATGTGAGTCACTTTGCATACAGCGCCGGATACTCTAAAAGTATTTAAGATATCCTAATATCTTTCTAGATTCTCATTCTTAATAAACTTGCCTTTTGAAATCTTCATTTTCAAGGCTCTACATAGTTCAGTCCCACAGATATGGGGATCTCAAAGCAGCTCCATGATCAAATTGTTGAATTGTTGTATATCCCTAAATCATTAGGCCACAACCACATATTTAACAGTTTGATTAGTTTGTGGATCACGGATCTTTTTCGGCCTGTTTCAGGGACCTGTCCTTCATCCAGGTGATTAACGTGGGTCAGCGTTTCCTGGTGAACCGTGTTCAGGATTATATCCAGAGTAAGATCGTCTACTACCTCATGAATATTCACGTTCAGAAACACTCCATCTACCTCTGCCGCCACGGCGAGAGCCAACACAACCTCCAGGGCTGCATCGGCGGGGACTCGGAGCTCTCCACCAGAGGAAAAGAGGTATTCCTTTCATTTCACTTCATGGATGAGTAGAATACGGATCCTTTAAAGGATGTTTATTTTGTTATGCATCAAAACTGATAGTTATTTACAATGTGTGCATTTGGTAATTACTGTATGTATTTCATTGTGGGTTCCTGCAGGTCATTAAAAAGCCTTAAAATGAAAATATACAAATTTGGGGACTGAAAAACAGGAGTTGTGATACAGCTAATGCGATTATTAAACTTCAAAAGACGATGATTTAAATAAATAAATATGAGTGCTGCAAGTAAAAATACGGATAAATCTTTTATAATAAAAAATAAGAATTGTCAATTTTGATGGCTTATTAATGAACTACTCTTGATGAATTATGACAATGTTTACTTTATGGTTTTTATATTGTAATATGTCGTAGATGATTGTAAGTGCAAGTGTAAGGGCTTGTTTATTATTAAAAGTACCATATTATGCATAAAATCTTTTTACAATGGATATTATTGGTATTTTTGTTACATAATAAACTGTATCTGGCATTTAATTCACTGTAAATTCTTGTGGCCGCCTCGTCACAGTAAAGAAAGACTAGAACATTATTCATTATATAGATTTTACAACTATTGGCACAATAATCTATTTATTGCCTTTCTCTAAACACATTATTATTGTATCAGCAAAATCCAGTATCGATCGACTTCTAATTGGTATGTATTGATATTTTAGGACACAAACCAGTTTTAGTACATACTATATGTATATAATGAATAAAACATGTATTTTAAATTCGACATGAAACGTAAGTTGTGATAGTCTTTTCTTCTCTATTGTGACGTATAGAGTGGAAAGGCTTTGCAAACGAGAACAAATGTAGGGCTTGATTTTGTCCGTGGGGAATTGATTGGATGGTTGTGGTTTGCTATTGGTGGATCTCATATGAGTGACAGGTTGCCCCGCCCTCATGCCAGTAAACACGTCATCAGAGAAGAGATGCAAGAGGGAGGGAGGTTATTTTGATTAAATGGGACCTATTATGCCCTTTTACAAAATCTTGATGTCGTTTTTGGGCTCTACTAGAACAGGTTTTCATGCTTGACTGTTCATTATTTTCCTCATATTCTCCATTGTTGCAGCTCCTCTCTTCCCAGTCTGACAGTAACGCTCTGTTTAGTTCCTGTCTCTATGAAGCCCCTCCTTCTGAAAAGCACAATGTGCTCTGATTGGTCGGCTGGACCAGTGTGTTGTGATTGGTCAAGCGCTTCAAGCGTGTTTGGGAAATGTCCCGCCCCTTACCTAAGATCTGCAAATACCCTGTAGTCACTCTGTGTTGATTCCCAGCATGCTCTGGTTCAGTCCTTTACCACAAACAGGTGAGAAATGTTTGGAGGCTTGTTAACATCTTTCCCGCTCTGTGTCAGTTTTCTAAAGCCCTGCGTGGTTTCCTGGAAAACCAGAAGATCCCAGACCTGAAGGTGTGGACCAGTCAGCTCAGACGCACCATCCAGACAGCGGAGGAGTTGGGCGTCCCGTACGAGCAGTGGAAAATACTCAACGAGATCGACGCTGTGAGTTACGCACTGCTGTTTTTATTAGAGAAGCAGCGCTTCCTGTTTTCATATGAACACTGGGCTGTTCTTCATCATTATTTACTGTGATAAAACACAGGTGTTTTCTGTTAACATGCAATTAGTCCATTTGAGTCAGATGTTTAATGGTGGTGGATCATATTTAACTCGTTTACCACACCAAAACTAATTCAGCTGTATAATCCTGTGCCATGAGTGCAGTAAAAGTCTGTGCTTCCAGATCAGTGGACGTCATATGTTTTTAATTCCAATAGAGAAAACAGAATCACGTTATTGCAAAACATGTTGATGATGGAGAAATGTTTGTTAACTGGTGTTTTTAATGTGTGTTTGTTCTGTATCAGGGCATTTGTGAGGAAATGACATATGAAAAGATAAAAGAAACGTACCCGGATGAATATTCCCTCAGAGACCAGGACAAATACCATTACAGATACCCAGGAGGAGAGGTACGACACTGTAAAACATCATTTTTGAAGTTGTAAATAAAACCCTCACAGATTATTGGAGTCTCTCTACATCAAAATTTCATGTTCAATTCAATGTTACTTGCCATTTCTTTGTCATTATTTGCAATTTTTACTAGCATTTTCTGAGTGAAGATTGTTTCAAAGTTAATCCTACACCAATTTTTTTTTCCCAGTGTACCATTATGACATCAATTTTTGCTAATGAATTTACATAATTTTTCATGACCTTTCCAGTTGTTTGTCATTTACTGGATGAGGAATTTTTTTAGATGATTTTTTTTAAAAGATTCGCTTATCTATGTAAATATATTGTAAAATGTAATTTATTCCTGTGATCAAATCTGAATTTTCAGCATCATTACGCCAGTCTTCAGTGTCACATGATCCTTCAGAAATCATTCTAATATGATGATTTGATGCTCAAGAAACATTTCTGATTATTATCAGTTTTTGTGGAAACTGATATTTTTTTTTCAGGATTCTTTGCTAAATAGAAACTTCTAAAGAAAAGCATTATTTTGAAATAGAAATCTTTTGTAACATTATAAATGTCTTTACTGTCACTTTTGATCAATTTAATGCATCCTTGCTGAATAAAAGTATTAATTTCTTCAAAAAAAAAATCTTACTGACCCCAAACATTTTGAACAAACTCTAAAAGAAGTGGTGATACTGAACTTTAAGCTGAAGTGTGCAGTTTTTTTAATATTAAAATACTTCTGTCTCCGTTTAATGTCATCTATAAATAAGCCATTCATGTCCCTCTTCTCTTGCCGTAGTCATATCAGGACCTGGTGCAGCGGTTGGAGCCAGTTATCATGGAGCTGGAGAGACAAGGCAATGTGCTGGTCATCTGCCACCAGGCCGTCATGCGTTGCCTCCTCGCCTACTTCCTGGACAAGAGCGCTGGTGCGTCAAACACACACACACACACACAAACACACACACACACACACACACACACACACACACACACACACTCAAATCATACCAGGGCTCATGTGACTGACTGATGACCACAATCAGATGATGAGAGACACAAGGATGTTGGTTTCTGACTGCTGGTGTTTGAGTAATAAGCATCCAAAGAAGTGATTTTTCCCTGAGCAAACCCTTCCGTTCACGACCACTTTGACTCAATTAAGTGTTCATAATCAGCAGATCTGCTCATATTTAAATGTGTTCATGTTGTACAGATGATTTGCCGTATCTGAAGTGTCCCCTCCATGCGGTCCTGAAACTGACCCCAGTGGCTTATGGTATGTGTTGATTTACATTCACAAAAAAAAAAATATATATATATATATATATATATGGTTTTGTACATTCCACATTTTATTTTTTAAATTTTATTTACATTTTAAATATTTGATCTAAATTGCTTCCATATTAAAATAACTATCAATATAATTAATAGTTAATATTAAATAAATTAAATAAGAAATAATAATTAAAAATTATTAAAAATATGTATGAATATGTGTGTGTGTATATATATATATATATATATATATATGTGTGTGTGTGTGTGTGTTTATTTATTTATTTAATTTTATTTACATTTTAAATATTTGATCTAAATTGTTCCATACTAAAATAACTATTAATACATTTGATTATTAATATTAAATAAAATAAGAAATAATATTATAAATTAAATAAGAAATAAAACATTTTAATATATATATATATACACACACACACACACACAGATAGATAGATAGATAGATAGATAGATAGAAGTGTGTGTTTTTGTTTATTTAAATCAATACATTTTACATTTTTTACATTTTTAAAATTGTATTAGATTTTAAATATTTGATTTAAGTTCTTTCATTATTAAAATATCAATTAATTCAATTTAAATTAATTATTAATCAAAACATTATTAGAAACTGCCATATTTTTGTTTTTATTATATATATATATATATATATATATATATATATAAAATATATAAAATGTAATTTGTTTTTGTTTTGTTTTTTTAAGATGAGATTTAAATACTGTAGTAAAATTCTGACATTTTTCAATGTTTTTTCCCCCTGTTACAGGCTGTAAAGTTGACATGTTTGACCTGAAAGTGGAAGCTGTAAACACACACCAGGACAGACCGCTCGTAAGCAAACATATAACTTTTACCAGATATTTTTGTTGTTTGTTAAAGCAGCATCACTGTTATTACTAACAACCATTTACTAACATGCTGTTTCTCGTCCTCAGTGTTTCTTGAACATTGTTTGGTTTTTACCATCATTTCATCTAAGTTTTTTTTTGTGTGTTCAGAATGATTCTGCATGTTTATTTTGTTTGATATTTTTGGAATAATATGCGATTATGATCATGCGGTTAATCCAACACAAATACAGCTTCAGTAAATCAGCAGCTGGAAGAAGCCCTCAAACAAGAATAACTTCTTGAACTCTTCATGCTCCTCTAAGGAAAACTAAAGGCTGACAGTGCGTCAGTCCACAGAGTTTGCTCATAAATCGTGGTGTGTTTTGCGGTGTAAGTCGGTAGGTGTGAGTTTGACACCCTCACAGTGAGGCTGAAAAACACAGACCACAGGTCTGCGGTCAGAGAGGCAATATAGCACAGAGATTCTCTCTGTATTTTTGGCTTCTGGCTTGTTGTTGTTCTTTACTTGGTTGTGGATGAGATCAGCATGCCATTTCTTTCCATGTGATTATGGGTGGCAGTGTCCCTGCTGTTATTTGTCTGGGACAGACAACACGGGGAGTATCCCTGCCAGACTGAGCTTTAATTTAACCTCTGTATGTGCATCAACACGTTTAGTTTCCGCTCTGACTTTTTTAAGAGCCCATATCATGGAAAACTTTCAATCTAACAGAGTTTGATGTAATATGTTGACATACTGTGACATTCTCCAATCCACCCTGAAGATTTATAGGTGAAAATCATACTGTCTGTATATAAGCATTTTTATTACTTTATTTATTTATTTATTTAAATCAATACATTTCACATTTTATTTTTTAAATTTCATTATTTACATTTTAAATATTTGATCTACGTTATTTTAATATAGAAACAATTACTTTAAAAATAGTTAATATTACTATTAAATTAATTAATTAATTAATAAATAATTTAAAAAAATATTTAATATATATTATGTAAATAATAATTTTTTTTAAATAAAAACGTAAAATATATTGATTTAAATATATATATATATATATATAATATTTATATATTTAAATCAATATATTTTACGTTTTTATTTTTAAAAATTTATTATTTACATTTAAATATTTGATTTAAATTGTTTTATTATTAAAATAACTATTAATAAAATTTAAATTAAATAATAAAATTTTTTTAATATATATATTTTTTTATTTTAAATAAGATTTAAGTACTGTAGCAATTTATTTTGCTAATTTACTATTTATTTTATTAATTAACTTAATTGGTTTTATTTATTTATTTAAAATGTGCATAAATTAAATTCAATACATAATTACTTCCACACTGTATACTTATAGTTGTACTTCACAAATGTACTCAAATCTTAATAGTACTGAAAATAAGCTTTGTTTTCTTCAACCAAAATATAATTTCTTATTTTTTTCTTTTGATTTTTGTGTGTAATATGTCCCAGACATTTTTTGATGATTTGTTTTGTTTGTTTGTTTGTTTGTTTGTGAGTCACTAATAGAAACTAAGCTTCAAAAACGTCTCATTCAGAAATTGTCACGGTTATGATGTCAAAACCATGAGCACATTATTAAATGACCGCCCACATTTCCACATGAACACCTTAATTTGTTAACCAATCACGGCAGATGTCATTCACATATTAAAAAGTCTAATAGGTACAATAGCAGAAACAGCCTGTTAAGGGTCAGAATTGTGTGCAAGAAGCCTTGACTCATTATAGCCCTTCATAATCATGCCTGTGTCACAGTGTTCATTCACAGACGTAATCCCTACTTTGTGTGTTATCAGAGAAGCACCAGACAAGAATTGCCGCCCACTCTGCTGAGGAGAAACAGTTTTACGCCACTGTCTAGTCAGGATCAAGTCAAGCGGCCCCGCCTCTTCAGCGTTGGTAACCCGCCCCGGATAGCAAGCGTTCCTGCCTTATCTACCAAACGATTCCCTGAGGCACAGGAGAACGAGGAACTGAACGAGAGCCGGGTTAGTTTTGGCCGTGTGTGTGTGTGTACAGGCTTGGCTATACTTCTAGGGTCAAATATCCTCACATACATAGTGAAATATTATGACCGACTAGGGAGGACACTTCCTGTGTTCTCGTAAACCAAATGGCTTAAAAAAAACTTAGCAAAGTCCCTTTCAAGGAAAGTCTTTTCACTCGGCGGCCATATTTGCAACGCCTCCAGGCAGCTATTTCAGGCATCCAAGACCAAGTCCTATCTGTTTGAATGGGGGAATCCTGAAATCTCAAAAACTGCTTGGCGAACTCACAATTAAATAACATATTTCAAATCAGCAACAAAATCTTGACATGACCTGTCCCATAAAAGTAGTTTCTTATGCTCAAATAGCGTTAAAAAATCGTATTTTTCAGGCTAGACGAGCCAATGTGCATGTGCAGTCCTAAGCGTGAGTCTCAGGTTTCTATGGAAACCAGAGCTTCTGACGGCAGCTGCAGTGACTTTATCACTCAGCGATTGGCTCTTTTACTTAGAAGGCGGGACCTATTCCGCCATATTGCGCGTTGCAGTTTCTCCCATTCATAAGTAATAGGAGTGAACCATCTTTCTATATCTATAGTCTTTGAACATATCAAACAGTTTTATATATATATATATATATGTACTTTAAAAAGTAATTTATTTCTGTGATCAAAGCTGAATTTTCAGCATCATTATTCCAGTCTTCAGTGTCACATGATCCTTCAGTAATCATTCTAATATGCTGATTTGCTGCTTATAATTATTATCAATGTTGAAAACAGTTGTGCTGCTTCATATTTATGTAAAACTGTGATACACCACTATTCAACAACAGTAAGATTTATTTTTAAGGTATTAAATTGATCAAAAGTGACAGTAAAGACATTTATAATGTTACAAAAGATTTCTATTTCAAATAAAATCTGTTCTTTTAACGTTTCTATTCATCTAAGAATCCTGAAAAATAAAATGTTTTACTGTTTCTACAAAAATATCACTGTTTTATAGTGAATATTTTGTGTGGAAACTGACATTTTTGTGGAAAAGGTTCTCTCTCGAAACCTGTTGAGCTGCCTACTGCCAAATTGTAGGCAACAAAATATGCTATCTATATATTTTATTTTTTCCATAATTACAAATTGGTAGTTTTATAATATGTATTTTTCTACTCGGAACATCAACTAGTTAGCTTAGCTACATGCTAATGTCAGAATCAAACACAAGTGGCGTTGTTTATGTGGTGACGCCAACAAAGTAACCTGTGTGCTGTGTCTTATAGGAAATACTCAACTGCTTCAGACCGGCCGACTCCATCCAAGAGTGAGAACACAAACCACAAGTTGTGTGACACTCGTCACAAATGAAACGCGTTCAAAGGATTTCTCCAGACATGATTCAACTCCAGACGCCTGCTCAAAATCGGCAGCATGAACGCTGCTTTATGTATAACACATGAGCGAACGCGGTTTAATAGCGACAGCTTCATCCATCCGTCCTTCTCAAGCTTCATCCGTCCACAAGCGCTTGGAAGGACGGTAAAATCCCAACAGCTTAGAAGTTATTGATTGAAATCCTTAACAATTAATGCAAGGAGATTCACTCCCACTGTTGATTAGAGCACAGTTGAACTGATTGAGTGGGCGTGTCTTGTGTCAGTTAAGCTGATTGGCCCTTCAGGATCAGAATCTTTAAACACACATAGCACTTCCTGAAACAGATCTAGATGGGAACGTTCAAGCACTCTTTTTGTTTTCGAAGCATATATTTTGCGCCGTCGTCTTCTTAATAATGCCTTAGTTTTGTCTGATTTACTCAGGCCAAAGTTGACTGAATCGTGTAAATATTTGGTATAATTTTAGCTGTTAATTGTCTGTGATGTTCTTGCTGTCGTTATTTTCTCATATAGACTCATTCTGCTTTCTTACGGTTTTGATGTTGTGCAGAATGTTTTGTTGAATACAATGAATGTGAAATTGAATGTTTTATTGAATATAATGAATGTGAAATGTGGAAGGGTTCGTGAAATTTATGTTCCGCCGGTTTTTCTCCCATCAAACTTTCTATAATTTTTATAAAGGAACATCAGGGTAGCTATTTTAATAGAAAAGCATGTTGTTTTAGTTGTTATAAATAATTGATATGCAAGGAAAACTTCATTCAGTCTTGAACGAATGTGTCCTTTCATACGCACAGAATTGGTAAATATAGAGTTATCTTGAGTTTTAGTTTTTCAAATGGATCTGTAAGAACATTTAAATCTACTGAGAATATGGCAAGCCATACTGTTATATTAGTTTTCATGTTTAATGTTATTTAGATTTATCATTTTTTATGAAAAAGATATTTATAAATGCTGATATTTTGCCTCATATCTGGAAGGATGTTCTTAAAGGGTATTGTAAAATATTTTATAATATGTTTTATAATTTGAGTTTATGTGGTCTAATTTTAGGATGCATGAAGTATGTTCTTAAAGTGCTTAATATGCGTTGAATGTTCTGATGGCCTGTTAAGATCATGTTTCTATCAAGGGTCATAGAAAGTGGCTGCATTGTAGTTGCTTCTTGCAGCTTATTCATTCTTATTGCTTATATAAATGTGTTGGCATGATTGGATATTATCCGATTTGTAAGTGCCTTTGCTCTCGCAACCAAAGTGTAACCAATCAAAGTCTAAACAACACAACAGATCTCTGAGTCAGACTGCAGATTCTTGAACGCAAAAAGACACATTTACCTCAGAGCTGAGTCTTTTATTTTAATGTAATAGTGTTTAGTAATAAGTTTTGCGTTCTGGTTTCATTGTGACATGATAGCATTACAATATCAATATCTGTGGTGACTATGTAAGGTCATGCTAATCTATTGATAAAACTTTTGTGATTTAATAAATCAGTCTGTGATGCAAGTACTTTTTTTGTCCTTTAAATATATTAGCAAATATGAATATATATAATATATATATATATATATATATATATAGTTAAATTTTGCTTTAAAGCAGCTCTAAAAAGACAACAGTGTCATTGTCCAGCTGAAATCAGTTCAGTGTTGATTCATTTTGGTTCAATAACTGTATAAAGTGAATCAATTATGCAGCCATCAAGTGTTCGATATTATTCTAGGTTACTACATGCAGAGGTTTTTGGTCAAATAATTAAAACCTCTGTTTACTAGTAGGAAATTACTAGTCATCCAAATTTATATATATATATATATATATCAACTGTGCATTCCGTTAGATTTGTGAATTGGTATGTTTCATCAGGCCATAAAGAAATCATTACACTGATGATGCTCAGCTCTATATATCTCCCAAGGGTAGCATTTACAGGGTGAAAAGCAGCGGTCCAAGTACTGAGCCTTGTGGTACTCCACACTGAACTTGTGATCGATATGATGCCTCTTCATTTACTGCTATGAATTGATGACTGTCAGATAAGTATGATTTGAACCATGCCAATGCAATTCCACTAATGCCAACGTTATTTGTATTACACATTTTTCTTAATGATGCCAGTCATCATTTTTCTGTCATTTAAATATATTAGCAATCAAAATGTGCAATATTGCAGAAATCATACATGCATTATTTAGTTTGCATGATTTGTCAAGTCAAGCCACCTTTATTTCTATAGTGCTTTATACAATACACATATCGTTTCAAAGCAGCTTTACAGTGATAAACAGGAAAATAATGATTCACTGATGGAAAAGAGTTAAATTTTGCTTTAAAGCAGCTCTAAAAAGACAAAGTCATTGTCCAGCTGAAATCAGTTCAGTGTTGATTCATTTTGTTTCAATAACTGTATAAAGTGAATCAATTATGCAGCCATCAAGTGTTCGATATTATTCTAGGTTACTACGTGTGGAGGTTTTTGGTCAAATAATTAAAACATCTGTTTGTAGGAAATTACTAGTCATCCAATTTTTTATATATATCAACTATGCATTCCATTAGTTTTGTGAATTGGTATGTTTCGAAAGGCTACTAAGAAATATAGAGCTGAGCATCATCACCGCAATGATATCTCCCAAGGGTGGCATGTACAGGGTGAAAAGCAACGGTCCTAGTACTGAGCCTTGTGGTACTCCATACTCCAACTTGTGATCAATATGATGCCTCTTCATTTACTGCTACGAATTGTTGACGGTCCGATAAGTACAATTTGAACCATGCCAATGTCAACGTAATTTGTATTACATATTTTTTCCTAATGATTCCAATCATTTTTCTGTCATCTGATTATATTAGCAATTAAAATGTGCAATATTGCAGTCATGCATGCATTTATATAAAATATTATATAAAATCATCTTTTTGCTCTGGTTAATGGCTGATTGAAGTTTTGGAATGATTTATGTTTTAATTTCCTTCATAGTGCCCACAGAACAGCTCGCACAAACAGCTCTGGTTCAGACTGGTCTGACTTGTGGAAAAGGGAGGGTTGTTTGAGCCATTACCTTGAACATGGCCACAACATTGGATAGTTTTGTTCACACAGCTCTGGGAAAAAAATAATGCTGTCCTGTTTTGGTAGAACGTTTGTAGCTTGACCTGAAATAACATCACACAAGTAGCAAGTGAGTCATAAATATTGTTAAAAATAATTTAGTATGTGACAAATGGTTAAACAAACATTTCATTTAGTTTTTTTCATCAGTACAGTGATTAGAGGATAATCTTGGGAAAATCATTCCAGTTTGTTATTTCCTGCAATTTTGAACCAATCACGTTCTAGGCAAAACAAGGTGGTATTTACCAAACATGTTAAAGTTAAAACTGTGCATTTTGTCTCCACAGTGAATTAATCAAAACTCTGAAGATGGAAAAGATCTGTCAGGGTTGGACAACAGAAACTGTGACATCACCATGTATTAAAACGGGTGCCCCACCCGCAGCATATGGAGTAACATTAATGTCTTTTTCAAGGTGGGGTGTCGGTGATTTGTAAGACCTGCTTGAATGCGCATTCATGAATCTTCTTTTGACCCGTCTTACCAGCCTCACCTCAAACCGCCTGCTTGTTTTACTGGAACTACTGCAGAGGTTGTCAGAATAATAATAACATCCATATCATGGGGCATGTCCTGAAACATAACATGACATATCAGATGTTTAACTTGACTGGGAATATTTTGTGCCTCTGTTAGGAATGCTCGATCAAGGATGATGCTAATAAACAATCTTGTCTGTTGCAGAGATATTTTTGAAACCAAAATTTCTCAAGGACTACAAAAGATAACCATGAATGTTTAGGCTACTGCAAGTGAAGTAAAACTTGCCTTTAACATTTTAAAACTCTGTTTGAGAACATGGATTCAGTTCAGTCCATGAAGAAACAATTTATGATTTATGACGGGGGGATAATTCTCTAGGTGAAAAATCCTACAGACATTAAAAACGCGTGTATGAGCTTGTTTTAATGATATCTTGCAAAACCTTTACCAGTTGTGAACCACAGTAGCTACTGCTATCAAAGAAAATCAAAGCATTTAATAAAATGAAATAAAAATGAGACTGCATTTGTGTGGTATAATTAAAACCGCACACAGTAGATGAAAGTATGGCATTAACATTAATAGAGCACAGGGGAACACTTTCTATGAAGCCTGAATGTACTGTATAATGCAGTGTAAGTGATTCAGTGTGCATTTTTTATGTTTATTCCTTTATTATCTGTTAATAATGTATTTACATAGGCCTATTATTGATTTATTCATTAATGGTATGTCATCGAGTAATGACTAGTAGACTATCTGTTCAGTTAGTCACTGCTGGTATCTTTTCATCACCTAGTTCTTATTCATTTGCTAGGCTAATCAAAACTTGGCAGACTAGCAAAGGGAAAAGTAGACTACTAAGTAATGGAAATGGTACTAGTTGCTAATAATCACTACTGGAATTAACTAATAGCCCTATCTGATTAATATATAGCCCAATACTAGAGAAACTTAAGCCACTAATTAGGCTAGTTAAAAAAAGGTGCTAGCATAACAATAGATCGTAGCCTAGTTAGTTTTAATGGACAAATGTAAAAAACGGTTTGCCATAGAGGGTCAAAAACACGACCTACGTCCGAAACAATTTTTTAAAAAAACACAATTCTTCTCAATTTTGATATTATTTGAATGAGTCAGTCGTTTTTTGTTGTTTTACAAGAACTATACCACATGTAGAAGTGTTTATGTGGATTTACACTGAAATAAGGGGAGGGTTTGAGCTTTCGTGACGCACCGGGCGTATAAGCACTTTGCGAGTGTGTAATTTGAACGCATTACTTTTTTTTGCTTCAGACAGACTTCTTCACTTCGTATGCAGATGTCCGTGAATATGGCGATTGTTTGGGGGAATATACTCATACTTGTGTTTGCGCACTTTGTAGGTAAGTATCTTTTCAATATAAGATTACATTAAATGTCTAACGTTACGCGACAAAACTTGATCGCTTCATTAGAATCAACAACTTTAAAGCTGTAATCTTAGACATTGCAAGAGCTCGATGTGGCACGCTGTATATTCATTTAACGTACCACGTTTCAATATTTGACACGGTGCACCGTTATTCCAGACACTTTATTAATACAACTATATATTTTTCACATATCATGTGTGAAATGATATGGCTATTAATTTAATTGGTAATATATTTTAACAACTTTATTTGTCAAGTTTGATGGACACCTGTCAGATCAATAAGCTGGCTAAGCTCATTTAAATCTAGGCTAACCATGTATAAACAGTTTTATCAATATTCAAGGCTACTTGATGATTCTGTAGCTTCATGAATAGGCATAACCATAAACATAAAGTTAAACATAAGGTCATATATGCTTCGGCTGTAAGTCTAATAGGTGGAGGTGTTTTCTTATGCATACCTTCGAGATTTTTTTTCTTAACCACACTTTTAAAATAGATTTACTGGCATCTAGAGTCATGCATTGCATAATATCTTCTGCTACTTTACAACATTCACACTCAAAACACTTTAAATGAATTATTGAATATCTATCAATATTTACATCATATGTGAACATGGACCACAAAACCAGTCATAAGGGTCAATTTTTTGAAATTGAGATTTATACATTTGAAAGCTGAATAAATAAGCTTTCTGTTGATGTATGGTTTGTTAGGATAGGACAATATTTTGCAGAGATACAACTATTTGAAAATCTGGAATCCGAGGGTGCAAAAAATTCAAAATATTGAGAAAATAACCTTTAAAGTTGTCCAAATGAAGTCCTTAGCAATGCATATCCACTCACAAAAATAAATTTTTGATATATTTACGGTAGGAAATTTACAAAATATCTTCATGTAACATGATCTTTACTTAATATCCTAATCATTTTTGGCATAAAAGAAAAATCGATAATTTTGACCCATACAATGTATTGTTGGCTATTGCTACAAATATACCCGTGTGACTTATGACTGGTTTTGTGGACTGTCCAGGGTCACATATTGATGATTAAGTGATTCAGTAGCAAGAATATATGTTCTTTTCAGTACGGCAGCCAACATGCATAATAATTAACAAAAACGGCATTACCTAATCATGTGACAGCATTTTTCATCACTATAATATTTGTGCTTTGAAACTCTCCGTTTCAGTGTCTCAAAGACTTCATTATTGTGGCAAACCAACCAAATATCTGGACAAGCAGCTGGACAACAAATATCTTCACAAAACAGTGTTCAATGACCAGGACAAAGTGGCTTATAAATGTTCTCTGGGTTATTCGCAGTCAGGTGGAAGTCGAATATCATACTGTATAGGAGGAAACTGGACACCCTTGAACATGAACTGCCAAAGTAAGAAGGATCTGTTTATCTATGTCTCTAAAATATCAATTATTTATTCATTGCACTCAACATTTTTATATTTTCTCATTTATTCTCACAGAGAAAAAGTGCTATGCGCTGGGTGACATAGAGAATGGGCAATACAGTCAAGAAGGACGATCATTCGGTGATAAAGCCATTGCTATGTGTAATAAAGGGTATTGAAACCTTATTTTCATTCTTTATGTCTGAAGTCCATGAATATGTGAAAACATGGTTATATTAGAAAAAATAGAGCAGGCAGAATAAGTGACCAGGCCAATAATGTTTTATGTCGTTTATGTCATTTTTCTGTCATGTAATTGTTTTCTCATGCAGATATGTTTTGAGAGGAGAAAGAGTCCGTATGTGTCTGGAATATGGTTGGAATGGGACAGACCCCATCTGTGAGGGTGAGTTTAACACTTTGTCATGTTAAAATCATCAAAACCCTTCGATTTACAATTATAACACTCAAAACTTTCTAGCTATCACTCAGCCACACACTCGTGAAATGCAATTATATCTTCTAAAAACCACAAACTATGAAAAAGCATGACGCAGTAGCATTTCAACAGACCTTTACAGTGCATTAGCTGTAAGAGGATTGTATGGCAGTAAATCCCCTTTAATCTACTAAGTTTGACTCAAATCACAGGTGGGTTTTATAGGACTTGTAGAAAGTAAACTGGCGTCCTCTAGTGGTGAATACTGGTAATTCATCATCAAAAGCTTTGGTGGAAATTTTTGGCACAATGAATTGTTATTTTTTCTTCTGGTTTAGTGTCAAAGATCATCTGTTCAGCACCTGATGTGGCAAACAGATGGATTAAACCTGGAGAAAGGACACAGTACACAGTTCAAGACACTGTAACCATCACCTGCAGTGAGGGATTTGATCTGATTGGCTCGTCAGTGGTCACATGTGGACCAGATGGCCAATGGCTGAACTTGCCTGAGTGTCGCCCTAAAGGTAATTTAGGCTGTTTTCACACTTGGGCTGTATCTGAAATCGCATACTTCCCTACTATATAGTAGGCGAAAAACAACATGTGACAAAAGAAGTATGTCTAAATTCACAGTACTCATAAAAGAGTTGGCAAAAAGACCCTGGATGACCTACTACTTTTGGTAAGATGGTAGGTCACGTGATAATGACAGCATGGTGGATGTAGTATGTCTGAATTACATTCATAATATATAGAATGTACTTTTTAGCAGTCGTGAATTAATTATTCAAAATAAGTACCTATTCAAGAGAGTATGCGATTTCAGATAAAACCCTGGTTTGAATACTTAATCTGAAACCGAGTTCAACTCCACCTACTTCCTCCAATGATTCATTGATACGAAGAATGCATGCTGCTCACTAAAGGTGGTTTCTTGCTCTAAACTTGTAACTCAATTGAACGTCAGAAAGACGTTGGACTTAAACATCGGACAGATGTTAGTTACATTTTAGTGAAATCAGGTTGATGTCAAAACCCAACATTGGCTTGATGCCAACCTCCAACATTGCATAAACATTGAAGTTTGGTTGGGGGAAAAAATGGAATGGAAAATGGAAATGAAAATCAGGTTGATGTCAAAACCCACTGTGGGCTTGACACCAACCTTCAAAACTAGACAGACGTTGAATTTTGATTGGAAATGTAAATCGGGTTGATGTCAAAACCCAACATTGGCTTGATGTCACCCTCCAAAATCGGATAGACTGAAGTTTGGTTGGAAATGAAAATGGAATGGAAAATAGAAATGAAAATCAGACACCAACCTTCAACACTAGATAGACGTTGAATTTTGGTTGGAATTGAAAATTGTGTTGACATCAAAACCCACCGTTGGCTTGACACCATCCTCCAGCATTGGACAGAAATTGATTTTTTATTGGAAATGTAAATCGGGTTGATGTCAAAACCCAACGTTGGATTTATGTCAACTTCCAACATTGGATAGACATTGAAGTTTGGTTGGAAATAAAAATGGAATGGAAAATGAAAATAAGGTTGATGTCAAAACCCACAGTTGGTTTGACACCAACCTTCAAAACTAGATAGACGTTGAATTTTGATTGGAAATGTAAATCGTGTTGACGTCAAAACCCACCATTGGCTTGACGCCAACCTGCAGCATTGGACAGACATTGAATTTTGATTGGAAATGTAAATCGGGTTGATGTCAAAACCCTCCGTTGGATTTATGTCAACTTCCAACATTGGACAGACATTGAATTTTCGTTACTTTATCATTTAACACTGTGTGGATGTTAACATTATGATATTTAGCAGATGTTGGGTTTTGCTAAAATGTCGATCTTTGACATTATTATGATGTTGCCATGAGATGTTTGAGAGATATTGAACTTTTGGTTATGTAATACCACGACTTGAAACCAGTAAAATATCAACGTCTAATGATGTTAGAATTTAACATTGTGTGGAAGTTAACATTATGACGATTATCAGATGTTGGGTTTTGGTTACCATACCTAAAATGTTGGTCTTTGACGTTAATATGATATTTGGTAGACGTTGAATTTGACGTTGACGTAAAACCAGTAAAATATCAACGTCAGCTGTTGTCAGTGTCCTTTTGTTTTTTGATGCTGCTACTTTAAGAAACACCCGTTCACATGTGAAATGAGCAACGGCGCTGAAATGTTTTTGCAACTTTGTTTTAATAAATGCTCTTTTTGGAGTTTTGAGCTCTGAAAGTTCTTATATGTGTTCAAAACACATCAAGTCCTGTTATCTTAAAACATTAAGAAGCATTTGATTTAACCTCTTCAAATGTATTGTGTAAATAATATTCACTTCAGTCTTTCTCCTTGTTTTTCTTTCATTTGCCGATGATCTCAAAAGGTCAGTTCTCAAGAGTTTTAGTTATTCCCAAAACATGTCCCATTCCTGAATTGGGAAAAAATGGTACAGTGAAAGAGCTGAAGTCTGTTTACGTGCCGGGAGACCCCTTATCCATCACCTGCAATGAGGGATTCATCGGATCTGGAGATTTCATGTGCGACACAAGCGAGAAATGGATCCCAAATGAGCCGAAGTGTCAAAGTAAGTACAGATGATTGAATGTTTTGGGGAAAATTGTATTGTATCCAAGGAAATGTGATGATCTTCGTTAATATTGTGAATGTTGTGCCTGAAGTCATTTTATCTTGATAAAAACAAGCTGGTAAACAAATAGAAATGTTAAAACCTTGCATGTCAAATGAAGCCGTTGTGGATAAAAATGTCTGCTAAATGCATAAATATGAATGCAAATTGTTCTTCACTACAAGTAAAAGCGGTAAGAGTGTTTTGTACCCTTGTTTATTATCAGTGATCAACTGTTCAGCACCTACTGTGGTAAACGGAAGGATACATGGATCTAGAGTTCTGTTCAAACCCAAAGACATTGTGGGCGTCAGCTGCAGTGAGGGCTTTGATCTGATTGGCCCACCACTGGTCACATGTGGACCAGACGGCCAATGGCAGGGCTTGCCTGAGTGTCGCCCTAAAAGCATTTCAGCTACTGGTAGGTGCATTAATGTGTCGAAACGGTTTCAAACAGTATATTGTGGTCACATGAAGGGCCAACTTTAGTATTCTTTCTGTTGATGAGATCAGTGAATAATATAGGCAAGATTCAGCACCTAAACTCATTTTGGTTTTTCTCACAGGTAAATGTGGTCCAGCTCCGTCACACCCCAACTTGGAGCTTAGAGACGGGTTCCCCACGCTGAAAGAGTACCCATCTGGTTTTCGCATTCGTTACAAATGCGGTATAGGACACCGCAGGGCCAGAGGGAGTGACAGTATACGCTGTCTAGGTGGCCAGTGGACAAAACTGAGGCTCCATTGTGAACGTATGTCGTAGGACCTTTAACTGCATTCGCTCCCACTTATTATATTGAAGGATCCAAGGATTCTTAGTAGCTGTGTGTGTGTGTGTGTGTGTGTGTGTGTGTGTAGCTTCAGGAGAGCAACCATACATTTGTGTTTTTATTTTCTCGATCTTTTTGTTATTCATTTATAATAATTTAATTACATAATCATTTATCATATTATCATTTTATAATTTTATATCATTCTACACTGCAAAACTGATTTTTTTTCCTCAGTATTTTCGCCTTGTTTTCCAGTAATAATATCTAAACATTCTTAAATCAGGATACCTTTACTTGAGAAGCAAAATTACTTAATTATTAAGTTTTGTTTTCTGTGTATGAAAATGTATCAGAATTAAGTGATTTTATGCTTAAAACAATAAAAAATGTCTGCCACTTTCATATTCAGACTTTCCTGATGTTTTGGAACAATCTAACAATATGTTTATATCAAAAGGGAAAAGATGCGGATCTGCTGGAGAGATTTCCTATGGCCGCTTTGAGTACACGGGCGTGTCATTCGGACATTCAGCTAAAGCCGTCTGTCAAGAAGGGTGAGATACAGCAGCAGTTATAATGCTTCTTTTTGTGTTTCGTGAAATTAAGACACTAAAACAAGGGCTCTGCTTCAAAAGCTAGTGGACTGCCTAAATAGGCAGAATTTTAAGGTATATAAAGAGGTAGGAGTCTACGATTCCTTATTTTGGGCACATTTGAAGACAGCTTTGCATGTATCTGTTGTAGAGAAGACAGTCCCATAATGACTTTGGTGAAATAAAATATGATGACACCAAGGTTCCTAACCTGGGAGGAAACTGAGGGTTGAAATTATTACCCAGCTCCTTAATGTGACTACTCCTTAATTTGGGGGACCAAAAACAATTATTTCCGTTTTGTCCTCAAGTTGCATTCCAACAAAGGTTGAATGGAATCGCCACCTTTCAACGGCAGGTACACCTGTGTATCATCGGCATAAAAATGAAATGAAACATTGTGCTTCTTCATAATATCCCCCAGTGGACGCATATATAAGTTAAAAAGAAGCGGACCCAAAATAGAGCCCTGAGGTATTCCACTAATAATAGGAGCAGAAGATGAAGAGAACTTACAGTACCTAACTCTACAGAAATAGACCCGTCTTTAAGGTATGAACTAAACCACTATAAGGCCGTACCCTTGATACTGAATAAATTCTCTAAACTCCATATAAGAACATTATGGTCTACAGTATCAAAGGCAGCCGTAAGATCAAGTAGGATCAATATGGCATTTTTACCGGCATCAACTGCAAGTAATTGAACACTTTTAGCAAGGCAGACTTTGTGCTATGATGGGTAGTGAAACCAGATTGAAAGGGTTCTAATAACTTGACTGCATTTAAAAACGGGATCAATTGAGACAGCACAACTTTTTCTAAAAGTTTCATTAAAAATTATGGCTTAGAGACAAGACCGATAATTATTAAAGCAACCCTCATCCAGACCTTGTTTTATAATAATGAAGGCAGCTCACTAGTGTTTGGAACAGAGCCATGATCTCATTAGACATTCGTCCATCTTTGATTCATTTATTTTTTCTGATCGCTCTCATTAGGTATGAGCTGGTTGGCCCACAAATGCGGACCTGCCGAGATGGAGGCTGGGACGGGAGGATCCCTGTGTGCGAACGTATGATGGTTTTCTGAGATTTTTTTATTAGCTTGGTATCTGAATCTCAAAGCATTAAATAACAAAATTGCAAACCAAATGACTATTTCAGATACAACCCGAATTCCGAAAATGCTGGGACGTTTCTTAAATAAAATGAAAACTAAAAGACTTTCAAATCACATGAGCCAATATTTTATTCACAAGAGAACATAGATAACATAACAAATGTTTAAACTGAGAAATTTTACACTTTTATCCACTAAATGACCTCATTTCAAATTTGATGCCTGCTACAGGTCTCAAAAAAGTTGGCACGGGGGCAACAAATGGCTGAAAAAGCAAGAAATTTTGAAAAGATTCAGCTGGGAGAACATCTAGCAACTAATTAAGTTAATTGATATCAGGTCTGTAACATGATTAGCTATAAAAGGGATGTCTTAGAGAGGCAGAGTCTCTCAGAAGTAAAGATGGGCAGAGCTGTGAAAGAGTGCGTAAAAAGATTGTGGAATACTTTAAAAACAATGTTCCTCAATGTCAAATTGCAAAGGCTTTGCAAATCTCATCATCTACAGTGCATAACATCATCAAAAGATTCAGAGAAACTGGAGAAATCTCTGTGGGTAAGGGACAAGGCCGAAGACCTTTATTGGATGCCCATGGTCTTCGGGGCCTCAGACGACACTGCATCACTCATCGGCATGATTGTGTCAATGACATTACTAAATGGGCCGAGGAATACTTCCAGAAACCACTGTCGGTAAACACAATCCGCCGTGCCATCTGCAGATGCCAACTAAAGCTCTATCATGCAAAAAGGAAGCCATTTGTGAACATGGTCCAGAAGCGCCATCGTGTCCTGTGGGCCAAGGCTCATTTAAAATGGACTGTTTCAAAGTGGAAAAGTGTTCTATGGTCAGACGAGTCCAAATTTGACATTCTTGTTGGAAATCATGGATGCCGTATCCTCCGGGCTAAAGAGGAGGGAGACCTTCCAGAGTGTCATCAGCGTTCAGTTCAAAAGCCAGCATCTCTGATGGTATGGATAAGTGCATATGGTATGGGCAGCTTGCATGTTTTGGAAGGCACTATGAATGCTGAAAGGTATATAAAGGTTTTAGAGCAACATATGCTCCCCTCCAGACGACGTCTATTTCAGGGAACGCCTTGTATATTTCAGCAGGACAATGTAAAACCATATACTGCAGCTATTACAACAGCATGGCTTCGTCGTAGAAGAGTCCGGGTGCTGAATTGGCCTGCCTGCAGTCCAGATCTTTCACCTATAGAGAAAAATACGTCAAAGACGACTACAAACTCTTCAGCAGCTGGAAATAAATGAACAAAATATTGGCTCATGTGATTTGAAAGTCTTTTAGTTTTCATTTTATTCAAACTTAACAAACGTCCCAACATTTCCAGAATTCGGGTTGTACAAACAAAGTCAACAACAAGGGTTGATTCCTATGCTCGAGTCGACCCTGAATCGAGGGCTATTTATAGTTGAGGATTCGATTCTTTTGGAGTCGACTCCCATCACTGATGACAGTGTGTACTTGTGTGTTTTGCAGCTGTGCACTGTCCTCCACCTCCAGAGGTCAAGGATGCTGAGATGTTTGACCCCATATATGACCATGTTCCCTTCGGTCACGTGGTGTCCTATCGCTGCCATACTGGTGCTCTGATTGGTGCGAGAGAGATACACTGCACACAGAAGGGCACCTGGAGCGCCCCACCTCCTGAGTGTAAAGGTACAGATAAACTTCAATCCTCTCCTCCCCACGGAAAAACACATCTTCTGGGGGGTCAAAATGACCCAGGGCCTAAAAACTACACTACTTTTTTTTTTTTCTTTTTTTTTTTCTTTTATTATTTTAATTGAAAATAAGCATTTTTTTTACAGTTTCACAAAAACAAAAAAAGTCCTCATTCCAGTCCAATTCTAGTGAAACCATCAAAAATAAATCATGCATTCACTCATTGAGTGTCTCTGCTGACCTCTTGTGGATAAAAATGACATTAATTTGCATTTTATGATTATTCTGGAATTACTGAAGACTCCTTTCAGGCAGTTCAGAATCGATTCTTTTTCTTTTCTTTTTTTTGGGAGAGAATAGCTTATATTTATTGTGCATTTTGTTGAACGCATATTAGTGAAATATTTCTGTGGCCCCTTTATGTTTCTTCATTGTTTTAGTACTTTGTTACCACAAACTTTTAATTTGAAAACATGAATTAACAGACTATTTCTTGTGCCTTTCAGACATTGCCTGTCCTCACCCACATGTGCCACAAGGGTCAAGAATGAGGGGATTTAGGTCTGTCTATAAATTCGGGAACACAGTGACAATCGCCTGCGCTCCTGGTTTAAGACTTACTGGACAGAGTTTCATCACCTGTGGCCCAGACGGGGAGTGGAAACCAAAACTTCCAGAATGTGTGCGATGGGACAAAAGATTTAACTGAAAGACACATACAATACAGCTGGCTGTAGTCATAATGAAGCTCTTTTCTATGGAAGCTTGTTTCTGCCACAGAATAAAACAATTTAAAAGATAATTGCGACTTTTTATCTCAAAATTCTGACTTTTCTGACGCAATTGCAAGTTATAAAGTCAGGATTACAATAAATAACTCTCAATTGCGAGTTATAAACTTACAGTTGCGACAAATAGTCAAAATTGCGTGATATAAACTCGCAATTGCAATTCTGAGTTTTTTCACACAACTGCAAGTTTATATCTCGCAATTCTGACATAACGCAATTGCAAATTTATATCTTGCAGTTTTGACTATTTCTCGCAATTCTGACTTTTTCTCACAGTTCTGACTTTTTTCTCGCAATTGCGAGTTTATATATTGCCATTCTGACGTCTTGTGTCAGAACTGTGATATAAACTGTTAAAAAGTCAGAATTGTGAGATAAAAAGTCACAATTACCTTTATTTTTTATTCAGTGGTAGAAACAAGCTTCCATACTTTTCTTATAACTTTTTATTTCTGTATTGTTAATCTACAGCATTATGGATACTATTTTTATAACTTGTTTTTGTTGTTTTTTAATTCAGTATAAATTAAAATGAGAGAACACTCAATATAAAGTCAGAATTGCAATAAATAAACTCAATTATGAGTTATAAAGTCAGAATTACGAGATATAAAGTCAGAATTACAAGATATAAAGTCAGAATTACAAGATATAAAGTCAGAATTGCGAGTTATAAAGTCAGAATTACAAGATATAAAGTCAGAATTACGAGATATAAAGTCAGAATTGCGAGATCTAAACTTGCAGTTGTTATAAAGTCAAAATTGCGAGATATAAAGTCAGAATGCAATTCTGACTTTTTTCTCGCAATTGCAAGTTTATATCTCGCAATTCTGACTTTTTCTCGCAATTCTGACTTTTACCTTGCAATAGTGAGTTTATATCTCGCAATTCTTATTTTTTTCAGAACTGTGATATAAACTCGCAATTATGTGTTATAAAGTCAGAACTGCGAGATAAAGTCGCAGTTACCTTTTTTATATTTTATTCAGTGGTGGAAACAAGTTTCCATACTTTTCTTATAACTGTATTTCATTCACATGAGCAGAACACTATTTACTATTTACTCGAGTATTCATTGTCATAAAAGAAGTATTCTGAGTGAAAATAAAAAAGTATTTTATACAAATTTATGTATTCTGTTAATCTACAGCATTATGGATATTATTTTTATAACTTGTTTTCATGTTTTCGTTGTTTTTTAATTCCGTATAAAAAACAACAGAGATTGAGACCAGAAACGCTTGGTTATTTAATCAGCACAAAATAGGCATAAAGTAACAATTGGTACAGTAACACTTTACAATAAGCTTCTAGTTGTTATATTAGTTAGATCTTCTAGGAGAGGCTGATTTAAATGGGAAACATTCACACTCCCTCTAAAAATCTACAAAATCTTATCAAACAACTTCCACGATGATAAGCGGCATGTTTGAATAGTGTAGGTTAAGACAAACACATGACGCCTCGGTGTCTTGAGAATGTAGATGTTTGCTCTTCATTAGAAGTGAAGGTCTCTCAGTGGTCTTTGACCAAGATGTTTGCGACTCCATGAACCTGAGTGAGCTGAGGACAGTCGAGTGTTGCTAGAAGCTTCTGTGAGCCGGACCGCTTGGGAACAAACGTCTCTGTCACACACATCGTGGCTTGGCCTGCGATATCACTGAAAGGATGAGAGATGTTTTAAATACAGTAGTGGTCAATGGTGGTCATCTCTCTTTATCCTAATATGAAATATTTGTTAAAGATTTTGTAGGCATATTGTGTAGTCAATATGTTTTATTTGTGATATGTGTAAAGAAACGAGCCAAATTGTGCCAACATCAGGCTGTCATACAAAGAAATTATGAACAAGCAAAAACAAGAAAGAATCAATGAAATATTAATAACCGATTATGTTGTAGTCAATGTTTGCTTTTTCCTGCAAGCTTTTTGTTTTTATGCAGTATGCATTTTTTGTTTTTAAATAAAATAAAATAAAATAAAGCCTGTAGTTGTAGTAGTCTTTTTTTGTTAAATAATTTTGCAGAGACTTCCATTAACAACGAATCAGTCAATTCACTTTTGTGAGCTAATTCATGAAAAATGAATGAAACTTCAGAATTCCAGTTTTGCTACTGAAGTTTAAATCAGAGAAACCAGTAATACATTTCTTCTTTAGAAAACTGATTTTTTATTTTAAAAAAAAAATTTTATAACCAGCAATATTATTGTGAACATTCAACATGATGAAAACCACTTGAAAACCACAACATGATTCAGTCGCTGCGAATAAGTCTCACCCGTAGTGAATGGTTTTGACATGCTGCATTCCCAGTCCCTCGATCCGGAAGATGACGTTCTTCAGCACACGGGGCAGTGGGTTCTGGAATCTGATTTTGACTTTCAGCTCTCTGCCCACCACAGCATCACATACAGGCTGAGAGAGAAAATCACACACAACTGCATTAACACAACAGCCAAGATGGACAATAATATCAGATGAGCGGGTGGAGTCACTCAGACTCACAGTGATGACGAGGTCAGGTGTGCGCAGTCTGAAGTTGAACTGTTTGGCCAGAGTTTGTTTGGTCTCAGTGACCCGTCCAGAGAGAGTGAGCACCAGAGCCGACTGACCCAGCAGCTGGTCCTTGTAGTCCTCATAGGGCAGACTCCACTCCAGAGACCGGACTACACCAACAAAACATCATCATCAATACTGACACTCACAATACAAGCCACCATTTAACATCATAATAATAATATAGTGCTGTCAAATCGATCAATCGTATCTGAATCGTATAAGAGTTTGTATATATATATATATATATAATTATTACGATGATTAAAGGACTGTGGCCTTTGTGTTTCCTCATATTTATCCTTCTGTGAAACAAGAAGTCATGGCTGGACAATTTCATGTTCCTAGTCACCCTGGTGTGCTAAAAATGTAAATATGAATGGGAATATTTTATGATATTTTAATCATAAAAAATTCTAGGGGTGCCAATAATTGTGGCAAACGTGTTTTGGAGGGAAATATATATATATATATATATATATATATATACACACACACACACAAACAAATGTTAGATGCGATTAATCAATTTGACAAAACTAATTAATAATAATAATTGGTAACAAATACCATATAGGTTATTGAATTGAATTAAAATAGAATTAAATTGGTTTTGTACAAAAAATTGTATTTATAAGTACTATACCAGTGTTATTTTAGTATTATTTATATACTATTATAGTATTTATTACTTTTATTTTTATATTTTCCGTTTTTAATTTTAATTTTAGTAACTGTGTCATGTCATTTTTTTTTAATATTTCTATATAGGTTTAAGTTAATCAATAATTATTAATTTAATTAATTTTATTGCAACACAACTTCAACTTAAACTTATTTTAGTTAGTTGCCAAGGTAACATTTCTAATTTTCATTACAGTTTTTTTTTTTAAGTTTATCATCTAATATTTATATTGTATTAATAATAATAAAAATATTAATAATATCTGGTTACAAGTACCATATGAGTTATTGAATTAAATTTAAATTAAAAAGTTTAGTCTTTTTTACAAGTACACAACACTATACCAGAGTTATTTTAGTATTATTAATATACTATAATATTTATTATTTTTAATGAATTAGCTTGTATTTTTATATTTTCAGTTTTTAAATGTAATTTTAGTTACGTTTTATTAATTTTATTGTGTGCTCTTGTCATTTTTATTAGTTTTTTATATGTATTTCTATATAGTTTTAATTAAGTGTTATTGCAGTTGTAGTTTTAGTAAATTTAGTATTTCAACTCATTTAGTTGCCAAGGTAACATTTCTAATATTCATTTAAGTTCATCATATATTTAGATTTTATTATTAATAATGTTACAATTTAGTTACAAGTACCATCTGAGTTATTGAATTAAAATAGAATTAATGTGGTTATTTCTTATTTTACAACTATACAGCATTATACCAGTGTTATTTTAGTATTATTTATATAATATTTTAGTATTAATTATTTATTAATTATTACTGTATTTCAGTTAGTTGCCAAGTTAACATTTCTAAGTTTTTTTAAGTTTATATTTTATTATTATTATTAATGATAATAATATTTGCTTACAAGTACCACCTGAGTTATTAAATTAAATGGAATTAAAACAGAATTAAATGGAGTTTTACTCTTATTTTACAAGTATACAACACTATAGCAGTGTTACTTTATTGTTATTTATATGCTATTATCATATTTATTAATATGTTGAATTATCTTTTATTTTTATATTTGCAGTTTTCATTTTTTATATTTATTTCTATATAACTCTACTTCTTTTTTATTTAAATTGTTTTAATAATTTTAGTACTTCAACTTACACTTATTTCAGATAGTTGCCAAGGCAACATTTCTAATTATCATTTAAGTTTGTTAAGTTTAGGTTTTTAAAGTAATGTTTATATGAGCTTTGATCTCACCCTCATGGGGCTTGAGCTCAACGCTGGTCCTGTCCTTCTTCAGGAAGGTCTTGTTAGCTTCAGAGTTGCGCATGGCTGCCACCTGGCTGTAGAGATCCACACTGCGAGCTGCGCTGCTGCTGTTCTTCAGTAGGACGGACAGAACAGCGTCCTGACCAACACACGGTCCATCACCCTCCATGGCAACTTCAACAGTCACATCAGTGGTGCTGGTGGGAGAGTAGATGGACCGTTTGGAGCCGAAACTGCAGGCCGTTTCCACAGCGGTGCGCTCCTCCTGCGTACCTGACGAATGAGGGGGAAATGAGAGGGAAGGGATGATTATAATCACATGTAAACCCCTGGTGATGAAAATCAAGTTTTAATGTTTAAATATCTGTGTGCAACCATGTGCAAAGTCAACACCATTGCTGAGTATTTTCTCCTTAAAAAGTACCAAAGACAGTTATGTTTTTTATAGTTTTTAATCAGTAATTATGTTATGCTGCTGTAGGATATGTGATATAGCAAAATGTTACTTTTTTATTTTCACAAAGCTTTATTTTTTTATAATGTTTTATATTTTGATGTCAACAATGTTTTTTAATTGTGCTTTACAAATACATTTGAATTTGATACTGACACCTAAATTTTAAAATAATCATAACGTAACCAAAACATGACGTGTAGTTTATATATTTGGATTACCAAAACTCTTCCACAAATGCATTTTGATTTCATTCAAACAACATACAATTTTTTTTTCCACAAAACATTTTAAGTGCAAACATGTTCACAACTGACACAACATTACTGAATGTGTGTTTTCACCTTCTGGGTGTTTGTAGAGGTGTGTGATATCTACGCGTTTATCTGAGCCAACAGCTTTGGTGCTGATGCAGTGACCTACTGCGCTTTTGTCAACCCGAATCACAGCGAAAGTCCCGTTAGTTTTGCGCTGCCAGTAGACTTTATCGCTGTTCACCTACAACACAAAGAGCCAAATATTTAGTACTAACACATAGACGTGCCGGTATACAGTAATACGATATATCACGATAATGAACATGCACAATATTGTTATCGTGGGCACTTCAAATTAACATGAATAAATATTTCAATTTTTAGAATGCATTTTAAGAATACTTTTCCCATCAGATGGTGCTGAAGGAACAGCATAAATGCAGCGGTTACCCCAGTAACCCCATAAACAAAGCTGTGCTACTTTCTGTTTCTGTACAGTATTTAAATGTTTTAAACAGCTTACAGACTTAATATACTATTAATTTTCAAACTTTAACATTTTTATATTTTAATCTGGACTACAACATGCCCTAGATAGCCTATTGGTTGAAAATGTTCTGATTCTTTATTATTGTTCGGTAACACTTTACAATTAGGCTCCATTAGTTAACATTATTAACATAAACTGATGGTGAAAAGTTATTAAATCTGTTACAGTACACAAATATAAACACTTTTTTGCAACTTATTTTAATACCGTGATAAAAGCTTCAGCAATTATTGCAACATGAAAATTTGAAACTGTCACATGCCTACTAACACACCATATTATAAATATATGTAGTGAGATTATGAGCGACAAATAGAAATATGAGGAAGATACATTCAAAAATCATTATACATCATTAAATATGAAACTCTTTATGAAGGAATCTTAAATTACAGGAAAGTAATTAGCATACTTCAGCGAAAACGAAGGGCGTGTCATATTTGAGGTAGACCTGTCCGCTGCGGACTGCAGTAACAGAGGTGGGGCCGCAGCGGAAGACGCCCTGACTGCCCTCCTGAGGAGTTGAATCAACCACCTGCCAACCTCCAAAACCAGATGGCAGGTCTGGACGAGACATCCAGGCCTCATTCCACACGTGGAAGTTCCTATAGAGGGAAAAGCAGCAACTTTAACATTGTCAATTTATTAAAACAAAAATGAACCTACAACGTTTATGAAATCACAAATGCTTCCTGAGGTGTCTTGGACTTGCATGATAATGTAAAAAAAGTTACTTAAAATAAAATAATAAAAAATGTTAAACTTATTTTATTTTAGCTAGATGCCACATTTCCCATTTTCATGTAGTTTAAATTGATGTACTTAACTAAAACTGAAATTAAAAAATAATAAAAACTATATAGACATTTAGAAAATGAATAAATGACAAACAAAAAACTAAATTAACTAAATTTAAATTAAACTATTTTAACTACAATTAAAATGAAATCAATATATATATATATATATATATATATATATATATAAATAAACTAAATCAAAGTATTAAAAAATATATACTGTATATTTAGCATCGCAAAGAAACGTGAATACAGAGAATCATCTTACCAGATTGAATCACGGTTAAGGTGTTTAATCTCTTCAAGATTTTCGTCTAAATAAACATCTGTTGTCAAGGAACTGTCAGTGTCATGAGCAGAACTAAAGTTTGAGACCGGACGTGTGGGAATGCCAAAACACCGCAACACTGAGAGAAAAAGAGAGAAACATTAACAAAGTGCCTAAGATTTCATTCCCAACCTCTCTGGTCCCATTTCCATATACCAGTCTGCCGGAAGCTAGTTATTATAGTTCATAGTTTATAGTTCATAGTTAGTATAGTTATAAATATAGATATTTTTCTTACAAAAACCCATCGCTTCACTTCAGAAGGCCTTTATTAACCCCCTGGAGTCGTATGGATTATTTTTATGATGGATGGATGCATTTTTTGGGGCTTCAAAATCTCGCCCCCCATTCACTACCATTATAAAGCTTGGAAGAGCCAGAATATTTTTAAATATATCTCAGATTGTGTTCATTTGAAAGAAGAAAGTCATATACACCTAGGATGGCTTGAGGGTGAGTAAATCATGGGATAATTTTCATTTTTTTTCACTTGAAAGTTGGTTCTATCCTCACGTTAATTTTTAGCCCCCTGTCAATAATGCTCAAAATATTACTTGTGTTGGTGACTCCAGCGAAGACCCAGCACTGTCCATATTTGACAGGTACTCCTCCACTGTTGTGGTACTGTTTCAGGATGGCACTGCTTCCACTCCAGGCTGTAGGAGAGAGTCCCCCCTCATAGGTATTTTGCCAGTTACCCATCAGCACACCTTGATCATCGTTGGAATTAACCTGACACGTTGACAAAATGATGTTATCTGCTTCACATCTTCACAATTCATTGATCATCACTGACCTGATCAGACATCCTTACACAACAACAGAGCATGGAAAAATGTGGATGTTGGTAAAAAGAGAGTCAAGACTCACCATGGCAGATAACACTCTGGCTATGTTAATGGGGTCTCCCCATCCTGAGCAAGGAGTGCGACTCTTCTCCAACACAAAGAAACACGCCGCCAACACTCCTTCATCAAACTAAGAATCACAGATCAGAGGTTGGAGATTGAAACAAGCACATTACAGAAAAGAAAAGTTTAAAATGTTGTCTTGAAAATAATGCAAAATAGGTTTTCTACTTCATGGAAATACAGCTCAGATGTCTAAAATGAAATATATTCCAACTAACAAGTTTCGGTTCCCAGAACGTTTTTGGACAAAGTTCCATTTAGTCTTTCTGCAATCATGTTTCAATGTTACAACAATAATCAGCTGACAAGTCATGTCTTGTATTGATCCACTGTTAAATTAATCTTTTATGCATTTTATTTTTTTTATTTTATTTTTATTATTATTTTATTTTATTCAAAGTACTTACATTGCATTCGAGCTATACATTTTTGCAATTCATCCATTTTCTGGGAATCAAACCCATGACCTTTCCATTGTTAATGCAATGTTCTACTGTCTGAGCTACAGGAAGGATAAAATAAATTTTCTTAAAACAAGTCAAATTCATTTGAAATATAAAAAAATTGATTAGCTGAACAAAATTAAGAATAATTCCTAAAAACAAACATTTGACATCATTCTTAAGTTGTCACACCAAAAAATCCCAGAAATGTTCTGGAACAAATTTATCGGAAATGAAAATTCCTACAATGATAATGAGAATTCTTGAAAAATAACCAGATAATTAAAGCTGCAAGCAGCGTTGAAAGGGCCGTTGCACCCAGGGTCACCGCCACCCGGTGGCCTTAGGAAAACAGTGAACAGTGTGCGACATGCATTTAAGCGGGTAAATATGGCGGTCATTTTGACTTGCCACACTTCCTGCTGCCAGCAGGTGGCGCTTTGACTATAACTGAATATTGGCATGTAGATGTCTTCAGGTCAGGACTATTATCAAACATGTGAATTTTGTATGCCCGAGTTATAACAACTTCCTGTTTCATGGCGAAACATCAAACTTTGTCAGGCCGCCACAGACACAACGTTCAACGAAAACTCAAGATCTTCGCAATTTAATGTCACAAAGGCCTATAGATTAGACTGACCAAATATGATGTTGATCTGATTAACGCTTTGGGAGGAGTTTGTTAAAGTACAACGTCTGGAAAAGGCAAAAACTGCCCAAATTTTGCAAAGAAAATTCAAAATATCTGACTTCCTGTTTCATACCGCAAGGGGCACTTCGCTGAAATTTCGTAGGTGGCGCTATCAAGCCAATTTGCCACACCTAATTCTGAATCCCATATCAGACACAAATTTTCACCACTTCTGTTTCATGTTTCATGAGTTTGAGCATGTTTAGGCCCTCAAAAATGTGATTCATTTTGGAGAAGAAGAATAAGAAACGGAGCAATTCCAATAGGGTCCTCATACCATCGGAGCTCGGGCCCTAATAACAGGAAACCTATACATTTTACTGATAGATTTAAACAACTAATGAATACTTTCTGTTTTTGAAATTTGAAATTTTACCTGACCAAAATTCCAGGTTCGGGTACCAATCTGTTGCTCTGTTCCATAGTACAGTTTGCCCATATCATTCAGTACATATTCAGTCCTCTCAGCTTCGTCCTTCATGTACACAGAGTCGTCTATTAAGAACAGAAAGAGAGTTGACATTGTAATGGATTAGCTTCATTAACATTTAAGTGCATTCTGTTATTTCATGATTCAGTCTAATTTTCTTAGTTTCAGGTCATGATAGACACACACAGTGTCCCCTGATTTTCTCTCTCTTCAAATAATACCTTTGCACCAAGGGTTAAACAGCATGTAAATGTCATTTTCAGGTGTGTCTGGTGAAGTGGCCTTTCCTGCCGGGCAGTTTGTTACCACATTGAGTTTGTACCGTCCAATACAAGTGGTTGGAAGGGAGTAAACTGACAGTCTGATTGTGGTCTTTGCCTGTTCAACAATCTTTGCTTCCCAGGCATCTTTCTTGAATTCGGACACTAGTGGAACAATCACAAAACTACCCTTGTGTACTGGAATGTCATTACCTGCAAAACACACATGTACAAAAATAATTTTTGATCATGTAATCCAAGATGGCTAGGTCATCGTTTGCTACAGTAAAGCCATGACTGACCAAGTCTCAGCTCCAGGTAAAGTTGGTCTCTGTTTGGAACAAAAGGCCTGGACAGCTCAATAGACATCTGGAAACATTGTCCTCTACGGACGATGAGATGATCGCTAAAGAAACCGTCTGTGTGATGCTCCTGTCGATTCTGTCCTTTCCTGGTCCTGATGAGATCAATAGAACGTACCTGCAGTACTGCATCTAAACAATTAGGCATATAGGGAAAGTTTAGCATGACAAATTGAAAATAAGCATTAATAGCTGTTTTAAACGTAATTTAGGTGACGGCAAATTGTTCTTTGAGAAAACCTTGTAAGCTGGTTTCAGGTTCATGCATCATTTCACCAAGTACAACATGTTCCTGGATCAACATCTTTGTGAACAACATTCCAATCAACCAATAAGATTTGAGGTACAAGTTTTTATGTCAAATTTAGGCTTACAGCCAGGGTTAGGTGCTTCTACATCAGTGTTATTCACCCCGATACCGCATAACCGTCGAGGTTTTACGTGTACGCTCTTGTACACGCACAGTCGAATGCACAGCCTTGCATTAATTTTTTTTTGCAGTAATTAGTTTATCCACAAGGTGGCAATCATGGCCCTGGGCTGTTGATTTACAAAAGAAAACTAAATAAACAGAACAGACCGGAACACATGCAAGCTACAGTGACAATGGAGGCCTTCATAGACGACAGATTGTGTGAAGAGGTTAGAAAGTACCCTCATTTGTACAACTCTAGCATGAAAGAATACAAAGATGTTTATATGGGTCGTAACTCATAGAGGTATTGCAATTTGTCGCAATGCGCATGCGTCGAACGCCTGTGTACACGTATAATTCAAGTGAAGTATACTTTGCAAGGCTGTGCGTTTGACTGTAAAAAAACGAAATATACTTTCGGCTTTAGTCAGAATTAGACTGGTGGATGTAGATATTGTTAAAAAATTTTGTTGTAGTAGTGCAAACGTATTTTGCAATACTTATACAATAGTATGTAAGTAAACTTTATCAATGCAACATAATGACAATCAGACCTTAATATTATTTACCATTATACACTGTCTGCAGTATTAAGATATATTGCTCTTACCATTCACTTCTACACGTGGACCCCTGAGAGGAAGAGAGAGAGACATTTTTCAAACTTTATTCTTAAAGCAATAATTATCTACAAAAAAAACAAAACAAAACAAAAATGGATTTGACATTTTTGTACTTGTACAAGCTAAATTAATTGCATAACACTGTGGAGAAGAAGATAGTGCTAAAGATGTATCTGGATTTCCTAAAGGCCCGTTCACACCAAGGACGAAAACTATAAAAATAAAGATCTAAAAAATAGTTCACAATATAAAAGAATAGCAGAGTTAACACCATCGCTATAATGGCACAGAGAAACTATATCTTTGGAATCACTTTTAGAACGATTTTATCCAGCTGATGAACGATAAAAACATTGACAGCCAATCAGAGTCCATCCTGCTGTAATGAACTCGAATATTTAAAGTGACAGACAATAACACGCTTAGAAAGATATCGTCCGCTGTTTTGGACGCTAATATAGTTATCTTTATAGTTATCATTCTTGGTGTGAACGGGCCTTAAGTCTCCAAAATCATCTGTATTCTAGGAAAATTAGGATTATGTGAAAAATTAAACTAGATCACAAACACAAAAATACAGAATGGAATATATAGCCTACATATAATAAATAACTAGAATAGAATACTTACATGTTTGCAGTTCTTGTTCTTGAATTTATTTGAAGGGTGTATGTTCCTATTTGAACAGAGTAACTGCACCTAAACAACTTGAACTTCAGTTTGGAGGCAACTCTTCCTTCACTCAGATGTTTTTCTCCTGAGCAGCCATGGTGTATATATTCACATCTTCATCTCCACCCCATCCACAGCTCAGAGCTGAAGAGTGTGAAGAATGTCCTGTATCATGACAGAAAGTTTAGTGTTGAGGATGAATCTCACGTGGTAATTTTAACAGCTTATTTAAATACGGCCCGAGTGCAATCTTTAAAGCGTGACTTAAATTAAGGTTGGTCTCATTTGTTGTAATGATGTGAAAGGAGGAGTAATGAGAGGTAATGACAGTGCAGAACGTTTGAACTACCTCATAACAAGACAATAACTTCTCAACTAAATTTTCTACCGCAGAGCTGTCAGTGATGATTTCTATAATAAGGAGCAGGGAATATGAAAGAAATGGCTAATATTGAGCCTCAAACACACATGTACCAAAAGAAACACCCATTGTAGGCACAATTCTCTGATTCACTGCAGTTAGTTTTTCATAATTGTTTTTAGAAGCCAATTACAAGTTGTTTTTTATCTGTTAGTTTAGACCCTTATAGGTCTGTGGAAAGATATATAAACAAGTCATTTCTTAAAATATATAAAAACAGTTATTGTATTTCAAAATGTATTTCTGATACATTGACATGTTGTCTCTCTGAGGTTAATGGGGCCTAAAGTGACATAATAAAAATTAAACTATAACAATTAACACAACATTAAAACAGCCATTCACACTGTACACAACAATAGACCAGAAAAAAAGACATGAAAAGTGTTTGTTAAGTTTGTAAGCACATTGCAATTGTCATTCCACCAGTCCTAATGCTCATCTCCTAACCTAATCAGGAACAAGTAATGAAGATGGAATGTGCAGCAAACACCTTCAGTGAATGATTCAGCCATGTGGAAAAACTGCTCATGACTTACATGGTGAATAAAATATTTCACTAACACAATAATTCTTTAACTGGAGGCACTAAATCACCACATTTTATGCATAATGACACAATGACTGTAGTTAACAAAGCATTTTAAATTTTGAGTCATAACTGTAACTGTAATTGTAAGGACAGATGTTATGTAAAGATAATGTAATAATGATGCTGTCACTTTAAGAGACGAGTACCTCATTCCAGCGCTCTGTGTCTCTCATTTCGCGGGGTGCGGTGCTGAGGTGAGGTAAGTGTTGTGTTTGTTATGCTGCCTTCACGTGCTCTCGGAATTATCGTAAATATGAGTTTCTTAGGTAAAAATTTGCACATGAACGCCCACCAATTTCGAAAGTTGAATGCAACGAGCTTGTAATCACGACTTCAGAAGTTTCCGATTATAGCACGTGAAGGCAGCATTAGAACATAGAACCAACCATGCTAAATAAAAAAGTTAATAGTAAATATAAAGTTTAAATCGATGTTGAAACATGTTTTGAGTTGTGGGAGTAGGTAGAAGAGGTAGAAGATCCTTTTTTTTTTTTTTTTGAATTATGAGAATCAATTCAAACGAGCTTTTCTACGTGGTGCATTACTGCTATCTGATGGTTGAAATATTATTTAGTTTAAGGTTGTCAAAAAATTTGGTCAGTGAGTAAAATGTGTGATAAATAGTCAATTTATTATATTGGTATGATTAAGTGAATTTAACAATTGGTTTTAAGTCTTCTTAAGGATTATTAAATAGGCTATGATAAATACAGATTATTATTAAAGGGGTCATATAATGCTACTTTTACAAGATGTAAAATAAGTTTCTGATGTCCACAGAGTGTGTATGTGAAGTTTCAGCTCAAAATACCCCACAGATCATTTTTTTATAGCATGTTAAATTTGTCACTTTTTGAGGGTGAGCAAAAACGCTCCGTTTTTGTGTTGGTCCCTTTAAATGCAAATGAGCTGCTGATCCTAAGAAGAGGGCGGAGTTCAGCGCCGATTACCTCAGACTCACTGAAAATGTCAGAAACTGTTCAGCTTTTTATGTTCAAAACGGAGTCGGACAATGATGGAGAGACTCAAGAAGACGTGAAAACATGTAGAATGCAACAGGACGTGTCTGAATGGTTAGTTGATGAATTTATGTAGCTGATGTGGAGTTAACTATCTTAAAGTTATTGATTGCATATCCTGTCATGATAATCTATAAATCGCTCATGTGGGAACTGTTGTAAGATACCTACAGAGCGAATATATGCTGCATGAAGATAGAACAGTAGTTTAGTTTAATTACGGTTATAACTTGTCATCTTGCTTTTATGACATTTGTGTTACATACTGTATTGCAATAACATGGCCTCACCCATTTGTTGCGTGTTCTCGGGGGCGGGGTTTATGTAAATTTTAGTGTTAGTGATGTCACTAACCCGGGAAGAAGCTCGTTGTAGTCCCTAGCAGCCATTTGTTGTAGTCCTTAAACAGAGAATTCTTTAAAAGAAAATATCTCCCTTTGCATTGAACTTTCAGCGCTGTAACTTTGCAGACATTGTTTATGCTCAAACAGCAACATTACACACTAACTAAAGTTTAAAAAAGTGAAATCACAATGAACCACCCCTTTAAAATAACTTTTTTTTTTTTTTTACCTCAATACTGTAATCAGGGCTACACATTTCAAATAATATCATTTACATTAAAATGTGTTTTTGTTTGGTAGCCTGCAGCATGCATGTCATGCTATCTATGTAGTCTACACACATTCAGAACAAGCTGAGAACTGTTTCTGAATTACTTTATTGCAATGTAAATAAATACAGACAACTTGACAATACTATAACACTCCCATTATAATAGCTGAACCTGACTCTCAATGTAGATCAGTGCAAACTGACTGACTGCCTATGTGCACTCTCACAAATTCTCCCTTTATAATCAATGAATTAGTATAATCACACAGTTTCAGACTCATAGCATCTTGAATTTCAGTATTCAGTTATAATATACACAGTAATTCTTACACATTTATTCAAATGAAAATGTACTATGGAGTAATAAAGTTCATGCTTGGAACTTCTGAAACCAAATTTTGCACCTTCCCTCAGGTAAACAGGATTCTAATGTTGTTTTAGGGTTCATTGTCTATGCTTAGTAAAGAACACCATATTATAGTCAAAGCATTATAGAAATACTTTCAAGCATTATGAAAACACTTGCCATCTTTTGAGGGACGAAAATAATTCTTATAATGTCACATCATAACTGAAATTAATTACATTGGTTATAAACTAAGTTGATTCAAATATTCTTATAAAATATGAAGTTACACATACATATTAATAATCTGGCTTGTGATAAAGTGTGCCATTCAAGTAAATGAAATGAAGAATATGTTATAAATTTGGTTACTTTTATTGTAAACCATAAATAAACTTTAGGTCCCTCAAAATACTTTAACAGAATGTATGACACAAAATGCAGTATCATACATAAACAGCCTCTAACCATAAGCCTTATGGTTCCATGTGCACTCTAGCAAGTTTACACAATCCATCTCTGTTTAACCGTAAATCATTTCACTAACAACAACATTGGCGAATCCATGCACTTGAGTGAGCTGAGGACAGTCAAGGGATGCCAGAAGTTTATGTGGCCCGTGACACTTGGGAATAAAGGTCTCCGTCAGTTTCACTGTGGCCAGACTTGGAATGTCACTGAGTGACAGGGAGAGAAAATTATTATGTACATATTTCATTTGTATTCATTTTACATTGTGCTCGTCAGTCAAATGTAATTTATTTCAAGCAGTGCAAATTAATATAATACTCTTGCGTCTTACCCATAGTTAATTGTTCTGACACACTGCAATCCCAGTCCTTCAAAATGGAAAACTACGTTCTTCAGCACACAGCGCAGTGGGTTCTGGAATTTGATTTTGAATATCATCTCTTTGCCCACTACACCTCCACATACAGGCTGAAAAAGAAAGGTTTACGAAAGACAATCAGGCAAAATTTTGATGCAGCAAAAAAGAACTGGGTTGCATAAAATCTAGCTTGAACACAAACCCCAGCTGATGAAGTCTCAATATATTAAGAGTTCATAATAAAGAAAACTCACAATGATAATGAGATCTGGTGTGCGCAATCTGAAGTTGAACTGGGTGGCCAGTATCTGTGTCGTCTCTGAGACCCATCCAGAGAGTGTAAGCATCAACGCTGCTTGATCGACCAGATGGTCCTTATAGTCCTCATACCGCAAGGTCCACTCCAGAATCTGGACTACAGAGGAAAACAAGATATAAACAGGGTGTGAATACTAATGCTTTCATAACAAATCTTCATTTGAAATGAATAATCATCCTCATCGTTATGTTTTTCTTCACAGTTTTATCACTGTTCTTCACTGTTTATCCATGGTTTGCACCAAAGTAATACAAATCTAGAAAAGGTAAGTCTGTCAAGAGTCAAGCCTAATATTGATGTTGGCTTTACAAAGTATTTCCTGAAATTTCCTAAATTTCCATTTTAAGTCAGAACAGCCTGAAGGACTGTGCCAAGTTTGGTGAGTATTGCTTGGAACAAGTCATCAGACCAAACTAATTCTTCAAGTACAATAATTTAATAGACAAGCATTGTACCAAGTTATTTTAAGGCCGGGACACACCAAGCCAACTGTCGGGCTGTTTTTGAGCATTGGTTGGCTTCGTTTTTCAGTGTGTTCCACACCATTGGCTCTAGTTAGATGGCATCTGGGTTTTTTGGCCCGATTCAGCATGTTGAATCACCGTCGGGCCGTTGGTGAGATTAAGAACTCTGATTGGCTGTTCAGCTTAGTGCACAAGAATAAAAGCGAACGTGATGAAAGCGAGCAAAGTCAAGGTGGTACAGACAGAAGGCTGTTATAATTTAAGTCATCTTACCTGAGCATTTGAATGCACAAATATTTTCATAATAACATGAGAATGAAGAAAGTGATCAGCGTGATTGATATTCAAAATGGTAAGCAAGCGCTGCTTTGTTTACGGTTTGTATATCTGCAGTCCTAGTTTCCTTTTTAAATGACGAAAATAGACTATTGATGCCTGCTGATATAGACAGATATTTACTTACACACAGGCGCAGAACGCACATACTAGTTGACAGTCCTTTAGTCCTTTTGGTGTGTTCAAGCGCAGCTTTCTGGCCGAGATGCAGCCGACGAGAGCGACAACACAGTTACGGCTAGTTCTTTGACGTTGGCTTGGTGTGTCCCAGGCTTTAGACTATCTTTCAAACTGATTTCAAGTTTCTATCATCCCTCACCCTCATACGAATTTAGCTCAATGAGTGTCTGGTCCTTTTTCACTAAGGCCTTGTGGGCTCCAGTGTAGTACATGGCTGCCACCTGGCTGTAAAGAGTGAAGCTACGAGGAGACGTGCACTTGTTCTTCAGAATGATGGAAAGCACAGCATCCTGACCAACACATGGTCCATCAGCCTGCATGTTGACTTCAATGATGACATCCTTGCTGTAGGACAGTGAGTATATTGAGCGTTTGGAGCCATGGCGACAGGCAGTTTCTTCAGCAATTCGTGCCCCATCCGAACCTTATGAATGGGATAAAATAATAAGTAATTAAACATAATATGAATATTAAAAGTGCTGCTTTTTGAATGGCGTGCATAAAAACGTCCCTACTTCTAAATATCACTGAAAACATGTCACTAAACTGTCAGAAAACTCGCACACCTGAAATGGTCTTTGTTCAAGGAGGTGTATAATAATATAAAGAAATGCTTGTTTTTATATAATAATATACTCAATATTTTATCAGTATACATGGCTACTTTTGAATTTCCGTCAATGAGGAAAGATGCTTTTTCCCCGCAGAATGGTGATGTTACGACATCTACCAGCAGCGGCTAACTCTGCATGCTATCCAGCCAAACCTAATACAGAAACCAAAACATTTGGCTTTAGGTATCAATAATAATGTAAATCAGTAAGGTCCTCTAAGAGGTGTGCCAGCTACAGCATGAATGTGTGTGTTTCTGTGACGTACATGCGTAAGTTTTCACCTTCTGGGTGTTTGTAGAGGTGTGTGATATCTACACGTTGATCTGAACCAACAGCTTTGGTGCTGATGCAGTGACCTACTGCGTTCTTGTCAACCCGAATCACAGCGAAGTTTTCATTAGCTTTACGCTGCCAGTAGACTTTATCGCTGTTCACCTACAACACAAAGAGCAAAACATTCAGTACACCAGGTTTGTGCATCTGTCCTTTTGCATTCTATTTCAGTTCCTAAACTGAAGCAAGATGCAGAATTGTAATTTGAATTTAAGGATGTAGAGTTATACGTTTCATTTTTCAATATTAACCAAAACCATGTTATCATAGCAAATGGCATATGTCCTGAAATATCACAACATCAATAATCATTGTTTAAATGCTACCCAAAGAAATTTGTACTTTTATGTTTGGTTTGAGGAAAGGCATTAACATACTCCAGCGAAAAGGAAGGGTGCATCATGTTGAACCTGTCCGCTGCGGATCGCAGCAACAGAGGTGGGGCCGCATCGAAAGATGTCCTGGCTGGTCAGCTGAGGAGTGGAATCAACCACCTGCCAACCTCCAAATCCAGAAGGCAGGTCTGGACGAGCCATCCAGGCCTCATTCCACACGTGGAAGTTCCTACAGAGAAGAATCAACCAAGAAGGGTAAAGAAATTGAAATGAATAGGGATGCAGTGTTCTTCAAGAAACAGGAATGTTTTTCACACCATGCAATCTTACCAGACCGAATAACGGTTTAGATGTTCAACTGGCTCAAATTTCTCATCTAAATAAACATCAGTTGTCAATGAAACATCAGTGTCATGAGCAGAATTGAAGTTTGAGACCGGACGAGTGGGAATGCCCAAACATCTCAAAACTGGGGATAGAGAGATTGAGAGAAGAATGAATTAATGCAATATACATAGCCACATTAATTCTCCCAGTCATGTTATTGTTCACTTTTTTACATCCAATATGTTTGACATCTTACTTGTGTTGGTGACTCCAGCAAAAACCCAACACTGTCCATATTTGACAGGTTTTCCTCCACTTTTGTGGTACTGTTTCAGGATGGCGCTGCTGCCGCACCAGGATGTAGGAGAAGTTCCATCTGTGTAGGTATTTGACCAACTACCCATCATCACACCACTGTTGTCATTGGCATTAATCTGTCACAATGATGAAATGTCACTGTTATGTCACATTGTTCTCATTGTCTAATCATGTTGTTATCCAGAGCAAAAAACCTAGTTTGAAAATGGCTGGAAAACTCACTATTGCAGATGCTACTCTGACCACATTAACAGGGTCTCCCCATCCTGAGCAAGGTCCACCATTCTTCTCCAACACAAAGAAACACGCAGCCAAGACTCCTTCATCAAACTAAGAGTCACAGAACAAGTGATTAAGAAACATTTGCATGCACTTTTATATGAATATGGATGAACGTTTGGCTCTTACTTGACCAAAGTTCCATGTTCTGCAGCCAATCTGCTGCTTAGTTCCATAGTAGATTCTGCCCATGTCATTCAGCACATACTCAACTCTCTCCGCCTCATCATTCAGGTACACACAGTCATCTAATAAAGAGACGTTCTTATAAATTAAACAGTGCTTTCTAGTTTTCCCTTAGCTCCAGGATTCAGATGTGATTTAAAAACCCACTAAAATGAAAAGAGAATGCAATATCATGTGCACATACTGTACCTTTACACCAGGGGTTGAACAGCATGTAAATATCATTTTCAGGAGTGTCTGGTGAAGTGGCCTTTCCTCCTGAGCAGTTGGTTATGACAGTGAGTTTATATCGTCCAATAGAAGCTGTTGACTGAGAGTAAACACACAGTTTGATTCGGTTTTGCATTTGTTCAACAATCCTGGCTTCCCAGCAGTCTTTCTTGAATTCGCTCACTAGTGGAACAATCGTGAGTGTCTCGTTCCACGTTGAAGGGATGTTACCTATAAAACACATGACATAAGAAGAGAAAATGATGGTGAGGATATGCCTTTTAGAATATATCCACAATGTTTTACAGTGGGGTTGAAAGGTCTGAAACTACACTGAAAATATTTGGGTTTTTGTATACATTTAGAAAAAAAAACTAAACAGGTTTTTGCCGTCATTGAAGCACAAGATGCTTTGGAGCATCTCAACTCAGACTGGAGAACATGATCAAAAGTTGTCGAAAATTTTCAACATTTCAATGTAATTGTTATTCTGATAGTGTAATTTTGTAATGAATTTCGCTAGTGGTCTCAGACATTTTAGACTTGTTTTGTCTTCTAAATGTACTATACACTGCCCGGCCAAAAAAAAAAAAAGTCGCTGTTTGGATTTAAATAGGCAAATGCTTAAGAGTCTATGACTGAATCATTATTGCAGTGATTATTATGTTTCTAACATGTTATATGTTTGGCAACAGTTCTTCTAACCCTAGTTGATGGAGTGTGTAGCTTTTCATTTCTGAAGCAACCATGTAGGAAGACACATCATGGCCATATTCCAGGATGAGAATGCCAAGATTCACCAGGGTTAAAATTGTGAAAGAATGGTTCAGAGAGCATGAAGAATCATCTTCACACATGAATTGGCACCTCTGAGTCCAGACCTTAATTTCATTGAAAGTCTTTGGGATGTGCTGAAGTAGACTTTACAGAGTGCTCACCTGCGTTGTCAATACAAGATCTTGACCAAAAATTGATTGATAGAAATAAATGTTGTAAAGTTATTTCCATCAAGAGGTGCCTCAATTTTTGGTCAAGATCTTGTATTGACAATGCAAGGGTCGAGCACTCTGTAAAGTCTACTCCAGCTCATCCCAAAGACTTTCAACGAATTTAAGGTCTGGACGAGGTCTGGAAGAAATGAAAAGCTACACACTCCATCAACTAGGGTTAGAGAACTGTTCCCAAACATATAACATGCTAGAAACATAATAATCACAGCAATAATGATCCAGTCATAGACACTTAAGTATTTTCCTATTTAAATCCAAACATTGGCTGGGCAGTGTATAATTCTTTAGGTTGTCAGAATGCATCTGGTTGGGTATCAAGATGGCATCTAACTAAAGGCCTAAACTGACATAGTCTCAGCTCCAGGTGAAGTTGGTCACAGTTTGGGTTAAAGGGTCGGCACAGCTCAATCCACATCTCAAAACATTGTCCTCTACGGATGATGAGGTGATCGCTAAGATAACGACCCGTGTGATGCTCTCGTCGATTTTGTCCTGTCCTGGATTTGATGAGGTCAACAGAACACACCTGCAATGGCAGACCTGTGAAATAGAAAACAGTTAATGATCAGAGTAGGGCAGTCAGTTCATTAGAATTTTTAATCAAATTCATTACATGATATGCTGCATATAATTGGCTGATGTAGATCAAAACACATCTTACATCATGCATTACACTCCAAAGACCTCTTACCATTCACCACAGGCTCCACATGTGTCCACGAGTCTGTGCAATAATTCATAATTCTGGTGGTGACATGCTCCTTGTCATCAGATTTTTGACTCGATTTGAGGTGATTGCAACAGCAATGCTCGCAAATGGATACACTGCCTGCCTCCGTATACTTTTCTGACTCCAGTATAATGGCTTTGAATGACCTTTTACAAGAATACAAAATTAGTTTATCATCAGTGATTGATCAAAAACAAAACTCACATAATCAACCATTTGAAAGAAGGTTGTTGAGATTGGGCTCTCAACTCCATACAGGTCACCGGCTTTCTCAACTTCTTTAACCCTCAAACGAATTTTAGCAACAAAATATGCAAGCTTTCCGCCACGGAATAAAACAATTTAAAAGATAATTGCGACTTTTTATCTCACAATTCTGACTTTTTTTCTCGCAATTGCGAGTTTATATCTTGCAATTCTGACTTCTTTTCTCAGAATCGTGAGATAAACTCCCAATTGCGAGAAAAAAAGTCAAATTCTGAGGATATGACTTTCTTCTCAGCATTGCGAGTTTATATCTCAAAATTCTGACTTTATAACTCGCAATTGGAAGTTTATATCTCACAATTCTGACTTTATAACTTGCAATTGCGAGAAAACAAGTCAGAATTGCAAGACGTAAACTCACAATTACGAGAAAAAAAGTCACAATTTTCTTTTTTATTTTTTATTCAGTGGAGGAAACAAGCTTCCATAACAAAAAACTCAATTAAGGGTCCACATCTTTTTTGTTAATCCTGCCAGAATATATTTATTGCTTTTAGGTTTATCAATTCAGTGACTTATACAGATAAATGCATAGATTACCTCTTCACATAATCAGGGAAAAACTTATAAACACAATAAACTTCTAAAGACGTTCCTGGGCTTCACCTGAACAAATCTTTAAAATCTACCAATTTTCTTTTTTAGCAATGTGCAAAATAAAATCAGATCACACAAGCATAAAACAAGTTAATTACTTACATGGTTGTAGTTCTGAACGTCCTGAACGTGTTATCTGAAAGAATTAATAAAGCGACTGTGAAGTGGATCTCTTCTTTTGTTCAACTGTTTCTCTCCAGATCAGCCCGGTATATATTCACATCTCTATCTCCACCCCATCCACAGCTCAGAGCTGAAGAGTGTGAAGAATTTCCCATCTGATGAGAGAGAGGTTAGTGTTTAGGATGAGTCCTACAAGTTAATTGTAACAGCATATTTAAATACTCCCATCAGCGCCAATTTTCAATCCAAAACCATCAAGGTATTAAAGACGGAATGTGTTTCAAATGGCTCCAGTGAATGATTTAATCCTCTGGAAAAAGAAAAAGGCATTCATCTACATGGCCAACAGATTGTCTCATTGACACAGTAATTCCTCACCTAACTATAGACACACCAAATTACACATTGTTTGCCTATCAGTAATATAATTACAAACATGCACTGCCCGGCCAAAAAAAGAGTTGCTGCTTGGATTTAAATAGGCAAATACTTAAGAGTCTATGATTTGATCATTATTGCAGTGATTATTATGTTCCTAGCATGTTATATGTTTGGCAACAGTTCTTCTAATCCTAGTTGATGGAGTGTGAAGTTTTTCATTTCTTAAACAACCATGTAGGAAGACACATCATGGCCATATTCCAGGATGACCATGTCAAGATTCATCAGGCTCAAATTGTGAAATAATGGTTGGGAGGGAGCATGAAGAATCATCTTCACACATGAATTGGCACCTCTGAGTCCAGACCTTAAATTCATTGAAAGCCTATGGGATGTGCTGGAGGAGACTTTACAGAGTGCTTGACTCTTGCATTGTCAATGCAAGATCTTGACCAAAAATTGATGCACCTCTTGATGGAAATAAATGTTGTGATGTTATGTTATATTGTTCATATCATTTTAGAGAAGAGTCATTGATGTGCAGGAATATCCCAAGATCATGAATTTTGAGCATCTGACAAACAGTAGTGCAACACAAAACACTATATGTATTTGGTTGATAGATTGGTTGATTTATTACTACAGATATAATGCATATACACATTTTCATTTTAACATCATTATTTTTCATTTGCACTTTCAGCAGTGTTGCAGAGAATAATCAAGCAAAACAATAACTTTCTGAAACATTTTTGACTGCAATCATCACAATCCAACATACAGTAATCACATCATGTTGTCAATTGCATGAGTCGGCTCGCAGCACGGATCTTCTGAATCCAGTTTGACGACTGGAAAGCGCCCAATCATCTTGTTTCCACGTGGCTGCATACCTTTGCAGTCACCGCTAACATTCTTGTCGTGTTGATCATGGCATGACATCAGAGTGCTGCGCTCACAAACCGGCTTGCAGAAAGCCTCTTTTGAATCTCCTGAATCGAGTTTGATAACTGGAAAATGCCCGATCACATTGCTTCCACATGGTGGCACGCCTTTGCAGTCATCTTTAATATTCTTGCAGGCAACTTGCTTACAATCATAATCAAGGCATGGTGGGATGTAGTTGCATGGGTTACTGCAAGGATTGTTGCATGCCACTTTCTTGCAGTTGACCTTACAACCATAATCACAGCATGATGGGACACAGTTGCAGGATTTAGTGCAAGGTTTAATGCAGCAAGGCACTTTCTTGCAGTTGCTCTTACAACCACATTCGCTGCATGATGGGATGTGGTTGCAAGGGTTGTTGCAAACTGGCATGCAGCATGGCACTTTCTTGCAATCTTCCAGTGTAGTGACTGCAAAACGTCCGATCGGGCAACACTTGATGAATGACTTTTCACAAGACATAGTGTGAGCTGCAACAAAAAGACAAAAAGAGTGTGAGAGAAAGAAAATAAATGGTAAGACAAAACTGTCTTTAAGTAGTTATTCAGAAACATTGGAACCCTGGTCATTCGATAAAGCCATGTTTTCTACTAGTTTAACTTTAAAAAAGGGTTTAGCTACAGAGTTTTAGTGATGCAAATCTTGAATTGCACTGTTAAAGAGGAAATATCATGAAAATCTGACTTTTTTCATTTTTAAGTCCTATAATCGGGTCCCCCAGTGCATCTACCAACCCAGAAAATGTTAAAAAGGACAACCCAGTAATTTTTCTGCAAGCATGTGAAAAAACGAGCTGCTCAGATTTCGCTCCCCTAGTGACGTAGGAAAGGGATCTTTTTATAATACTACCGCCCCTTAATCTGCACGTTTCCACCCACCGCGCCGCCATTTTGTTTTCGCAATCGAAAATGGTGTACCAGTTCTAACGCCATGGTAAAAGTTCGAGCAAAGCATGCTAACTGTTCTGTCATTAGCTGCACAGACAGAGTCTTGTTAGCTTGGATAGCCTGCAAGTTGACCCTGGCAAGCTCGATTGCTAAAAAAGGAGCGTTTCTGTTCGAGCGATATTTTGGAAAAAATATTAGACCATTCATAGCATTTGATAGCAATCATAAACATTAGCTGGGTGTGTATGGCTCTGTTTGACAAACAGGTACGCTATGTATAGTGGGCGTCCATACGGGTTTTGCACAAAAGATTAACATGACGGCACATGCTAGTCGATGAGTTGAATCAGTTTCTTTCTAAAAGTTGTAACTTCTTCCTGAGTCTCTCCATCAGTGTCCGACTCCGGTTTGAACAATGTAAGGCTGAACACCGTTACTGACAATCCTCATTTTGGCTGCGTGAGATTCTCCAGCTTTGTTGTTGATGAGCAACCGAAGCGTGAGCTGTTAAAGCTCCGCCCTCTTCTGGAAAGGGGGCCGGGAGCAGCAGCTCATTTGCATTTAAAGGGACACACACAAAAACAGCGTGTTTTTGCTCACACCCAAATAGGGGCAAATTTGACAAGCTATAATAAATGATCTGTGGGGTATTTTGAGCTGAAACTTCACAGACACATTCTGAGGACACCAGAGACTTATATTACATCTTGTGAAAAGGGGCATAATAGGTCCCCTTTAAAGGTACTAGAATGTAACAGTAAGTTCAGTTTCTAAAATCTGCATGCCTGTTTTCTGAAAGCAAGGATTAAGTGCATGTTAAAAGTTAAATACTTACATGTTTTTGGTCGTTTTTCTTGACTGTGTTTGAAAGGCTCTTGTCGGAAGCAACTCTTCTCTCGCTCTGATGTTCCTCTCCTCTGCAGCCCGGTATATATTCACGTCTTCATCTCCACCCCATCCACAGCTCAGAGCTGAAGAATTCCCCATCTCATGAGAGGGACAGTTTAGTGTTTAGGATGAGTCTCACTTATTTAACTTAAACGCAGCATCGGTGCAATCTTCACATTGTTACATAAGCAAATTGTGTCAATTAAGTAATGATGGGGAGGGAGGTTTAATGAGAAGTAATGAGAGTATAACACAATGCCATTCGTTGTCATCTAGATTAAAATTAAATTTAATTATAAATGAATGTGAGTTGTCAAGCATTTGTCTATTACTGTACGTCGTCCATAGCATAGTCTCCTGTTGTTTTATATAAACATAAATTAGAAATATAACTATAAACAAAATCAAAATAATGATAATAATTTGTTCTAACTTCTAATAAAATTTTACATAATCTTAATCTCATTGAAAAGCCACAGATGCAGAACATAATAATGTAATTATTTTAAATAATATTATCATTATGGAGCTGTAAGTCAGCTACCAGTCTTTACTGACTCAAGTCTGCAGTTAATGAACTAGTCATGTTTAATATCAAGAATGCTTGTTAAGTCAAAATGCTTCATTCTACCATCTAGCCAGTCACACTTCATCATCAGTAAGGATGGCATGTGAAGCGAACTGCTCCACTGAATGAATCCTCTGGCAAATTATGTTCTATATGTATCTCACTTAATTAATTAATTGCAACTAAAGGCACACCAAAATTTGGACTATGTGCTTAAATGGAACAAGTTTCAATTTTCAAATTGTGTGTGGGGGGCATGTAATAGCATGTTAGCCAGGGTTCAAGGTGCCAAATGTGAGTAAAGATCGGCGCTGAAACGGTACTTTTTAAAATGGATTTTGACAATGCATGGTGGTGAGAATGTGAGATGAGATCATCAAATAGCAACGGTCGTGATGTAATTATATGGCTATAGTCTGACACAGAGGCGTTTCTAGACTTTTATCATATTTTCTATTTTCGTTGACGGAACAAAAACAGTGTATAAAATGTAAGTTACTTAATGTTAACTTCTTGTTTGTTGAATCTCAATTTCAAATTTGCAATAGCCTATACTGTATTCAGGGAAATAACTTGCTCTTGTGCTGTCGCTTAACTATCATTATAGGCTATAAATCAGCAACTGATAGGGGCTTTTTTGCCCCCATAACTTGAATTTTGTGGACATTTTTGTTAATTTTGATGGCATTTTTGCCTCAAGCCACCGTTAATTTCAGACCCTGGTGTGCGTGAATGAAATAGCTTACCATTTCGAGAAAGAAAATTAGGCCTATGTAAAATTAAAACAATTTAATTTTGTAGCACAATTACCATTTACTGTTAAATTAATTTCTAAAAGTTTTCTGGTTTAAAAATTACTGATTTCTTTAGCATATATATATATATACACTACCAGTCAAAAGTTTGGAAACATTACTATTTTTAATGTTTTTGAACGAAGTCTCTTATGCTCATTAAGGCTGCATTTATTTCATAATAAATACAGAAAAAACAATAATATTGTGAAATATTATTACAATTTAAAATTATGGTTTTCTATTTTAATATACTTTAAAATGTAATTTATTCCTGTGATCAAAGCTGAATTTTCAGCATCATTACTCCAGTCTTCAGTGTCACATGATCTTTCAGAAATCATTCTAATATGCTGATTTGATACTCAGTTATTATCAATGTTGAAAACAGTTGTGTTGCTTAATATTTTTTTGGAACCTGTGATACTTTTTTCAGGATTCATTGATGAATAAAAGGTTAAAAAGAACAGCATTTATTCAAAATATAAATCTTTTCTAGCAATATAAATCTTTACTATCACTTTTTATCAATTTAACACATCCGTGCTGTATAAAAGTATTAATTTCTTTCAAAAAAAAGAAAGAAAAAAAATTACTGACCCCAAACTTTTGAACGGTAGTGTATATTGTTACAAAAGATTTCTATTTTAAATAAATGCTGATTTTTTTAACTTTTTATTCATCAAAGAATCCTGAAAAAGTATCACAGGTTATAAATTTTTTTATTAAGCAGCACAACTGTTTCCAACATTGATAATAAATCAGCATATTACAGTGATTTCTGAAGGATCATGTGACACTGAAGACTGGAGTAATGATGCTGACAATTCAGCTTTGCATCACAGAAATAAATGATATTTTAAAGTATATTAAAATAGAAAACCATAATTTTAAATTGTAATAATATTTCACAATATTATTGTTTTTTCTGTATTTATTATGAAATAAATGCAGCCTTAATGAGCATAAGAGACTTTGTTCAAAAACATTAAAAATAGTAATGTTTCCAAACTTTTGACTGGTAGTGTGTATATATATATATTTTTTTTTTTTTCTTTCTTTCTTTTTTCTCAGCTACAATGTCAGATCGGTTTTTAGTCAGGTTTTCCTTCTTTTTTGTCTTTAGCTAATCACCGTGTTTGCTAAATTGAGTGTCAAATAACGAGTTTTCCTCTGTGGAGAAAGATGTGAAAGGAACAATGTTTTGATGCTTTTTCATATTGAATATGATTTTGTTGTATAACAGGTCTGTTTACAGTGTATTCAGGGTTGTAGGCCTATTAATGTTTCTCTAATATTGTGGTTGTTAAGGGGGTGTGTTATAAAATATTAAACTAACGCAATTAATTAAGATAGGACAGTCTAGATACATATATATATTTTTATTTTTGCAGATTCTTTTAGTCTTGGGTGTCCTTTTTTAAAGTTTTTATATTAAAATGTGAAAATATTGATCAGTACCACATTCTGTGCTGATCTCTTGATTTCAGTTACACAAGTGCATGTTTAGTACTACAGAAATAATCCATCCACACGTGCACAGTTTCTTTTTAAAGTTTTTATTGGTCATTTGTTATTTCTTTGTATTTTTAGCCTAATTTGTCCAGTTACATTAAATGTTAAAATTCAACAATAACTCTTCCTTTATTCTTCTAAACAGAGGAACCTGAGGACTGAAACATCACAGTCCAACATAATCACAGTTTTCTGTCAGTTAGTGGCAAAGGCAGTTGATCACAAACCGGTGTGCAGCACACGCCCTTCCACTTATTGACCGGGAATGAGACTGACACTTCATTTCCACATGTTCTCCTGCATTCATCCTGGATGACCGTCTTGACCCCATGATCATGGCATGACGTCAGGTTTCTGCAAGGGTTGTGCTGACAAACTGGCTTGAAGCAGCCGCACACCTGCCGTCCACACGCTCCACTGCACTTACAGTCATCCTGGATGACCACAGCCTTACGACCACAGCAGGACACACAGCTGCAGTCAGCCTTACGACCACAGCATGTCTCACAGCTGTAAGGGTTCTTGCGAACAGGAGCGCAGCACTTCACTTTGCTGCAGTCGTCTGACTGTAGTTTAACAACTTGGAAACGTCCAACTCCATAACAGTTGTTGATGGCTGACTTATCACAAGACATAGTGTGAGCTGAAACAATAGAAAGGAGAGATTGTGAGAAAATCAGCTTTTTGAATGGATTGATTTTCTAAGTTGAATACTTACATTTTCAGTCCTTTTTCCTGATTGTATTTGAATAATGACTCGTGTCTCTGTGTTTTCAGAGTCTCACTGGATGCAACTCTTCGTTTGCTCTGATTTTTCTCTCATAAGCAACCCGGTATATATATTCACATCTTCATCTCCACCCCATCCACATCTCAGAGATGAAGAATTTTCTGTTTCATGAAAGGGCGGGTTCAGAGTTTACAATAGTCTCACTTATTTAAACTTAAATACAATAGTAGTGCAATCTTTACAGTGTTACATAAGAGAAAAAGATTGTTTATGTGTGTGTATTTAGCATTACATAAATGAAAGTGTGAGTCATTTCAGTGATAATGGGAAAGGTTTAACAAGAAGTAAAAATATACCTCAGCTTTGACCTTAGAGAATTAAAAAGGTTAAAGAACAAATTAAAGGGATAGTTCACCAAAAAAAAATTAAATTATCCCATGATTTACTCACCCTCAAGCCATCCTGGGTGTATATGAATCTTCTTTCAGATGAACACAATCGGAGTTATATTAAAAAATATCCTGGCTCTTCCAAGCTTCCCGAGATTTTAAAGCACAAAAAAATCCATCATAAAAATAATCCATACGGCTCCAGGGGGTTAATAAAGGCCTTCTAAAGCAAAGCGATGTTTTTTTTTTTTAAGAAAAATATCCATATTTATACATTTATAAACTATAATCATGGGCTTCTGGCAATGGCCGTACGCGAGTCTAGTTCCGGCGTAAGAATGACCTCTGACCCAATGCATGACGTATTGACAAACGTGGAAGCTCAGAGGATAGAGCAAAACAAAATGCCTGTCAAGAATTAGAAGTCTAAAACGAGAATCTTTAAAGATAAATGTTGGATGAGCCTGAGTTTGTTGCCCAGCCCTATTTGACTGAACCACGAAAGTCGTCTAAGCTTACGCTACTCCTACGTCATATGTCGGGTCAGAGGTCACACTCGACTCACATACATCTGTTGCCGGAAGCCAGTGATTATAGTTTTAAATATTGATATTTTTCTAACAAAAACACGTCGCTTCGCTTCAGAAGGCGTTTATTAACCCCCTGGAGTCATCTTATGATGGATGGATCCATTATTTTTGGGCTTCAAAATCGTGAGCCCCATTCACTCCCATTATAAAGCTCGGAAGAGTCAGGATATTTTTAAATGTAACTCCGATTGTGTTTGACTGAAAGAAGATAGTCATATACACCTAGGATGGCTTGAGGGTGAGTAAATCATGGGATAATTTTTATTTTTGGGTGAACTATCCCTTTAACCAACTAAAATCTTGATTTTTTCTACATAGTGCATACAGTATGAAAACATAAATTTACTATTGCATCACATTCAGATTCCACACGTGCTACTCATTAAACTGCTTTTAACTCATTACTTTTGAGTAAACAACCATTCCCATTGTGATAAAAAAATGACACTCTGTTATGTAACGCTGTCAAGATTGCACTAATGCTGTACTTAAAATTAAATAAGTGAGACTCATCATAAACACTAAACTCTCCCTCCCAGGCATGAGACGGAGAAATTCTTCACACTCTTCATCTCTGAGCTGTGGATGGGGTGGAGATGAAGACGTGAATATATACCGGGCTGCAGAGGAGAGGAACATCAGAGCGAGAGAAGAGTTACTACGAGTACACTAACTCAAGACTGAACACATGTAAGTACTCAACTCAACTCTTGTATTTAAATTTTAAAAGATAACCATTGTGTATTTTCTTGCTATTCATCAATCTATCGTTTCTATTGTTTCAGCTCACACTATGTCTTGTGATAAGTCGTCCATCAACAACTATCGTGCAGTCGGACGTTTCCAAGTTGTTAAACTACAGTCAGACGACTGCAGCAAAGTGAAGTGCTGCGCTCCTGTTCGCAAGAACCCTTACAGCTGTGAGACATGCTGTGGTCGTAAGGCTGACTGCAGCTGTGTGTCCTGCTGTGGTCGTAAGGCTGTGGTCATCCAGGATGACTGTAAGTGCAGTGGAGCGTGTGGACGGCAGGTGTGCGGCTGCTTCAAGCCAGTTTGTCAGCACAACCCTTGCAGAAACCTGACGTCATGCCATGATCATGGGGTCAAGACGGTCATCCAGGATGAATGCAGGAGAACATGTGGAAATGAAGTGTCAGTCTCATTCCCGGTCAATAAGTGGAAGGGCGTGTGCTGCACACCGGTTTGTGATCAACTGCCTTTGCCACTAACTGACAGAAAACTGTGATTATGTTGGACTGTGATGTTTCAGTCCTCAGGTTCCTCTGTTTAGAATAATGAAGCAGAAAGTTATTGCAAAAGTTAGTGAATGGAGATAAAAACTTAGATTAGAATGATACAAAAATTAGAAAATTAAAATATTAAAAAGAAAACGTGAGTGTATGGTTTATTTCTGCAGTAGCAAACATGCAGTGTTACTTAAAGGGGTCCTATCATGTTTTTTTTCCCATGTTCTTCTTTCTTTAGTGTGTACTGATGCCTTTTATTTTGTCAAAATGGAAAACTATCAGTGTGTCAGGTACCATCAACCAACCTGGCAAAATGACCCCATATTAAACCCCAAACAGGCTCTTGTATTACTCTGACGGTTTATTTTGCGATAACTGTCCTTGTCCTGCTTATTACAAGGCTACTTATAAAATAAATACACAGACGTAAAATATTGATTTAAGTAGAGGCTATTTTACTACCGCAGAGTGCAAGAACAGATGTGAAACTAGAGCAGCTGTGTAAGAAAATGGTCAATTACAGTGGTTGTTAAAGTCCCCCTGTGGTGAAAATCAAGTTTTTAATGTTGTTTATGTGGTGTTTTTAATGTGCTTTAAGACAATCCATGCGCAAATTCATAAGTCGACACCATTGCTGAGTATTTTCTCCTTAAAACTGCAGTGATCTAAAGACAGTTTCAAACACATGGTTTGAAATCGCTGGTGTTTCTTATGTCACAAACTACCTTGTAACCAATCACGTCAACGAGTGGATCTCTGGACTGGAGTGAGTGAGTGGAGGTGGGGCTAATTTGCATATTCATAGAACCGTATAGGGCCATACAAAGATAGGTTCAAGTGTACTACAAGTGGTAACTAAATACTAAAAAATAGCACAGTTGAGTACACTTAGATGTTCTTCAAGGGTTAGTCCCCCTATTTTTGGGTGAACTAACCCTTTAAGATTATCACAAGAAGTACTAAAGAAGAATTTTTAGTATATTAAGTACAAAATTAGTGCACTTTAAGTACATTATGGAAGTGTATTTTTTTCCCACCTGGGCTCATTCATAAAGAAAGCCATTTACTTCATTCCTCCTGAATGAATCAGCCATTTGAACGAATCGAATGAATGAATGACTCAATGACTTGCTCATTAAGACATTTACCGCCACCTACTGGCAGTTTTAGTTTGTTATTTAGAATATCATTTCATTAAAAGATAATTTCATATTCCATATTAATAAAAAATTAAAAAACCCATTAAAGGTATAGTTCACCCAAAAATAAAAATTCTGTCATCATTTACTCACCCCCATGGCATAAGCCTAAAAGGTTATGTGTAATAAAATCTATGTTGAATCAAATATATTACTTCTTTCTAAAGCTATTTTTTGTAATGTATATGATACTTTTCTCATTTAACACAGTGATGACTTTAAATTATCTTTTGGGGGTAATTTGATGTGCGATTAATTAATCGTCACATGGTGTAATGAATTAGATTAGAAATTTTAATGACTAACAGCCCCAATCAAAATATAAAGCTACTTTTAATGGCTGTCAAAGGCAAAAGATGCGTTGCACCCTAGATAGACTCTTGTGGTTTTATTTCATTGACTAAATGTGCAGCAAAGTCGACTGCCTTCGATTTCGAACACGGCTAATACAAAAACCCAACAGAGTAGCAATCTGGACAGTCCCCTATTAACATGGGGAAAAAGTACATGCGTTTCATGTAACCAGAGAAAGTCATGTAATCAGTGTGGTTTAATGAGCTGATTCTTTTATTTTAGGTTGCAATCATGTCACATTATCGAGGCACAGCACGAATATGGAAAGGTTCAGGAGCAGAAGCGATGGCAACTGTCCTTTTGAGACTCAGTGTTTGTCCCTCAGGTGGCAGGAAGGTGAAACGCTGCATCAGCGAGATAAAGAAGAGGAAGAGCTCCATACGAGCGAGCTGTTCACCTGGACACATCCGTTTACCTGGAAATCACGGTCTGGATCAGTAAAGCTGAGGTAAACTTTATAAAAATCTCATTTTAGTGTATATTAGTTTATGTATCATGATTTCCACAAAAATATGCAGCAGCTCAACTGTTTTCAACATTGATAGCAAATCAGTATATTAGTATATTAGAATGATTTCTGAAGGATCATGTGACACTGAAGACTGGAGTAATGATGCTGAAAATTCAGCTTTGATCACAGGAATAAATTACATTTTAACATATTACAATAGAAAACAGTTCTTTTACATTGTAAAAATATTTCACAATATTACTGTTTTTTCTGTATTTATCATCAAATAAATGCAGCCTTGATAAGCTGATATATATTTTAGTTATAGTTTATATATTGCATATTCCTTATGATCTACCTATTGAAAAGGGGATGAAGTTTTCTCTCTTCAAAAATTTGCCATTTTCATCCAGAAAGTGTGCAGGATTGAACTCATACGGAGTGCTGTACTCATTCTTATCCTCTAGGATTGGCTTCAGCATCGGCAGCACCATCACGCCCTGTCACATGACAAAACACAAGGAACTGTAAGAACACTACAAACATTAAAGTGTTTACTGAAATAGAATCATGTTATGGCTACAATATATTGTTTAAATCTGTACTTTTACCAAATTTAACCCTTATTTTAAAAGTTACTCAAAAAAAATTGGGAGCATAGACTTAAGTTTGGTCTCATTTTAAGAGGCCCTTGGCAGATTGTTAAAGTTAAAAAAGTTAAAGTGAAACAAATAAGTTAGAGGTTGCAGTTTATGAAAATGATTTATAAACAATTTTTTTATATAAAATATATTTTTATAAAACATCTTGAACTCAAAAACTGCTAGAAAATCAGAGCCATAAATCTAAAGTTGTGTTTCAAATTTGAGGTTGAGATCTCAAAAAATGAGCATTCAGCAAGATTTTGTTTGGGCGCAGTGTCAAATATTTCTCATTAGATCCCAGCAAATCTTTACTGATACACAGCGCTAGGATTTGAGATTTGCAATAAAGTATAATTTCTCTCATTCAATTTCTTTCTAGTGTAAAATAGATTTATTAAAGGAAATGAGGGTGAAATATTAAATTTCCAATAAAAATACACACTTCTGCCAAAATTTATGCAGCTGGCTAAAAAAAAAGAAGAGATTTTTATCTTTTTCAGTTTTGAGGGAGGCATAAGGGTTAACTCAAAGAAAAACTTACTCTACATTCTTCCATAATCCTTGAATTTGTGCCGGTTTAAATCCTGTACAGTAATGTAATGCAGTAGCTAGTGAAAATAATCATTGAGAAAGCAGTAAAAAAAATACTTTCATGCAAAATTTGGGAGAGAAAAAAAACTTTTATGCTTAATTTTGATTTTGAAATATGACCTGGATGCTACAAATAGTATTTTCTGACTCACCTTTGGAATGAGGCATCCTGCTACTGTGGTGTCTTTGCTGGCAACTCTCGGTGGAATGAAGGCAAGAACATTTGCGAACCTCTGAACCTCATGCATCACAGCATAGGTGTACGGCAGATGCGTCCTGTCTTCCATCAGCGGTTGGCGTGTCTGTCCAATCACCTGATCAATCTCAGATTGGACTTTCTCTATGGAAAGTCAACATGCAGTATATGAGTACACATGTGGACACATTTGCCTAACAAGTAGGTCACAGGAGCTGAGCGGCCCACCTTGCACATCTGGATACTTGGCCATGTAGAGTAAAGCCCAGCTGAGTGATTTAGCAGTGCTTTCTGTTCCGGCTCCAAACAGATCCAACACACAGTGGATCAGGTTCTCCTCGGTGAACTCTGCCTCGCTGTCTTTACACTGGGAATGATGGGAAGATGATTCAACCATGGACAGAAAGAGGAGTTAAACACAGAGACAGAAAAGTAAATGGAAAGTAAAAATATGGTTTTGCTTGTTTCACTTGATTTCATTTGATATACATGAATTACAAGTGTACAAAAACTCAAGAAAACCCTTAAAATGAAAATCAGAAATGAAGATTTCCTAAAACCAGTTACCTTCTCAATTTCATCTAGATAACAGTCAATGTAGTCTCTAGGGCTGGATGGGTTTCGGTCCTCTTTGTGCTTCCTGATTTCCTCCTGAAAAAAGAGCTTAAGCTTGGAAAGGTTGGCAAACGCAGTCTGGTGCTTTCCTGGCAGCAAGGACATCACGGTGGGAAACGTGTTGTATAACTGTTGAGGGACAAATACATCTGGTCATCAGTATTTCATAAACTTTTGCCATAAAGAAACTTATTTATTCAAGTAAATTTCACATTTTAGTGCATGTACTGAAATAACTGACCAGAAAAAATATTTCAGTATCATTGATCTCGCTTAGTAAAGTCAACAAAATCAAAATTGATCATTATTTTTTTTTTTAAATACATGCTCCTGGTCTTTACAAATTACAATTTAGACATTCATCATAGTTGGGTAAACTTTTAGTGGTAAATGGAAACTACAACAAACAGAATTTTCAGAATTTTTGCATCCACTTTTGCTCCAATAGCACAAAAATATTATATGTTATAAATGTCTTTAAAATTTTCCGACATGCACTGTAAGCGGTCGACCAATCACAACACACTGAGCCATCTCAACCAATCAGAGCAGAGTAAGCTCTCGGAAAGGCGGGGCTTAGAGAGACAGAATCCTTTATCGAACCGATTCAGACACTGAGAAAAAGGTGATGCTGCAATGTTTATTATGAGAAAAATAAAGTGTTTTTGAAATCATGTCTATTCTAGGAGACTCCAAAACAAAATCAGGAGCATTTAAAATAGCATAATAAGAGCACTTAGAAACTTCACAGTCTGTGAAAAAGGTAAATTTGGTCTCGTACCCGGCCCCAGATGTTGATGGGCAGCTTGAAGGTGTCATCTGAATACTGCAACAACTCATGAAAATGATGGTTGTCGTACTCAAACTTGTAGCCAAAAACCAGGCTGCATATTATATTGCCCACCGCATAGGTCAAGATGTGATGAGGGTTGAATGGCAAACCTCGGAAAGCAAAAGAGAGAAAGAACGGTTACGGCTGCAAACCGTGCTTTCAAATGTTTGACTGTAGACAGCAGTATGTACTTGTAGCCTGTTCAGATGTATGAATTAATGCAGAAGTGGTGCTTACTGACCTTGCTTGGTTTGAAAAGCACTACAGACGAAGTGGCACTCCTGCAGGATGGAGTTTTCTAGAGTTTTCTTGCCCACACCAAAATACTTCAGTGTTGCCAGAGCAAAACGCCTCTGATGACGCCACATGTGCCCACTGGAGAAGATCAGACCTACATTTAAAGAGCAAAATCTATGATTACTAAAGTGTATTCCCTTGAGGCTATGTAAACACCCTTTTTGCAAGTGAAATCGGTAACAGCTAATACTAATTTGCTGTTGTTTCCAATATTTGCGTTGCCCAATCATTCAATATCTATACTTTGCAAAATTGTGTTACACTCTGACAGTAACAAATCAATCTGTGCTGAAATCTGCCACACAAACCTTTAAGGTCCAATTGTGCTAATAAATTTTGTTCCTTCAACGGTTAGTTCACCCAAAAATGAAAATGCTGTCATATTTACTCACCCTCATGTCGTTCAAAACCCGTTAGACTTTCGTTCATCGTAGAAACACAAATGAAGATCTTTTTGATGAAATCTGAGTGATTTCTGTCCCTCCATTGACAGCTACGCAACTACCACTTTGACGCTTCAAAAAGTTCATAAAAAGATCGTAAAACTAATTCATATGAATCGAGTGGTTTAGTCCAAATTTTCTGGAGAGACTCAATTGCTATATATGATGAACAGATTGAATTTAGGCTTCTATTCACATATAAACATTGATCAGCGAACATAAACAAAGCTCAACTGAACCTGCTTGACACGTGAGAACAAACCTCTTCTGGAAGCTCAAACGTGCTGCGTAACGCACGGGAATGAACCTCATTGGTTCTTGCTGAAGCTCAAACGTGCTGCGTAACACAAGAGTGAACTCCAATGGGAGTTTTGAATTCTGAAACCATATGTTTTCATAGTACTAAATGAATGAACTTCTTTGTTTCAAGAGAGACAGGAAAATTCAATTTCTCATGTTAAATTAAATGCAGGATAACTGTAAAATCTACATAATATATGAACAGTTCTGCATGTTTTCAACCACAAAGCTCGCTATTGTAGCCAATGCAACAGGTAATTTGACCAATTATAAAACAGTTCTAGTACACTGATTGAAAATGATAGCAGAATGTTGATATTTCTTTCAACAACATTGAACATTTCAGTTTTATTCACACCATTTTACTGATATAGCAAAAATAAACAAATTAGTTGTGTCTGAAAGTCGATATAATGCCTTAAGTAAAAACAGAACTACAAGATGTTTCCTTACGTTCAACAAAAAGATGAATTGCTGAGCAGTTTATGATTGATAACAGAGCATTTTAAAGTGTAATGATGTGTACATTTTTACCTTTCCCTTTACAGATCTTGTCGTTCACAGGGAAGTACGGCCGGTCTGTGAAGATGTCCGCCTGTTCCACAAACGCCTCTTTGAAAGTCTCGTATCCAGTGAGCAGTATGCAGGGTTTGTTCCCCAGATAAAATGTGCTCACATCTCCATACCTCTCAGCAACCTGATCAAGATGTCGACTTGTAATGTACACAATTCATTTAATAACCATATGCATCTAAAAAAAAAACATACCTTTGGGAAAACCTCCATTGGATCACTAAAGCCTATATTCATTACGTTTCCAACCAGAGGAAGAGGGAAGGGTCCTGGCGGCATGTTCTTGGACTGAACATCTCGCAGGTGTTTCACAAACAGCAGCACGCACAGAAATATCAGGAGTCCCTGAACATCCATCCACTCACCCATCAGCTGTGACAACACTGACGCCATGCTTACTGTCACAGAGAGATTTTCCACACATGAATGAGTACTCTTTAACTGTGTGACCATGTATAGCTTACATTTAATGTATGAATATCACTGCAACAAAGCAAATTTCTGTCTTCGTTCAAACGCTGTAGGAGCTTTTCTTAAAATTATCAATGACTGGTCATCCTGGTGTTTAGTGGACGTATGAAGTCCTCAGGTTCACACAGGTAGTTGATCATATTAACTACAAACATGTCTCACAAATTTCATTCCAATTTTAGGTCACTATAAGTTTTGAACACTACTTGTATTGTTATATACATTTTAAGAGCATCTCAAGTGCCCAAACACTTTTGGGTTCGTAACATTTGAAGTGGATCAAAAAAGTTCATCAAAGTTGTCCTAAGAAGGTTTTAGGACAACTTTGATGAAAGGTTTTGATCCACTTCAAATGTTGACTACTGTAATATGAACCCATTTGCTAGGCACACTCACAAAAGTTGTATTGTTTTATACTGCAAAGTTGCAAATGAAGGGAACAAGGTTGTACTTACCGAGAGATCACAGTGTGTCCTAATTTGTTTTCCTTATTTCATCAGTAAACCTAAAGAAAACACGGCAAATTACTATCTATGTACTGTAGATGCTCTACATTGTGGTACCTAACGATGTTCACACCGATACTTCTCAACACATTTCGCATTTAAGCGCTGATTCGCTTTGGTACTTGATTAGTTTTAGTATAAACATGTGATCTATGACGTCTGAGGCATCGTTGTATTATACAGACCTCATTGTCTCGTTTAAATAAATGAATAAATAAAGTTGCGACCCAATTAAAAAAAACCCATTTTATTTTAGATATTTTAGGAGGTACATCTCAACCGTTTATGATTTTCACCTGACGTCGACGCTCCCAAACAGAAGTCGCGTTCGTTATAAAAACAGCAGACCGCTCTAGTTTCCCGCGGATTTTTTATTTTACATAGGACAAGTTTAAAAAGTTTGTTAACTTTTAAAACTAGTCTAAATAGTCACCAATAGAATCAAGCTGCTAACAGGCGTGCAAATATGATGCAGGTTCGGACCATTTGACTCTTATCTTCCTTGTCTTTTGTATTCTTCTGTTATCTTGTCAACTTAATGTTATATAACTTATGAATTGCTCGAGCTCGGCCATCAGGGAGAGCGTGAAGGAAATAGTCCGTACAAAGTTCGAACCACAATTGTAGCTTGGTGGGCCCACCGCATCTGATCATATCGCAAAACTTGATATACCTAATTACATAATCAGCGTATCAACAGTATTTTCAGATAACACTACCATAAAGAAATTAGAGTGCGAATTTACAGCAGCAGCCAATTAGATGTTACACAAGGTTAGTCACGTTCATTTGAGATAACTATAGCAAAAGTAAACCGCTCCAGAATTAGAATCGGACGGTTCGTCGACAAAAAATAACTAGCCTATTGCCATTATTTATCACTTTAATAAATGCATATCTCAAAAAATAGTTTTAAACAGGTTGTTAACTGTTAAAAGCGATCTAAATAGATTAAGCTGCTAACAGGTGTGCAATTATAGTTTTGATGAAGGTGTAACTGTGTGGGCTGATCTACTTTGTGTTATCTTCCATAATCGTTTTGCCTTAATTAATATACAATGTGTACAATTAGTGTATATTGACCCATAAGTTCTTTGAACTTAAACATGGAAAACATATGGAAGTCCACACGTACAAAGGTTGTAGGACTTTTTAACTTTTACCTGGACTGAACCATTTTGTAATGGGACAAACCTTTACAAACCCTTTATTTTTAGTATAATCTTATTTTCTAAAGTATTAAATTATTTGACATAAATAACAGCAAAAAGAAAGAACAGAAAACTAGAAATAAAATATAAAACTACTCAAATAGCAGAAATAACAATAGTAGTGCTGTCAATCGATTAAAAATAATTAACTAATTAATTGCATATTTTTCTGCAATTAATCACAATCACAACTAACATTAACGTTTTAATATGTTTTTATATTGTAATAATTTCGAATTTAATCTCCAAATAAAATGTAGAAACAACACAAAGACAGTAAATATTTGATCTAAAGCACAAAACACACCAAGCCGACGCTGACGAACTAGTGGCGACGAAAGCAGACTGTGGGGTTGGCTCACGTCGGCAGCGTCTGGGTCCAAAGTTGCCCTGACAGACCAAACTGACGCTCGATACCCGATGGCCAAGTTTTGCGCCTGCGTAAGAAGAAATGCCTTTCCGTACCAGCAGGTGGCAGTAGCTGAACAGCCAATCAGAATGACTGACCGACGAGCTCCGACGCCGATTCAACATGTCGAATCGGCCGGAAAAAAAAAGCCGACGAGGACCAACTTCAGCCGACGGTGCGGAACACACTGAGAAAACTTAGTTGGCCAACGAACAATAACTGCCCGACGGCCGACCCGTCGGCTTCGCGTGTTCCGGGCTTAACATGTAGGAAATATACAGAAATTGAATAAAGTTATCAAACACTTCACAGTCTTCACTGCATATATTATAAATTAAATATAGATACATTTTTATTAAGGCTACAAAAGTTATTCAGTCAAGAGCAGTGAGTGATTTTTTCTTTGTCTTTTGTTCTTTGATTAACATTAACGACAGACTGTAGCTGGTTTATTAGGCTGCTGTCACTTTAAGACCTGACGCACATGATGCGGCTCTGACACGCATTTTCTCACAAACTTTACGTTCATTTAAGACTTTAAATGTAGAAACACTTGCGTTTCCACCACCAACAGTACCATTACTTGATAGGCATTGTGTATAGCGATCGACGTCATTCTCACGTGAAGAAGAAAGTGACAGTAAACAACAATGGAGGACATACAGCAGCTTTGTTTGAGCAAAAGCTGAATGCTGCAAGGAAAAACAGCCGAAAAATACACATTAGCTGCGTCCGAAAGCGAATACTTCTCTACTATATAGTATGCGAACAGAGTAGTATGTCCGAATTCATAGTATCCGAAAAACAGTAGGTGAAAATTACCCAGATGACTTACTACTTCTGGTGAGATTCTGAAGTGTGCATACGATGGACACTTTACTATCCCATGAGGCCACGGGAGAGGATTTGTGAATGGAGTTGAAGCAACGCAACTGATGCTGGTAGATCATGTGACAGTAACAACATGGCGGATGTAGTACGTCTGGATTCATTCATACTACACGCATTCGTACTATATAGAACGTACTTTTTCAATGGTCGTGAAGTAAATTTAAATTCAAATGTAGTACCTACTCAACAGTACGCGATTTCGGACGCAGCTATTAGGCTTGTTTGAGATGAACTACACTAGCCTGCCGCCAACTGGCGAGATCTGCCGGTTGCGGGCGGGGGAGAAGTACAAAGTCAGCCGTCAGGTTGGACACTTCGTGCTTTCCATAGTGTGCTGAACCAACGTCATTCATGGCAGAGCACACGATTTTTGCGTTGATTTTAGCCGAAGAAGTGGATGTGATTGAAATTCCCATGTTTTGGATATCAGATATTCAATATCAAGATTGGTTAAATACAAGAACTTGTCTAAGAAAAAACACGCAACACACATCGTCCTTGTCAAGATTTATTTTTGGCGTTTTTGCCTTTATTATGATAGGACAGTGATTAGACAGGAAGCGAAGTGGGAGAGAGAGAGGGGGACGGGATCGGGAAAGGACCACGAGCCGGGACTCGAACTCGGGTCGCCTGAAGCGCATTGGCGCTACATGTCGGCGCGCTGCCCATGAGGCCATCGGCGCCGACTCGCAGCCGAATTTGAGCAACTGCAGCGCCTGACCTAGGCGGCTGGTCTCGTTTTGCTCTCGCGGTACTTTGATGGCACGTGTGATCGTAAGGCGGCTGCAGCGCCGATCAAAGTCGGACAAATTTTCTAACCAGAATGCATTGCTTTTGTCAGGCGGCAGCCGATCTTTGCGGCACCGCATGAAGTCGAACAAGCCTATTGTGTTCCAACGGTACTGTGTTGTCATTCACCTTGTAGCACGCGCAAGTGACGACTCTGTCAACCAATCAACATTCTGCAGTGAGTGTAGCTCCACCCTTTTGGTACCGGTACTATTTGGTACTTTTGTGCTAGGTACCCCAACGCAAGGGTCCCAAAAAAGTGGTACGGTTCGGAATTAGGGTACAATTCACAACTTCTGACAATGGAAATGGCAAAAATTGTGTACCATGCTGAACTGTACCGCTCGGTGGAAACAAGCCAAAACATCGCCGTGATTTTGCTAAGTAAGATATGTTCCTGGATCAACATTTTCCACTGATCCTGGAACAACATGCTTCTCCAAAAACATTGTCCTAACCCAGTCCCTACCCCTAATCGTAATCTTACCCTAATCTTACCCATCCCTAAAATCAGAGGTAAATGATGGATGAATAACACTGATGTAGAACCCTGGTTGTGAGCGTAAACTTGACATTAACTGTAAACCTACATGTATGCCTCAAATCTGATTGGTTGATTGGAATAATGTTGATCCAGGAACAAGTTCTACTTGGTAAAACAACATTCATCGTATATAAACATAGGCTAACAAGGAAAAAAATGTAAATTTTACCTTGAGTGCTTTAAGCAGTGGCTGCTGGTCAGTGTGTCTCTCTTGGTGGCTGCTCCAGAAATTTATAGACTGTGGAAAAATTTCATCACCAACAAAACCGAGCCCCATGTCTTATGACGTGCTGAAAACAGTGCACTGCTGACCTTGATAGTGAAAGCGGAAAGCTAGAAATTTTAGAATGGCTAAAATCTGAAAACATCACACATGTGATTGTTCTAGACAATCCTTGATTCACAACATAAACGTATTGAGACTTGTTTTTCAGTACATGATGGAGAAATACCAACTGTAAATTATGTATAAATCAAATCTACAGGACATTTAACAAAAGTATGAAATAACAGGTTGGTCTGGGGTTTAGTTAAAGAGAACTTAATGGTAAGCTAAATGTTTCTTGAGCATCAAATCAGCATATTGGAATGATTTCTGAAGGATCATGTGACACTGAAGACTGGAGTAATGATGCTGAAAATTCAGCTTTGATCACAGGAATAAATTACATTACAAAACAGTTATTTTAATTTGTAATCATATTTCACAATATTAACGTTTTACTGTATTTTCATTAAATAGCCTTGGTGAGCATAAGAGACATCAAAAACATTTAAAAAATCATATACCAAACTGTTTATAGCGTATAAACAAATTATAAAATTTATAGGGTTAAATCAGATAAAAATCATCCGTGGCATCAGTGAGATGTCCACGAAATAATGGCCATACTGTATTGCGTCACGTCTCTTGTGTCTTTCTTTGTTAAACAGAGCATAAAATGTCAGATCTCTGTGGTCAGATGTTCAGCTAAAAGGAGCCTGTGAAACAGACCGCAAAAACAGTCTTGAAAAAGAAATAATCTTAATTGATTTGATGTATTATTTTAGTATGACATGACAATGCATTTTTTGCAGTGGGCCTTAATGGCAGCAAGAGCATAACAAATTTCTGGGTAAATCATTCATTTATCAGTTTCAGCATTCAGTGAGACAAGTGTGGTGTACACAAATTCTTTCGGCTTGTGTTGTATGAATAAGGCCATGTGTCTGTATGGTTCCCAGGGAACACACAAACTGATAAACAGTTGAATGCACTGAAAGTCATTTGACTTAAATTTAATTTTTACAATAAGAACATACAGCACCGTTCAAAAGTTTGGCGTCAGTATGTCTTTTAATGTTTTTGAAAGAAGTCTCTTAAGTCTCTTCTGCTCACCAAGGCTGCATTTATTTAATAAAAAATACAGTAAAAACAGAAATATTGTAAAATATTATTACAATTTAAAATAACTAATTTATAATTGAATATAACGTAAAATGTAATTTATTCCTGTGACCAAAGCTGAATTTTCAGCATCATTAAAGGGGGGGTATAATGCTATTTCATGCATTCTGACTTATTTACACTGTTAAAGAGTTGGATTCTCATGCTAAACATGGCCAAAGTTTCAAAACACGAGTTGGACGTATGACGGAGTATTTCTGTGCCAAAAATACTCTTCCAAATCCTCACGAACTTCAGGGTCTTTTTTTCAAGTATGGGCCTGAGTGACGTAAATGGGGGCGGAATTCCTTGTATGGGCACTTCTCCGGAAGAGCGCGCGTGCACACGTCAACCAGAGCGAGAGAGCAAGAGCACGCCCATCAACGCGCTTCGTTCGGCTTTACGGAAGTCATCAGCAGCGCTGCACAGGTCACAGGACTTTGTTTTTAGACCACGAAATCAACAATGTCACCAAAGAAGTGTGTTTTTGGTTGTGAGGGAAAGATAACCTTGCTTCCCAAAGAACCCAGTGGAGCTGAGAGATTTGTGCTCAAGCATTACATTGATGCGCTCTCGATTTTTGTTATTAAAATAACCATAGAAACTGATAGTTTCAATCACTTTTTTATTGGTTAAAATGAATGGAGAATATCTCGTGTTTATCCGTGGCTGCTCGAGCCCTCTGTATCGGCGCTTATGGTTTCATAAACAAGGCCCAGTTCTACGCTGGATTTACGGATCATTTGAAACTGAAAGATGGAGCGGTCACAGCGATAATGATCCCAGTCATGAGTCGGAACCGCAGGTGGTGAGTAAAACAGCATCAAATGTCTGTTTTGTTGGCAATAGGCGCCTAAGTGCATATAATGTAAACAATACGAACGTAGTGAATTCATAAATTCATTATTCATCATTCACTATACGCTATATTCATTATAGTGATTCAAAAGTTATCCATGGATAACGCGATGGTGTATTGTGTGTGTTTAAATTTAGCCGACCATTGATAGCTTGCAGACGATCGCTACACAAAAGCTGCGCGTGCTCGTGACAGCTCGTCACTCTATCTCCGCTCACACGTCACGCCTCCAGGCGCTCGGCTGTTTTCGGAAAGACTCGGTACAGTGTATGTATCTTTTATAAATATGATAAAACTAAAGACTTTTCGGCGATATGAAGGATGCTATACTACTCTATAGGTACTTAAGTTTAACATGAGATTGGCAGAAACTGTGTGTGATACCCCCCAGTCACATGATCCTTCAGAAATCATTCTAATATGCTGATTTGCTGCTCAAGAAACATTTCTGATTATTATCAATGTTGGAAATGTAATATTTTGTGGAAACCATGATAGTTTTTTTAAAGAATTTTATGAATAGAAAGAACATTTATTTGAACTAGAAATCTTTTTTTTTGATAAACTTAATGCATCCTTACAGAGTAAGTTCTTTTTTAAAAAAAAGCTAAACTTTTAAAGGGTAGTGCAGATGAGAAAAACATCGCCTAACCTGATGAATCATGACTGACAGATATGGCATAAAGTACACGAATCCATGTCACAGACGTTTTAATAATGTTCTGATGGCTATGCTAAATGTCACAAAGCATACGTCATCTCAAACTAGCTCCACAATGAGTTCATTGTATTCTAATGACCTCCACAGTCACAAGATCTCCGTTCAATAGAGCACCTTTGGACTGAGGTGGAACGGTAGATTTGTGGCATGAATGACGTCATCGCGGAGCAAAATCTCTCGGGAAAGTTTCTAGCACTTTGCTGAATGAAGGCTTTGAGTGTTTAAAGGGATAGTTCACCCAAAAATGAAAATTTGATGTTTATCTGCTTACCCCCAGGGCATCCAAGATGTAGGTGACTTTGTTTCTTCAGTAGAACACAAATGATGATCGTATAATGCTTGTCAATGGTAACTCCATCTATAAGAGTCAAAAAAACATGCACAGACAAATCCAAATTAAACCCTGCGGCTCGTGACGACACATTGATGTCCTAAGACACGAAACGATCGGTTTGTGCGAGAAACCGAACAGTATTTATATCATTTTTCACTTCTAAAACACCACTATGTCCAACTGTCTTGCGCATCCGGTTGGTGAGCTCTGAAAACACGTTCTGATGACGGAAGTATACTTCAATGAGTGCGAGACATCACTTCTGTTGTCAGAGCGCGTTCAGACCTCACCAACCGGATGCGAATCGTTTCAGTCAGACGCGCGCCTCCGAAATGAGACACAAGAGATGCGCATTTAGGATTGCGCATTCGCATTAGCTTGATCCATCCTTAAAAAGTACAGTTTTTATGTCATGATTCGAGCGTTTAGAAACAAAATTTATGAGACAGTTGTTGTCAGATTTCATTGGTGATTTCAAATATGAAATTTAATCGAAAGCTTGGCAAACAGCTTTGGAGAATTTGATGTTTCCCCATTCAAAGAGATAGGAGCTGCACTTGAATGCCTGAGAGGCGTTTCAAAGATGGCCGCCGAGTGAAACTACTTGCCTTAAAGGGACTTTGACTAGACTTTGAACGTGCGAAATGTCATTGGATGCTGCAACGGTCGTGATATGACATCACTGTCTACAACGTCTTTTTTATAAACATGAATTCAACATATAACATATAGTAATATTGAAAATGTGAAAATGTAAAAATATACGACCTACTCAATTTTACTGCAAAAATATTCTTTTAATTAAGCCAAGAGGTCATGCTATGACGAATCGATCTTCTACCGGTCGCACGTCTTCACGTGATGCGAATTTGCTGATCAGAGTTCACCAAACTTGAACTTTGGAACGCAGTGAAATGCGAAACTTTTTGCACAAGCTTGCGTTTCCTGTCTGACGCATTCGCATGCGTATGAATGGAAGTCAATGGGATGAAAAGTGCAGTGTGACCGCAACTAAAACTCTGCGTGCACTTGACGCCAGTTCCGTTTTTTTCCGTAACTTGAATATGGAAGGCGGTCTGGCGGAAGCTAGATATTTTACTTCATAACTTGTTAAATATGGATTTTTTTTACACAAATGCATCGCTTCACTTCAGAAGGCCTTTATTAACCCGTGTAGTACACGTTTCTTAGGATATGGACACTTCAGTAGATCAGAGAGCAGAGAGTGAGGTGACTGTAGCTCAGATCCAGCTCTCTGAAGCGTGAAGGGTTTGATCTCAGAGCTGAACTGCCTTCTTCAGGTCGGCTACCCTACGGATAATCTACAAAGAGTGAAGTTGAGATTATCTGTGACATCAGAGATAATATCATACAAGCTCAAAAACTTATTATTCAATACCCAGAATGAGATGAAGAACATTTTTTGCTGCAGGGTTCAATTCTGCACTTTTTTTTCTTGAAACACTCAGGCGGGAATTGCACTAAAAATTATTGTGAGTTTATTTGCATGCAATGTGTGCTTCGTTTAAGCACCCGGTTTACTAAAGGAATTATGGGAATGAGGCATCACTCGATGTAAGATAACACTTTTTTGGCTACTGATGATTTAAAACTTAGCTGTAAAAGCAGCATGTTCTGAAATACATGGAAATTCCTTAAAACATAGCAGTGTTATTATTATTATTATTATTATAAGTGTTTCCTTCCATCTCTGCATAATATGTTTAACTGTGCATTCATTTTTGCATGGACAGAAAATAACTTTAAGATGTTTAACAGATGTTAGTGAAATTTGTGAAATGCAGGTAGACTTGAATGGGATCTAGTTAAACTTGATGGGTGATTTTCTAAACTTTTCTACAATGATTAACAGAAATAAATGACAGTCATACTTAATATCTCAAGGTTGTGGTCGTGATAGGAGGCTGGTCTCATACCCTACTCCAGATGAAGGTAGGAAGCTGTAAGATGTCATCTAAATACTTCTGCATCAGATGAAATTTATGATCATCATAGATCATACTCAATCAAACCTGTAACCAAAATGATCGCAAGATGCTAAAAGTCAAAAGGCAAACCTGGAAAAACAACAATGAAAGAAAACAGGCAGATGCAATGCTAAGAGATTTTGGAAAATGTGTTCATTTAAATAAGAGGACCGATGAACTCATCATGCGTGACCGTCAGAAACTTGCACTTGCATATTGTGGCCTGAAGAGGGCAGTGCGAACTTTCTATACATGCAACTGTTTCATAAAGATCTGATTATGAATTTAAACCTAAAATTTCATATCTCCAATGATCTGTCAGGATTTACTAAAGACAAACAGTACACAAATGAACATTCTACGTCGTCACAAAAGTTTAAAGAGAGAGAGAAAGCGTAAAAGAGAGAGAACAAAAAGACAAGTCGACACAGAGCGGTTATATCCCTTGCACTGTCCTTCCATGTCACTCTCACACACATACATTTTTACACGATGATCTCGGATTAATTTTATAAATTTGTAGACATTTAAGGACACATTTGTATAATAAAAATGAAGAGTTGTAAGTCTCTTATTGGAATGATTATCCAAGCCCTACAATTTAATAAAATAACCCATATTATAAAGACACTTCGTTTTTAATGTTATAGATGATTTGTTTACTGCGTCTAATAGATTAAACCTTTAATAAACATTTGCAATGGTTTTGTAAAAGATGTTTATGCACATTTGAGCTTAATTTTTGCTGCATTTACACCGTTCTGACCAGCGTGTGGCGTTTCGAGCGATTCGAAACAGTGAATCATTTTGCGAAGCAACTGGTTCAATTGATTCGAAAAGCTTCGTTCTTATCGCCCAGAACTTTTCACTCCCATTTGCCCTGTTTAGTAATTGTGGCCCTTAATGTTTAAAACTGATATGATTACAATGTCTTATTAATATTATATTAACTTGAGGTGCAATGATCATCATACAAAACAGACCATTACACCAGAAATATGCACCATCACTTCTTAAACACATAGTCAAGTTCACATTTTCAGAGATTTTCATGTACCATGCCAGGACATACACCTAATTGTAATTCAGGTCTCACTGTGGGGTCTGTATCTGAGAAAGCCATTAGCTCAAAGAAATTATATTACACCCTTGACCTCGTCCGGCTGCCAGTGATGAATTTTTATGGTGTTTGTGTTTGTTCATCACCTGAGACATATGCAGAGCTAATGGCCTATATTACTGGCAGTTTACTTGATTTTCAAGGGTTTGTCGGAAGTTACGGGGTGGAAATTGGACTATTACTGGTCAGCTGAACTAATTAATGATCATGATTCTAGGCCCTTCCTGGACTATCATGTCACCTAATTAATATTCATGAGCCATATTTATTGAGATACAATACCAGACCAGATTTCATATTTGCTCAAATATGTCACAAGCTTTCACATGTAATGTATTAATCTGGATCATTTTCTCATCCATGATATACTGAAATGTGAATAAACTACTATGAAAATAAAATGTATAAAATTCTTTTCTGATGCCCTAATCTATTACAATTTATTAACAGAGTATGATAAGGGAAGTATAATCATGTACATATACTTCCGTATATTTTGGGGCCAGTTTAAAAAAAAATCCATCTCAGTTTCCAACTATTAAGCAGCACAATAATGAGAAATGTTTCAACAGAGTCAATAAGATTTTCCTTTTTATTTTAAGAAATTAATACTTTTATTCAGCAAAGATGCATTAAATTGATCAAAAGTGACATTTATAATGTTACAAAAGATTTCTATTTCAAATAAATGCTGTTCTTTTGGACTTTCTATTCATCAAAGAATCCTGAAAATATCACGGTTTCGACAAAAAATATTAGGCAGCAAAAAATTGCATATACACTACTACTACTACTAATAATAAATGCCTGCTGCATGAGTTATGTCATCTTTATAGAGATGTACTTGGGTACTTCTGTACTTAGGGTACATTTACACGACAACGATATGCTTAAAACAGAGAAGTTTTTCCTTTGAGTTTTCCGCGTACAAATGACACCATTGTCAAAACGATTCCCATTCACACGAATCAATGAAAACGACTAAAAAAGCTGTATTATGCTGGCAGGCCAGTAGATGGCGATGAAACACTATAGACTGAACATGTAATGCGCATGTGCCTGACGCCATTGTGTCCACAGATTCGCGTTTTTGTTGTTTACACGGAGACCGTTTTCAAAAACTTGCTCTTTGAATCCCGTTTTCAAAAGTTTGCGTTTTCAGGCACCCAAAATGCCATTCTTGTGTAAATAAACGGCCAAAACGCATAAAAAGTTTTCCATTTTTAGTTGAAATAAGGGGCTGTTTACACGACACCGTTTTTAATAAAACTTTTTATGCATTTTGGCCGTTCATTTGCAAACTTTTGAAAACGGGTTTCAAAGTGCAAGTTTTTGAAAACGCTACCGTTGTAATTTCCGTGTAAACTGCAAAAACCGCGAATCTGTGAAAACAGTGACGTCATGCACATGCGTACTACGCGTTTAATCTAGCCACCTTATTTTTTAACGCAGAAGTAAGGTGTTTTCTGTGAATGTGCGAGACTTCTGATTTATTAGCGGCTATAGGGAAATACCAAGAAGAATATCAAAGTGCAGTAAACTGTAAAAATAAAGTGGATAGGCATGCGCGTTTGGCGCGAGTGCTCTGAACACGTATGCGCAGCCGCGTAGTCTTTATTTACAAACTGACATCGCTAACTACTCGTCTGGCATGTGTAATACAGCGTTTTTAGTCATTTTCGTGGATCTGTGTGAACGCGATAGTTTTGATAACGTTGTCATCTGTACAAAGAAAAAACTTTTCCGTTTTTAGTACATCGTTGTCGTGTAAACGTACCCTCAGTTTGAGCCTTCAGAAGATATCGGTCAATATGAGCTCTGCGGAAAATTTGATTGGTGTTTGTCTGCAAAAAATTCAGATGACTCCAAATTCTTTTGATAGCTTTTTTGATAGGAGTGTCTCTAAATGACATCTGCCTAATTTTCTACAGAAATACTTTAAGGATGCAAATTAGCTTATATAGCGCCACCATAAAGTACCATTCAAAAGTTTGGGGTCAGTAAGATTTTTTTTTTTGGAATAAATAATACTTTTATTCAGCAAATTATTGATCAAATATGACAGTAAAGACATTTTACAAAGATTTCTATTTCAAATTAATGCTGTTATTTTGAACTTTTTATTAAGAAAAAGAATCAGCACAACAGTTTTCAACATTTATAATAATCAGAAATGTTTATTGAGCAGCAAATCATCATATTAGAATGATTTCTGAAGGATCATGTGACACTGAAGACTAGAATAATGATGCTGAAAATTCAGCTTTGATCACAGGAATAAATTACATTTTACTATATTGTTCACATAGAAAACAGTTATTTTAAATTGTAATAATATTTCACAATATTACTGTTTTTACTGTATATGATCAAATAAATGCATAAATTATTTTACAGTCCTCTTTCGAATGTACAATATACTTATTGTAGTAATTACAATAACTGTAATAACTAGGTACTACTCCTGAACCTAACCTTAACCCATGTAGTTGCCTTTTATTATTTAGTACTTTCTTGGCAAGTATACTGTAAATATATTGAAAGTGCAACCAAAAATCTTACAGACCCCAAACTTTTGAACGGTAGAGTACTGAACTATCGTATCAAGTTTGTTGTCTCTGCATTTTGACGCCCAGACAGTATATGAGCAGGAAAATAATAGTGAAGAAATAAAATCAGATACATTTCTTATCAAAAACACATTACATCCCTTCAGTAATTAAGTTTGTGAGCTGTACCTGTGTGTTCCTTTGGAAGAAGAGCCCATGTAATGAACATGATTCAGGAACAGAACTGCTTTAAGGACGCTGATTTTTGCATGATTAAAATCTATCGAGGCACAGCGCGTATCTGGAAGGGTTCAGGACCGGACGAGACGCTTATAGATCCTTTCAGACTCAGCTTTTGTCCTTCAAGATTCAGGAAGGTGAAACGCTGCATCAGCGAGATAAAGAAGAGGAAGAGCTCCATACGAGCGAGCTGCTCACCTGGACACATCCGTTTACCTGGAAATCACAGTCTGGATCAGTAAATTTGTTCATAATCTGTGTAATGATAGAGTTGTATATGGATATAACCTACCTATTGAAAAAGGAATGAAATTGTCTTTCTTCAAAAACATGCCATTTTCATCCAAAAAGTGTGCAGGATTGAATTCATATGGAGTGCTGTACTCATTCTTATCCTGTAGGATTGTCTTTAGCAAGGGCATCACTATCACACCCTGTAATAACCAAACATACAAAGTTACGACTTTTACAGACTTTTACAAAGTCTTGATTTTGTTTTTGGACACCTTGTTTTTCCTATATTTGTCATTGTTGCAGCTACTCTCTTCCCAGTCTGTCAGTATCTCTGTTTAGTTTCTGTCTCTATGAAGCCCCTCCTTCTGAAAAGCTCAATGTGCTCTGATTGGTCAAGCTCTTCAAGTATGTTTAAGAAATGTCCCGCCCCTTACCATAACCGCCAGTTTCAACACAACAGTAACAAACTCAACCAGGCCCCGCCCCTTTATTCTGCATATTAATTATTTAAATGAGGAATATTGTAACGTGTTCGTTCCTGAAAGAAAACTGAAGACTACAATGGAGGCGTTTCAGGGAGTTCAGAAACAGTGAAACTGAGTGACTTTTTCATGGTCAAACAGCAACATTACACACTAAAGAAAGATGAATAAAAAAAGCATAATAGAACCACTTTAATTTTCTTAAGTTGCACATAACTGACCTTGTTTAGTCACACAAATGCTGTATGCTACAAAACATAAAAACACAATGACCTTCGGGATGAGCTGTCCTCCCACCATTGTGTCCTTGTTGGCCACTCTGGGAGGCGTGAAGGTAATAATGTTGGCGAACCTCTGAATTTCATGGATCACAGCGTAGGTGTACGGAAGATTTGTTCGGTCATCCATTAGTGGTTGACGTGTCTGTCCAATCACCTGATCGATCTCAGACTGGACTTTCTCTGAAAGAAAATAGTCAATGAAGAACATGGTGATGGTAGTTTTTGAGGACAAGCAACAGGAAGTCACATCTGTTGATTGACTGACATCCCACCTTGCACATCTGGATACTTGATCATGAAGAGTAAAGCCCATCTGAGTGTGTTAGAGGTGGTCTCTGTTCCGGCTCCAAACAGATCAACCACACAGTGGATCAGGTTCTCCTCTGTGAACTCTGCCTCGCTGTCCTTACACTGGGAATGATGGAACACAAAAAACACTTCACATATGGCATATATATATAATTAAAAAAAAATTGTTTATTTTGAAATTAATTTAAAAATATTTATGAAAATATATTTCTGATATATAAATACATATATGTATAATATATTTGTTATATAGTAAATATAAATAAGTATAAGAAAATATCTGTATATACAGTAAATATATATAAATAGTATATGTGTATGTATGTGTGTATATATATATATATAAAAATAAATTTACATATATATATATATACACACAAACATCTATGTAAATTTATTTCTATACATATATACATACATGCACAATAAATATTTTATATTTATATATATTTACTGTACATACATATATTTTCTTATATTTATTCATATTATATAATATTTTATATTTATATTTTTTATCATACATATATGTATTTATATATATATAATATATTTTCATATATATTTTTAAATTCATTTCAAAATATACAAAAATATTTTGATTATATGTATATATATATATACATATACAATAAATATATTTATAAATATTTACATACAGATATTTTATTATATAATAAATATTTTAAATTATATATTATACATATATGTATTTATATATTAGAAATATATTTTCAGATATATAAAACTATACAAAATATACAAAACTATTTTGGTAATGTAATTTATGTTTGGTAACATAAATATAATAAATACATATACATAAATATATTTTCTTTTATATACATATATATCTTACTAACTAAAATAAATGACTAAATAAATAAAATATTTTTATATTATATTTAGGGCCATATATATATATATATATATATATATATATATTACAGTCAAACCAAAATGTATTCAGACACCTTGAACATTTCATTCATTAATACAGTTTATTCACTGTAGTTTAAAAAAATGGTAATAAAATATGACAAGATCTCAGCGTTAAACTGTGTCAGAAAAAAATAATCTTAATTATGTAAGATAACACTTAAGCAAAACATGGTCAGGTCAAAGTGTCTGAATAATTTTTGGTTCCAAATTTTTATCAGTTTTACTGGTAGTCCACTGTATGAAGAATTTTTGGGTATAATATGTCACAGTTTACTTTATTTTGCTATCCTCACTTACATAAATGAACTATAGTAAAAATATATCAAAAATATAAAAAATGTCTGAATAATTTTTGGTTTGACTGTATATATATATTGCATTGACTGAATGTATTTTCTTGCCCCTGAAACTAAACATATATTCAATTTTAAAGGTTCATATTCTAAATAAATTGGTGGCATTTCAGCACCAGCACTTATTTCACAAACGACAGAAGTAGAATTTGGTGGTTAAGATTTGACTAGTTAACATGATCCAATAAGCTGTAAGATGCTGTAACTCAATCTCTGTAGGGCGGACATGAATATTCATAAAGGAGCTGCTAACACATGTCCCAACTCCCAATAAAGCCCTCTTAAAGGAATATAAATACACCAGCAGGGCATCCTAGGACAACACTACCTTCTCGATTTCATCCAGATAACAGTCAATGTAGTCTCTGGGGTTGGACGGGTCTCTCTCCTCCTTGTGTTTTCTGAATTCCTCCTGCATGAAGGGCTGAAGTTTAGACATGCTGGCGAATGCCGTCTGGTGCTTTCCTGGCAGCAACGACATGAGGGTTGGAAACTGGTTATATAACTGTAAAGAAACAAATAAAGGACAAAAAATGTTCAAACAATGCTACAATTTACTACAAATCCTTGAATGAAACTGACGTTGATAGCACTTGTCAATAAAGTCAATTCCAGTTTCACTGATTTGTATGAACTTTTTTTATTATTATTATTTTACTTTTTAGATTGTTAGCCTTCTGTATGACATTGTGATAGCAGGGTGAACTCATACCCGACCCCAGTTGGAGATGGGAAGCTGTAAGAAGTCATCCACATACTTCTGCATCAGATGAAACTGATGGTCATCATACTCAAACCTGTGACCAAACACCAACCCGCTGATTATATTAGCCACGGCATTGGTCACGAGACGCTGAGGGTCAAAGGGCAAACCTAGAAACACAACAATGAGATTAAAGCAACGTTATAAGATTTAAGAAAACATGGAAAAACAGTCAAACATCTATAAAAAACACTGTTTTCTTTCTAAAATATATAGAGTGGTGTCCAAACGTCTGAGAACTCTAATGTTTCCATCCACATGCTGAATGCCACATTTGCTCACAAATTTACTCTAGATCTGAACAATAGTTAATCTTAAATATTTGTATTTAATTTGTATATATTTAATTTATTATTATTAACATTTATTATTTTTATTTATGATTATTACATTTTTTATTAATTATGATTCCTACATTTAATTCATTTAATTTATTATTATTATTATTATTATTATTAAAAACATTTAAATTCTAAAACTTTGTTTATTTGCATGTACAAAAAAATCCAGGATTTCACTGTACTTTTTTAATTAAAAATAGAATTAATTAATTAATTAATGGAAAGATTATTTATTATTATTTATTTTATTAAATTTTAATTAATTTATTTTTTATGATTACAACATTGATATTTATTTTATTTATTATTATAATTATTATTATTATAAACATTTAAATCCTAAAACTTTGTTTATTTGCAGGTACAGAAAAAATCCAGGATTTCCAATGTAATCTTGGATTTTACTGTATTTATTTAAATAAAAAGAGAAAGTTAAGGAAATATGATATATGATTATTAATTTTTTTATGTATGATTACTAAATTGATATTTATTTTATTATTATTAATTATTATTATTATTATTATTATTATAAATATTTAAATCCTAAAACTTTCTGTTTATTTGCAGGTACAAAAATATCCAGGATTTTCAGTGAAGTCTTACACTTTTGGATCTTACTGTATTTATTTAAATAAAAAATAAAAAATTATGATTATTTATGATTATAACATTTTTTGAATTTATGATCACTACATTGATATTTATTATTATTAAATTATTATTATCATTATTATAAACATTTAAATCCTAAAACTTTCTGTTTATTTACAGGTACAAAAATATCCAGGATCTTCAGTGAAGTCTCAGACTTTTGGATCTCACTGTATACTAATTATATATATATATATATATATATAAAAATAAAGAGACAATGAAGGAAAGATGGGCTCTCATGTGGTTTCCCAGATGTTTGACCTTCAAAAAGACACTTGCACTTGCAGATCATGGCCTCTAGAGGATAGTATGCACACATAGCCCTTCAAGACACGATTATGACATTGAGCTAAAATTTTATTTCTTGGTTATAAAACATTTTCAGATTAAAAAAAATGTGCATTCATTCTGTTTTCATATTTGTTTGAGTTTTTAATAAAAGAATAACAGCAAATCTTGCTTGTGAGGAGAAAAAAAGTGGTGTTTGGCACTAAAATGATGCTCACTGACCTTGTTCAGTCTGTACAGAGTCACAGAGAAAGCGGCACTCCTGCAGGATGGAGTTTTCTAGCGTTTTCTTCCCCACACCAAAGTATTTCAGTGTTGCCAGAGCAAAACGCCTCTGCTGACGCCACATGTGGCCACTCGACATAACTAGACCTACATAGAAAGAATGATTTTAGGATTATAATGAAATGTAATGTTTAAGATTTTGCCAGTATTTGAATCAGATAGGTGCAATATAACTTCTTCCTCCATCTGTACCTTTCCCTTTACTGAGCTTGTCAACTATAGGGAAGTATGGCCGGTCTGTGAAGATGTCCGCCTGTTCCACAAACGCCTCTTTGAAAGTCTCGTATCCAGTGAGTAGTATGCAGGGATTGCTTCCCAAATAAAGTGTGCTCACATTTCCATACCTCTCAGCAATCTAATCAACATGATCTTCATGTTATACATTCACATAGAATCATTTTACATATTTGTATGTATCATATGTGACTTACCCTCTGAAAGGAGCCCAGTGGATCACTAAAGCCTATATTTATAAGGTTTCCGATGACAGGCAGAGGGAAGGGTCCTGGCGGCATGTTCTTGGACTGAACATCTCGCAGGTATTTCACCAACAGCAGCACGCACAGAAATATCAGGAGTCCCTGAACATCCATCCACTCACCCATCAGCTGTGACAACACTGACGCCATGCTTACTGAGACGAGAGAGACCATTACACACAAAGACATTTATAATATAACAAATAAACGCTGACAAAAAAATCCTTTAAAAATGTGTCACTGCAAGAGTCCATATTATTCAAAGTCTTGATTTTGTTTTTGGGCTCTACTGGAACAGGTTTTCATGCTTTAATGTTCAAAAAACACATTTGTTTTCTCATTTTCTCCATTGTTGCAGCTCCTCTCTTCCCAGTCTGTCAGTAACGCCCTGTTTAGTTCCTGTCTCTATGAAGCCCCTCCTTCTGAAAAGCTCAATGTGCTCTGATTGGTCGATTGGACCAGTGTGTTGTGATTGGTCAAGCGCTTCGAGCGTTTTTACCATAACCGCGAGTTTCAACCAAGCGTGCTGAAAAATCTGTGAGCGCTTGAGAGCGTTTCGGCAGCGCAATGTTTTTTTCAGTTGAGATGCTTCACTTTTTATGATACGGAATATCCGCGGAAGAGTTACTAGTATCTCTTTTCACATATAGTTTGTGTCTGTATTCTTCTATATAAAAATGTCAATACAATGTAAAGTATTTGCTCTGGCTCTTGATTTAAATTCTTTTGTTCCGTTATTGTGCTTGTTGTAGTAATCTGTTGACATTGTAGGCCTACAAGCAGAATGTGGCGGTTGGTCGTGTTGTATTTGTCCCGCCCCTCCTCCACTATGATTGGACAAGTGGGTAAAAAGTGACAGTGGTAAATAACGGCGAACGCTCAGCGTCTCATTAAGCCCAAAGTACACTTTTTACGCGTACGCGAGGGTCAGCGTACAGTGCGCGATGCGAATTTCGTGTGTGTGTACTGTACGCGCACCGTGAGATTTTTGTAACCACGCGTACTTGTACGCGCAGGTCACACATGCGCATTTTAATTTTATCTACAAGGTGGCAATTGTGCCCTGGGGGCGTCGATTCATAAGGTAGTCAAAGAAAAACTGCATAAACAGAACAGACCGGAATTCATGCAAGCTACAGCGACAATGGAGGTCTACATAGACGAGAGATTGTGCGAAGAGGTTAGAAACTACCCTCATTTGTACAACTCTAGCATGAAATAATATAAAGACGTTTACATGGGTTGTAACTCGTGGCGAGAGATTGCTCAATGGCACTCCCATTGAAAACAATTTAAAAAATACGCTAGCTGTGGGAAAAGACGTTTCGGTGGACACACGGCCTAAAAGTGAAGCCAAAGCGTCTCGATCGCCCCCAGGTGGCTGGATGCAGTATAGGTCATAAGCCCCGCCCTCTCCATGTAATGTAATGGGACATGAGACAAACTAAACAGTCGAATCACACGTCAAATATTTTTTTTCCAAAGATGGTGTCTGTCATTTTAGGCAGTTTTTAATCACGCTGATGTTAGTTAAAGTGTTCGTTCTTTAAATAAGTTTGGTTTTAGTTATTTTGATGCTGTAAAAACGCAGGTTTTGACGTCATGATTGACAGCTTCTCTGAGCGAAGTAGTTACTGAGGCACCAACTGACTTTATTCTGGATCTTCAGGAGGAGATTAGAGCTTTAACTTTAATTTCTACCTTTGCAGAACTGTTTATTTCACACTGACATAATGAGATTCTGCGGGAGTGTGGGCGGGAACTTGATATGGCTTGCGCTCACTACTGCGCAGAATCGAGCCTCAAGATGTCAGCGCCATATAGAGTACCTCAGGGATGACGTGTTTTTGTAGGCAAAACCCGGAAGCGAGTTAGCATTTTAGGACTTCCGGTTCCAACGCAGTAAAGTCTATGGGTTTTTTGAATGGGTTTTTGCTAAATCGCCTGAAATAAGGTCTGTGGTTAACAAAGCCTCTAAATATTTTCACGTTTTGATCTATGACATAAAACACACCAGTTATAACCTGCTTGTGATTTTTTTTAAACCTTTATTGTGTCTTAAAAACGGCGGTTGCTAACAAATTGCTAAAAGGGACTACTTCCTTTGGCGGGGACTTTAGACGTCATCATGACAAACAGGACATTTGGACAGCATTTCTCATGAAAAAGTGGATAAGTATTCATACACAGCGCAGATCATAATCAGCGAGCATGTTTTTAAATAAAGTTGTTTTTTAAATAAAGTTTGAGGAAGCTTGGTGGTGGTGACACTGATCCGCGACCATGGTGTGCTGTAGTCCGTTTATAGCCTACTGTTAGCTTTTTATATCTGACGACTTTATTTAGGCTTCAAAATGTATAAATGTTGTGTTAACTTGTAAAGATCATCTTCATAGACAAAACGTGTAAGTGTCATAACCCTTTGTTAAACACAGAGCTTATTTTTTTCGATTTTCCAAAAGTCTATGGGAAAAATGCATAGGCTTTCGATCGAGGGAACCCGTGCGCCGCTAACTTCCGGGTTGGCCTACATAAACACGTCATCCCTGAGGTACTCTATTGGCGCACTGGCTTCACTTACTACAATGGAAGAGAGTGAAGCTGCGTCATCCATCTTTTTTACAGTCTATGGTTTCAACACACTACTAACAAACTCAACCAGGCCGCGCCCCTTTATTTTGCGTATGCCTTTGGCGGGAATTATTTAAATGAGGAATATTGTGTTGTGTTCGTTCTTGGAAGAAAACTCAAGATGGAGGCTTTTCAGGGAGTTCAGAAACAGTGCGCAATGATATAGAGAATAACTCCCGCTGGAGGTAGCCTACTTTGTGCTTAGAAATCAATCTTGAATAAATGTCAAAGTGGAAATGCTGCCATTTTCAAAACGAACAACAGGTAAATTTGTTGCGCATGTTTTCTCTCACATCTGAAGAATCAGTGAATGTATGACTAATAGTCCTGAACTTTCAAACGCTGCATACAGAACTAGGACACGGCGTATGAAACATGTCAGAGAGAAAATACTCCTAATTATCATACAGGTCCCATCGAGGAACTCAGACCTGATAAATCAATTCACACAAGACGTTATATTACACTCTTGACCTTGTAAACGCACAACTGTTGTCAGCTATGAATGTTTATGACAGCGTCTGTTGAACCTGATATGTATTAAGTGGCCTAGTTTCCTACTGATGTTTATTGTTATTGTTAGCAGGCAAACTGATTTACAGAAAAAGTCCCTTCAAGACTCCTTCAGCTCGATGTAAGAAAGACACACATTTGACAACTGCTTCAAAGCTGAATTAACAAGTACGAGCAGGATGGATGTTGGGTCAGAAACACAAACATCTTAAATGTTAATATGGGCTAATTACGATCGCTTTTCCACTTGACTTCGTGCTTGAGCTCATTTAAGGCTTATGGAACTGTGGTAACATTTCATCATCGTGCTAAAACACACTTCATTAATTTTAATAAGTGACGGGAGATAATTGGCTGTTCAAACCACAGCAGATCGGACTCAAAACTGAGGAGTGTTCATGACAACCATCAAGTACAAAGTATGCTACAGAACTTCAACTTGGTCATTATTTTCGTAAAGTTTTTCAAAGATATTTTTTTAAGGTAAAAAAAAGTTTGCAAGTACTTTGACATCACACCAGGTAGATTTTAATAATACTTAAATTAATTGAAACATTTAAGTGATTTTACATTAATTAATCAAATAACTATACCTGACCTGACTAATGCATTTGTCATTTTACTATGAAAGACCACATTAAAATGTTATGGTCTACCTTGATGTAATTTTATTTACTTTATATTTAATAAGTTATAAAATATTTATAAAATTTCTAAATTTAATTTGGCATTTCTATTACAACCTCATGCAGATTCATATAAAACCCAGGATTTGAAGAAGAAAAAAACGCTTCAAAACGCTTTAAAAAAAAACTTTTACTTCAGTCACTTCACGGTTAAGACAATTATCATAAAAACACAAAGTTGGACCTTCTACCCGCCTGAGTTTACTGCACAAACAAATTAATGTCAAATGATCGCTGCACCGCATAGATGTCGGTCAGGATGTCTGTACTTACGAGAGTGATGTTATTTATCAAACAAAGGACGGTCGTGGAAATACATAAACGTACAGCCGCTAAGTTTAAAAACTGGAGGTGTCAGTCTACAAGGAAGAAACGGCTGAATGTTGTTGTGATGACGTCACGGCGCGCCCGCCTACGGACCGCCTACTTTTCAACGTCACTGCGCACACATTCAGAATTAAAAAAAAAAAAAAAAAATAGTATTTAACATTTATAATATTATAAAAATGAATGTCAAGTTGTTTTAGATAAATTTGACAATGTCACATTTATTAAGGTGACTTGTGACGTTTGTGTAAAATGCAGGACATGAAACAGGAAAAACATCTTTTCTGTGTTTTTCTACAACTTTTGTAACATATTTCGATTATTGTTACATGGCATGACCGGACACATGGATCACAGAACGATTTTTGCATTTTTTTTTTTTCAATCTGACAAAACAATTACACTTTGGCAGCAAAGGTCAAAACAAGTTGTCAGTGTGGTAACCAGGTAAAGTTATTTTTTCACCTTTACTGTTGAAAATGTATGAAAAAGAGAACAGCAGAAGTGGACGAAGCCTTCAATCTTACGTCTCAATCTTATTTCTGAACATTTTTTTTTCTTTTGCCAGTTTGAAACAATTAGACACTAAAAATGTTGAGTTAAAAACAACCCAAGTTGGGTTGAAAATGGACAAACCAAGCGGTTGGGTTGTTTTAACCCAACAGTTGGGTTAAATGTTTTCCCAACCTGCTGGGTAGTTTTATTTAACTCAACTATTGTTTAAAAATTACGGTATTGCTTGCTTAAAATGAACACAAAATATGTTGTTAATATGTTTAATAATAAGTTTAATGAATAATAATTAAACAATAAACATTTATTAAATTGCTTATTAATAAATGTTCACCTTTTGATTATTATTGTTGCCTCTAGTAGGCTAATTATGTGTCTTTTTAATTTCCAACCTATTTTGGGTTCATTTTAAGCTAGTCATATAGTAATTTTTACACAATAGTTGAGTTAAATAAAACTATCCAGCAGGTTGGGCAAACATATAAAACCAACCGCTGGGTTTGTCCATTTTCAACCCAACTTGGGTTGTTTCTAACCCAGCATTTTTAGAGTGTGTGAGGGATAATTCTGCCAATTATCCTCTTTTTTGACTTTGAAAATCTGTGATGCTCAGATCTGAAGCTTCGTTATGATAACCATCTGCAATGAAACCTGAAATTATAGCCCTTAGTTGTGAAGTAAACAGAGACATCTGTCAACATATAACTCAAATATATTATCAAAAGCCACTTATAAGTGTATGTAACTGCTGTTTTCTTTCATTTAAATATACCTTTTCACTGAGAAGTGTTTGTGTAGCATCTCCTTCCATTACAAAACACACATTTTTGGTAACACTGCCTTAGATGAAACCATTTCACCATTGTTGATCTCTTTTTTTTCATCAAGGGCTGTATATATCTAAACTATCTTCACTGTTTGACTTTTCAAGTAACCTGTAGGGAGCAGATCTCTAAGTATTTCTGTTTTCAAGCAGCATAATCAATTCCAGGAAACCTGAAAGTAAGTAAAATGTAAGTATTTGCAAATACTATAACACAGCCAAAAGTTCTCAGCCATAAATATCTGCAAAAAAGTGGGAAAATCAAACCAAAGCTGGTTGTGGGTAGAGTATGAAACGGATAACAGCAGAACACTATTCTAGATTCACAGTGCATGTCTCCACAAAACAAGAAAAATAACACTGATATGAATGATAAAGAAGTGTCTCTCCTCTTTCTCGAGTTCAGAAAATATAGTGTCTCACAGCACTCCGATAAAGAACATGTACATGTACTTTATTGTGATTCCATTCCTTCTAAAGTCTCCTAAACTCCACAAGACCGCCAAAGGTCATCTGACGTTACTGCACCTGCTCACAGATGCTGATCAAACTGAAGCAAACGTGCTTTTCTCCTCATAATAAAGGGCTGGATCAAACCGTGGTTGTTTTTCTCAGTTAGGTTCCACTGTAAGCTTCACGAGGTAGGTCCTGCAAGGTCTCATCGATGGTGACCACCAGTTCTTCCGGCTTCATGGCGTTCAGGGACTCGGAGTGATTGTACACAATGCAGCACGTGTCCACTGGACGCGAGAGTTCGCTCATTTCATTAACGCTGCTGCTGATGCAGTTCACCTCACTCTTGCTCCTGCGGTCGTCTGAACGAGGCCCAAACACCCACTCTGATGAGAGACACAGATTATAGATGATTATCAGTCACACGGAGAGTCAAAGGATCCACTGCATGAGACAGGACAAAACACTCTTAAAAGTAAAGCTTCTTTATTGGCATTGATGGTTCCACGAAGAACCTTTAAAGTCCCCCTGTAGTCAATAATTTTATCACTTAAAACTCATCTTTGATCACCAAAATTACATATCTAAACATTTTTTCCTGTGAAAAAAAATTCTTCATACCTTAAAATAGCTTGAATGTAACTCTACACTCTTGCTTCATTTAATATACATGAATCTATGAATATGCTAATTAGCCACGCCTCCACTCACTCGCACGAGCTCAGAGATCCACTCGGTCAACTTACTGAGGTAAACGCTGCACAATAGTATCGCTTTTTACAACGTCGGACACATGATTAGCCTTTTTCTTGATTAGCCTACATTATCAAACAGCTAATAACGTGTTGCTAATGTTACACAAACCATGTTCCCTTTTGCCATCTGAGTCTGCCTTCTAAATATTCTTAGAAACGCTTTGAACACCTGCTATATTGCTAAATCTACCCGATTTTTTTATATCAACAGAAAAATATACCGGGATAACCTGGCTTCTCTTGAGACTCCCCTGCTTCAGAGCGGTCATAGTTAATGATATGCTAAAGCCCCGTCCCCCTCGTGACATGATTAGTTACGAGGTAGTTTGTGACGTCACAAACATCAGCGATTTCAAACCGCATCTTTAGATCACTGCAGTTTAAAAGAGAAAATGGTGTTGATTATGAATGAATGGTGACTAATGGTTGTCTTAAAGCACATTAAAAACACCAGATAGACATATAAACAACATTAAAAACTTGATTTTCACCACAGGGGGACTTTAACGTCCATGGAACCTTTCTATTCTACAAAATGGAAAAGGTTCTTCAGATTATTAAAATTATTAATTAATTAATAATAATTAATTATTATTAAAATGTTCTTCAAACTAAGAGAAAAGAACTGATCGCTGAAAGGCTCTTTGGGGAACCAAAAATGGTTCTTATATGACAAAACCCCCCTTTTGGGAACCTTTATATTTAAGATTATGCACACTCAAAAAATATTTCCTCGTAAATTTAAGTTTTATGTATCTGAATACATAATGCACATAAAATTTCCATCCACTTGGATTGCACAGTTTTAACATCTAATACAATTAATATGATGCATATTTGTCAATCAGACATAAACAAAACAGGTATAAGATTTCTGTAATAGTACTAATAAAAATACTGAATGTGTTTTACAATAACCAGGTTTATATATTTTTCATCAATCAATCCAATATTTCAGTCTTATACATTTGAACTGTGTATTGCTTGTTCCACAGCTAGACATACTTATACAAAGTTTATACTATTTAACTAAATAAATGTAATTGTTTTCACAATGAACGAAGCAATTTGAATAAATTCCTTTTGAAAATTATTTAAATAAAGTGCAGAAAACTTACCTGTTTTATTTTTGTATGACTGACAAATATGTATCACATTATAATAATAATTATTTGTTTAGGTTAAAACTGTTTCCATCCAAAATAATTGACAATTTAAATATATACATCTTAAATTTAGGCCTAAATAGTTTGTTGAGTGCATAAAAAAATAATGGTTATTGTCCTGGATGGTGATTGGCCAATAAATGATTCCAGTCAAGTCGAAAGACATACAGTAAGAGCTCTGATGTAAAATACCTGTTTCTCGGCTTTATATATCACAGTGCAGCACCCAACTATTAAGCTTAGTTTACATGTCAGAGATAATATACACTGATCAGGCATAACATTATGAGCACTGACAGGTGAATAACAGTGAATAACACTGATTATCTCTTCATCACGGCACCTGTTAGTGGGTGGATATATTAGGCAGCAAGTGAACATTTTGTCCTCAAAGTTGATGTGTTAGAAGCAGGAAAAATGGGCAAGCGTAAGGATTTGAGCGAGTTTGACAAGGGCCAAGTTGTGATGGCTAGACGACTGGGACAGAGCATCTCCAAAACTGAAGCTCTTGTGGGGTGTTCCCGGTCTGCAGTGGTCAGTGTCTATCAAAAGTGCTCCAAGGAAGGAACAGTGGTGGACCGGCGACAGGGTCATGGGCGGCCAAGGCTCACTGATGCACGTGGGGAGCGAAGGCTGGCCCGTGTGGTCCGATCCAACAGACGAGATACTGTAGCTCAAATTGCTCAAAAAGTTAATGCTGGTTCTGATAGAAAGGTGTCAGAATACTCAGTGCATCACAGTTTGTTGCGTATGGGGCTGTATAGCCGCAGACCAGTCAGGGTGCCCATGCTGACCCCTGTCCACCGCTGAAAGCGCCAACAGTGGGCACGTGAGCATCAGAACTGGACCACGGAGCAATGGAAGAAGATGGCCTGGTCTGATGAATCACGTTTTCAGTACAAAAGGGGCCATAGAGTGCTTTGTTTTGAAATGGCCTTGAAATTGGGCGATTTTCATGCCAAAATCTTTTGAATAGGCCTTTATTCTGTTACTGTCCATGCCGATTCATACCAACACGTGTATGATTCGTCTTTAAGTTTAACAACTAGACAAATAGAATAACTTCTCTCCAGAATAGGGAAAAAACACAATTGAGCTTTCATGATTGAGAGTTCTGATTCTGAGCCACTCATAATACACAGAAAACTCTGTTGGAGGCTGAATGAATTCATCTGTTGAGTCCATTTTGAAAAAACAATATGAAACAGTTTGTTTTGGTCTGGGGACGGGTTCAGTCAGAAAACTGTGACAGGAAAAACAGGACACAAGAAAATAGCAGTAAACAGCCTGTGGCAGCAGAAGTGAGAGGTTAAACCATGGTAATCTGTACTGACAGAGGTGGAAAAAATTCTGAGATTGAACATAAATATTCATATTCTATGCACTCAAACACCTATATCTGATTAGCAATGGCATTAATGTACCAAAGACATTTTGTCTTACACAAAAGAGCCGTGCACTTTCACAGACGCGTTATACAAACATTATTATTATTCAAGGACATAAACTAAGTTAAAAATAGCCCATGACTTGATTAAAAAGTCTGGTTTCAATAATTTAATGAAAAGCATGATGGAAATCGAAAAAGATGTGCAGGCCTTCTTTATGAAACAGAAGCCAAGAATCTCACAAAACCTGTCAAGAACATGTCCGGGTCATATTTCACAATTCATGAAAACAAAATTGATATTCCAATTAGGAAGCAACAACAGCTTCTTTCTGTAATGCAATACACACTACATATTATATATGAGCCTCAGGCTGCTGTCTGACTGCATTAATTATACATTGCAGTTATGAATTAAAGTACTACACTACTAGATTAATGATTCAAATAACTCTAATGTACCGTCATCATCCAGTCTGAATGCGCCATCAAACCGAACACTTAGTTCCGATCCATGACAGAAAGCACCAGCCTGGCTGCGCTAAACGCATTCGACTCAGAAAGCCTCCTGGAATTAAGATGAGCAGATAATACAGCAGAGTCAGCCTGAAGGGTGTGAGTAAACAAAAGTGGCTGATAAGCAGAGCCATGTGATGGCACGAAAACTTCCCACATACAAATTTATGCCAATTAGGCTGAACTGCTTCAATGAAAGAGGGAGAGGGAAAATGAGCATGGCAATATAATCAGGACATTAAAAGGGATTTTTATAATTCCAGAGAAATAACACATGTTGTAAGAGAACTGGCTCTTGTAGGGGAGAGTGGGGTAAGATGAGCCAGTGGGTAAGTTGACCCACCCCTTTTTATCTTGGCAACTATACACTTTTATTGTCATGTGACCATATATTTTGGAACCACCCATTATTTTTGCCAGACTGTGAAAAGGAGAAGCACATGGGAGGAGTGAAAGGCACCCATTTACTTTAAAAACTGTTTTTGGTTTGTCCAAGTCAGGTTTTAGCATAACAGATGCAATGGCTGTTACATCAAAGCAAATTTGTTCAGGTCTAAAACATTTATGATTCATATTGGTGATTTAGTAATGTATAAAACCATACAAATTATTTAGCTAAATATTAGCCTGAATTGGTAAGCTAGTTTTTTCCAAAATGGCAAAAGTGAACCAAATGCTGTGGGGTAAATTGAGCCATTCATTCTAAGTTAGTTTTTATTTAATTTTAATTGCGCCACGGATTACGTAATCACGTTGGAAATGTCACACGTGATGTAGGCGGAAGTACTGCGGTAGGGTGAAAAATCTCATTTTCTCCTCCAACTTCAAAATCATCCAACATCGTTGTTTTACCTTTTTTCGTAAAGGCTATTTGACTTAGTCTTTGCACGTCACGTGTGACCTTTCCAACATGATTACGTAATACGTGGCTCATTGCAGAGCAGTGCAAGACGAGCGTTTGTCTGTAAAAAGTATAAAAAAGTTTTTTTTTTTTTTTTAGAAAATGACCGTTCGTTTCACTAGATAAGACCCTTATTCCTCGTCTGGGATCGTGTAGAGCTCTTTGAAGCTGCACTGAAACTGACATTTGAACCTTCAACCTGTTGAACCCCAGTGAAGTCCACTATATGGAGAAAAATCCTGGAATGTTTTCCTCAAAAACCTTAATTTCTTTTCGACTGAAGAAATAAAGTGAGTAAATTATCTGGAAATTAATCTAATCCTTTAAGTTAGCTTTAAGAAATATAATTATTTGTTTTTAAAATAGTTAAATTATCTTTAAAATTTCACATGGGTTTGATTCAGATTCAGTTAGTACATTTACGCCCATATGGTGCAACTTACCCCTAACCTGGGGTAAATTGAGCCACAGGAGCACTTTTTTATAAGAAGCCCTATTTTTAGAACCCTTTGTCATAGATGTATTCTGAGCATTTAAAATGATAGAAAACATCTTGAAATTACTTTAGATACTGTTAGGGAATTTTTCAATTAATCATAACTAACATTTATTTTTCTTTCAGGATTAACATTTATATGCTTTTGAAAATTAAATGTCCCCAACATTTGGGCCAAAGTGTGCACAATACTTTCATTGTACTTCTGCCTCATTTTCCCTTATCTTGAGGAGCACATAAGTAAATTTAAATGGCTCATCTTACCCCACTCTCCCCTATACAATCTGCATGTCTGATTCATCTGTATTTTTTAATAGTGTCATTGATTTATATGACAGACTGTGTAAATAATCTCCCATGGTTATGTTTTTTTTTTTTTTGTTAATTTTGTACTTATTTTTTATCAATTTTAAAATAGTTAATAATAAATACTAGATTTTTAATTTGCTGAAGAAATATTAGTGGTGTTCACCTGCTTTTTTTCGCCAGCCGTTTTATTGTCCAACAAGGGGAAAAAATGCAACTCCTGTCCATTTTGACGAAAACGCCAACCTATAAATATCAGCAATAGTGAGGCTTGCCATATCATAATAAACAAGCAGACGAAATTCAAACTAAATAGTGCGCATGACTACTAGAATAGAAAAAGTAAGCTTCCTATACTTCCTGTCTCGACCCTGGAGAGAGAAACACTACAGTGAGAATCTCACCAAACAGACAATCTTCACATTTACACCTCCAGGACCGACACAAATGCACAGAGCACATCTACAGGAAGAGTGCTTGCTGTAACCAGGGCTTTTGGGGAAATCTCTTAGGTATTGTTGAGTGCTCATGTCCCCTCTCTGCTTCTCCTGTGTGTGTTTGTGTGTGTATGTGAAACTCGCCTGCTTCATCGCTTCAGGTAACCATCAAGGTCTTTGAAAAACAGAAGTGAGGAACTGTAATTCCTTTTCATCCCCTTCCAGATACTCAACTCTGAGCTTTCAGCGATCAGACGAGATGTTTGTGGAGGTGAATGTAAATGTGTGAATGAACAACAGAGGTGCATTTCGGAGTTGAGACTGCTTCATGTCAGAACAGATGCAGACAGTAGTGTGCACCATCAAACAAAATATCATGAGTCCAATGCACTCACGTACATATGCGTAAATATCAAACATATGGAGCATCCACCAAAAAACACACAAACTCATTATAACCCCTTATGAATATGAATACCTAAACACACCAAAATCCAAAAGCACACTTTCAGAAAACTATTTCATATTAGAAATGACCATAGTACTAGTTAATGTTTGCAATGGATGAATAAATGAGCTGTAAATATATGACCTGCTGGAAAAAAGAAGAAAAAGAAAAAAAAAAAAACAGCTTAAAGGATTAGTTCACTTTCAAATGAAAATTACCCCAAGCTTTACTCACCCTCAAGCCATCCTAGGTGTATATGACTTTCTTCTTTCTGATGAACACAATCTGAGAAATATTAATAAATATCCTGATGCATCCGAGCTTTATAATGGCAGTGAGCGGGTTCAGTGAGTATGAGCTGAACAAAGTGTCTCCATGCACATCCATCCATCATAAACGAAATCCACACGGCTCCGGGGGGTCAGTAAAGGCCTTCTGAAGCAAAGCGATGTGTTTGTGTAAAAAAAATATCCATATTTAACAAGTTATGAAGTAAAATATTTAGCTTCCACCAGACCGCTTTCCATATTCAATTTACGAAAAAAAAAACAGAGCTGGCGTCGCGTCAGTTAAGCTTTTTCCGTAAGTTGAATAGGGAAGGCGTAGGATGTACAGCGTAAGCTTTTTGAAGAATACGGAAGGCGGTCTGGCGGAAGCTAGATACTTTACTTCATAACTTGTTTTTTTTTACACAAACGCATCGCTTCACTTCAGAAGGCTTTTATTAATCCCCCGGAATCGTGTGGAGTACGTTTATGATGGATGGATGTGGATGGAGACACTTTCTTCAGCTCATATTTGTTGGTATCGCTCACTGCCATTACAAAGCTCAGATGCGTTAAAATATTTATTAATATTTCTCAGATTGTGTTCATCAGAAAGAAGAAAGTCATATACACGTAGGATGGCTTGAGGGTGAGTAAAGCTTGGGGAAATTTCCATTTGAAAGTGAACTAATCCTTTAAAACAACCTTAGATGGTCCAGCACGGTCAGACTGATCTGTTGGCTGGTTTTAGAGCGGTTTTACCCAGATAACAGGGAATGTTCTCAGAACGTTCTGTCAACGTTCTTCCAGATAGAATGTCTGTTAGTTATCTGCACAAAAACGTGATTTATACATCATTCATGGAACTTTTTTTCTGAAACATTTTAGTTCTTTTACGTCTTTTTAAATGTTACTTGTTTTAGAATGTTCAGAGAACATTCAAAAGTAACGTTCCCATAATGTTTGAAGGATGACAAATGGAATATTACCTCAATGTTTGCATAACCAAGAAAAAACGTTTTTAAAACGTTTTGAGCGTTTAGCAAACATTCAAAAAAAAGGTTTTCATAACTTGATGGGAACATTAGAAAAACGTTCTTAGAATATATTTTTGTTAGCTCGCTCGGTATAGGCACTTGCTGGTTTAGGCTGGGAAATCAGAGACCGTGGCTTGTTTTATTTTTATCAGTACTATGCACCAAACAGATGCAGAGTTGCATTTCTTTATTTCTCTTGCTGATTTGAATGCATTCCCAAAACACACAAATACTTGCACAGTGTTTTGTCAGAGTGTTGTTTAATTGAACAAACATACACAGTACATTTCCAGAATGCACTTACCCAAAAACTCATGCACGAGATCCTTCACCAGGTGCCCCACGATCGCGTACGCCACGGCGACCACCACCAGCGCGGCCATGACCAGGTACAGCACCGCCTTGGGCAGCGGTATCGAGTCCCTCTGCGGCGTCCTGTAGTCCGTGTACTGCAGGTCACTCTCGGAGTACGAGTACTGAAAGACGTGCTCCATCCCGGACGTGTGATTGGAGTTGAGCGGCGGGTGACTGGCGCTCATCCCGCTCAGATCGGGCTCCAGAGCCGTCACCATGGTGCTTGTCACCGCCTCCACCCGATCCATACTCTTATGAACAAATCCCGCTGATTTATTCACAAGAGGCAAGATCTGAGAGAGAAAATAACTCCAGTCCTTGATGGCTGTGGTGTTGCATAAAAACATAATGCCTTTGGATGTTAGCCTATCACTTCTAGTGGAAGTGACCTCCGGCATCACCAGTGGATGTAGTTGCGCCAAACTCTTGCTGAAGTCTCGTTCAGTTTATCCAAATGAGGATATCAGTTTCCTCATACATTAGTGCAATAAGAAAGGTTTAATAAGAAAGAAATCTGTCCCAAAAATTCGCTAAAATTCCCAAATTGTGTTATTTCCACATGAACACGGTATACGCTTGTTCAATGAGAGTTAAATGTTCTGTAAATGTAAACGCTGCAGTAAAAGCTTTAAATATAAATAATTAGCGCCGTATTCTATTCAAAACATCCCCAAATTTAAAGTATTTCCACATATAAGACGATCGCTCACGTCCACAAAAAGTCGCGAAGGAGCAATAAATATCCTGTAATATGTAAAACACGTCGTTTAAATTATCTCACAATATTCAAAACGTTTCCAAAAGCAAGGACGTTCTCAGAGAAAGAGTTTCACATAGGATGTTTGAGATGATCATTCGAGTTTGTTTGCTGTGGAAAGAATTATTGTTTCCTCGTTTAATAATCCAAGCAAATATTCTTTAAATGGAAAATGGTGCAGAATACGAGATTTGAGGATAAATAATAAAACATACCTGCGTTTATATTAACGTCTATTCAGAACATTTCCAAACATTCTGTTCACCCCAAAAGTATTTCCACATAACAACATCTTCGCGACGATATTCGCGTCCATAAAAAGTCGTTAGGAGTAATAAATATCCCTCAGCAGGCTACTGTCGTAACCTACACATCGTTTCTCATTATAAGGCTATACAAAAATCCCAAATTCATGTCGTTCTCCCAAGAAAGTGTTTCCGCGTAAACGAAATATTTTTCGACGATCGTTTGCCTCCATAAAAAGTCCTTAAGAGTAATAAATATCCCTCAGCAGTCTACACGTCAAACACGCTGACGAAACGGTCAAACGCGTCAGCATTTTCCTCACGAGCTCCAAACACGCGCGTCAATTTTGTATGCAGGGGGTGGGGGATTCAAAGCGAGCGCGTTCAAGAGCGTAACGAGGGTCGCCTTCAGCTAGTCTAACCCCGTGTTGACCTGGAAACGGGTTTTGTACGGTTTTCCCATCCTTTTCTCAAGGTAGTATAAGGACACAGCTGCCTCCACAGAGAGCGCGCGCAGACAAGTGCTGAAGGGAGCGCGGAGAGGAAACGTCAAGGCTAATCGAAGGTATAACTTTCACAAAAACAATTCAAACATTAGCTTTTGGGTGATATGTATGGGAATTGTTAAGCGGAAAAGACAATGTTATCGCAGACTAATGTGTTGGAGTCTTTTTTTTAGTCATCTTTGAAGGACAAGGTTGAAGGAGACTAGGAAAAGTGAACGGAGAAATTTTGTCAGAAATGTTCTTGTATAAATAATCACATTTATACAATCACCATCACTAGCAGGGTAATAATGGTGGTCCTGGGCCTCAAAATCCCGTCACCTCACTACACTCCTCCATAACTAGCCGTGCGCGCCACAGAAGTCACGTGTTCCTTTTTTCTGATCACGTCGCGAGATATCCTCTAGCTCCTGATAAGATGAAGAGACGAAGCGAAAACATCCTTCATGTGCTGACCCGTGCCTCACGACTCCCAAGAGCTGGAGAGACAGAGATATATATCTTAATGCTACCAACTTCGTTGACTGGACAACATGAACAATAAGTACTATGTGTATCTGAATCTCCCCATTAATATATAACTTACCTTACATAAAAAAACAAACATAAACAGGTTTTTGGGCATCTGTCAGTTGCTCAGGCTGGAAGACCATCAGCTAAACTAGCCGAGCACTGGCCTTAAAAGAAAGCCAGCTGAACAAGCAAACAACAGATGTTTGAGATTTATTTTGTAAGCAAGATAATTTATTTAATAGAACTTAAAATAGGCCAAATTAATGGTGTCACCGAAAATAATGAAATATAAATTGGTTTAGTTTGCCTACAATGCCATCCGTACAGTGATTTTTCCCTACACAAGACAAAATATGACCTCCTATAAATGCTCATACTTCCCAAGAGAAATTTGTCATGGAGATTAATGGCACATTTTAAAAACAACCCAGTTCATAAAAGCACATTATTCTTATGAGTAATGCATGAATGAAGAGGTAGGGCTGTGCCTTTGCTGCAAGCTTTAGTTTGAATCTTCGTATTTTACAAAATCCAGACTCCCGATGATTGATTTCGGCAGGATTTAAATTCTTTGACCTATAAAGTCAATCAGCATATTTATGACCAAAAGACCATTATGCATTTAGGCCGAGACATTTATTTAGGCCATATGTTCAACTACGTGTGGTTGAAGAAAACCTTACATTTGTTGTAGGGTAATCTACACCAGTGTTTCTCAACCCTGGTCCTGGAGGACCCCCAACACTGCAGGTTTTGTCTTTCTCCCTAATTAAACACACCTGATTCAACTCATCAGCCCATTAGAAGAAACTCCACTACCTGAAATGAGTGTCAGACAGAGGAGACTTTAAAAATGTGCAGTGTTGGGGGTCCTCCAGGACCAGGGTTGAGAAATACTGATCTACACTGATGAAGGCAAAGAGCTGAAATGTTTGTCAACTTATCTCCTGTGTACCATGATTAAAGTGCTTCAGAGTGCACTTTTTTGTATTTGACTTTTTTGTATTCTTATATTGATATATAGGTCTCAGCACCTAATTAGCTGGGAGAGCGCGGTGAATGCTTTGATTGTAGGGTAATCTTGCAAATTTAGCCACAAATACTGTAATATAAATACTTATGTACAAAAATAGTTTACGTGTAGAATGAGTCCTTCTTTTCAAATGTCACTTTTCTCTTCTGACTTTATAACACACAATTACAACTTTATATCTCGCAATTCTGAGTTTATAACTTGCAATTGCAGGTTTATATCATGCAATTCTTACTTTATAACTCACAATTAAGACTTTATATCTTGCAATTCTGACTATAACTCTTAATTGTGACTATATCTCGCAATTCTGACTTTATAACTCGCAATTAAGACTTTATAACTCGCAATTAAGACTTTATAACTCGCAATTGCAAGTTTATATCCCACAATTCAGACTTTATAACTCGCAATTACGACTTTATAACTCGCAATTGCAAGTTTATATCCCACAATTCAGACTTTATAACTCGCAATTGCGAGTTTATATCTCACAATTCGGACTTTATAACTCGCAATTGCGACTTATATCCTGCAATTCTGACTTTATTTCACACAATTACGATGTTATATCTCGCAATTCGGACTTTATAACACACAATTGCAAGTTTATATCACACAATTCTGACTTTATAACTCGCAATTACATGTTATATTGCTTAATAACCTTATTGCTTTAATAAAAAATTAAAAACATTGAAGAACACAAATTTACTTTAAAATGCTATTTTCTTAAGTCAGATGTCCCTGACATGTAAATTAAGGTTAAAGTCATCATGATATCAAAATTTTTAATAGAATATTGCAGTATTTATTATAAATGATTTATCCGTGCACATCATTATTTTTAATTCATGTGCCCTTGTAATTTTTAATCAAAATAACTTCCCCTCCTTCTTGCAGCGACATTTCTTCTCTTCGCTGATGACGAGGGCGGGACAACCTGTCACTCAGAAGAGATCCACCAATAGAAAACCACAACCATCCAATCAGTTCACCATGGACAAAATCAAGCCCCGCCCTACATTTGTTCTTGTTCGAGAAGCAGTTTCACTCAGATAAACATCACAATGGGGAAGAAAAGACTAAGACAAAAGTTGTGTCCCAAATGACGCACTATGCACTTTATATACTATGTACTCATCCGTGTAGTGTATGAATTTTATAAGGTTATTTTGTCATTCAACATTGGAGTCTAATTACGTAGCAGAGGGGGAGGGGCATCAAAGAATTTTCAGTGTGAGTCACACTATTTATAGGCTACTTAAAAACATCATAGTATAGTGCATAAGTTCGCTAATTGGGACGCACCTAAAGACCTTCGCGCATTAACCATCATATATTTTAGCTTAGCAGAAATGCCGTACTGACCAGTCAGGAAAGGAACTATCTGTTTTATAACTTTGTGACTGACGTTGGAAACCATCCACCATTAGCTGAAGAGGTCACGGGCACTGACCCCCATGAGTCCCTCTTTTCAAATACAGCTCTAACCCCTTTCACTTTTCTCTGCAGGAGGTCAGCTCGTCTGCGCTTGTCAATTACCTCCTGTGATATTTTGCGCACCTTTGTGTCCGCTGGCCTCACTGTCTCCCCCTCTCTGATGGACTGGAGTCAATTAAGAGCGTATCAGAGCTTTCAACAAGAAGAAGAAGAGGAAGCGAGGGGAGTCAGTGACCTCACACAGCAAAGGGCTGAATCAGGTAGAGGGTTTTGTCGTGGTGGAGGGAGGCTTGTGAGAATGAAGTCTGAGCAAGACATGATGGATTTCCTGGTTGCAGGTTTGATGATAAATATCAAAAGACCATTTATTAAAGCTTGGCTGAAAGCAGCAATGCTCCATCTAAGATCCGTCTCCTTGTCTGCAGGTGAGATTAACATCCTACAGGGAAGAAAAGCACATTTTATTACATTTTTATGTGCATATTTAGTTGTTTTTTTAAACCACACCAATTGATTTGCTTATCAGCATCAAGATATGTCTTATAAATGAATTACTTTTATTATTACTCTCCATTATTTCAATAAGCAATGTCGATTGCATGCCACAACAAGTTTACAACAAACACTTTTCCAACATACCCCAGGGAATATGGTGTTAAAAAAAAGATTTTTTTTCCCCCTTCAGTCTTGCCTTTGTATGATTACCTAAAACAAAAGGAAACTGTCTGTATGATGTCTATATAAGAATTTGCCTTGTAACCTCATAAGTTACCAAACTGGAACGGTTGACATAGGCAGCAATTCCATAAGTCATACAAATAGTGTTCAACAGAGCTTTGTCTTGTCGCTAAGATAATACGGTAACACTTTATTTTAGGGTCTTTTAACTAGTTGCTTATTAGCATGCATATTGCTAGAATATTGGCTGTTTATTAGTACTTATTAAGCACATATTAATGCCTTATTCTGCATGACCTTATTCTACATTCTTAATCCTACGCAATACCTAAACTTAACAACTACCTTACTAACCATTAATAAGCAGTAAATTAGGAGTTTATTGAGGGAAAAGTCGTAGTTAATAGTGAATATGTGTTCCCTATTCTAAAGTGTTACAGATAATGTAATATTGTAATATGCATTATGCATGTGTTCTTTATGAAAGCTTGTTTCCGCCACGGAATAAAACCATTTAAAATATAATTGCGACTTTTTATCTCATAATTCTGACTTTTTTTCTCAGAATTGCGAGATATAAACTCAGAATTCTAACTTTATAACATGCAATTGCGAGTTTATATCATGCAATTCTGACTTTATAATTCGCAATTGCAACTTTATATCTCGCAATTCTGACTTTATAACTCGCAATTGTGAGTTTATATCTCACAATTCTGACTTCATAACTCGCAATTGCGAGTTTATATCACGCAATTCTGACTATAATTCGCAATTGTGACTTTATATCATGCAATTTTGACTTTATAACTCGCAATTGAGACTTTATATCTCACAATTCTGACTTTATAACACGCAATTGCGACTTCATATCTCGCAATTCTGACTATAATTCGCAATTGTGACTTTATATCTCACAATTCTGACTTTATAACACGCAATTGCGACTTCATATCTCGCAATTCTGACTATAATTCGCAATTGTGACTTTATATCTCGCAATCGCGACTTTATATCACACACTTCCGACTATAATTTGCAATTGCGACTTTATATCTCGCAATTCTGACTATAATTCGCAATTGTGACTTTATATCACGCAATTTTGACTTTATAATTCGCAATTGCGACTTTATATCACGCAATTCTGACTTTACATCTCGCAATTGTGACTTTATATCTCGCAATCGCGACTTTATATCACACATTTCCGACTATAATTTGCAATTGCAACTTTATATCACGCAATTCTGACTTTATAACTCGCAATTGTGAGTTTATATCTCGCAATCCGGACTTTATAACTTGCAATTGCGACTTTTATCACGTAATTCTGACTTTATAATGCGCAATTGCGAATTTACATCATGTAATTCTGAGAGAGAAAAAAAGTCAGAATAGCGAGATGTAAAATCACAACTGTGAGAATTGTGAGATAAAAAGTCACAATTACCTTTTTCCCTTATTCAGTGGCGGAAACAAGCTTCCATAGTTCTTTTAATAATTTATGAGACTTAAAAGCTTTTGAAGTCTTTTTAATACAGTGGTCTGTAACACTGAAATCTCTGCAATGACAGTATCCTCGCAGTAATCTGTCAGATGGAAACATCTGCATTGCAAGAATAAAACTCTCTCCCTTGCTATCATGCAGTGAGGGGTAGATTAAAGGTTTCCCATTTTCTCAGGGCAATCATTTTAAAGGCATGCACAGGGAAAATGGAGATATTCTGGGTGGATAATCTGAGCAGAATGGTTTATTTTGAAAAAAACAAAAAAAAACAAAACACTAATCCTCTCAAAAAGTGTGCTAATTTCAAGCGCTGCCATGTCATTTGGTGTGCAGGTCTCCAGATGTGCACATACTTAATTGAGTTTGTTCACTCAGCATTGAGATGACTGGGCATTTTGGCAGGAACAGCCCTGAACTTTAAATTGATGGCGGATATCCAGGAATGAGCAGTCGCCAGACTCAGCCAGAATACACTGATTTTGGAGGAAATTCTGCACGCTGTTGTTATTGAGACACCTTGTTTGAATGTGTACAAGCTCATTAGATTTGAGAGTTGTGGCAGAAGATTTTCAGCGAATAGTAAAGATAAATAGTGGTATCAGATAGAATGGCTTCAGAGATATTTTCTCATTATCATACCAACAGTTTATCATTCTCCATTAAACTGCATACCAATAACATCAAATAAAAATACTGATGTACACATCTAATAACATGAAAACGGGAACTTTTAACTCCAGCAATTCAAGTAGCTTTGAAAACCTCTAGAATTGCACCATCATCTGACAGTTTCCAAGTTTGGTTCTTTAAAAGAGTTTGTCCCAGACAGTTGTTCTGTTTTCGTTTCTTGCATGTTTCATTCATAACCTTTTTGTCCCAGCCAGGGACAGAACATCTGGGTGTTTTGTAGATCTAGGCCAGACATTTCATCATCCAAGTCCTCAGAAGAGATGTTAATCTCTTTTTTAAAAGACAAGACAAGAGGTTTAAGAGGTCATGACAGACGTAAACATCACACCACATTAGTGCATAACCTAAAGCATCCCTAAAAAGATCTGATAATGCAAATCAGCAGTGTGTTCAAACCCATGTTCAGGATGATTCTTCAGCTTTTCTCCTTGTCCAAAACATTTGAAATGACACGAGGCTGAGTAAATGACAGAATTTTCATCTTTTTTGGATGATCTATTCTTTTAACCTACTGTATATTTATTCAGCTTTCTGTAATATCAAGCTCATCCATGCAGTGAGGTGAGCATTTCGATTGTGTTGTAGTTTCGACTTACAGTGTAAAATGGATTGTGTGGTTCATTAAGTATAAGTGAAGCATTTGGTAGGTGCTTGTGATTCTCCAATCAGAGCTAATCAGCATAGATTCATATGAGGGTGGAGGAAGAGGAGCGTTCCCCTCTTCCTCGTGATCTTCACGAGCGACACTGCGTAATAAACAGTCACAGTTGTGTGGAGCTGCTTATCTCAGATGAAAATGCTCTGATGAAAATTACTCCGTACTCTAGTTCACTATACACTCCTTTAAATCAGGTATGACCTCAGACGGAGAAGCACATGGCACATTGTGTGTGTGCACGTGTGTTTCTCTCTTTCTGTAGATGCTTTTTCTTCATGTCCTTGTTTCCTCTTCCTGTCATTTGAGAGGCTGTGTGTGTGTGTAACATCCCTCAGTGGACTAAATGAATTTCATTCATTCTTTGCAGGGCTTTCAAGCCATGTTCCTCAAACATTCTGGTTAGGGTTTGTTCTAAATCTTTACACTGCAAAAAAAATGACTTAAATGACTTAAAGGGATAGTTCACCCAAAAATTAGAATTCTGTCATCATTTACTCAACCATTGAGGTTCATTCTTGTGTTACGCAGCACGTTTGAGCTTCCTCAAGAACCATTGAGGTTCATTCTTGTGTTACGCAGCACGTTTGAGCTTCCTCAAGAACCAATGAGGTTCATTCTCGTGTTACGCAGCACGTTTGAGCTTCCTCAAGAACCAATGAGGTTCATTCTCATGTGTTACGCAGCACGTTTGAGCTTCCTCAAGAACCAATGAGGTTCATTCTCGTGTTACGCAGCACGTTTGAGCTTCCTCAAGAACCAATGAGGTTCATTCTCGTGTTACGCACCACATTTGAGCTTCCACAAGAACCAATGAGGTTCATTCTCGTGTGTTACGCAGCACGTTTGAGCTTCCTCAAGAACCAATGAGGTTCATTCTCGTGTTACGCAGCACGTTTGAGCTTCCTCAAGAACCAATGAGGTTCATTCTCGTGTTACGCAGCACGTTTGAGCTTCCTCAAGAACCAATGAGGTTCATTCTCGTGTTACGCAGCACGTTTGAGCTTCCTCAAGAACCAATGAGGTTCATTCTCATGTGTTACGCAGCACGTTTGAGCTTCCTCAAGAACCAATGAGGTTCATTCTCGTGTTACGCAGCACGTTTGAGCTTCCTCAAGAACCAATGAGGTTCATTCTCGTGTTACGCACCACATTTGAGCTTCCACAAGAACCAATGAGGTTCATTCTCGTGTGTTACGCAGCACGTTTGAGCTTCCTCAAGAACCAATGAGGTTCATTCTCGTGTTACGCAGCACGTTTGAGCTTCCTCAAGAACCAATGAGGTTCATTCTCGTGTTACGCAGCACGTTTGAGCTTCCTCAAGAACCAATGAGGTTCATTTATCGTGTTACGCAGCACGTTTGAGCTTCCTCAAGAACCAATGAGGTTCTCTCGTGTGTTACGCAGCACGTTTGAGCTTCCTCAAGAACCAATGAGGTTCATTCTCGTGTTACGCACCACATTTGCGCTTCCACAAGAACCAATGAGGTTCATTCTCGTGTTACGCAGCACGTTTGAGCTTCCTCAAGAACCAATGAGGTTCATTCTCGTGTTACGCAGCACGTTTGAGCTTCCTCAAGAACCAATGAGGTTCATTCTCATGTGTTACGCAGCACGTTTGAGCTTCCTCAAGAACCAATGAGGTTCATTCTCGTGTTACGCAGCACGTTTGAGCTTCCTCAAGAACCAATGAGGTTCATTCTCGTGTTACGCAGCACGTTTGAGCTTCCTCAAGAACCAATGAGGTTCATTTATCGTGTTACGCAGCACGTTTGAGCTTCCTCAAGAACCAATGAGGTTCTCTCGTGTGTTACGCAGCACGTTTGAGCTTCCTCAAGAACCAATGAGGTTCATTCTCATGTGTTACGCAGCACGTTTGAGCTTCCTCAAGAACCAATGAGGTTCATTCTCGTGTTACGCAGCACGTTTGAGCTTCCTCAAGAACCAATGAGGTTCATTCTCATGTGTTACGCAGCACGTTTGAGCTTCCTCAAGAACCAATGAGGTTCATTCTCGTGTTACGCAGCACGTTTGAGCTTCCTCAAGAACCAATGAGGTTCATTCTCGTGTTACGCAGCACGTTTGAGCTTCCTCAAGAACCAATGAGGTTCATTCTCGTGTTACGCAGCACGTTTGAGCTTCTGCTAGAACCAATGAGGATCTATCTATCTATTGTGTTCCTGCCTTTGCAAGCGCTGCTAAATTTTCTCTTATGAAATGCAAATCTGGTTGTGTTTTCATGTCTCCATCTGTGCTGGCTGAAAGCGAGGTCATTTGGTGTGCAGTGTAAACACAGATGGATGGAGAGCTTGTTTTCTCTCTCATGTAATGTTTCAGTTTAATTCTTCGAGTCCTCAGGTGAGCTCAGCACTAAAGCAGATTCAATTTCAGTGCCGCCGCCCCACATCTCCATTAGACACCCTTTATGACGTTCATTTCACAATGACCCAGAGGCCTCTAAAAATAACATTAATGGCTGATGGGGATTAAGTCTTTGGGAACATGCTGTAGTGGTGATATTTAGCCCTGAAGCCTTAACAAACTCATCTGTTTGGTGTGGCAGGACAGAAAATAAAGACTCATCCATAACTGTCGTCGTGAGCTGAAAACATATTCAGCTTCCTTTTATGTTCAAGTGCACTACTTCAATATCTTGTGACTCTGTTGCTTGACTATTAAAAAAAAAGACAACAAAACCTATGATATTTAAAGTAAAGAAAAACGACATTCAAAACATCCAAGTCTGATGTCATTATGTCACGATCAGAGCTTTTATTTGTAAACAGCCACTACGATTCCCTGTTAATCAGTTTGTTGAAATGCTAATGTGACAACGCTATTCAAGCTAATGGCAATGCGTGCACGACACATATACTCTCATTTCAAGGCCAACTTAAGACGTTTACATTTCAAAGCGCCTTCATTTCACAGAGAATAAATGAGTGTTAACTGTTGTATAATTAGTAAAACATAAATCTTGATTGCAAGAGATGACCGGCTTCAACACAAAACATCAAATAAAAATGTATACATTATTTATATATGCACTTCTAAAACATTTATATTTCAGTATCAAAGCGCTATAAAAATGGCCCAATTAAATGAAAACATGTTTGTCTCTCCAGTACATTCACTTTTTCTGATCAGTGTGCATTTAAGCATTCATATGAAAATAGCCCAGAATAAAAACAATATTTTGCATGAAGTAATATAAAAATCAATATTTTGATTTTTTTCTTCTTCTTTTTTGCACTGTAACATTATATTGATAACAATTAAGCACATTTTCCCCTAATTCTCATTATTCTTGATGCTGGCTGTTATTTGACTCTCAGTATTTCTTTACTGTATTACTGTGCAACTTTTTTGAAAGTAATTATTTTATAAAAGTTTAAGGAACTAATGCTGATTTTTTTAAATGTTCCATTCATTTTCTATTCAGGGATGGAGCCCAGTTTGAGGAAAGTAATAACAACAGTGAGCACATTCCTCTTCCTCTCACGAGCGATCTGCTATATTCACATTAATCAATCCTGCTCCGCCATCAGTCCTGCTCTCTTTTTTATTGCTCTATTTATTGCTGTTGTATTGTACAGCCTGTCGCTGCTCTGGCCGCACTTCCTCTCAAGGTTATGTGTGATGTAAATTTCAGATCCATCACAGCAGCTGTCAGAAATGATGAGGGATCCCCTAAACGTTATTTAAGACTTCCTGTCTAAACAAGGCCAGCATCCTGTCCTTCAGGGTTGACAGTTTGGATTCTCTTCGTACTGTAACAAGTCTGTGTTCGGTTACTGTATTTATTTGCTTTTAACCCGTAAAACTCATCATCTCCGTGTCTAAAGGATCAGGAAGTTAGAAGCTTCACTTCTAGACAACTATCAATGCACTAGCAAGCACTCAGAACACCCTTGGAGCTACATAGTCAACACCCTAGTAACCACTCAGAATATCCTAGTAACCCCTGACAGCCACTTAGAATATACTAGCAACTACATAGAAACGCCCTGGCAACCACCCACAACACCCTAGTAACCACCTTTAAATGCCCTAGCAACCACATAGAAACTCCCCGGCATCCATTCAGAACAACCAAGCAACTACATAGTCAACATCTTAACAACCAAACAGCAACACCCTGGTAACCACTCAGAATATCCTAGCAACCTTATAGCAACCCCCTGGCAACCACTAAGAATGTCTTATAGCAACTACATAGCAACACCCTGGCAACCACCAACAACAGCCTAGCAACCACCTTTAAATGCCCTAGCAAACACATAGCAACCCCCTGGCATCCACTCTGAACACCCAAGCAACTACATAGTCAACATCTTAACAACCATACAGCAACACTCTGGTAACCACTCAGAATATCCTAGCAACCTCATAGCAACACCCTGGCAGCCTCTTAGAATATTCTTATAGCAACTACACAGCAACACCCCGGAAACCACACAGAACACAATAGGAACCACCTTTAAATACCCTAGCAACCACATAGCAACTCCCTGGCATCCACTCAGAACCCCCAAACAACTACATAGTCAACATCTTAACAACCACATAGCAACACTCTGGCAACCACCCAGAATATCACAGAAACCTCATAGCAACCCCCTGGCAGCCACTAAGAATGTCTTATAGCAACTACATAGCAACACCCTGGCAACCACCAACAACACCCTAGCAACCAAATTTAAATGCCCTGGTAACCACTCAATATCCTAGCAACCTCACAGCAACACCCTGGAAACCACACAGAGCACCCTAGGAACCACCTTTAAATACCCTAGCAACAACATAGCAACTCCCTGGCATCCACACAGAACCCCCAAGCAACTACATAGTCAACATCTTAACAACCACATTGCAACACCCTGGTAACCACTCAGAATATCATAGCAACCTTATAGCAACCCCCTGGCAGACACTTAGAATATCCTTTAGCAACTACATAGCAATGCCAAGGCAACCACCAACAACACCAACAACACCCTAGCAACCAAATTTAAATGCCCTGGTAACCACTCAATATCCTAGCAACCTCACAGCAACACCCTGGAAACCACACAGAGCACCCTAGGAACCACCTTTAAATACCCTAGCAACAACATAGCAACTCCCTGGCATCCACACAGAACCCCCAAGCAACTACATAGTCAACATCTTAACAACCACATTGCAACACCCTGGTAACCACTCAGAATATCATAGCAACCTTATAGCAACCCCCTGGCAGACACTTAGAATATCCTTTAGCAACTACATAGCAATGCCAAGGCAACCACCAACAACACCCTAGCAACCACCTTTAAATGCCCTAGAAACCACACAGAAACTTCCTGGCATCCACCCAGAACACCCAAGCAACTACACAGTCAACATCTTAACAACCACATAGCAACACTCTGGTAACCACCCAGAATATCACAGCAACCTCATAGCAACACCCTGCCAGCCACTAAGAATGTCTTATAGCAACTACATAGAAACACCCTGGCAACCACCAACACCCTAGCAACCAAATTTAAATGCCCTGGTAACCACTCAGAATATCCTAGCAACCTCATAGCAACACCCTGGCAGCCTCTTAGAATATTCTTATAGCAACTACATAGCAACACCCTGGAAACCACACAGAACACCCTAGGAACCACCTTTAAATACCCTAGCAACCACATATCAATTTCCTGGCATCCACTCAGAACCCCCAAGCAACTACATAGTCAACATCTTAACAACCACATAGCAACACTCTGGTAACCACTCAGAATATCCTAGCAACCTCATAGCAACACCCATGCAACCACTTAGAATATCATAGCAATTGCATTTGCATTTTTCATGTTTAACTGTTATAAGAAATGTTGGGGAAAGGTCAAAGCCCCCCACATTGTGTTTTGTGTTTTTCCGCTGGTTATTTGGTGGCTTAAAGAAGACTCCCAGCCTTGTTGATTTTTTCCCTTTCGGGTGAAATGAAATTGACCTCACGCAGTAACACAACCACTCAGTCTTCAATCAACTTTTGCTGCCCTCCTCTTCACTCCATTCTATCCCGCTTCATCTGTATGAGGGGGAATTCTGCAGCAATCTTTCACCTTAAGCAAAGATCCGCTTTCTATTCCACGGAGCTCAGTAATGACTTCTGCCACAGTCACAGAGTCGCAGTCCAACGCTCCTGAATACATATCACACCGGAGAAAAGAAAGTCTTTTTGAATTTGTATGAGTGCAACTGATCTTTATTGTTTTAAGTGCAACTGAGTCACTGAGTTTGAAGTCAACGTGAAAAACACATCTGTAATCTGGCACATTTCAAAGTGATACTGGATACTGAATGATAAAAAATGTAGGGTGGGGAATGGCATTATCCATTGGGAATTGATTGGATCATGGTAAATGTGTGTTAAATGGAGCCATGTGGTTTAAAAGGAGGATTTGAACAATAAAAAGGTGGCAGCATCTGAAAAATAAAGTTGTTTCATAAATGGAAGTTATTATTACATTATTTGAGGAGGAAATGTATGCTCACATTAGCCTAGAACTACAATAACCGTCATGTGCACACATCCACACTGTCAGTCAATAAATGGGTAATCAAAGTAATTTGCATTACTTATCTGAAAAAGTAACTCAGGCATTATTTATTGCACTTGGAGCATGTGATTTCTTTCCTTTATTTATTTACTCACCCTCATGTTGTTCCAAACCTGATATCTTGTGTAAAAGGTGAATCATATTAGTCGCTCTTGTCCATACCAATCAGAATCAACAGTAGAAACAAAGCCAGGCTCAAATCAGATCACTGAAGGTGAAACATGCAATTAATAAGATATATGGAAAAGAAAGTAATAGCGGAAAAATGAGCAGTCAACAGTGACCCGCCTCACTAAGTATGGAAATTGAAAGCTGTAAATTGCGAGCAGTTTTTATCAGCACTTCCTCTGGGTTTGGCAGGAGGTCCTGACAGACCCCCTTGAGTTTACAGTGGGACAGAAGGTGAACCGCAACTGTTTTATATTCAGGATATGTATCTTATGGGACACGGCTGTAAATCCTAAAGTTTCAGCGCTGGATTAGTCTTGGATACTGATGGAGAGAAGTTTGGAAGGGCAGACCGCTATAAGGATTAACTCATTAGCAGTTTGTTTTTATGGCACTATGAATCATGATTGAAGGCAGTGATAAGCTTAAAGGAAACAGACAATAATGTTAGGAATATTGTCAAACTCACCCTCACACATTTTCTCACTACTGGTTGGGTGATGCAACCTGACAAGAATCTCATTTTTCACCCTAAAATCAAAAGAAAGAAAGGACCAATATAATGTTTTGCATTGTGATATTATTTTCATGGCAGTTAAGCACATTTGAAATGCTCTGAAAAACATTCTCATTACTGCATAAACTGAATAAATAAACACACTATATTATTTAGATTTTAAAGTATATTTGTAAATGGTTCACACAACTTTTGACCAATGGATTTCAATGACGTCTTTGTGGTTTTTTTCCATTTGTGGTTTTCCATCCTGTGGCTTATCAATTGATACATATTATATGTCATGAAATATTTGAGCCCATCTAGAAAAATGTATATTTTATAAAATAAAAATATATGTTCATTTTCATGACTTTTCTATTTTAAAATTCCGTGACATTTCCCAACATATATTCATCATTAAAAATATATAGTAATAAGAATCATCATGAAAAAGAACCTAATAAGGACTACATTTTCTTTGTATATAATTTTGTATTGGCCTGGCCCTGGACTTTTCTTTTAGTGAAACTCATGCAACACAGACTCAATATACATGAATTTAGCTGCAAGCAACAATTAAAGGGGTTCAAGCGCTTTAAGCACATGCATTAAAAGGTATTATGTTTTATTTAGCAAGCCTGCAACCACCTAGATCATAGATGGAAAAGACCACATACATCCAAAACAGGCACTTTACTAAGGAACTATATGTTTTTAAGCTTTTTAACAGTTACCGAGGCTGAGCCAAAAACCTAGGACTAGTTCGCAAAAGTAGGTTTTTGAAATAATCTCCCATATTTAACGAATGATTCGATTGACAGCAGTGGTCCTAGAAGCAAAGTTGCTCAGAATGAGGAGTTCTACCATGTGGTATGAATGTCGTGGGCATGTACCAAAAATTGCTTGATATACAATCCTACGCACATGAAAAATGCAAAGGCAGAATTTGTGAATCAAACGGTGGCCTCTGTTAACCTTATATGACAGCCGCTCGAAATTTATTGTCCGACGGCGGCCATGTTTTTCAAGATATGCGAATGTCCTCGTAGACCATAGCAGCACCTTTGACAAAGACACCGCATGCCAGTTTTTAAGTCAGTCAGACTGACTGTTGCGTAGCTATAGCCGTTTGTTTTTTTCAAAGGCACCACCAAGTGGCCAATCGCTGTATCCTTTTTCACACAACCACAGACTGAGCCCATACATAGGTGTACCAAGTTTTGTGAAATTGTCTCATTCCGTTCAAGAGGGATAGCCATTTTAGTGAAAGTGGTCACACCCACTTTGAATGTTTTGGCGTCCCGTCATGGACTTTCTGCACTGGTTTGGTTCAGATCGGGCGAAAAAACTACGAATAGTTAGCAAAAGTAGGTTTTTCGAAAAATCCAAAATACCTGAAATTTTGTTTTGTTCATCTTGAGCCAAGGATTCCAACAGTATAACACTTGAGCCTGTGGCGAACGGTCTAGGAGTTATAAGCCATTACGTACTTTTGTTCGCTGTAGCGCCACCATCAGGCCAATTGGGGCGAGCCTTGGTGACGTTGTAGACGGTGTGAGTACTACCATCCCTCAAAGTTTCAAGTCTCCACAACTTACGGTTTGCTCGATCACTTTTAGGGGAGAATGCTGATCCTTGGAAATTCTAACAATTACAATAGGGTTTCAGTGCTACGCACTTGAACCCCTAAATACACACGAACAAACAGACATAGTGTGGTGGCGGTAACATTATTGTTATTTCTACATCTGTTAATTATAAACTTGATGTGAACTCTGTGATTTAAGCTCAGTTTAATATCCTCGCTGTAGAAATGAAAAAAAGCCTGTGATGGAGTTCGTTTAACTCATTAAATCTGTGAAGGCAGAGCTGATTAGAGCAAGACATCACAGTGTCTTTAGGTCAAAGATAGAAGACACACACAGATTTAAACACACACACTTCGAGTCACTGTCTCTGTATGAGAGCACGAGTGGTTATCATTATCCTTTTCACTAATGAGCAGATACTAGAGCCTCGTCTCTATATAGTAAAGCATATCAAATCAGACAGCTTCGTTTTAAGAAGATTAATTTGAAAACGGGAGAGGGGACTTACGTCACAGTGCAATGCAACCAAAAGGCATTTAAACTCGTCCTGCTAAAATTACCACACCGCAAGAAACATCCACTGCTTATTAATGGGGTCTTATTCTGATGGTCGGTGCTTTCTACCTGATTTAAAATGAAGATGACATATACAATCATTTTGTAACTATTCGTGGAATTTAAAATCCTTAAATTACCAAATAAGTAAAATGCTAAATCAAAATTGACCCTAAACTTTCTTACTACACATTTTTGTGCCTGATTCATCAGAGCATGTTATTCCAATTTAAAAAGTTTCTCTTCATAATATTTTTTCCACCTCTAAAACAACTGTCCTTTTTGGCACGTTACTTATTTTTCAACAGTTCCAGAAATATCACCCCATCCTACATTTGTTCTTTTTGAATATCCTATTTTATTTTGGAAACATGCCACACAATAAAAGTAAATTGACTAGTGAATGCTGTTTCATGTTGATTTTAAGAGACTTGCTCAAAGACCCAACCCACAAATGTATGATTACCAGTTTTCAGCTTTAACCGCAATACCACATCACAAGAACTAAAAATCAAAGGTCAAGTAGTAACTGAGCTAAAATTCAACTGCAATACAATCTAAGTGTCCACTAAGTCTGTTAGCCCACCTTAAACATTGGAGGTCTTCTGGCCCAGATTTACTGAAAGTATCTACAAGTGAGATGTTTTATTCATGAATCTGCACTGAGAGATTCAAAGGAGGTCAAAAGTCCTAAAATACGATGCATTATAAAACACTATCACACTGAAAATGGTGAAGAGACAAACACAACTGATATGTCAGCAGTCCATCCCAATACCAAAGTCACAGTGTTTACATTAAAACATTTAACAGGTTGAGTCAATGTAATTCAGACGACTCTATTACTGTTGAAATATTGTCATAAATACTTCTCTATACTGCAGAGAAAATAAATCATAGCAATCAACAAACATTTTTCTCCTACAAACAACTTGCGCCAATAATAGACCAGCAATGCCTATCTAAAACTAAACTCATGTTCCTCACATAAAGCTATCATATGACTACAGAAGCCTTGGAATATAGCACACTTTTTCATTACATGCACATTTTTTGGACATTTTCCAATCTTCTCTTATGGGTGAACGATAACTATATGGCATTAATGGGTAAAGTTACTTTTAAAAGTAATGCATTACAATATTGCATTACTCCCTAAAAAAGTAACTTAATGCGATACTTATGGAAAGTAATGCGTTACATTGCTTTTGCGTTACTTTTTTCTCAACTGGGCTGTTTGTTTGTTTTTATAACAACAAAAAAGTTATTTTTGGCAAATGTAATAACCCTTTCACACCAAAAGTAAAATTAATAAAGCCCAAAGTATTTTTATACGTACACTTGTGCAGTTGAACGCTCAGCCTTGCAAAGTATACTCGTACGCATACACAGGCGTTCGACGCATGTGTGTTTTTGAGCAATCTCTCACCACAAGTTACAACCCATGTAAACATCTTTGTATTCTTTCATGCTAGAGTTGTACAAATGAGGGCACTTTCTAACCTCTTCACACAATCTCTCGTCTATGTAGGACTCCATCGTCCCTGTAGCTTGCATGCGTTCCGTCTGTTCATGCAGTTTTTCTTCGACTACCCTAGCATGGTTGCCACCTTGTGGATAAACTAATTACTGCAAAAAAATGAAATGCGCATGTGCGACCTGTGTACAAAGTTATACAAATCCGCATACTCTTTTGATGACGAAATTCGTGTCACGCGCACTGTACACGGACTCCCGCGTACGCGTAAAAAGTGAAGTATACTTTGGGCTTTAGCCTCAGGCTGAAGGAAATGCAAATTCACACCTGTACAGTAGAGGGCACCACTCAAACAAACAAGTCTGCGTTCCACTCCAAATTTTTATGCCCTTCACTCGCTAACTTCCCTCCGTCTCGTGGATTCGGATGTGCGTCATTGCTTACGTTGCATGAGTGCCCACTACTGGCAGAACTCGTGCATTAAACCTCTTTTGTACTTATGAATTTGTTTTATGCACCATTCTATATGCTTATAAGTTGTTGGAGAAAATATATAAAATCCTATAGGTATATGAGCTGTTGGAGAAAAATAAAATTACACAAATTAAACAAATTATCAATAGTATAAACTTTGACTGTGAACATAAGGTAGCTACAAGTATTATGCGATTGAATCTCAACATAATTAATCTATTATAGACTATTATGCGATTAATTCCAAAATAATTATAACATACACTTCTGTTAAGCGCGATCTGCTGTGACGTCACAACAACTGGAATAACCATCATGTTCACACAGCGCACACAACGCCTCTACACTTACTCCCGATTTCTCCCAACATGGGGACAGGATGTCAGTCAATAAATTGGAAAACAAAGTAACGTGCGTTACTTATTTGAAAAAGTAACTCAGATATTTTGTTGTAAATTTAAAAGTAATGTGTTACTTTACTAGTTACTTGACCAAAGTAATCTGATTACGTCACTAATCATGCGCTGCAGTTATGTTGTCTGGATTCTGATTGGCTGTAAATGTTTTTATCGTTCCTCAGCTAATTATGCGACGCGGTTACGTCGCCTGTCACTTTAAATGCTCAAGCTCTTCAAAGCTGGATAAATTCTGATTGGCTGTCAATGTTTTTATCGTTCATCAACTGGAAAAAAATAGCTCTGAAAAGTGATTCCAATAATATCGTTCCTCTGTGTCTTTATTGTTATAGCTGTGTGGTTTCCTTTTCTCATCATATTAGAACTATTAGCCTATTAAAACTTCGTATTATAGTTATCATTGGTGTGGATGGGCTTTAACTCCAACAATGTGAAAATTATGAAACTTTTGAGGTGACATGACCCATCAACGCTGTGTTGCCGTGGAAACAGGTGGCCACTAGGATACAAATGAGTGGACAGGTGGTTTAGGTCACCTCCTGTGTTCACCTGTAGTGACATCTCTTCTCTCCTCTTTGGAAAAACAACCCACGACTGAAACGGGAGTGTGGTGGCCTGCTGACTCATTCGGTGGTCCTGCTGTCTCCGTGTGCCGTGGCTCTTGACATGGTTCAGCTCATTCCACATTGTTGGCTGGAAGATTGTTCATTAGGAGCCCATCTGTTGCTGAAGGGATGCAGCCTCAAGTCCGCCGCACATTCCTTTCACACATTTTAGTTGGCTTCTCTAATCCCTTCTGTCACTCGCTCCCTTGGGAAGAGAAAGAGAGAAAAACGCCATCACAGCCCTGATGACAGGAGAGTCCGGCCAGACGCTCGGAGGATTTTCCCTGGTTCTACAGGTCTCAGACTCCCACTGGTCATTATTAGCACACACACACACACACACACACACACACACACACAAAACTCATACATTCATTGCCCTAGAATCTCAAATTTGTTTTTTGTTTTTTTCCTCTTTTTTTCTCCATATCAAGGTCAATAACAGTGAAAGTAAACAGTGATACATTTTTTTCAAAAGAACAGAATTTATTTGAAATTGGAATCTTTTGTAACATTGTAAATGTCTTTACTGTCACTTTTTGATGAATTTAATGTGTCCTTGCAGAATAAAGTATTAATTTCTTTAAAAAGAAGGTGTACATATAACATGAAAACTGCATTTCCATCTCTGACAACATACATTTTGTTGTAGTTCTGACAGGATTCAGCAGACCAATAGCTGCACGGCTAGTGTTATTTTCACCTGAGTGTCACTCTGAAGTATTTGATGTATTTATGCACGCTATGAATATTTTTATAAAAGGAAAGAGAGATGAAATGTTCGCTTGGATATTATGTCAGAGAGTAAACATTTACCTTTGATATGAGAGGCAGACGGAGCTCAGCTTGGTATCGGCCCCGCGTGAAAAGCATCTAACCAAGACGTTCAATCAATCAGACAAACGCGGCGTTCTCCAGAGAAAGACGCTGGATGGAAGAAATGGTGTGATAAATAATATTTGTTTGTGAAGGACAGAGTGAACTCAAAAAAAGAAACATTTGATAGTTATTTCAGCAGTGTGGCAAACTTCTACACATTTGAAGCACTTTACTACTGCAGTTTGCAGTTTTATAAAGCAACCAAAATAGAGCACGAACAAGCACAAGATGTTTATCGTTAGGATTTCTCTTACTAAACGTATATATGCTATATACGGTGAACATGCTGTTTTTGTAAAAAAAAAATAAATATTCCTTAATATTAGAGTCATTATAAGTCAAGCTCAAAATGTAGCCTACTACATTAACGAATAAAAACTGAGTTAGCAAAAGAACCAAAACTAAAAGTACATTAAATATGAATAAAAACTTAATAAAAGAGTAAAAACAATAGGTTTTGTATTGTTAAAAAAGAATGAAATATGAAATATTTTGGTGTTTTTAGCTCTGTTCCCATATTTAAGCCCCTTTTCACACAGCACCAGTGTTGCCAAGTTCGCAGTTTTCCCGCAGAATTGGGCTAATTTAACACTGTTGCCGCCGGTTGTTTTTCATGTCCACGGGTTGAAGCGACCCGGGATGGTAACCTAGTAACATTGCCGGGATCAGTCCCGGAACGCACCCAGTGTGAACAAAAGCCGTAATCAATGCCGTAAGGGGTGTGTCGTAGTGATGACGCTGAGATTGTTCGCCAGCTTATGGAATGGTACGCGATGCGCTAGTTTATGATCGAATCAGAAAAAAAATACACAAGCGTGGTTTCTTGAGAGACAAATCGCAGATCATAAGCAAACTTAAGACAGTGTGGAGACATCACATGTCACATCGATGTCACGTGTTTTTACGGGATCTTTATGGGATGTGTGTGAACACACGCACAGATTCCAGAAAATCACTGGCAGTGTGAATGAACCAAAATCAAACAATACCGGGACACATTATCAGTGTACTTTCCGGAATCTCTGTGTGCTGCCTACCTAGACTGAATTAATGACAAAGACATTTAAAGGAAACTATATCACCCCCTTCAGTACTGAGGTTTGCATGAACGCATGCAAGTTGTTTTCCGAACTCAAAACGTGGCACTCATAGCGTGAGACGACAAAAAAACAGCAAGACTTGCTGTAACAGCCAAAGACATCCGTGTATATACATATATTCACATGGGTGAACATGATTTCACCAAGTAGAACATCTTGTTGATCCTAGAACAACATTATTCCAATCAACCAATCAGATTTGAGTTTACAGTTAACGTCAAGTATAGGCTTACAACAAGGGTTAGGGGCCTCTTCACCATTCTTATTCACCTATCATTTCCTTATGATTTTTGGGTAGGGTTAGGTTTAGGGGTAGGGATAGAGTTAGGACTTACGTTTTTGGAAAGGAATGTTGCTCCAGGATCAACAAAAGATGTCTTACTGGGCAAAATCACGGTGACCGATTAACATGACAGAAGACATGCATCCTATGTGAACGGATTCTAGAAAGTACAAATGGATGCAGTACCAATAAAACAATATGATCATCAAGCATTAAAATTTGAACTATATTTCACACTGATACAGTTCCAGTAAAATGGCACTGCAAGTTGTGAATGTTATACCCAACATTTAAATTGAACTGAGTATATGGCATATTCATACAGCATACAGTCAGATTATTGATTACTATTAATATAGATATCTATTTTTTTTTAGAAGTATTGATTTACATTAGGAAAATGCATGCGAGCCAACACTTGAGAGCATAGATTTCAATAATAATATGTTACATCTTGTCTCTCTCTATTAATGAAACACAAAGTCCTGATTTAAAAACCCTTCAGTGAAAGCATTAAACAGTGCATTTTCATTCGATAAGGGCTGCTGAAGTGCTGTCATGCATATTAATTGGATATTAATTAGCTCTGGCTCTCTTGTCTCTAATGTGCTTATGAAGTGATGGGAGAAGCAGGGTTGTTCTGTCCTAGTGTGCTCGTTTAGTGCTCACTTTGGCCGCATTTACACTGCAGGTCTTGATGCCCAGTTCCGATTTGTTGACTATATCAGATTTTTTTTGACGACCAGCTTACATCTTTTAAAAGTGACCCATATCTGATATCTGCGTTTACACTGTATGCTTGGCGAAACAACCCAAGGTAGACGTACTGACCTGGAAAAGCTTAAGCTGGAAAGGAAGTTAAAAACGGCGCAATTTGCAATGGACGCCGATGAAATTATAATACAAGCTTTTGCTTTCCGCACCATCTTTAAAGTTCAGCAAAACATTGGGTTGAGCCTTCGTCCTCCATTGCGCCATTGAAAAGAGTCATGTGATTCGCCTTGTCATTCGCCACCGTCACATATCTGATCTGTCTGCTTACATGGCAGATGCAAATTTATTTCCACATATGACTGAGGTCTGAAATTTATCTGAGAATATCGGAATCCATGAGCTTTTTTCCTGCTTACACGTTCGTGGGTCATATCCGATCTGAGCCACATGGGGGGAAAAATATCAGAATTAGGTTTCTTCAACCATGTAATATAAATGCGGCCTTAGTGTGCTGTTGGGTTTTAAATGAAGCGGTAATTGAAAATCAATGACAAAAGTGTTGAAAATGAACACAAAAATGCTGAAAGACTGTTTCAGATGGCAGTACCATGGTACTCTGAAATATATCATGGTACTACTACTGCATGAATAATATTGTCATGTACTAAGGTATTTACCTGGAGTTCCAAGGTACCTCAAAGAATACCATGAAATTACTTTGGTATTTGTTCAAAAAACATGATATTACCATAGTTCCATGGCCAAGAGACCATACCAGTAATACCATGGTACTTTGTTGTACTCTGTTGGGGGGGGGACAGCTTAGATTTTTAAGAATTTTAGTGTATTGATTACGGCTGGTTAGTTGTTAGTCAAGCTGTCAGACCAGCTTTGCCATGCTGTTCATTAGCAAAACTGTGTGTAACATGAGTAACATGATTACTCTGGTTATGCTGGTTGACCAATGAAGTCTACTGGTATCACCACTTGTAGTATACACGCACGATTACGAAGATGAGTCTTTTAATATATATATATATATATATATATGTTTCTTCATCTTGTGAGTTTCTACTACAAAGCCTTTACGTTTGTTACAGATGAACCGACCCTCAAAAATTAGTACAAAGAGAAACGGATATGAACTTACCGGCGCTGCAGATTCTCCTCCGACCTGAGAACTGGAGTCTTCTGGGGTACTTGGGCTGGATGTTGAAATATGACGGCCTCTCCCTCACCGCCTGCGAGCTCGAGGCCACTACCAAGGTCGTCTGAGTCCCAGAGCCAGGAGCGGACCGGAACCTGATAGATCTGTGGTCCGCGGATCCGGTTCCCATCGGAGTCCCCACCCTCGAGTCCTCGTCGTCTTCGCCGGTCCCGTCCGGAAATGACCTTCTTCTGCCTGTATCCCTGCCTGACTTCCTGATCCCGTCTCCATCACTGGTCACGACCAGTCCACTGGATCTGTCGGCACCACTGGTGTTGTCCAGCTCCTCGGCTCAGCCCCAGACACTTACTCCGTGCGGCTCATCTTCCTCGCCTCGGGCTTCCCCTCCACCAGCTCTGCATGAGGCAGAGTCCCTGGCCGCACCTCAGGCCTTCAGGCCCATGTCTCCACCTCGGCCTGTTGCCTACAGCGTCATTGGGCTCCTCCCTTCCTCCAACCTCCCCGTTCTCCTCACTCGCCCCATCGTCGCCCCGGTCATCCGAGTCCCCGTCGCCGCCTCAGTCCCGTGAGCCAGCAACTCAGCCCCAGTCTTCCAGGCATTCGATGTCGCCCAGGTCCGTCTGCTGCTCTGCTCCGCCTGTTCCTCCTCTCACCATGGCTCCGCCTTTGCCGATCGGTCCCATGGTTCCGTCCGCCCCTTCAATCAGGACTCCGCCCTGGATCCTCCCACCATCAGCACCACCATGGTGCCTGTGCCTACCTACCCCAGGCTCCTATCCTCCTATCTTTCCTCGTCCTGAACTTTTCATGGTGTGAGGTCACGCCTTCTGGAGGGGGAGCTTATGTCACAGTTATGTTCAGTTTAGTTCAGATTTTGTCATGTCTGTATTAGTTCTCATTTGTTTCTATGGCTACTCATTTGTTAATCACGTTCAGGTGTGCATGATTCAGTTCCTCATTTACTCTATGTATAAATATCCTGTTAGGTTTATTCTATTGTCTGTTCACATTACATTTACATGTTGAAGGAGTTGTTGTGATCATTGAGTTTATTAGTAAAGTCTTTTCATGTTTCTTCATGTTCGTCTTGTGAGTTTCTATTACAAAGCCTTTACGTTTGTGACAGTAGCACAGACGAGGCCAGACAAACTCAAACTAAAACATGGAGAGCTAAAAACAAGAGATAATGAGGTGCACAGCTGAATGGAATGATTAACTTAACTAGGTCACTATGGTAACAAACTCAGGCAGAGAAAAGGTGCAAATAGAAAACCAAGTCCAACTGAACATAACTGTGACAACTGGGATGCAAGGTTGTTATCGTTTATTAAAAAAAAAACTTTTCTAAGATAATAAAAAAAAGAATGAAAACAAACAAACTAAATATGCACTAAAATGCTAACAAAAATTAGGGAACTAATTAATAAGGCCAAGACATCTTGTTTTTTTACCCTGCATGTCAGGTATATTATATTTAATTTTTTAATGGCTTTGCCATTTTAATTAAATTTGCTTTGAGCTCTGTTTCAAAATCGAGTAAGTTGTCTACCTAGACATTTTAATGCATTATAAGCACTGCTGATGCAAAGTCTGTTCCAAAAGGTAGCCAACATCACTTGCTGCCTTCTAAGATAACTCATTTTGAATCATTTCTAAGGCAGAAACACATGTAAACGCATCCTTCACAGAGAATGCAGTGAAAGAACATTCAAGATAGCCGATTGAAATGTTGACTACAAATACTTATATTTCATTGAATACTAAAAAGTATTGATAAAAATAATTTAAAATGATCTTTTTTTCCCAATATGGTTAGCAGCATGCTTCTGTTTGAAATGATGCTGCCTTAGAAAGCAACTGCCTATGTAGGCAGCTGACTATTTTGAGACAGAGCTCAAGAATATGACGTTTATTATGTGAAGATGAAAGAGGCTTCTTGTTGGTAGTTTTCTTTCATTCTACGGATGATGTCAAGAACATGAAGAGTTTATGGAACCTTTCCAGGAAATAAATTGGAAGAGAAAATCATTCACATACTACCAGAGTGACAGTCGACTGTCGAGACACAAAGCATCGGTGCGTGAGAGAGTCTGCAGTGATGCTGCAGAACTGCGGATCCGTCCCAGCCTGCATGACTCAGAGCCGCGTGTCTCGCTGACGTGAGGGGGAATCGAAACAGCATGGAGATCTGATGGAGGCCGTTTCTCTTCAGACGGGATGAAAATCTGCTGCACACCAACCAGATTTCTCTCACACACACACACCGAATATGCATAGCACGTTAAAGGAATAGTTTATCCAAAAATGACAACAGAGTGGTGCAAGCATGACTTATTTTCATATGCCAAAACACAGAAATGAGTTCGCTTTTTAGCACTATCAGTTCCATCATCATGAAGTCAATGTTTTTTTGAATGGGTTTTTGGTTAAATGCCTGAAATAAGGTCTGTCATGAACTCTAGCACAAGATACTTTAACGTTTTATTCAACGACATAAAATACATCAGTAATACCTTGTGATTTTTTAAAAGCTTTTACATTTCTTTAAAAAAGGTAGTTGCTAACAAGTGTCAAAATGGGTCTACTATGGATGCTTGTTTCCGCACACAGAATATAAAAATAAAGGATAATTGCGACTTTTTATACTTGCAATTCTGACTTTATAACTCGCATTTGCGTGGTATAAAGTTTGAATTGCGAGAAAAAAGTCACAATTACCTTTTTTATTCAGTTACAGAAACAAGCTTCCATAGTCTACAGAGGTTGCTGGACAATAAACATCATAAACCGAACAGGTAACCTCATCTATTAACTATTCACTTTCACAACCTCATTGTGTTTATAATCATGCTCTTGCTAACTATTTTAACTCAAACTTTAAGGGATTTTTTTTTTTTTTTTTTTTTAAATACAGAGTTGTCGGATGTCATAGCCTACGTTTAGCTTTTTGCTTGTATTTAGGCTTCAAAACTCATAAAAATTGTGTTAATTTGTGAAGATTTTCATGATGAACAAAATGTGTAAGAATCATAAACTTTTGTTGGTCACAGAGCTTATTTTCCGCTATAATCCAAAAGCCAATGGAAAAATCCTATTGGATTTTTGTCAAGGGAACCGGAGCGACGCTACAAAAACACGTCATCACTGCAGCACTCTATTCTGCCCTCATGTCTGTTTTTCACACAAATCTATTTTATGGCTTCAGAAGAGTTGGAAAATATGCACTACTTTTATAATACTTCTATGTTGCTTTTTTTTGTCCCTTTTGGAGTTTGACCGTGAACATATGAGGGTCAGGGTTTGACTCTTACCTCACTGCACTGCAGAACAAACCAGTCCCCTTGAGAAGTGAAACCCAACACATCCGGGCCTGACGAGAGACACGGGCACGTCCCAGCTGCTCTGATAAGGCTTCACCAATCCCGTCATGAATAGCAGATTCATCAGTTTTACGAGACGCTTCACGCCCAGTGGGTTTCAGAGATTTAAACTGCACTACATAAACCCGAGGACAAAGATTTACAGGAAAGTGAGATGAGTCACGATTACGGTGAATGAGGGGACTGTAATAGGTGCAGGCATTGCTGTCTGCTTTGATTTGTAACGTTGTGATCACAGAGGAATTTTCGAGGTGAAAACCTCTCTCGCACGTATACGCACATGCACGCTCTCTCACAGGAAATTAGAGTTAGAACGCTGACTCACATAAATGATCACTAGAAACATCTTTGGTTAAAGGCTTGCACCATGTTTTCTTAGAAGCATGCATAGCTGCAACATTTTTGCCTTTGTTTTGATAGCACAGCTGGAGAGAGGACAGGAAGTGAAGTGGGAGAGAGAGGGGGTGAGATCGGGAAAGACCACGAGCCGGGACTGAAGAGCAACTGCACTACATGTCGGAGTGCAAACCATGACTCTATATGACTCTATTTACAGGAACAGTTCAGCCAAAAAGGAAAGTCCTGTCACCATTTATTTACCCTCATGCCATTCCAAAACTGTATGACTTTCATCTGTGGAATGCAGGAGATGTTTAGCTAATGTTGATGCCTTTTTTTCCACATAATGATTGGGGATGAACTCCAAAAACGAAAAAACAAACAAACAAAAAAACATGTAAAAGCAGTCCAACTTATATGCATGAATAAAATGATATGCATATGGGAGTTTCCACCTCAGAGTATTTCAATAGTCTACTAACTACAACTAACTTTGCAACTACATGTCAGCTACCTACCAGTCATTAGAGTAGGCTATTAGTAGACTGTCTGCTTAATTGCTAACACTTTATTTTGATGCTCCCCAAAAGACATTTTACTGACTATGGGCCCTATCATACACCAGGCACAATGCGATACCAGGCGTGACTTCAGAAGACTTAAATACGGCACGTAACTAATGTGCACTATTGTATGATGCATTTATTGGACTTATTTGTCATTTTGGAGCTTGATATTCTCCTTCCGGGTTACTGTATGGTTTTGTTATATGGAAAAGAGCTGTCTGAACTGGCAAAATATCTAATTTTGTGTTCCATGGAAGAAAAGTCATATAGGTTTGAATGCTATGATCTTAAATAACTGAACATTTTGTGATCATTTACTCACCAATGATGACACACTATTAAATTATTTCAGATGAACAAACATGACTATATTATTTTGTTTTCTGAATGTCTCAGTCTCCCTCGTTCCTTGTCTTTTTCTCTTGTTTTCTCTCAGAATCCGGGAGACGGGCTCAAGCCGTGTGACCTTTTCCGTGGAAGTCACAGCTGATAGTCATGTCACTGTGATCAATACCTCTGTAATGCATTTCCCACACTGCTCTTCTATCTCTCTCTCCGAAGGCTCTTTGTCCCTGTGTCCATCTGCAGAGATTTCCTCCTCGCTCTGACACGACACTAATAATGAAGCATTTCATCTGCAGTCGCCTTTAATATTGCAGTAACTCCATGTGTCCATGTGACAGGACGGCTGTCATGGTCAGTTAAGGCTGATGTGTGAAAACACCTAGATCCCTGGAAATGGAGAAGAAATGGGTAATTATTAAATGGTAATATTCATTTCTTGTGGATTAAATTCAGGTCATACTAAACACAACCCACATGCGAAAAAAAAAAAAAAGAAAAAGAAAGAGAAAACAACAACTGTACACTTAAAATTTATTATATAAATGTAAATGCCAATATAAATATGTAAATACCAATAATGTTATTTAAGATATATTTAAAATATAGTTTTTCATATTTAAATTATTTTACATTAAATTAAATTAAATTAAAATAAATTCACTGTTAAACTTCCATGCATTTAGTAATAGTAACATTTATATTAATGACAATGACAATCAACCATAAAGGCATTTTTTTAATATAATTTTTTAAATAAATAACTACAATTCGTAAATAAATAAACACAATAAGAGCTAAATTATATTTCAGAGCACTGCAGCCAAAATATAGTAACAGGATAGAAATGTGAACAATAATTGCTTGCAATTTTCCACAACTCAATTATTTTCCTTCAAAAATATTACAACTCTGTACTGAATTGAGAATCTTCAAAGTCAGAGCCACTAGCACAAATACAAAGTTCTGTCATGAAACTCTAGATGGCACAGGCTGATAGGTCCTTAACTCAATCTGCTTGCAATCACATCATTCTCTATAGGGCACAGCTGATTGGTTCCTGCTGTATCAGTAGTCAATGAGCTCGCTGCTCAACCTTCAAATACCTGTCAGCATTTGCAACGCACTTTCAGAAACCCTCCACCTTCCCCACCTCCACCTGTATAGATCTGCTACAGGTAATTCATGTATGATATACTGTACAGCAGCAGCAGCAATAACAGCAGTAGCATAGCAGATCTATTCGGCCAAGACCAAACATATCAACATTGCCACCTTCATTACCATGCCAAACACTCCAAGAGTTGTCATGACAGAAATCTTTTAATGAAATTCTGTACATTAAAATAAACAATCTGTGATACACAGCATAGGCTTTATCTGTCAGGGTGCTGTTAGCTACTTGTATTTTAATTCTTGTCAGTCGAGACAGACTGTTACCACTGTTTACAAAGCTGGCTATTCCTATTTGTTTTGTGGAGATAGAAACTGCTGAACAGAAGCTGATAAAATCAGTACAACAAACAGAAGAAGATCCTCAGTTACTGACACAGCAGATTTCAGCTAAGCTGCTAGCTGTTAATTGCTTCTTAACAACCGTAACATGAATGATTCCAGCTTCGATCTTATCATCAATCACAGACAATGAGAGAGTTGGTTCATATGCAGAATATATTCAGTTTTTGACAGAGATATGCTTGTTGACTCGTTGTTAGTTGTGCTTGCCAAGTTAAGCATCACTATTACTGTAGTATTGCTCATACTTTACGCTTACAACCCCAATGACACCTCAAATTGTGTGGTTTATTGAGGAGAGGTGTGCTATTTTTTTTTCTCAGTCATTGAGTCATTTATGACAAAAAATACCACAGATTTACATGAACATGACCTGAACATTATAGACAGGGGTTCTCCAAACTCGGTCCTGGAGGGCCACTGTCCTGCAGAGTTTAGCTCCAACCCCAATTAAACACACCTGAACCAGCTAATCAAGGTCTAACTAGGCATACTAGAAACTTCCAGGCAGATGTGTTGAGGCAAGTTGGAGCTAAACTCTGCAGGACAGTGGCCCTCCAGGACCGAGTTTGGAGACCCCTGTTATAGACCACTATCAACACCCCAAAAACTAGATAGCAACACCCTGGCAACCACTCAGAACACCATAAAAACCACATAGCAATGCCCAAACACCCATTCAGAACACCATAGCAACCACATAGCAATGCCCTGGCAACCACTCCGAACACCCTAGCAACCACCAAAGCAATGACCTGACAACTATTCAGAACACCTTAAAAACTACATAGCAACAGCCGATCAACCACCCAGAACATCATAGCAAACACATAACAACACCCTGACAACCACTCAACACCCTAGCAGCTACATAGAAACACCCTGGCAACCCTTCAACACCCTTGCAGCTACATAGAAATGACCTGGCAACCACTCAGAACACCCTAGCAACCACCAAAAACACCAAAGCAATGACCTGACAACCGCTCATAACACCTTAAAAACTACATAGCAACAGCCGATCAACCACCCAAAACATCATAGCAAACACATAACAACACCCTGGCAACCACTCAAAACACCATATTATCAACTATATAGCAACACCCTGGCAACCACCCAAAACACCCTAGAAACCACATAGCAACACCCTGGCAACCACTCAGAACACCATAAAAACCACATAGCAATGCCCAAACACCCATTCAGAACACCATAGCAACCACATAGCAATGCCCTGGCAACCACTCCGAACACCCTAGCAACCACCAAAGCAATGACCTGACAACTATTCAGAACACCTTAAAAACTACATAGCAACAGCCGATCAACCACCCAGAACATCATAGCAAACACATAACAACACCCTGGCAACCACTCAACACCCTAGCAGCTACATAGAAACACCCTGGCAACCCTTCAACACCCTTGCAGCTACATAGAAATGACCTGGCAACCACTCAGAACACCCTAGCAACCACCAAAAACACCAAAGCAATGACCTGACAACCGCTCAGAACACCTTAAAAACTACATAGCAACAGCCGATCAACCACCCAGAACATCATAGCAAACACATAACAACACCCTGGCAACCACTCAAAACACCATATTATCAACTATATAGCAACACCCTGGCAACCACCCAAAACACCCTAGAAAGCACATAGCAACACCCTGGCAACCCCTCAAAACCCTAGCAGCTACTTAGAAATGCCCTGGCAACCACTCAGAACACCCTAGCAACCACCAAAAACACCAAAGCAATGACCTGACAACCACTCAGAACACCCTAGCAACCACCAAAAACACCAAAGCAATAACCTGACAACTGCTCAGAACACCTTAAAAACTACATAGCAACAGCTGATCAACCACCCAAAACATCATAGCAAACACATAACAACATCCTAGCAACCACTCAGAACACAATATTATCAACTATATAGCAACCCCTTAACACCCTAGCAGCTACATAGCAACACCCTGGCAACCCATCAACACCCTAGCAGCTACATAGAAACACCCTGGCAACCCCTCAACACCCTAGCAGCTACATAGAAACGCCCTGGCAACCACTCAGAACACCCAAGCAATCACACAGAAATGCCCTAGCAACCACCGAATGTAAAAATAAAGCAATTCTTGATATATTTAAATGCACTCAAAAGAACATTAACATGAACTAATTTTCAAGGTGACCTCATAAGTTAAGTTACGGTTAGAGAAATTAATATTTCAAAATGTATCAGCTACAAAATATAGCACAAATTGTGAACATGATCCTAAAAACAATTCACCCGATAAATACGCACAGTCATTAATGGTCGCCATTCAGGCTGTCAATCATAGACATGTCAAACACACGCAGCTTTGTGTGAAATAATCAGGTGTGTGATAGTGTGACGGCCGAACACCGCTACGTGAGATGGGAAATAATAACATAAGAATGAAGATTAACAGTCTTTGATTTAGCCGTTCCCCATCCACCCACCTCGAGAAAACTTTAATCACGAAAGGTTAAAGAATATTAAAGTTGTGCAGCAGTAAATTAGCAGGAGAAAATTGAATCAACCGTGTGGATTTTTTAATACGGAGAGATGAGGAGCGAATGGGGAATCATTTCAGTCATGACAATTTACTGAAGAAGGGAAAAAAGATGTTAAAAAAAAAAGAAATATTGGACGAAATCTTTCTCTGCAGTATCTGCCTAAAAGCAGGTCTCGCCTCCCCTTCATGCAGTTTGGACAGGATTCATTAGGTCATTTCACGACCTTCCAGTGCCGCCCATATCTCAGCTTCAGCGCTGATAAAGAGCAACTCGGAACAAATAGGATTTTTTTTTTGTGGCATGCGGTCCCCTGATGAAACGCATTTGTTTCACCCTGCCTCTATCTGTTCCTGCAGAGATGGATTGACGGAGAGAGAGAGAGAGGGGGATATTCTAGGTGTTACCCCTGTGTCACAGTGGCAGTGCTCATTCTGGGAAATTTAATTATCGCCGCCAACAGTATGAGGATCCGCAGCCGTACGAACTGTGTGTGTCACGATCATCAGCTAATGCAACACTCCTCGTCCGCCCCCTCCCACAGTCTGTGTCCTACTTCCATCATTAAAACACGCCGCGACAACACAACACAGCTGACTGCGACAGGACGTGTGATTTAAACGACATACACCGATTTATTTGATAAGTGTATAATCACATTAGCAAACATCCGCAAAAGCATTTACCAGAGTCTAAAGATATAAGTGGTGTGAAATATTGGGTCTGTTTACACCTTACTCTGATCGGATAGCTACCTAATTTGTTAAAACGGCTAAGTTAACCCTGTCAGTTTGATTTAGGGCTGTCGCTAACGATTATTTTGGTAATCAAGTAATTGGTCGATTATTTTGACGTGTAATCGAGCAATCATAACAATGAGGCAATAATATTTGGTTCAAATAAAGTATCAAAAGCAAGTAATCATATGGCTTTATTGAACAACACTGTTAAAATACATAATAAACATAATTTAAATGATAATCTTATAGAGCTGCACGATTCTGGATAAAACGAGAATCGAGATTTTTTTGGTTTCCAATAGAGATCACGATTCTCCTACAATTCTGAATATACAAGATAAATAATATAACATAATTTACTAAAGGTTCTGACAAAATATTAATTGCTGGACTCTAATTGCTGGAAAAATGTTTAATTAATTTGAATGGGTTATTTAAAAAAAAAATGGTTTTGAATGAATTCAATGACTCAATAAATGTTTCATTACTGGATGAATCAGTGTTTTGAACAGATCTGTTGAATGAATGATTCAATGACAAATACATTTTTAACACTCACTTGTCACCACCTAGCATAAGATGTAATTGATACAAGAGTTATTTGAAGCGCCAAGTTATTTTCAAAACGTGTTTTGCACTATTTTGATCGCTATCGTAGACATCAGTGTTTATATCTTAACTTTAAACTTAATATTTTGTAACATTTGTGTGCTTCAAAACTGCTCTGTCTGGCTCAGCCCGGAAGCACGAACACAGATTTCAATTTTCTGGTATGATTTTGTCAAAGGCTTAATGGACACGGGCGAGTCGTCATTAATAAAATAAGATTGCGTGGGTGTTTGAATCAAGATCGCAACCTTTTTTTTTACGATTAATCATGCAGCTCTACATTCTTATGTACATTATGTATACAAATGTATTATAACAAATGCCTGCAGAGGGCTTCAACGGCCTGGTGTTGTTACACTTTACAGCAGATCAAATCCTTGTTTAAAATTGGCCAAAGAACATTTAATTAAAATGTTCACTTAATCTTTAATATTTGGCCACTTCTTTATGATAGAAATGCTACAGCCACTGTCAGTTCTTAAACAAGAACATGTGGAAACATGCAAAATCAGACAGAGAGTTTATCTGTTTATCTGTTTATCTCATGAAATGGCGCACATTTCGTTCACAGATGAACATTATAAGCAACCCAAACTCACAGCATATGCGGTGACGGAGTTTGAAACGCGCTCCACGCATGTGAATGATAAGAGTTCATGTGGAGCAGCATTTCCTGTGAACTGAGCCATTCTGAGAGACATGTAACCTACAAGTAGGGCTGCACGATTATGACAAAAATCATAATTGTCTATTATTCCCTTTAAATTGTAATTGCGATTATTAATTACGATTATCATAATTTGCATTGAATGATTTTGAATAGCTTTATACCATTGTTTGAAGCAACTGCATGACATATTTTTATATAAAAATAAAAAAACAAGCTGAAAACATTCTTCCTGAATTTTTTGGGCCATTTTCCTGGTTGCATTTGCACCGTCAGTAGGATCTCTGAAGTGACGTAAACTGCGTTTGTTGTTACTTTTATTTTGACGGCGCTTTGAGTGGCTTGGTCCACTCAAAGTCGTGCTGTATTTTCTTCTTAGTGTAAGGTTGAGAGGTCCATCTGTCACTGTTTTCCATGTTTGTAGAGTTAGTTCGTGGAGTAAATATGTAGGCTGTGTACACGGCCTTTTAAAAATGGCAGGTGCTGGTGTTTCGCGTGTGTTCGACCAATCAGTGTATACTTACGTCACTTGTAGCTCCTTTTGTGCTGGGTTAGACTTTTTACACTCTGAAGTAGTCGTGATTCGCCTCTCGCAACATGACATGATCTAAACACACCTCTTAAGCACGCAGAATAATGTAAGTGGATTTTTTTTTTGTAATCGCGCCTTTGAACAATTACGAAATCATGGCATCCGTAATCGTAATCGCAATTAGAAATTCGATTAATTGTGCAGCCATGTAAATAATTAAAGTACATATATTAAACCTGCAGGGCTTATATTTATTTCATTGAATTGCAGTATTTGTGAATTCACAATAGCACTATGCTATAGTATGGTTTTTAAACGTTTTTAATACATTGTATTAAAAACGCCGCTGAATGCGCCACTTCCGATATTTTGCCGGTTACGTGACAGGGAAATTGTAATCATTTTTTTAAAGTCGAGTACTCTAATTTAATCGAGGAATTTCAGCATGTTTCCTATAACAACGTCTGACGTTTATGTTTTACGTGGCGTGAGAAAGTCACAAAAACCACGCAAAATCCGATCAGAAAAGTCAGAATGAAACGGATTTCCAGAAATGCGATTTGAATAGGATTTCAAACCACATATGAATGTAGCTCAAAACTGATTTGTAAAAATCACATTTCATGTGATTTTTTGTCATTCACACTTGCTAAATCTGATCGGATTTCAATTGGATATGCACAAAAAAATCGGATTTGGATTGACAGTCTGAACGTAGCCTATGTGGCCAAGTGTAAACTTGCAACCATAGTTGGATAATGATGCTTTTTGGGAAATGCACCCCGGAATAGTTTAGCAACCACATAACAACAGCCTAGTAATTACATAAAAATACCGTGGCAACGACTCTGAATAACCTAGCAACGAAATAGCAACGCCTCATAATTATCTTTGCATGGTAACCGAAATGGCAAAAATCTTTGGAATTACGTGAATGTGAAAATCTGGTTTGGGTTAATAATGCCTGTTGTAAGTGAACCGCTTTAAATCTTTAAATTAATTACAAATAAACTAAACAAAAACTAAATAAAATAAAAATATTAAAAAAAAATAAATATAAAATATTGGCTAAAAATATTAACTAAATATTAACTGTCCCAATTCTGGGATTCATAGGAAAACTGGCCCTTCAAACCAACCTTCAACAACCTGCACAACTCGAGACACCGATCCCACTCAGGCCACACATGAGCAGGTCTGTGTGACTGTGATCCCCACGGACTGAGCCGAGACCACTATTATTAATTAATTGTCAGGCGAGGTAATGAGGTCTGAATGAGAAATCCTTGCTGAGCTTGTGAAGACATGTGAAATATGTGCTGGCTGAAGTAAAGTGACTGTCAGCAATACTGCAGGGACGCAGAGTAGAACGACCTCTCTATACGCTCTTACAAACACCTTCTCTTTAACCTGGGCCAATTTGTTCCAGGTACAGCGGCAATTTATCTGTGTCTGAAGGTATGGATGGACAGTGCTTGTGTATGTGCGTACCATGTTGTATGGTCAGCCAGGAAAAGATAGGAGACACTATAAATATACAAAATATACAATATGTCTTCTATTTTTCCTAGTCTCTCTGTGTCTCCCATCTTTTCCTTATCAAACATTAATTAATTTATTTAAATGTACCATATTTTATTTAAATTTAAATATGTTTGAACATAGTAATATTAATTGTAATTAATTACTATTGTAAAATATTACATTTACTTTACTATAGTAAATATAATAGAACATCTAATTATTTAAATATTAAATAATTAATCATATATTTATATATAGTACTTTTAAAACAAATTTAATTTAATAAAAAAATTCAATAACTTAAATCTTTTAAAATATTTTATTATATCTACATAATTAAATGTACTATATCATACATAAATATATTTAAATAGTACATGTAATTATTTAAATATTAATTTAAATATATTCAATTGAAATTAATGTTTAAATAATTATAGTATATTTAAATATATTTTATATGATATAGTACATTGAATTATTTAAATGTAATAAAAATATTGATATATTCCTTATTGTTTTTAAGGGGTAATATAAATTTTTTTTCTTTCATTTTTATTTCTTCCCTGAGTTCAGCTGAAGGTTTCTAGCACCAAAAAAAAGTCTTAAAACAACTCTCTTTCCTAAGATCAAGAAAAAAATCAACTTGTCATGATATGATCCCTCTTATGGAAGCTTGTTTCCGCCACTAAATAAAAAAAATAAAAAAGGTAATTGCGAGTTTTTATCTCACAATCCTGACTTTTTTTCTCAAAATTACGTGATATAAAGTCAGAATTGCGAGATATAAACACAATTGCGTCTTATAAAGTCAGAATTGCGAGTTATAAAGTCAGAATTGCAAGGTATAAAGTCAGAATTGTGATATAAACTCGCAATTGCGTGTTATAATGTCCAATTGTGAGGGAAAAAAGAGGTTTCTTCTCAGAATTGCGAGTTTGTCACGTAATTCTGACTTTGCATCTCCCAATTCTGACTTTATAATTCACAATTCTGACTTTATATCTCGCATTTCTGAGAAAAAAGTCAGAATTGCAACTTTATATCTCACAATTCTGACTTTATATCACGTAATTCTGAGAAAAAAAGTCAGAATTGTGAGATAAAAACTCGCAATTACCTTTTTTATTTTTTTTTTATTTAGTTCTGACTTTATATCTCGCAATTCTGATTTTATAAGACGCAATTGTGTTTATATCTCGCAATTCTGAGAAAAAAGTCAGTATTGTGAGATATAAACTTGCAATTACGAGAAAAAAGTCATTATTGTGAGATAAAAAGTCCTTTTTTATTTTTTATTTCATGGCGGAAACAAGCTTCCATACCCCTCTAAATTTATGTAACATTTTCATGAATCCACCATTCAAACAAAAAGCGCAGATTTCATATACCATGGTGAAATGCCTCCAACTGGTTCTTTCTGTGTCCTTGTGCCCAGGATCCGTCCTCATAGCCAAAGCCTTGTGCCTTGTGGCATCGAACAACATAATTACAAATCAGGCCTCTCCAAGTCAGTGCCAGGGAAACAACACACACGCTGATAAAGATGACACAATGATGGGCCACCGGCTGACAGATAGTATACGCTCATGAATATTCATGACATTAGGGTCAGACACCTCACAGTAATGCCAGGCTTCTTTCTGAAATGAGAAGACACAAACACACACACATAAATACACATCTCTCTTGAGAGATCAGGAGAGAGGACACACAAATTGAGAGAGCGCCAGTGATAGTGAGAACGTGCTAAATTCCGTGCCCTCATCCAGAGTTTTGATTGGTTGTTGTGTAATTTGACGGCTGAGTTATAATGACCCTCGTTATCAGTCCATCAGGCGTGCGCTTCCAAAAGGAAGTAATGACTACACAAACACAAACATGGCTGAATGAAATGGCTTTCGCTCCTCAATCACAGCTGCTTGATGATATTACACTAATACATATGCAGGGAATCCAGTCAACGCATTTAAATCGCATGCAATTTTACACACACTTTATAACACTCCTCCTGCTGAATGGAAAGAGTATTAAAGCAGCTGGTTTGGGAGCACTTGCAGGTAATAATCCTGCACCTAAACGAATAATTCACCCAAAAATAAAAATTCTGTCATATTTACTCACCCTCGTGTTTTCCAAACCCATGTGCTGTTACTCTCTCTGTGAAAGAGAAATATAGACTTTTTGCAGAATTTTTTGAAACAGAATAATCTACACAAATTAACTGTGAAAGTGAATAGGAGTAGATGAGTTTACCTGTTCGGCTGATGATGTTTAATGGCCGAAAACCTCTGTAGTCCCATTTAGACACTTGTTAGCAACTGCCTTTTTCAAGACAAGTATAAGCTTTAAAAATAATCACTAGGAGAATTATTTTATATCGTAGAAAAAAATGGAAAATATTTTGAGCTTGTATGAACCACAGACCTTATTTCAGGCATTTAAAAAATCCACTGACTTCAGGACGATGGAACCGGAAACGCAAAAATGCAAACTCATGGCTGCATTTCAAAGTCTTACCATAATACTGGATTTCAATTACAACAAACCACAAATCTCTAGTGATCCGAGTGCTTGGGGATTGACAGTGAATATCCAGCTTAAATATAACAGAATTATTGCACAAAAATAACAAGGGCTGTCTGACTGATTTTAGAGTCAACATGACAACATGAATCTTGTTTTTTTTTTTTTTTTTGTATGGCAACAAAATCTTTTACAGTTTTCCAGGCAGCAAAAAATAAGCACTTCAGAGAAAGAATCATCAGTCCTGGCCTAAACATTTTCCTCACTGCAGATCCAGTTTCATGTAAACTTACTTATGCACTGCAAAAATAACTTTTTAATTATTCATTTGGACTTGATTTACAGTAAAATACATCCAAAAAAATTCTCAAAACAAGATAAATCACTTGCGGTTATTATAGTTACCTAAAATTTTTAGTTATTTTAACTGGAAATTTACACCGATCAGGCATAACATTATGACCACCTTCCTAATATTGTGTTGGTCCCCCTTTTGCTGCCAAAACAGCCCTGACCCGTCGAGGCATGGACTCCACTAGACCCCTGAAGGTGTGCTGTGGTATCTGCACCAAGATGTTAGCAGCAGATCCTTTAAGTCCTGTAAGTTGCGAGGTGGAGCCTCCATGGATCGGACTTGTTTGTTCAGCACATCCCACAGATGATCGACTGGATTGAGATCTGGGGAATTTGGAGGCCAAGTCAACACCTCAAACTCGTTGTTGTGCTCCTCAAACCATTCCTGAACAATTTTTGCTTTGTGGCAGGGCACATTATCCTGCTGAAAGAGGCCACAGCCACCAGGGAATACCGTTTCCATGAAAGGGTGTACATGGTCTGCAACAATGCTTAAGTAGGTGGTGCGTGTCAAAGTAACATCCACATGGATGGCAGAACCCAAGGTTTCCCAGCAGAACATTGTCCAAAGCATCACACTGCCTCCGCCGGCTTGCCTTCTTCCATCCTGGTGCCATGTGTTCCCCAGGTATGCGACGCACACGCACCCGGCCATCCACGTGATGTAAAAGAAAACGTGATTCATCAGACCAGGCCACCTTCTTCCATTGCTCCATGGTCCAGTTCTGATGCTCACGTGCCCACTGTTGGGTCAGCATGGGCACCCTGACTGGTCTGCGGCTATGCAGCCCCATACGCAACAAACTGCGATGCACTGTGTATTCTGACACCTTTCTATCAGAACCAGCATTAACTTCTTGAGCAATTTGAGCTACAGTAGCTCGTCTGTTGGATCGGACCACACGGGCCAGCCTTCGCTCCCCACGTGCATCAATGAGCCTTGGCCGCCCATGACCCTGTCGCCGGTTCACCACTGTTCCTTCCTTGGACCACTTTTGATAGATACTGACCACTGCAGACCGGGAACACCCCACAAGAGCTGCAGTTTTGGAGATGCTCTGACCCAGTCGTCTAGCCATTACAATTTGGCCCTTGTCAAACTCTCTCAAATCCTTACGCTTGCCCATTTTTCCTGCTTTCAACACATCAAATTTGAGGACAAAATGTTCACTTGCTGCCTAATATATCCCACCCACTAACAGGTGCCGTGATGAAGAGATAATCAGTGTTATTCACTTCACCTGTCAGTGCTCATAATGTTATGTCTGATCAGTGTACATCGCAATGAGCAACTGGCAAGCCCCGCCCACAGTGAAATCTCAGTGGTCCAAAATCCCAACCCATAAAGCTGCATATTAAACACCAGATGTTCTGATTGGTTGTTGTACATCGCCCAGCATGTCACTTTCAGCGTAGAAAGACAATTGACGTATCGTGTCACACCTGTTTTAGTTAAGTCATGTTTTGTGTGTAAATCATATGAATATTCATTACAACAGAATGAACAGGTCACACCTATTTTATTTGCTGGTCCTGAACTTTTCCCAATGCAAAAGACTGCGAGTGATAGTGTGAGATAATGTTATTGCTGTGCTTGAGTGGTTATGTGGTAAACATTATGTGTGTTTGTGTACAGGTTTGGCCATACTTGTGAGGGCGAAGTCACTTGTAAAGTGAAATATTATGACTACCGACTAGTGAGGACATTTTACTAGTCCTCACTAGTTAACAAGCCCATAAAATCGGACAAAACATGTTTTTCTTTAAATCTAGTGTTTTGCACGTTTCTGTGATGGGTAGGTTTAGGGGTAAGGGTTGGGTTAAGCCACAGAAAATATCATTAACCTGATTTAAAATCATTGGAAGTCTATGCAATGTCCTTACTAGTATAGTGAAACAAACGTGTGTGTGTGTGTGTGTGTGTAATGTGCTGAATACAGATGAGGGGACTGATCATTTGCGTGGTGCAGATAAAGCGCTCAGTGACTGTGGCATTTAAGCAGGTCAAGAGCACTGACCTCAGCTGCCTAAGACGAGAGGAGAGCGGAAACACACACACATGCTCACAATCTCTCACGCTGCTTCTGTTTCTCACAAATAGATGGTCTGCACACACACACACACACACACACACACACACACGTATCTCTGTCGTCTTGATTTATTGAGTGTGTTCAGTGTCATGAGTCACTGTAGCCCCTCTAAGATGTTTCTCTCTCTGTCCCATCCATCGCTACCATTAGCATATAAATATTTCCCAGATTTAGTTTTGAAAATAAAAGTACAAATTGGGACTAGAAAGGGTTGTACAGTCTGATGCCACTGGGAAAACTTCACATAGGTGCGCAGACCGTATTAGTATAAATCTCATTCAAGTGACAATAAGTCACTTTCTATTAGGAAAACAAACAAACGTTTCACAACTCGGCCTTCTACCGTGTGTCGTCAATCAATTCTTGATGTCGTCTATCAATAACATTACCGTAACGTCATCACATTATGTTCAAAATTAATACCAAAACTAAAATCAACAAGACTATTACAAACAATCCACACACAAAATAACAATATCATTTACAAGTACATAATATTTCAACCACTGTAAACCAGTCTTTTCACATATGACAGAAGTTATTATTAATATTAACTGGCCATTAGGGGTGTAACGGTACATTTATTCGTCATACCTTACGGTACGGACGTCACGGTTCGGTGCATACAGTCAGACGATGAATACAGTCAGTCACTGGCAATCCACACTCCAAACCAGAAGGGGGCGCACACAGTAATGCAACAACTTTAAAAAGAGTAGAAGAAGATTCAAGATTATTTTGCTTACACCACTGGCAGATTATTTTGCTTGTTCTAAGGAAAAACACTTAATTTTGACTTATTTTTTCTGAAAACAAGACAATAATTTTTACTTGTCCATAAAATGCTTCTTGATTTAAGAATTTTTAGATATTTGGACTAGAAACAAGACAAAAACTCTAAGTAATAAAAGCATTTTTTTTTTTTTTTTTTTTAAATATATAAAATTTTGACAGCAAATTTGCTCCCAAAAGGTGTTTCATGTTGACTTTGAAACCTTATTTCAGCAAAGCATCATGAGAGGTTTTTAACCAGCATCTCTGTCCTTGACTTGTTAAGCTCACTCATATCTCAAAGTTTGCCCACAGCGTTTATAAACCTATCCGTGTTCATCATCTCACTTACAGTATGAACAGGAGACGAGGAGCCGCCGCGCTGAGCGCTGATCTGACACTACAACACATTGCGGAACTCCCCCAGTGAGAGACATTTGAGCTACATCTGGTGGTCTCGCCTCATTGGCTTGATAGAATACTAATAAAAGCCATATGACAACAGCATACCAAGTATGCAATTAATATTCTAAAATATTCTACCGCGGCATGTGGCGGAGACCTGTTGGAGTCGCGTTCCACGCCGGACTGACAGCTCTGTTTGTGTGGCAGCGAAAAGACGTCCTTATTAACCTTTATTACAGCAGACACACATTCACATACACACAGACATGGAGACATACAGCTTCAATGCAAACAAGAATGTTCGGAATAGCATATTACCAGACTGCTCTGAATAACTATTTATGAATTACACCGAATGTATATTGGCACAATATCCAAATTTTACTGCACACAACTTGTGCAACTGTTGCAATTCATAATTTCAGTTATGTGGCTGGAGGGCAAAATATCTATAGAACTGCAGCACATGCCTGTCAATTTCAAGCCATGAATATTTAGATCAACTATCAAAGGAAGAAAAACAAAGATATGTGAACAAACTGCAAGTCTGGGACACTTGCATTGCGATCCATATACAGCACCAAAACAAAACAGTCTTGTTTTGCCTTCCAGATTGGGCATATAAAGGTTTTTGTGTCACGTGAAAACTGTGAATAGTGACACTGACACCCACAGGACTGTATTCAAATCCCTACCTAGATAGCATTTATGGCATCACAGGCAAACTATATTATGCTACTTTCTAAGATACCTTGTTTTGGCCAAAATCTGAAGGAGGCAATCTGTGTAAAAAGCTATGCAAATGCAAATAAATACATATGCAATACATTTCATTCATATGCTAACAGGAAAAACTACTGGAATCAGCTATTAGTATATTGCGTTTGAGTGGATTAATGGTTGTTAAAGTCACCAAGAAATCATGTTCCAAATCAGTCACTTATGTGTCTTAAAGGGTTAGTTCACCCAAAAAAGAAAAATCTGTCATTTATTACTCACCCACGTCGTTCCACACCTGTAAGACCTTCGTTCATCTTCAGAACAGAAATTAAGATATTTCTGATAAAATCCGATGGCTCAGTGAGGCCTCCATTGCCAGCAAGATAATTAACACTTTCAGATGTCCAAAAAGGTACTAAAAACATATTTAAAACAGTTCATGTGACTACAGTGGTTCAACCTTAATGTTATAAAGCAACGAGAATACTTTTTGTGCGCCAAAAAAACAAAATAACGACTTTTCAACAATATCTAGCAATGGCCAATTTTAAAACACTGCTTCTAAGCTACGAATCTTTTGTTTCGAATCAGTGGTTCGGCGCACCAAAGTCATGTGATTTCAGTAAACGAGGCTTCGTTACATCATAAGTGTTTCGCAATTTCAATAGTTCACATGACATTTTTGGGTAAACTAACCCTTTAAATTATAGTTATGAAAAGTTAACAGTATAAATGTGTCCCACAAAATCATACATTGTGTCTCAGTTTGGTGTTAAACATCCAGCAAGTTTCTTTTTAAGCACAATGAGAGCAGACGCTTCGTGCCTAGAGAGTTGGCCTAGATATGAGCCTAATTAATGATTTGGTTGGCTTTTTATTTGCATACCCCTCTATTTTCCATAAAATACATATGTATATGTACATGTTTGTCATTTTCTTGTCATTAAAGGTGCGCTAAGGACGTTTTTGTTTGTTTTGCTGGCCGATTAGGCTGGATTAAATATAGCTTGGGTCCCTCCTCCATTGTAAGTCTATGAGATTTTTGCACCGTTTTACATCCACCATTCTTTAGCAGTCTAAAATAATAGCACACCTGTCCAGAACAAGACAACAAACAAGATGATTTGAGGAATTATTCAAATTATGTGCAAAAAAAAAGCCATGCTCTACTGTAGCTCAAACGGTAGATCATGGCGACAGCAACAATAAATTTAAGTGAGTTTAAGCTTAAGACAAGAAAAAAATATCTTCAAATTGGGTAATAGAAATAAACTTAATTAAAAAAGAAAACAGGATTATTTTTCTTACCTTATTGACATATTTTTAATTGAAAACAATTTACGAAAAACAAGACAATGTCTTATGACATTTTGCTTCTCAAGTAAATCTTGATTTAAGAATGTTTAGATATTTGTACTGGAAAATTTTTCGCAGTGAAGTTAGATTCCCAAGGAATGCATAAATTGAAAAACGTATAGCTTCAATGCAATGCAAGTCGCTTTGAATAAAAATGTCTGCCAAATGTTATGTTTAAAGCGACTGTATGTAAGAATGTTCATGTAGGCCTATTAATTACTTTTTTATTGGCAATGCGTGAACAGCTTAAGTAACAAAACTTAAAAAACGAGACCCCGACTTCCTAGGTTGTCTGAATGACTGCAGACTGATTTTTAAGTGAAGGACTAGGGACTCGTTTTTCGCCGGGAAATTCAAAAGGATGTAACGCGCGCTCCCGAGAACCCCTCTGTCACGAAATGAATGCTTACAATATTCAGGATAATGCCGAGAGAGACATTCTGTACTGTACTGTCAATGTTTCATGAAAAAATGGATTAATTCAAACTATAGTCTCACATAGCCAGATATAGTCTATAGTTTCAAATATACTTTATAATCAAACTATCATAACAGTGTAATTTTAATTACCTCATCTGTCGATATGATGCCGGACAATTGCAGAGATGGTTCAAACATCCTCATCGCTATGATCAGATGCTTTCTTAATTGCCGTTTTCTGTCATTTTTGTTGTTTATTTTGTTATTGACAGGAAAGCGCGCTGCACATATTTACATATTCATCTAACCGTCGTTCTCAGCAGTGGATGGCATCGGGATGTTTGTTGATAGTATATCGCTGCAACGGTATTTCCAACTTCTTTATACTTATAAATGAAGAATGAACAAGAACTTTGCCGTGGGGCCTCGAATCACGTTCAGTCTCTTGTACCTTACGTGTGCACGAGTTTGAGGAACTTCGAGCACGAGCAAAACGTTTCTGGCTGCAGTTCACTTAACGGCCACCGGTGCCGCTAATAACAAGGGTTTCTGACTTCTACATAAATCGCCCCTTTAATAATTGATACCAAATTTAATACTTGATATTAATACTACAAAATCACTTACCGTATGAGCAATAGTAGTTCTTGAATTAACAAATAAAATAATAAAAAGTGAGATGTGAGGTGTATAAATCAGAAATTAGTTCATGATGTTTTGTTTTCCTTGCTGAACAGAAACAAGCCATGAGACACATTTCAATCAGTCACATCAAAGCATTTTAAACAAACATTTTCAATTTCATTTTATGCCTTTCAGTGCCGTTTCAATGAATCCTTCAGGTGGATCCAGAGGGAAAAGGCACGTGGCGTTCCCAGCAAACCCCCAAGCATTTCGGCTCTGAACTTCCATTATCCGTCCTCGTCCCCTGGGTAAGCACTATTGCAGAGAGAAATCATCAATGCTTCAGACCAAACAGGGCTTTGTCTGAGTTTGACGAACAGCTGGCATCCATCATTCCCAGCACACATTACGGATCTAAAGTATTGTTGGATTGAAATAATTTGGCATAATTGAGATATAACAGTGGCTATTTGCATTGGTTAGCATTTAAAGAAACGCATGAGCACCTGGGGTAAATCCAGCGCTGACCCCTTTTAGTAGCAAGTTAAACCGGATCAAGCGACAGGCTTTTTCCAATGTGCAATGAGCCCATGACAGACCGTCAGTCTCTCTGTCTGTCAGCAAAGCTTCCTTATCAGTGGCGGATTCACACACTGTCATAAAATGGCATAAAGGTGGGAAGGCAATCATCCGTGAGCAGCGGCTCTTTGAAAATCCAACATTTACTCTTGAAAAGTTCAGGGGGAAAAAAGGTTTCATTCAAGTTTCATTCAGCTCAATATCAAACTGAATTTCTACCTTTGAATGTTTAATATAGTCTCACCCTCAGATTGCATACCTACAGATAGTTCACATTCAAATTTATTCATAACTATTTTAATTAAAACCTTTTTGTATCAAAATATTAGGAAAAATAGCAATGTAAGACAGCAATGTTTTTAAAGGATTAGTTCACTTTCAAATGAAAATTTTCCCAAGCTTTACTCACCCTCAAGCCATCCTAGGTGTATATGACTTTCTTCTTTCTGGTGAACACAATCAGAGAAATATTGATAAACATCCTGACGCATCCAAGCTTTATAATGGCAATGAGCGGGATGGCACACAGCTCCGGAGGGGGGTTAACAAAGTCCTTCTGAAGCGAAGCAATGTGTTTTTGTAAAAAAAAACAAAAAAAACAATTTAAACAAGTTATAAAGTAAAATATCTAGCTTCCACCAGACCATCTTCCGTATTCTACTTACGAAGAAAGTGTAAAACTCTCGCTGTTCAAAAAGCTTATGCTATGTCCTACGCCTTCCTTATTCAACTTACGGAAAAAACGTAACTGACGTGACACCAGTTCTGTTTTTTTCGTAATTTGAATACGGAAGGTGGTCTGGCGGAAGCTAGATATTTTACTTCATAACTTGTTAAATATGGATTTTTTTTTTTTTACACAAACACATCGCTTCACTTCAAAAGGCCTTTATTAACCCCGGAGCCGTGTGGAGTACGTTTATGATGGATGGATGTGGATGGAGGCACTTTCTTCAGCTCATACTCATTGATCCCACTCACTGTCATTATAAAGATCGGATGCGCCAGGATATTTATTAATATTTCTCCGATTGTGTCCATCAGAAAGAAGAAAGTCATATACACCTAGGATGGCTTGAGGGTGAGTAAAGCTTTGGGGTAATTTTCATTTGAAAGTGAACTAATCCTTTAAAAGAAAAACAATGCATCCTATACTCTACCGTTCAAAAGATTTTAATAATGTTTTTGAAAGAAGTCTTGAAACACTCACCAAGGCTGCATTTATTTAATAAGAAATACAGTAAAAACTTTTGCCAGATTTTGCCAGAAAACACTAGGCTACTCATTTATAGGGCTTGGACAATACATCGATTCTCGATATATACAATGATTCTAGATCGATTCTGATATTTTCCCTCTCGAATCAATTCTGAGCTTAGTTTTAACAGCAGATGGCGCTCTAGGCTGGTTTTTAACCGCATACAAAGGCTCACAAAGAAGAGTTCTAGACAGCGATCGTGCCTTCGGCTTAGTCATTTAAGTGGTTAAATATACTTGTACCTTGGTTCAGAATGCTTTTATGACACAAGATTAATGTAAACACACCCCATTGCGAACACCCTTGTAATTCGCTTAAACCTTTTCGAACCTTATGAATGATTATTTTAGGTTTAAGTGGTGTGTGTAAAGGAACTGGAAGCAAGCAGAGTATGATCGGTTTCTAAAGCACGTAGTGCCATCTGCTGTTGAAAAACTAAGCTCAGAATCGATTCGGGAGAGAATCGCGATGCATCGGAAAATATCAGAATCGTTCCAGATTCTTTGTATCGCGAATCGAGAAATGATGTATTGTACCAGCCCTACTCATTTAGCTGATTAATGAGACAGACAGACATGTGTGATCGGACTACAATTCCCATCAAGGCCGTAACCATGTCTTGATCATTGGGGGGATCATTGGGCATTTCTTTATGCTTTTTTTAAAAAAACAGAATTAGGATTTTGTCATCCTAACAACATACATGGTGCTGCGTAATGGAGTGCAGCAGAGCAGTGCAAGAATTTAAAAAATTGGAGGGGCAATTTGGCCATTTCTAATTATTGGGGGGGGGGGCTGTTTTCCATCATTCTGTGATACCAAGAATGACAAAATACATAGATAAAACATCAATTACTCACCTAATGCACATCCTTTGCTCTTCATTATGTTGCATTAGGGCTAAAACGTTTCCTGCCTTTGTAGAGAAATACATTATCAAGTAAAAGCATGCAAAAATCATTTGAACGCACATCATGGTGTAATTATGATTTCCAGAGGACTGGAATGCAGCATTAATCACTTTACATGTCAATCAGCCAGTCTAAGTGGGTGGAAGACTTAGCTTGCATATTGTTATTGTGTATTTATGTATTGGTTCAAGTAAAGGAGATCTTTCCAACTGGTCTTAGGTGACTTTCAACAATAAAGCAACTAAACTGACTGAAGTGACCCTTTGTCTTTTTTCCTCTTGTGTTTTTACTGTCTTTCTAGGTCAGCTGCATCTGCAGGACACATCTGAACCGACGCGTGAGTGCTCTCCTGTATTATTTATCACCATTTCGAGAACAACTAAAATATCTCAGCAATGCCGTAAAATGTTCAGAAGCACGAAGACAACATGAAACGTCATTTCCTTGTGATGTACATTGATTCCAACCAAAATCATTGCCAAAAAATGCCATTCAATGACAAAGTCATTTTTTTGCACTGAAAAATGATGCACAAAAACACCATTAGTAAAGTAAGTACAGTCCGTTTTGATTTCATGCCATGGTTAAGCCTTACAAAACAGCCCTGAAAATGTCTGAATATCTGTTATTAGGAACAAAATACGTGCATTTACTTGCATTTTAAGGAGTGACACTGATAAATCTCTGTACAAACAGGCAGATAAAAAAAAATGTATCTGACTTCCAGCAGCACATGTAGGTCAAGTGACCTTCAGGAAGATGGAAACGTATTGCTTCATTGCCTCCTGAGGTCTCACACTGAACCCTGGTCCTGCTACGTTTCCCACCCAAACACGAGGCTCTGAATGGATGAACGGCGCCGTTTGTGAAGGTTATAGACAAAATGCTCCTTGAATAATTATGTCACAGCGGACCTGCTCCAGATCTTTCCAGCAACAATCCTCTATTGCATGACAAAAAACAACTGATGTCCAGACAATTTCAGGCAATTTTCGAATCAGGTCAGCGTGATTTTTTTTCTGTGAAGAGATACTGGGAGGGCTGAAAAGTTTTCCAAGGTGACATTACAGGGATAATTTACTGTAGCAGCTAAAGTTGTACAATGTCTGCACCAAAGAGGCATTAAAAGTGTTGTGTTTTGGGATGTACCAATGTACCAATGAACGAGGATCTTTTCAACGCTGGATTTTCGCAAAGGTGATTTTGAAACGTATAAAGGCTGAACACCACTACTGACAGTTTCTGGCATTTTCAGTGCGTGAGATTGTCCTGTTTTGTTGTTGCCGCCAGTATGCCGGAGCATGAGCTCTTGAAGCTCCACCCTCTTCTTGAAAGTGGGCTTGGGGCTGCAGCTCATTTGTATTAAAAGGGACACACACAAAAATGGCACGTTTTTGCTCACACCCAAAAAAGGCAATTTTAACATGCTATAAAAAAATGATCTGTAGGGTTTTTTGAGCTAAAACATCACATACACACTCTGGGGACATCAGAGACTTATTTTATTTTCTTTAAGACATTTTTAAGTTTCGATTCAAGTTGCAAAATTAATTTATGTTAAAAATAATTGGAAAATAAAATATAAATGAAAACAATGTAAAATAATAAAATGACAACATTAAATATAAAAACAGTTTGCAAATAAAGAAGCATTGTGTGCATCCCATGTGCTCAGAAGAACAAAATCATCATTTGCAGGGAAATCTGTGCAAAATAAAAAATGGAACGCCAGTGTATTGCCATCTTAGTTTATGTTCATGCCTTATAAATGAACAAAAATGTATCTACCGCAAGCAATCATGTAATTTGTATGCGCATCTTGGTGTTTCTATGCACCATTTTTATGTGAAATCCCAACATTTGCATAAAAATATGAGGATAGAAAGCCAGCTACTGATAATCTTCGCCTCCACCAAAGCTTTGAAGTCTCATTCATGTTCAGATTCTCGTTCAGTTTCTCACTTGTGCTGTAAACAAATGTGACCCACCAATTCGAATATGGAGAATGATTAAAAAATTATATTATATATATATATATATATATATATATATATATATTATTGGAGCCATGTTGTTCTATAAAAAAAATTGTTTGTTTCACAGCAATGCCATTTTGGATCCCCAAAGAACCTTTCAGTGAACAAGAACCTTTTTTTTTTCTTAGTGTCAAGATAATTTTAATACTATAAGGAACCTTTTGTGGAATGGAAAGGTTCCATGGATGTTAAAGGTTCTTTATTACTTTATTTTTTTAAATGTAAGAAAGAAGGCATGACATTTCTTTGAAAATAACACAATAAAAGCCTGAAACACGATAAGAGGTGACAAAGTAATCATTTATGAGTGAACTGTTAGCTCTTTAAAGGCCTCTTGGAAAACTTTCAGCTCCAGACTGGCAGCCTCACTAAAACTCCCAAAGACCTTGAGGAAGTATGAAGGATGTGTGGATGATCTCCCTCGGCCGTACTTACGAGGGAGGTGCTGACATTCATAGAAGACATTAATAAGGATGGACGCGAGCAGGAGGAGGCTCGAGTGATGAATGAACGAAGCGCTGAGAGACTCCTGCACATTTAGACTGATGTGGAGCTCTTGATCAATGCTCCTCCACACCGTCTCTCTGACAGCAGATACACAGTCGGCCGCGCCGGACAACCCCATTGTTTAAATGGAGTGACGCGTCATTTGCGCTGCGGTAAAGGTTAACGACGAGAGAATCACACACCAAATTATCAATTAATCTCTAAGCACATTTATTCTTTCACCTGTGTCCTCTCTTTCTTTACATCTTCGCCTCCTTTCTCTCTCTCCTGCCGTGTTTGGCTTCAGAGTGTTTTTTTTTTTCAGGCCGCGTAATTTGTCGGCTTTATCTTGTTGGAGGGATTGAGCTGGCTTTGGGGAGCATGCTTAGATACCGGCTACATCCATTATCTGTCAGAGGATAACCTGATTCAGAGCAGCTGCTGCCAGACATACAAAGACAGAGAGAGAGAAACAGAAAGACAGGCCTTGTTCCGTGTTTAATTGTCAAGCTGATCAATTAAAAACCGACTCGCAGATCGCCGCGACATAACTCTTCAACAAAAGTGACAAAAACATGATTAGGGCAGGAAAAAGCAGCTGCACTGGATAAAATCACACTGATAGAGATGATGAGAAACACATCCACTCACAATCATTCATTACCTGCGTGCAACAATGAACAAAATAGATTCTGATTCTGGATGCTGATTGGTCAGAATTTCAATTATGCTAAAATACACAATAAAGTAACAAACACCGGTTCACTATACAGTGCATCACACAATGGTACTTTCGCTTTATACAGCAACTTTTTAACAAAAATGTAATAACACTTTACAATAGAGTTCAATTTGTTCACATTAATGCTTTAGGTATCATGAACTAATAAAGAAAAATACTTTTACAGCATTTGTTAATCTAAGTTAAAGGTGCAGTAAGCGATTTCTGAGAAACGCTGTTGAAAGTGGGTCGGACCGAGCACCACAACACACTTGTAGCCAATCAGCAGTAGGGGGCGTGTCCACTCATGATGGGGGTGGAGAGAGAGTTAGCCAATCAGCAGTAGGGGGCATGTCCACTCATGATGGAGGTGGAGAGTGAGCCAATCAGCAGTAGGGGGCGTGTCTACTCATGATGGGGAGAGAGAGTGAGCCAATCAGCAATAGGGGGCGTGTCTACTCATGATGGGGAGAGAGAGTGAGCCAATCAGCAATAGGGGGCGTGTCCACTCATGATGGGGGAGGAGAGTGAGCCAATCAGCAGTAGGGGGCGTGTCCACTCATGATGGAGGTGGAGAGTGAGCCAATCAGCAGTAGGGGGCGTGTCTACTCATGATGGGGGAGGAGAGTGAGTCAATCATCAATGGGGGCGTGTCCAATCATGATGGGGGAGGAGAGAGAGTGAGCCAATCAGCAGTAGGGGGCGTGTCCACTCATGATGGGGGTGGAGAGAGAGTGAGCCAATCAGCAGTAGGGGGCGTGTCTACTCATGATGGGGGAGGAGAGTGAGTCAATCATCAATGGGGGCGTGTCCACTCATGATGGGGGAGGAGAGAGAGTGAGCCAATCAGCAATAGGGGGCATGTCCACTCATGATGGGGGAGGAGAGAGAGTGAGCCAATCAGCAGTAGGGGGCGTGTCTACTCATGATGGGGGAGGAGAGTGAGTCAATCATCAATGGGGGCGTGTCCACTCATGATGGGGGAGGAGAGAGAGTGAGCCAATCAGCAATAGGGGGCGTGTCCACTCATGATGGGGGAGGAGAGAGAGTGAGCCAATCAGCAATAGGGGGCTGTCCACTCATGATGGGGGAGGAGAGTGAGCCAATCAGAAGTAGGGGCATGTCCAATCATGATGGGGGAGGAGGGAGAGGGAGCCAATCAGCAGTAGGGGGCGTGTCAACTCATGATAGGGGAGGAGAGAAAGTGGGCCAATCAGCAGTAGGGGGCGTGTCAACTCATGATAGGGGAGGAGAGAAAGTGGGCCAATCAGCAGTAGGGGGCGTGTCCACTCATGATGGGGGCAGAGAGAGAGTGAGCAAGAGGGAGATTTGAAGAAAGATTGTAGAAAGAGAGATGGCTGAGAGACATTACAAAAGAGAAAAGCTCAGAGGAATATCACTGGAAAAAGAAGGGTTATGATCAGGCAAGAGCTTTAGGATCCACGTTAATATTAGAAAAGCTTTCCAGCGTTGGAGAGACCGAAGCGGGAAGACCTGAAAACGGATGCAGAGGTTGCATCGTTTCTGCTTCATACGTGAGCAATAACCAACTCTTACTTGTGTACTGTATGTTCGTTTTTTGTTCTTCCCTGTTGTTTGTTCATCATCTTTGCTTAATTTTTCGTGAAGCTTTTTTGCTTCGCTTCTGCAATGATAAAGAGACATCCACTCTTGCATTGTGTTTGTGGATTTGGGGGGTGGAGCAATGAAGGGAGGGGTGTGTTTGTTTGGGTTGACAGTGTTTCTCAGAATTTGCTCACTGCACCTTTAATGTTAATTTTGTAAAACTGCAAGTTAATAAATGAGTATTAATATAATTAAATGAACATTAAATTGACATAAAAATAGTATCTATTACACATTAAGAAAGATTAATAAAGGCTGTATCATGTTTAGATGTATCTAATGCATTATGTTAAAGAATTTTTTGTTTTGTAAACTTTATTATAAAGTATTGCTGAAAATTTCTGTGCTTAATATTTGTATAGTAGAAGTTTTATAAAAGCAATAAGGTACTTGATTTCATTATACACTGAAACTAAACAATGAAAAACCATTTATCCTGAAAATAGCTGTTAAAATAATAAAATCAAATACAGAAATATTATTTAACAAAATTGGAATAAAATAAAATAATCTGTAAATAAACAGCATTTCCATTCCATGTGTTCAGAAGAACAAAATGATCATCTGAGAAATTTGTGCAAAAAGGGAAAAGCTACTCTATTTCCATCTTAGTTTATACTCGTGTCTCCTAAGTGAACAAATAATAATAATAATATATCCTCAACAAGCAATAATTTACTGTTTTATATGCATTTTGGAAATTTTATTCACATCTTGAGGTTTTCATCCACCACTTTTATGTGTTATGTGAAAATTTGCATGTTAAAAACAACTGGATGGAAACATTCAGTCTCATTCATGTTCAGATACTCATTCAAGTTTTGTGTCAAAGTCGACCCACTAGTTCAAATATGGAGAATGAGGGGGGAATGAGAGAAAGAATGAGATTTGAGAACTTCAGACAAGAAGAAGAACAACCTAAATTTGGGAAAATGTAATATTTTTTGTTCTTATGTGAGCCATGTTGTTTTATGGGAAACAATGGCATGAGAACTCTTTAAAAAATAAGTGAGTAAATAATAATCATAATGTCATTTATGGGTGAAATAAACTTCATATTAGTGCGGTGATTATTTAAGCAAGTATGGCACTTACCGTACGACCTGTTCCTGTCAATCAAAATCAGATTTTAGAGTTAGTCAGATTTTAGAGTTTGTTTAGAGTTAGGGTTAGGAGTTTGTTTGACCATCAGCAAGCCATGAGATACAAACTCAGAAAAATGAACTCCACAAATGTGGCTGGAGTCAAATGTTTTGAATAATGAACACTGGTCATTCTCCGAGCTAAATAAACACAGAAGACTATATAAGACATGCAACAGCAGAGCAGCTTTTGTCTGGTTCTGAAATGAGAAGACATGAAATCTTGATATGAGATTACAGCACAGGGAAGTGTCAAACAGAGACAAATCCCATCCTCGCTAATGCTCAGCCAACCTTATCAGTGCACCGTTAAACATATCATTAGATTTCAGCCTGATATAAACACAGTAACCAGAAGTTTTATCATTCAATAAGACTAAAACGGGGATGACGCACTATTGTCTTTACATTTGTTAGGCCTAGAATAGAAGTACTATTGATAATGAGAGAGAAAAAATGAAATGAAAAAAAGACTATTTAAATAAAACGTCCTGAGATAAATGTTTAAATGCGTCACCCATGAGCCTCATGGTTTTCATTTATCTTCATTTCAGCCCTATCACCCTGTCTGCAAGACAGCAAACACACTCAGATGATTAATGTCATGAACAGAGACGCATTTCGGTAAAAAACAGGAAGTTATTCTCTATATCAGTGCACACTTTTTCTGAACTCTCTGAAACGCCTCCATTGTAGTCTTGAGTTTTCTTCCAGGAACGAACACGTCATAATATTCCTCATTTAAATAATTCCCTCCCAAAATAAAGGGACGGGGCCTGGTTGTGTTAGTTAGTAGTGTGATGAAACTTGCAGTTATGGTACACTCTAAAATATCTTGGGTTATTTTTTCTACCCAAGTTCTGGGTTAAGCCTTTTGGGTCATTTTGGGGGTTATTTTTCCAGTGTTTGGGTAGTTTTTTGTGTTACCCAGCTCCTGGGTCAGACGTAACAACCCAGTGTTTGGGTAGTTTTTGTGTCACCCAGATCCTGGGTCAGACGTAGTAACCCAGTGTTTGGGTAGTTTTTGTGTCACCCAGATCCTGGGTCAGACGTAACAACCCAGTGTTTGGGTAGTTTTTGTGTCACCCAGCTCCTGGGTCAGACATAGTAACCCAGTGTTTGGGTAGTTTTTGTGTCACCCAGATCCTGGGTCAGACGTAACAACCCAGTGTTTGGGTAGTTTTTGTGTCACCCAGATCTTGGGTCAGACGTAACAACCCAGTGTTTGGGTAGTTTTTGTGTTACCCAGATCCTGGGTCAGACGTAACAACCCAGTGTTTGGGTAGTTTTTGTGTCACCCAGATCTTGGGTCAGACGTAACAACCCAGTGTTTGGGTAGTTTTTGTGTCACCCAGCTCCTGGGTCAGACGTAACAACCCAGTGTTTGGGTAGTTTTTGTGTTACCCAGCTCCTGGGTCAGACGTAACAACCCAGTGTTTGGGTAGTTTTTGTGTCACCCAGCTCCTGGGTCAGACGTAACAACCCAGTGTTTGGGTAGTTTTTGTGTTACCCAGCTCCTGGGTCAGACGTAACAACCCAGTGTTTGGGTAGTTTTTGTGTTATCCAGATCCTGGGTCAGACGTAACAACCCAGTGTTTGGGTAGTTTTTGTGTCACCCAGATCCTGGGTCAGACGTAACAACCCAGTGTTTGGGTAGTTTTTGTGTTACCCAGCTCCTGGGTCAGACGTAACAACCCAGTGTTTGGGTAGTTTTTGTGTCACCCAGATCCTGGGTCAGACGTAGTAACCCAGTGTTTGGATAGTTTTTGTGTCACCCAGATTCTGGGTCAGACGTAACAACCCAGTGTTTGGGTAGTTTTTGTGTCACCCAGATCCTGGGTCAGACGTAGTAACCCAGTGTTTGGGTAGTTTTTGTGTCACCCAGATCCTGGGTCAGACGTAGTAACCCAGTGTTTGGGTAGTTTTTGTGTCACCCAGATCCTGGGTCAGACGTAACAACCCAGTGTTTGGGTAGTTTTTGTGTCACCCAAATCCTGGGTCAGACGTAACAACCCAGTGTTTGGGTAGTTTTTGTGTCACCCAAATCCTGGGTCAGACGTAACAACCCAGTGTTTAGGTATACTGGGTTAAATAAACAACCCAATTTGCTGGGTAAAATTAACCCAACATGTGTTCTGTACTATATTTCCCCAGCCCTTGGGTTGAAAACAACCCAAATTGGGTTGATTTTAACCCAGTGTTTTTTAGAGTGTAAGGGGTGAGACATTTTCCAAACACATTCAAAGCGCTTGACCAATCACAACACACTGCTCCAGCCGACCAATCAGAGCACATTGTGCTTTTCAGAAGGAGGGGCTTCACAGAGACAGGAACTAAACAGAGCGTTACTGACAGACTGGGAAGAGAGGAGCTGCAACAATGTCAGATATGTGAAAAATAATGTGTTTTTTGAACATTCAACCATGAAAACCTGTTCTAGTAGAGCCAAAAACAAAATCAAGAGTTTGTGAAATGGCATAATAGTGTGAGGGTTTGAAAGGTAATAGGATGTCTGTCGTCAGATGAAATAAAAAGGATGAAAGTGGTGATTCATCACCTTGTCAGACTCCACAGCACCTTCCTCTTATACATGACTCTCTTACACACTTCAATCTTCTCACGCCGCCTCTGTCACGACCTCCATCAACATAATCTTACACTCAGATGCACATGTTCAAACACTCATCCTAACCGTTAATTAGTCAATTATTTGGCACTTTTCTCTACAGTGACTTACAGTAATAACACAAAGACAGTCCTTTGGAGTAACATTTAGCAGATGCTCTTTTCCAAAGCGACTTACAAAAACAACAACTACAAATTCAAGATCTGCATGTCATGTTCACAGGTCGAACTTAATGTTCAAGTCAAGTAAAGGCCAAGGCTTTGTCACCAGACCATGTCAGGTCTCGAATACCCTTTCATATACTATATATAGTCTCTAAGTCACGTCATTTTCTTTTTTTCCCAATTTAAGTGTGAACTGAGCATGCAATTTAGAAAGTTACAGTATCTTACAGTATCTGCTATATTTTCTAAATATAATGTGAGTGTTTGCCTGTGTAAATCTCACACAACAATGCTAGGGTGTTTCACACATTGAGCGATAGCACCATATAGTCAGAAATTCTATTTGGAATCCTTTTGGAATTTTTTCACATTAATTTGGAACTAATCCAGAAGGACTGTTCAGTGTTCCAGCATAACAAAAGAACATTATTCCAATACAACAAGCAAGGCTCTGTTGAAGATCGTACACTAGAAAAAATCCTGTAGTAATTTCAGTTTATCCAGTTGGATCTTATTTAATTCTAAGAGGATTTATGATGTGATCCCATCAGGACTGATTTCAAATTATGACAGAATTCCAATCGGAATCTTTGCACATTCATTCAGGATCTTAACCGTAGATTAAACATCGCAATCAGAGCCTCAGTGGAGCTCACAAACCTTCTCTCTTTCATCTTTCCGTTGGTGTTTTCGCTCTCTCTGCCCGCCTGTGAAGTTGGAGTGATCTGTGTGTGTTAGCGCTGTGATTTTATGCTCCTTTGAGGTTTCGAGGCTGTGCAATCTTCCTCATGGAGGGAGTCCGAGCCTCCGCCGGCTGGATTGCGTTTTGATCATTAAGATCAGAATTAGCCGTCTGACTTTCACACTTCAACCGTGTTAAGCTGTTTAGAAAGGCAGAAACACTGGGATGTGCCGTGACTACTGATGGTCCCCAAAATCAGCTATTTCCACAAACATTAAGAGCCACTTTCACGCCTTCATTTACACAAATCAAACAAATTAGGGAAGCGCAGTGCTCATTAGACTTGTGTTCTTCATCCGCCACGTGCCGGCCTTTCATCTGACCACTGAAAGTCCAATCAAAACCACTCTCAAGATTAACCGGTTTGAGGTCTTCCATGGGTAATTAACGCAGTTCTACCTGTCTGTATCTCACTGTAACTTATCAAGAAAAGAGCTAAAATTAAAACACAGATTCTATTAGTCTTTACTGCCATCAAATAAACTACAGCGCACAAGTCATTTATAGATATGATAGATATAATAATTACACCCTGATAGTACAGATCTGATGGGATCACCATAGGAACAGAAAAAACAATAAAAATCCAAAGTATGAGGAGAGCAATGTGTTGCTGAATGTACTGTCAGTGCTCACTTCTACTTCCTGTGATCGTTCGCCCCCTAGAGGTGGCAGTTCATATCACTGGCCTTGGCATCCAAACAACTGAATTAATTATTAAGAATAAAATTATATATATATATACATAAAATTTAGCATGTTTAATTTTTCATTTCAAATTGTTCACTGGGTCAGAGTTAGCATATTGGCAGATTATTTAATAATAATAAACCTGTAATTAAACATTTACTATATTGAAATTTACATCTTATGGAAAACATAAATATTATAAAAATATTTTTATTTTTATTTATTTATTTATTTTTTTTAAATTAAATAAGAAATTATTTTATTGTTTTTTTTTTTATCTATTATTATTGTCCAAAGCATAAATGGAGCAGGACAAATAAAATTAAATAAAAAATGTAAAAAAAAAAATAATAATAATAATAATTTATTATTATTTTTTATTTATTATTATTGTGAATGACAAACAAACCAAAAGTAAATAAATAAAAAACAAAATTAAATTAAATTTACAGCTTATGCAAAATAAATAATTTAAAATATGTAATTTTTTAAAAATGAAATCAAAAATTGTTTTATTGTTATTTTTTATTTATTATTATTGTCCACAGCATAAATGGTGCAGGACAAATAAAATTAAATACAAAAAAAAAAAAAAAAAAATGTTTTATTGTTTTTTTTTATTATTATTGTGCACGACAAACAAACCAAAAATAAATAAATGAAAACTAAACAAATTAAATTTACAGCTTATGCAAAATAAATATTTAAAAATGTTATTTTTTATTATTTATTATTATTGTCCACTGCATAAATGGTGCACGACAAATAAAATGAAATAAAATAAGAAATAGTTTTAGTGTAGTTTTTTATTTATTATTATTGTCCACAGCTAAATTTACAGCTTATGCAAAATAAATAATATTTTATTTATTTTATTTTTTATTATTATTGCCCACAAATAGTGCAGGACAACAAATGAAATTATATAGAATTTTTTTTATTGTTATTTTTTATTTATTTAAAATAAAATAAAATAAATTAAAATAACTGCCATTTAGATAGCTAAAAGTCCATTTTTAGGCTTTTAAACCCCATGTACCTTATATCACAGTGTAGTCGGGCAGAATGACTCCTTCAGAGGCGGACTGTAATAAATCACTCTTATCTGTGTATGTACTGAGAGCGTCTGTGGCACAGAGTTGGGCCGGTCGGGTAACCATGGCACTGTTGAGATTACCTCTGGAGTCCAGAGAACCCTCCAGAGAACAGGCTGTGCTCTTATGTGTGGATACTGCTGCTCCTAACCTCACCCGTGCCTGTATCTAGACACATATCAGCTCAGGATGAGGAACTGCTCTGTTTTATACACCTGAAAGACACAGAAAGCAGAGATTCAGAGACAGTGAGTAAGTAAATTTTATCCTTTTAGCATTCAAACTCAAACAAGACTTACAGCATTGAAGTATCATATTGAAGTAAGCCACGGACAAATGCCTCAGGAAAGTGACGGCAGTATCTTGTCATGTAATGCAGTGACATTTAGACAGTTTTAAGCGTGCAAATACTTTTCATGTCTGATATATGCATGAGTGTTTTTGTAGAGTATCTGTGTCTCATTATCTTCTCTGTAGGAGCTTCCCACATCATGGATGGATGGAAAACCACAGGGAAGACCAGCATGCCACAGCTGGTGGTGAAGATCGTCGGTGGGAAACAAATTAAGTATTTTACTGAAGGGACCAAAAGGTAAATTTGCGCTTTATTCTTTAAAGAAAAAAATATTTTTTTCCACATAATTGTAAGTGTAAAATTATTTCCATGTATACACATTAAATATATATAAATACATTTTAAATGATGTATATTATTATTGTATACACAATACATTGTATTGTGTGTGTGTGTGTGTGTATATATATATATATATATATATATATATATATATATATATATATATATATATACATATATACACACATACACACAAAATACACACACACATATAATTTAAATAAATACATTTATATATAATTAAATAATTTAAAAAGTAATTTGTTATTATTTATAATAACTAATAATAAATGACATGATTTAATATATATATATATTTATTTATATATAATTTTATTATTATTATTATTATATTAGTATATAATTATTACTATTATTATTATTATTATTATTAATAATAAATAAATATAATTAAATCTTTAAAAAAGTAATTTGTTATTATTAATTATAACAACAATAATAATAAATGACATGATTTAATGTATATATACAATTTATTATTATTACTATTATTATATTAGTATATAATTATTACTATTAGTATTATTAATAATAATGAATAAATATAATTAAATCATTAAAAAAGTAATATATAATAATAACAATAATAATAAATGACGTGATTTAATTTATATATATATATATATATATAATTATTATATTAGTTTAATTATTATTATATAATTATTATTACTATTAGCATTAATAATAATAATAATAATAATAATAATAAATGAAATTAATAAATATAATTAAATAATATAATATATATAATTAAATGTAATTTATTAATAATAATAAATATAATAATAATAATAAACTACATTATTTAATGTACATATATATAATTTATTATTATTATTATTATTATTATTATTATTATTATGATATTAATTTGTATAATTATTATTATAATTAATAATAATTATAATAATAATAATAATAATAATAAATGAAAGAAATATTTAATTATTTTAAAAAATGTTAAGAGAAATTGCAAAATGATTTAATATCAGAAACCTTAATCATCTTTAAGCCAAGATGATCTTAATAATAATAATAATAACAACAATGATAACTAACAATCTCTAACAATGAATAAATGTAAAAGGTCAAATGGAGGCCAAATACACTGTCTGAAACTGTTATACAGTCCTACAGATGATCTTGAGGACAGAAACAGTCCACCTAACAGAGTCACGGATGGAGATTTAAGCAGAAATTCCTCGTCTCATGACCTGGAGCCTGTGGGAGCAGTTGAGCACAGAGAGAGCCTGTTAGACGCCCTCAGACAGGTACTGAAACATCAACTACAGCATAAACTACACTGAATTATACTTATAATACCCAACTCGTGACCTCAAAGTAATTTTAAACAGTGACTTGTGCTTCTTTTAGCACTGTGTGGTTACAGTTTTTTAGATGACTTGAGATCAGCTCAGGCTGATGAATGATTGCACTGTCCATGGTACTGAAAAATACTTACCAATCAAAATAATAGTGCTGTCCAGGGTTCTGAAACCACTTCCGAAAGTTCACTAGAAGAAAAGTCCTCTAGAATAAATGCTTTATCGTCTGAAGCTCCTGCTGAAGATGGCTGGATGTTAATGGTATGGAAATGATCCAGGTTCCAGACAGACGATGTGTGACGGCACCATGTGGAGATCGCTCACGCTCCTACATACATCTGAAGTCCACAAACAACCTGGGTCATTCAAAACAACATCATAATACAGGGGCAGAGGTGAGATATCATGTGCATGCTGTCTTTAATGAACATTGAAAATAGTTTCTTTCAAATAAAATTCGTATGAATGGTAGTATATTGTAAAATAAAAATAAAAACTTTAAAAAACCAAAATGACTGATCTTTTTCAGCATGTCCAGACAGAGGAGCGCTGCCTCCTCTCATCTGTCTCAGAGGAACTGCGGGACTGGGAACCACACACATTCCAGAGCATTGAGGAGGAAGTGACATCACTCGACCCGTCCCAGTCAGGAATCCTCCATCAGTCAGAACTTACATACCTCTTCCTCAGACTGCAGATGCCTCTGAAGCTCAGCACACTGGCCTGTGTGTTCAGATCCTTCACTGACACCAGAGACCCGGAGCAGGTACTTCAGTTTTCATCTGAACCTTTGGATTAAAATAGTGGAAAAAAAACATTTTATATGTGGTTTATTTCAACTTATAGCCTACTGCGGGGCTGTTGAATGCTCGAATCTGATTGGTTGTCGAACGTTTTAAGGTGTGTAATTATTTTCAGGGGAAATGCAAGGCTAAAGTAGTTCCAGGCAGGTCTTGACCACATTACAGTTCCATATCACTTCGCCAAATGATTTCAGTTATTTCAAAGGTCCTTACAGCCTACAACCGCAAAAGAACCAAATCCCACCACGACACCGACCAAGCAAATAAATATAGTAAACAATAGGATGAAAACGACAAATTATTGTCATGGTTTTTGCCACAAAATACGTTTTCATATGTCCTGAAAGCGTATACTCTCTCGCACTCTCTCTCTCTCTCAACTGCATTAATAACTGTATCAATGGTATTATTCTGCTATCAAGGCTCAAGCCTTCGTTACTAGTTTTGAAATGACATTTTGGAATGAGCAACGGAGGCTTGGGATGAGATGCGTAAGAAATTAGTCCCACACACAAGTGTGTTTTAAGGACAAAAACCTGACAAATGTCTTGAAATACACCATCAGAACAGTATCTTGAAGTGTGGTAAACATAGTATAAGCGGAATAATTGACTCCGGACCAAAAAATAATGCACACCCGAGGTGTAACGATCACCCCGCTTCCCATCGTGGCTGCATTACCACCTTGGGTGTGCATTATTTTTATAATAATTCAATGGCCCGTCATCAATTATTCCTTACTTCTTCTATTACTACTTTTCTAATATTGAAACATGTTGCTATCAGCCTCAGTTTAGTGACATGCATGATTTCATACACTTTCAGAATTAATTATAAATTAATTTGACTTTGTAAATATTAATTATAAGATAATTTATACAATTTCAAGTGTTTTTAATAGAGCTGCACGATTTAGATAAATTGAGAATTACAAAGGTCACGATTCTCCCATGATTCTGAACAGACAACTAAACAAAATGTACAAATGTAATTTACTAGAGGTTCAGAAAATGTTAATTACTGCAGTCTATTTAATATGTGTAATTAATCTGAATGAATTAAAAAAAAATGGTTTGAGTGAATGATTCAACGACTCACTCATAAATACTTCATTGTTTCATTACTGGATGAACCAGCGTTTTTTGAACGAATCTCTTGAATGAATGATTCAGTGACAAATACATTTTTAACTGTCACTTGTCGCCACCTACTGGCGTAATGATGTAATCGATACAATCGTTATTTGAAACGTCAAGTTACTTTCAAAAGGTGATTTACTCTATTTTGATCGCTTCCGTAGACATCAGTGTTTATATCCAAACTATAAACTGTTATCTCAGTTCTTCTATGATAATATGAATATTTGTAACATAGAAATAACGATACTATGTGGTTGAAAAGTGGTTTGTGAAGCTGTTTCATACCTAAACATGACAGCTGCTCTCTGGATCAGTGGCAGCGCGAACGCAGATTTGAATGTTTCGGTGTGATATTTTTTGTCAAAGTTTTAATAGACACAGGCGAATCGTTGTCATTTAGGAATAAGATCACGTGCCGGTGTTGTGTTGAAACTCGACCCCCTGCCAGATTATTACTCAGATTACTATTGTCTCTTTTTTTTTTTTTCCAAGTGAAAGTGATGGTAAAAATGTTTTATTATGTGCAGTGCATTGTACTCACCATCACACTTTGCAGGTGCATTATAAAGAATTGCTGCAGTTCATACAGAGAGCCGTGCAAGATCAGAAACGGCAAAGTGTTGAGGTCTGTCGATGAACCTGATAAAATACCCAGAAGAATATTATCTTTTTGGCAGTTTTCTTAAATAAAAAAGATATTTTGAACATGATCCCCTTTAGGCAGAGATCTGGGATGAGTCAGTGGCCAGTACTGACCTGGAATCAGTGATCAGTGTGACTGAAGACCAAAGAGAAACGTGGGTTCAGAGGTTCCAGAAGATGGAGATGGCCTTACAAATGTGTGACACCAAAAACACAGGTATAAAACTCATCATAGAAATACAGTCTATCTGGTCCCAAGATGCTCATTTGGACCATTATTCTTTTTTACATATTCATCTTTCTTTAGTGTGTAATGTTGCTGTTTGAGCATGAAAAAGCTCTGCAAAGTTCCAATATTCCTCATTTAAATAATTCCCGCCCAAGACATATGCAAAATAAGGGGGCGGGGCCTGGATGAGTTAGTTCGTAGTGTGTTGAAACTGGCGGTTATGGTAAGGGGTGGCACATTTCCCAAATCGCTTGACTAATCACAACACACTGCTCCAGCCGACCAATCAGAGCACATTGTGCTTGTCAGTAGGAGGGGCTTCATAGAGACAGGAACTAAACAGAGCGTTACTGACAGACTGGGAAGAGAGGAGCTGCAACACTATTGCCGCAAATAATGTGTTTTTGAACATTCAAGCATGAAAACCTCTTCTAATAGAGCCCAAAAACAAAATCAAGACTTTGTAAAATACATAATATGGCATCTTTAAAGCAATTTAAAACTGTGATGGATTAAGAAGTGATAGTATTTCACAAGCTGAAATGATGTTTTCAACACTGTTCTTCAGGTTATGTGGACAGAGATCAAGCCAAACGCCTGATTCTGAACTACAGCCTCATCTTTGATCTGAATCTGAGTCCTCTGAAGGTCAATGAGGTCACGCGTAACACTCAACGAGAGGGCAAAGTTCACCTGGCCTCGGCTCTGCGGCAGCTGAAGGAACTATAAACCTCTTTACACTTTTCTTAAATCTATGCACATACTACAGCGTTACAGTCATCCTCAATAACCGCTGGGAAATATTAACACTGACCCTGTAAAAACGGCTTTTAAATTGAGGTTTTCCAATATGAATCGCATATAAACAGATACAATTCATGTTTCATTTAAAAATTATATTTTGTATTAAGAAAATTAATCATATTTTAATACTAATATGCTTACAGTTATTGGTATTAAAATAATGTCACAATAAATAAATAATCAATCTTCATTTTCGTACTTATAAGCAAAATCTAATTTCTTGTTTTATCTTTTGATTTTGGTGTGAAATGAACCTGGACGTTTCTTGGCAGGTTTCATGACATTAACTTCCCCCTTACTTTCTGCAGTTTAATTGGTCAACAATCAAAACTTATTTTTGGTGCTCCAGTGATTTCTGATCGAGAATTTTAAGATTCAAGCAAGAAATTGCTGCAGAAACAGTAATAAACAGGTGCACATGCATCCCTTGTGATTTATGACATTCAAAAAATTAAGGAACGGAATGTATTGAATTACTGAAAGTTTAAGGCAGTGGATATTACTGTGCATTGATGCATCACTAATCCCCACATTAGAGCCCTTCTCAAAACTTCTCTTATGTAATGCTTGAAACGAACACAAGAGGGTGAAGTTTTACCCGCAACTCTTACCAAGGGTGCCACAACAGCTCTCCTCACCTCTGGAATGAGATAACACATAATAACTAAATAAAGCATAATACATCATTATGTGAAGTCAAGACTATGCATGCATTTTGTGGAAGAACATTGTTACGGCTGTGTTTCGGCTCTGCGTGACTGTGCGGATGAATATGACACTTCACAATAAATGATTTCCAATGAGCTCTATTAGAGAGCTATATATAGCAATTTATCTGTTCAATAAAATACCATACTCACCTGTTGAGTAATAAAAACACCATCTCTGCATTTTTTCAACATTTCAAATCCCTCAGTCCTCGCCATCTTCAAAAAGCCAAGCAAATGTAATGATGATTATATAAGACAAATCAAACTCTATAAAATTGCAGATATAGCATGATTTAACATCTATTCAGGGTGTGGAGGATGACCATGTTGTTTGTGCTTCAGAGAACTGTTCAATTGCATTCATTTTTTATTTGTAATAAAAGCATTTCACTATACAAATCATATACAGCATTAATAAAATACATGGATCCGTAATAAAATAATAATAAAAAATTGTCAACATGACTTCCCCAAACAAAACATTTTCCTTTTATTTTATAGCTATACTTAAATAAATGTTCAAAACTCTTAGTCACCATGAAACTAAAATGGATCATCCTTGTTTTTTATGGAATATTCAAGAGAGTATGCAGCCCTGTCACCCACATGAGATCCATCAATAGCAAACCACAACAATCAATTCCCCATGGACAAAATCAAGTCCCGCCCTACATTTGTTCTTGTTTGAGAAGCAGTTTCACTCATATGCCTCACAATACAGAAGAAAAGGCTAAACTTCGTTTCATACCATGCATCAATGTCAAACAGATGTTACAAAAACTGGAAATAAGTTATTTTCCTATAGTGAAATCATCAGAATAAATCAGAATTACCTGGCAAGAGTTCATGTATGGAATAACTGATTAGATATGATGATTTAGATAAACCTACATGCTCTTGTGTCTCTCAGCGGCTTTGTCCTTATTGTTGTTCTTCAGTGTCTATGATGATATTTGGGGTTCCTGACGGTCACTTTTTAGTATCTCTGCTGCGGCAGATGATGTTGAAGGCCTGAGGAATGCGGACAATACCCAAGATCCCATCCATGTCCAGGGGCTGTGGATCCGGTGGCCAGGAGAAATGAATCCGCTGTAGGAGAGACGTGATGAACAGGAAGAGCTCCGTCCTCGCCAGTGTCTCGCCAAGACAGACCCTCGGACCTGATAAACCAGCACACAAATATTTAGGCCTATATTTAAGATTTAAGTATTTGAGTTTCATATAAAATTTCCATCTATATAGATTACATAGTGTTAACTAAACAAACTAGTAAACTTAATGTGATGCATATTTGTCAGTCATGCATAAAATATTTATATGCCTTAATATTTATTTGCGTGTAATATTAGTCCAGTAAATTTGTATTTATTAATATCAAACGCCTGACTCACCCATTGAGAACGCGATGAAGCATTCCGGCTTGCTGAAGTGTCCATTCTCATCCAGGAAATTCTCCGGGTTAAAGGAGTCGGGATGCTTCCAGTGCTCCTTATTGCTGAAAATTGCCGCAAAGTTTGCTAAGATCGTAGTTCCCTGTATGAGGAAAGTTCAGCAGAGTTGAATAAAGCTTTTTGCAAAACTTAACTTATAACCTCCTATATCGTCCCATGTTTCATAATTTACACTGGGTTAATGCTCTTACATGATAATATTACATACATATTTATATAAGATTCATTTAACTAAATGGACAAGTACAGCACACAACTTTATAGAATCTTAATATAATATCTAGTCTAGTTTGTTTATCCTTACAGTTTAAATTACTAGTCAAAAAAGTGCATGCACATTAACATATTTGTGAAAGAATATAAAAATATAATCTCTTATTCTAGTCTCTTCATTCTTATCCTTAAAGTGCATGAACATTTATTGTAGCTACTTAACAATTGGTCATTTATGACTGTGGTAGCATCTTTATTGCGAGGTTAACTGTATGAGAAGACTGTAAAAATCCTTAAAGCTTCATGTATATTATGTTGTTTGTCAACCGATTCATGAAAAAGATCTGAATATGAACGATTCAAACTGCCAAGGAAAAGCAAGGATGGACCGTGGATGACTAGAATCTAGATTTTCAGTGAGCAATTACTTAACTTCATTCATTCATCCAGGCTCAGTTCATTACCTTGGGAATGTCGTATCCTCGTAGTTTTGTGGGCTGAATCGTTTCATGAAACACGCCAAATGGTACAATGTTGGCACAGCGCTGAATCTCGTGAACAGTGGCGTTGGTGCACGGTAGTTTGTCACGGTCATCCATGCTGGGCAAGCGGTCATAACCCAGTACCCGAACAATCTCCTCATGACATCGTTCTGTGTGAGATAAAAGGGAATCTGAATTTCCTGGCGCTTGACGGTTAGTGTGAGTTTTTAGGTTTTGATTCTTAGCAAATGTGAGCAGTGTTGAAAATGGCGACAAGGTCGTGGTCACATTTACCGTTGCTCTGCGAAATTTCGCGGGCGAATTCCTGATTACACAGACTGTGATGACGCGTTTTAACGGTCATCAATATCGTAAATCCTGCAAAGTTTTTTATATTTTCAATTTTTAAAAAAAATGTATGTACATTTATACTTAGTTTTATATTACTGTTGCATCAAATTACAAAACAAACAAACAAAAAAAAAACTAGTTAACGCTGCTGTGAGGGTGTTTCTAATACAGGGGCTATGGAAGTGACGGCAAAAATTACATCTTTCTCTTCTGACTGCCGTTATCAATCGCTTGCCGTAATCAAACACTATTGTTGAGTTTTTCTTTTGCTATTTGTGCAAATGGAAACAAAAAATATATTGAAGTCTCTCATTCACCGCTATAAAAGTTTACCCAACTATGACGACTTCCGCTTCTGAGAAACCCGGAAATGTGAAAAGTGTCTATAGGAATCGTTGCGATCGGGAATTACACGCAAGGCAAAAAAGTTCGATCCCCACGCAGATTTCGCTCATGTTCAAGTTCTAGAAAGCTGCTTGTTTTGAAAGTGACTTCTGTATGAGCAGTGTTTTATACATCGGTTATTAACAATCAATGGTGGGTAGTAACTGATTACATGTAAACTGGATTACGTAATCAGATTCCAAAAATTAAGTACTTGTAATTAGATTGTATATTACATTTTAAAATGATCCTATTCACATCAATGTGATAAATGAGTTAGGTCAAACGTAATCTAAAAAGTAATTACCTATAATGTGTAATCTAGATTACATTAGTAACTGACTACAATTTGTAAGTAATCTACCCAGCATTGTTGACAATGGACCTGATTATGGAACACAAAATTTTGCTAATGTGACCGCTATGGAAGCTTGTTTCCAGCACAAAACTTTCTAAAATTAAAAAAAAAAAAAAAAAAAAGGTAATTTAGATGTATAATCTCACTTTTTTTTCTTGCAATGGTGAGTTTCTTACACTTAGGACTTTTTTTTCTCAGATTTGAAAATTATTGAACTAAGAAATGATCGAATTATGAGACAAACTCTCAATTGCCAGAAAAAGTCGAAATTGCGAAATATAAACTCGAGATTGCGTAGAAAAAAGTTAGAATTGTGAGTTTATATCTCCTAATTCTGACTTTATTTCCTGCAATTGCAAGTTTATATCTCACAATTCGCTATTTTTTTCTCAGAATTGAACATAACTTGCAGTTCTGAGGGGGAAAAATTCAGAAGTGTGAGAAATTTTTTTCTACTTATTCACTTCTGCCTTGAACACCAAGATTCCTGTAGTGTTCTTATAAACTGCTAATGTTTAGCTTTAGCACCTTGTACATCTGGGTTTTGAATCAAGTAGATGAGCCCCCATCTGATGGTGGTTGATGTGGTGTCGGTTCCAGCCAGGAACAGGTCAGCTGTTGACATAACCAGGTTCTCCTCATGAAACGTGGAGTCCTCGTTGGACTTTTGCTGCTCCAGGTGAAACAAATCTATATATCAGTTTACTACAGCATGTATGCATGTGAGAACCCTTCTTTCAGTAACAGTGATCTCACTTTCTCGATCTCCAGCAGGTAGGCATCAATGAAGTCTCGCGGGCTGTCTGGATCCAGAGTTTCTTTGTGTTCTTTAACTTCATCCCGGATGAAACCCAATAACTCATTGGCGTTCTGTTTGACCTTCTGGTGTGGCCCTGGGAAATGCTTGATGAAGGGCACCAAGTTGAAAAACTAAGATCGACAAAAAGATGATGGGTGCCTTACTGTATGTTTCAAATATTTTTCACATTTGAGACTTATGCATTTTATTCACTCCATACAATGTAAATATTCTTATCATCAATATTTAAGTAAATATTTTAACTCACATTTAAAAGTTGATGAAAATATGGAAGTTCATCTATCATTTCCATTACTTGTTTGTAATTAGATAAGAATTTTTGCAATGGCAGAGCAATTTCTAGTTTATAAAATATTTTAAGGCGGTATAGTATAACTAAATGTTGATAGATTGACATCAAATAAAATAATAAAACAATAATTAAAAATGCAGTCAACTAAAGTAAGCCCAACTTCATGCAAATGCATGATGTTATGCAATATAGCAATGGGAATGCAGGTCACATGATTCGCTACCTGATACAGTTAAATATATAGTATGGATGCACTGATTTAAATTCTTCCATTGCTTATTTACTCAAAGGGAGGCCATAGCCAATCATCAATCAATTAATAAAATGAAAATAATAAAATAGTTTCTGTGGGAGGGAGATTGGGTACATGGATGAGGATAATGCACACATAATAAAGAGAAAGCCAGTGAGGATTATTTTTTCAGCAGTGTAAATAAAAAAATAAAAAATTATTTTCTGTCAAAAATGGAGAATGTGATCATACCTGTCCCGCAGCTGACCCTGCGAGCATGAAGTTTTCGTTCAGGATTTTCAGAAGGTATGAGAAGCGTTTGTCGTCATAATCAAAGCGATCTCCAAACACGATGGAACAGATAATGTTGGAAACTGCATTCTGTACTGCATGCTGGGGGTTCATTGACCTGCCTGCAAACAAACATGCTTCAGTATGAGGGAGAAAAGGCCAAATATCCAATTCATTTTAAATAGAAATGTGAATTTAAATATTAAAAATATTTGTGAAAGTCTCTAAATATGCATCCTCCTCAACCTTTAAATACAAAAATGTCAGTGTCACATATAGAAGAAATGTTTAAGAAAGAGTCCTTTGTGTGCTGTTTGACACAGATGAGCTAGTTTGCAGCCCGAGACCATGGAATGAGTTCTAATAGAGGATGAACATTTCATACCTTCTTCTTTAAGCATTTCAGAAATCAGATAGCGGCTTTCCTCTAACACCCGATCTTCAACTGATTTCTTCCCCAGGCCAAAATTCCTGAGCGTGTGCAGAGCAAACCTCCTCTGCTGCCTCCAGGAGTGACCAAACGTGACCATTATTATACCTGAGAAAGAGAGAATGAACGTTCTAATGTCGAATCTAATCTATTGCTAAATTTATAATCTACACATTTTTGAAGCAAAGACACTCGAGATCGACCGTACACCATTAAAAATAAAGGTTCTTTATTGGCATCTATGATTCTTTAACATCTATTTAACCTTTTTATTGAAAAAAGATTCTATATAGTGCCAAAAGATTTTTCGAATGTGTATGGAGGCTTGTTTCCACCACGGAATTAAACAATTTGAAAGATAATTAGGACTTTTTTCCCCTCACAATTGTGAGTTTACATCTCTATAAGTTTAGGCTATATCTTGCAAGTCTGACTTTATAACTCGGAATTAAGACTTTATCCCCTGGTTTCACAGACAAGGCTTAAGCTAGTCCTAGACTAAAATGCATGTTTGAGCTGTTCTAACTGAAAGAAAATATCTTAAAATATGTCAGTGTCATTGTTTTGTCTCAAGATGCACACAAGTTAAGTTTTTTTTCTAGTGTACAATTATAAAAGCTACTTAAATATCCTAATAGAACTAAGGCCAAATCCTGGCTTAGGCCAAGCCCTTTCTGTGAAACACAATTTTGACTTTATAACACATAAATGCAAGTTTATATCACGCATTTCTGACTTTTGAACTCGCAATTGCGACTTTATATCACGCAATTCTGACTTTAGAACTCGTAATTGTGAATTTACAGTCAAACCAAAAATGATTCAGACATTGATATTTTTGATATATTTTTACTAGTGGGTGCAGGACACTATAGTTCATTTATGTAAGTGAGGATAGCAAAATAAAGTAAAATGTGATAGATTATACCCAAAAATTCTTCATACAGTGGACTACCAGTAAAATTGATAAAAATTTGGAACCAAAAATTATTCAGACACTTTGACCTGACCATGTTTTGCTTAAGTATTATCTGACATAATTAAGATTATTTTTTTCTGACACAGTTTAACTCTGAGTTCTTGTTATATTTTATTACCATTTTTTTTTTAAACTATAGTGAATAAACTGTATTAATGAATGTTCAAGGTGTCTGAATACATTTTGGTTTGACTGTATATCTCGCAATTCTGACTAACACGCAACTGCGAGTTTATATCACGCAATTCTTACTTTATATCATGCAATTCTGACTATAACACGAGTTTATATCACGCAATTCTGAGAGAAAAAGTCAGAATTGTGAGATGTAAACTCGCAATTGTGAGGGGGGAAAAAAAAAATCATAATTTTTTTATTCAGTGGTGGAAACAAACTTCCATAATACACTGAGATTCTTAGGGAACCCAAAATGGTTCTTCTATGACATCGCTGTGAAAACCTTTATTATTATGAGTGACTCTAAAGTATAGAATAGTATAAAATCCACATTTCAAGCATCATAATACCGTGTTACTGACCAAGTCCGTTAGTTATCCATTCTATAAGAGGCAGACCCGGTCTTCCAGAAAAAGCTTCCTGAACCAGGGCTTCCTTCGTGACCTGGATTGTGTTGAGGATTATCGTTGGCTTCCTCCCAAGATACATAGTGGACATTTCTCCATACTGAGACATCTATTCAGGAGAAGATTCACAAGTGCATTTAAACTAAGGAAATGTTTCTGAACTCATATGTTGTAAATTAAACAGTTAAATGATAAGCCCATACCAAGAAAACAGCAAAGACTCACTGATCTTACGAACTCCATTGGTTTCTTTAAAAATTGTGGTAACGATCCCACAAAAGGCAGAGGTCTGGGACCAGGAGGAGTTTGACTCCTGTAGGAATTAATCCTGATGATCTCGAACAGAACCAGAAAGATCAAGCCCAGAAACAGAGCCAGACCTACAGAGGTCATGTCTAACTTCACGAGAGTTGTCCACATGATGACAGAGTCCTTTCAGGACAAACACAAGAGCAGCGGACAACTGTGGACTTTATAAAGGCAAAAGCGGAAGAGGGAGGAGACAGTGGGAGAGTTTGGCATGCTGTTAACCCTTTCAGCTGTGTTAATATTACCTTTTGGGCACATTAACAAAATTCCAAAATATTTGGATACTAAAGATTTACAGCTCTTTTGTTTTAGCCTGGGTATTTAAGGGAAACTGGTGGCAAAAAAAATCATTGGGATTCTGTAACTCTGGCTAAGATCAGACTGGCACGTTTGTGACCTAGTGAGTGAATAATTGAAGAGTAAGGGGATACTGGAATAATCGAATATTCAAATTAAAATGACCTGTCTTTTGGAGTCAGATTGAGACGTCAGACATCTAATCAGAAAAGATCATTGTTCCTCATTAATGACATGATGCAAGAGGTGTGTAAAGGTTAGAAAAACATACAGCTAGGACAAAGGGGAAGCACAAATGAACGATGCAACCACAAGCAATACTTTATTTACACATTTGGTGGATTTTATGTTTGGCGGTACCTTCCTTAAAATACCTTGGAACACCATGTAATAAATACAATGATTGATCAATATAGTAATTATTCAGTTATATTTATCAAACATCTGTATCTGATGCAACAACTTCCACATTTTGTTGATAGCATTTTATGTTTAAGCAGACGTGAAAGTAGCCTACTTATCCCAAAATTTGTAGGAAAAAAAGTTAATGAGAAGTGAGCTTGGTTTTGATCATCGTCCTGAGAACTCCTGGTGTAAACTGCTTCTCACTTACGTCACGTAAATGAATAGCTAAATTATAGCCTACTTATAGTTCTTGTAATCTTGTTCTTATAGTGTCGTTTTAGATTAATTTCGTCATAAGTTTCCGTGTCGATAAAGGCGTTGTCTGTCTGAAAGTGAGGAAGCACATAATAGTGCGTTTTTTTCTTGAAACGAATGCGAAAACGAAAGCATAAGGTTTGGCTCGCGAATCATTATTTTTTTGGGATCGGTTCTTTGCAATGAATCGATTGAACAGCGAATCAGACGGAATCGTACAGGTTATGAACGCCAGGACCGGCAAAACGGCAATACAACTTAAATTTCACAGTTGACTAATACATTTTCACAACTGGTGTACAAAGGGTGTAAACATTAATGTGTGATAGGTGGCAGGCCTATACTTCAAAGAATAGCATGATTTTACCACATCTCTATATCCAACAAAACATGCTGCGCATTGTGCTTTTTGTAAGTAGCGATATCAACAAACCGAGAAATCCACTTATAAATACCATTAAAATGGTGGTAAATCGCTACATTATTAAAATGAGGATTAAAAAGAATAAACGAATCATTTAAACAAGTTCAAAAGAGTCGGTTCAGTAAAATGATTCATATCCAAATGAGTCGTGTACTAGTTTCGATTCGTTTAAATGCCAGAGGCGGTGTTTAACTTCGTTCAAAGTAGGCTGATATATTTTGTTTGTATTTTACCGACTGTTTCGCTACAGATGTGTTACCAAACGGGTCAGTGACTTTATTACTTTACATTAACGGAATTTCGCTTTCATAATTACGAAGATTGGTCACATATCACTCGTTAAAAATGACACAGAACGGTACAGGAGGATTGGACAACATGACACTGTACAGTGCAGTGGTCGCTAAAGGAGCACCAGCATCATCCGATACACGTGAGTAAAAGATCATTTTAATATTGATACTTTTATCCAAAGATAATTACAGTTCACTCGACAGTTTACACAGTTAGTCTGTGACAATAGTTTATGAATCAACCCTTCTGGTAATAATAATAAAAAATAGCTCCATGGGTACCTTTTTGTAAGTGAGACTTTCAATCTACAATCTTTACATTAATAACTACGGGGCCCCTAAAGGGACATGGTGAAGGAAAACATATTTGTCAATGCTTTTGCGTTCACCTGAGAAACTTGCGTTCCCCCGCAAAAACTTCTGCGTTCTCACAAAGAGCTCAAAAGGTTTTGCGAGGGAACGCAAAGTTTTTTGGAGGAACGCAAAGGTTTTGCGAGAGAATTCAAAATTATTTTTCCTCCCATGTCATTTTTCCCCCACTACCATGTACATTTAGGGGATCCGTAATTATCCCAGACCAGCCTAACCACTATCATTTCAGAATTGCCCATATGCTGTTGTACTGCATGTTATAGTTAAATTAAATACATTCAATAGTAACCAGATTTTTTTTTTTTCCTATATATAATATGACCCATCCATCCACCCATCAATCAATACCTTCAGAACCAAGCTCTGACCTGATGAAGCTGAAGAAATCACTTCGGGATCTGATGACCCAATATCCTGAAGGCGTCTCTTTGAGTAAAGCTCGCAGGTTCTGCCCGCTCCTCCTCAACCCCGAGCTGCTGAAGAACCACGCTTCTGTCCGCCAGCTCTTGGCATCCATGCCTGATGTGGTGAGACTATGGGGATTAGGTGTCCAGACATTCCTTCTCCCCGCTGACACTAAACTATGGGACAGGAGAAGTCTGGACTCTGGAGGGGTAGCCATTGTTTACAGATAAATTGTTTCACAATACTCTGCCATCAAAAAACAGGACACTTGACTAGATGACCAAAGCAGCCGCTACAAATGTGGACCTCTCCAACTCGGGCTGGATGACCACAGACAACAGTAATAAGATTTTTCCTACCACATCTTTTTTAACCACATTTTGACCAGATGGAGAATTGTAATTATTAATTGTATTATAGAAAAAGCTGTGTTTACATCTTTGAAGACCACAAAAGCACTTATCACAGTAAGTGCACAAATCAGGAAATAACAGCGAAATGTATCCTATATTTATATGATAACTTTGAATATTAATATTTCACATTTTAACTCTTTAAATGTTTTATAAGAAATGTTCACAAGAACTTCTTACCTTTATATTTTTAATAATATTTAAAAACAAAACAAAAACAACAACAACAACAAAAAACTATACTGTAGTAAATACATGCATTCTCCTAAAATTACACTGAAGGTTTGATACAATATTGTCAAAAGGGATCTGCATTAAATGAAAACTTTTAAAGCATTTGTGTGTTTTTTCAATATGAATGGATTTTTGGGGGCATATAGTACCATTATGTACATGATGCATTAACTCAACCAGTTCTACAATTTCAAACATGCACACTTAACAGGGTGTGTTACAGCTCCACCTGAACAGCCATACATCTAGTTTAGACCTGTACAGGCTTGTCTGTTGTGATATAAGCTATCACATGAGAGATTACATCATGAGAGAAAAAAGCATTTCAGTGGTATTACATCACTGCAGTCATTTATTGTCATATCAGATTCTACACTTTACAACAAATAGTACAGCATCTTTTTTTCAAAACCATAACTATTAAACTAAAATATAATTCCTTAGATAAAAAAGCTGTCTAAAACAGCTACAAAAGCTTTGGAAACTCCCTTAAAGGGGTAGTTCACCCAAAAATGGAAAGTATACCATGATTTACTCACCCTCAAGCCATCCTAGGTGTATATGAATATCTTCTTTCAGATTAAAACAGTCAGAGTTATAAAATATCCTGACTCTTCCAAGCTTTATAATGGGAGTGAATGGGGTTCAAGATTTTGAAGTCTGAAAAAGTGCATACATCCATCATAAAAGTAATCCATGTGACTTCAGGGGGTTAATAAAGGCCTTCTGAAGCGAAGCGATGCGTTTTTGTAAGAAAAATATCCATATTTAAAGGGATCCTTGATTATGATTTCACTTTTTAACTTTAGTTAGTGTGTAATGTTGCTGTTTGAGCATAAACAACATCTGTAAAGTTACGACGCTCAAAGTTCAATGCAAAGGATGATATTTTCTTTTAAAGAATTCTCTGTTTAAGGACGACAAATGGCTGGTAGGGACTACAATGAGCTTCTTCCCGGGTTAGTGACATCACTAACCCTAAATTGTACATAAACCCTGACCCGAGAACACACAACAAATGTAAGGTTGAACACAGTTACTGAAAATCGTCATTTTGGCTGCGTGAGATTCTCCAGCTTTGTTGTTGTTGAGCAACCGAAGCGCGAGCTGTTAAAGCTCCGCCCTCTTCTGGAAAGGGGGCTGGGAGCAGCAGCTCATTTGCATTTAAAGGGACACACACAAAAACGGCGTGTTTTTGCTCACACCCAAATAGGGGCAAATTTGACAAGCTATAATAAATGATCTGTGGGGTATTTTGAGCTGAAACTTCATAGACACATTCTGGGGACACCAGAGACTTATATTACATCTTGTAAAAGGGGTATTATAGGTCCCCGTTAAAACTTTATAAACTATAATAACTAGCTTCCAGCAGACGGCCTACACAAATCGACTTACAGCGGAAGAGTAACCTCTGAAGAATTAAATAACCTCATGACGTATTGACGAACGTGGAAGCGCAGAGGATAGAGCAAAACAAAACACTGGTCACGAATTAGAAGTCTAAAATGAGAAATGTTAAAGAGAAACGTCAGAGGATTTCGATACAAGAGAAGAGGAGCTTGAGTTTGTTGCCCAGCCGTATTTGTTTGAACTGCGAGATACTCCTACATCCTGCGTCATACATCGCGCCACGGGTTACTCTTGTGACACAAGTCGGCTTGCGTAGGCCGTCTGCAGAAAGCTAGTTATTTTAGTTTTTAATGTTTTAAATATGGATATATTTTTTCTTACAAAAACCCATCGCTTTGTTTCAGAAGGCCGTTATTAACTCTCTCGAGCCGTATGGATTATTTTTATGATGGATGGATGCATTTATTTGGGGCTTCAAAATCTCACACCCCGTTCACTACCATTATAAAGCCTGGAAGAGCAAGGATATTTTTTAATACAACTATATACACCTAGGATGTCTTGAGGGTGAGTAAATCATGGGATAATTTTCATTTTTGGGTGAACTATCTCTTTAATGTCAGAAAGATTACTGATGGTCAATCTTAGGAGCCTCGGCTGTGGCAGATGATGTCGTATGGCTCAGGAGAGCGGACCAAACTGACAATCCCATTCATGTCTGGCTTCTGCACACCAGGTGGCCAGAAGAAACGAATCCGCTGCAAGAGAAAAGTGATGAAGAGGAAGAGCTCCATCTTCGCCAGGGTCTCACCGAGACATACCCTCGGACCTGATAAATGGAGATAAAACACAATCTGTTTCAACCTAGCTGCGTTCGCTCTTGGTCTACTGATGTTGCAGTCACAGGTGACTCACCCAAGGAGAAAGGGAGGAAAGACTCTGGTTTGAAGAAATGTCCGTTATCGTCTAAGAAATTCTCTGGGTTAAAAGTGTCTGGATACTTCCAGTGCTCCTTATCAGTTAAAATTGCTGTTAAGTTGGTCAGTATTTTGGTGCCCTAGAAAGACGATGTTTGTTAGTGGAACAATTTCAGTCAAGTAAAACACACCCAGGCTCAATTCATTACCTTGGGAATGTCGTATCCTCGTAGTTTTGTGGGCTGAGTTGTTTCATGCATCAGGTTAGTGGGTACAATGTTGCCAACGCGCTGAAACTCATGAACAGTGGCGTTGGTGTATGGTAGTTTGTCACGGTCATCCATGCTAGGCATGCTGTCGTAACCCAGTACCCGAACAATCTCCTCATGACATCGCTCTGTAATGAAATTTAAGTTCATGTGTGTACGTTTCTCAGTGTTAAAATACAACAAGTAAGCCACTGGAAGGTTGATTTCCTGAAGAGTTGAAACACTGTGGTTCTTTAAAAACCCTGTTTACACCTGGTAGTAAGGTGCGTTTTGGTCGGTCGGATCACAAGTTTGGTTTGAAGATGAAAAATGTACCAAGCACAATGTTCTCTCTCCATTCCTGATTTCTAACACACACTCAGCGCTTGGCTGGTCTTGCGTCTGTCAGAGCAGAAACTAAAGCTGATGCTCTCTATATGTTTTTCCGTCGTCTCCGGTCCCGTTCATATGTAAATTGCGTGAGCTTATTTTGTCCATTACATTTGAAAAAACCCATACATTTACCCACCCATAGACCCTCCCCTCGAAGAAATCAGGACAGAAGTGGTTGAAAGTGGACAAAAGAGACAGATTAAAACACCAGGTGCAAACGGGTATGTGTCTCCCTCGTCTACTTGTGATCCGATCGACCAAAACGCATCTTAATACCAGGTGTAAACGGGGCCTAACTCAAACAATGGTGTGTTTGGGATGAGACTACTTGTGTGCTACAATGAAAATCTCAACCTAGTTGCATTTACAAATTATGCAATATTTTCCCAGTTCAGCATTTCTATTCTGGCCACTTTGGCGACAAAAAACCAACAGGGGTACCATGAACTTGCAACTGGTAATCAACACATTTGACACATTGCACCAGGTTTGACATCAAAAAGAGCAAATGTCATGTTTTTTGTCCGTCTCAAAACCAATCGTGACATGCCAAGCCAAGTTTGAAAAAGCAAAAGTACAAATGAGATTCGAGAGCTGTGGAGGAGGTGATTTTCATTGAATAATGACTAAAATTTGGCCTGTTCCTCAAATAAAGCAATTGACTTTGATAGAAGACAGAATTCTCACTTTTAGGTAAACCAACCCTTAAAATGTACAGAACAGAACACTTTCTTTAATCATCATCTTTACCGTTAACAATATTAAAGGGGTCCTTGATTATGATTTCACTTTTTTAACTTTAGTGTGTAATGTTGCCGTTTGAGCATAAACAACATCTGCAAAGTTACGACGCTCAATGTTCAACGCAAAGGGAGATATTTTCTTTTAAAGAAATAGCTTTTTAAGGACTACTACAAACGGCTGGTAGGGACTACAACGAGCTTCTTCCTGGGTTGGTGACATAAACCCCAAACTTTACTGACAATCCTCATTTTGGCTGCGTGAGATTCTCCAGCTTTGTTGTTGTTGAGCAACCGAAGCACGAGCTGTTAAAGCTCCGCCCTCTTCTGGAAAGGGGGCCGGAAGCAGCAGCTCATTTGCTTTCAAAGGGACACACACAAAAACGGTGTGTTTTTGCTCACACCCAAATAGGGGCAAATTTGACAAGCTATAATAAATGATCTGTGGGGTATTTTGAGCTGAAACTTCACAGACACATTCTGGGTACACCAGAGGCTTATATTACATCTTGTAAGCATCTTGGAGCATTATAGGTCCCCTTTAAGCCCAAGTACCTTGTACATCTGGGTTTTGTGTCAAGTAGATGAGCCCCCATCTGATGGTGGTCGATGTGGTGTCGGTTCCAGCCAGGAACAAATCAGCTACTGACATAACCATGTTCTCCTCATGAAACGTAGAGTCCTCGTTGGACTTTTGCTGCTCCAAGGAAAACAGAAAGCATTTCAATTGATTGATCCACACACATTTAGTTACCTAGCAGCCTACTGTGATTTAACCTTGTAGGATATTGTTAGTGCTGGAACAAAATTCCTATCAGGGTTAGAAACGGAACTGGGGCTTGAAGAACCTTCAAATTTTATGGGTTTTTAGTAACAAAAGATGTTCATCCAATAACATGTTTTTCTTGGCAAAATCGCTGCCACCTTTCCAAGTAGTAACTACCATCAAAGAGTGGATTATACAATTTCTAGTGTGGCTGGTCATGATGATCTCACTTTCTCAATCTCCAGCAGGTAGGCATCAATGTAGTCTCGAGGACTGTCTGGATCCAGAGTTTCTCGGTGTGCTTTGACTGCTTCCCTGAAGAAAGCCTTCAACTCTTCGCCATTCTGATAGATTTTCTGGTGTGGCCCTGGGAAATATTTGATGATGGGAAACAAGTTAAACACCTGGAAAAGAAAAAAGCTACAGATAACTATGCGGCATTAACAGCAGAAGTTTAGTTTCAACCTGCTCCAAAACACCTGCCTAGAAATTTCTTGTAATTCTGAAGATGTTTCCTGCGTCTTAAATCGCATACTCTCAGAGTAGGTACTTCTTTTGAGTAATTGCTTCGTGATCATTAAAAAAAAAGTACTCTACCGTAGCCTCTTGGGATAGTAAAGTGTCTACTAGATGCACACTTCAGAATTTAGCTGGAAATGCACTGCCTGGCCAAAAAAAGTCACTTTTTTGATTTAATTAGGTAAATACTTCAGTATTGCTGATTATTATGCTTCTACCATGTTATATGTTTGGGAACAGTTTTTTTTAACCCTAATTTATGGTATGTGTAGCTTTTCATTTCTTAAATAACCATGTAGGAAGACACATCATGGCCATATTCCAGGATGATTCATCAGGCTCAAAGTATGAAAGAATGGTTGGGAGGGAGCATGAAGAATCATTTTTTTCTGAGTTCAGATCTTAAATTCATTGAAAGTCTTTGGGATGTGCTGGAGGAGACTTTACAGAGTGCTGGACTCTTGCATTGTCAATACAAGATCTTGACCAAAAATTGATGCACACCTTGATGGAAAAAAAATGTGATGTTATTTCCATCAAGAGGTGCATATGGCCATATTCCAGGATGACATATAACTTTCAAAAAGCTGAGGTTTTGATGCAGCATGAGTGACTGCTGGTAAAGTTTGGTAAGTTTTTGCTAAAGAGTAACAATGCAATGTGTCGACAACCTATGGGAATCAAGTGTGCTGCACAAGTCCTTAAAAGTAAAGCCAAAGCATTTCAGTCGCCCCCTGGTGGCTGGCTGCAGTATAAGTCATAATATTTTTAACACTTGTTCATACCTGCCCAACAAGTGACCCTATACGATTGACGCTCTCCTTCAGGATTTCCAGAAGGTATGCGAAGCGCTTGTTATCATAGTCGAACCGATCCCCAAACACGATGGAACAGATAATGTTGGAAACAGCATTGTATATTGTATGTTGGGGGTCGAAAGGCTTGCCTGCAACAAAGAAAACCACATATTAGTTTTTGGCAAAGAGCATATTAATAGTTTAAAGAGAATCTTTGCTATTTGAAATTATAGCTACCTTGCTGAAAAACACATCTGGTTTAATGGCATTTGAAGCTAACCTGAATACTAAGGGCCAGATTTACTAACTGCTTATGCCAGCGCAAACCCTCTTTTGGCGTTAAAAAACTACTGTCAGGATTTCCTAAAGACACGCAGTGAAAAATAAGAGCTGAATTTTTGCGGCTGACCTTATTGCATATTTATTTGTAGGAGTTTCCCTTTCAGACGCTAAATTTATGCGTGGAAAGTATTTAAATGAATCACGCAAGGTGATTTACTAAGGTTTGCGCTAGTCAATTTTCTGGTATTTCCCGCACTATTTAACGCCCAAAAGCATGACGCTAATTTGTGCTGCTCTTTGTTGATTGTGTTGGTCAATGTTGAATTGATCCGGTTGTGTCTAGGTTCTTTAATTTGCGTGTCGTCAGTAGATCACGAGCAGAACTTTCCACTCCCATCGGCGCTTTTTTGGAATTGCGCTCTCACGCTAATTTGCCCTGTTTAGTAAATCTGGCACTACGGCTTGTTACCGCCACTTGTTTTGACTAAGCACATATAGCATGTTTAAAGTTTGTTTAGAACTCGGACTCAACAAGGACGAGGTGGGATATGACCTCTAAACATTGAAAACAGTCACAGACTAAAATCCTCAATAACCTTCTGATTTGAGCATTTCAGAAAGCAGGTAACTGCTTTCCTCTGTCACGCGTTCCTCCACAGACTTCTTTCCAAGGCCAAAGTTCCTGAGCGTGTGCAGAGCAAACCGTCTCTGCTGCCTCCAGGCGTGACCAAACGTGGCCATTATTATACCTGATGGAAAGAGAACAGACCTTCAGAGTTATGAGGAAATACATAGACCAGTTGAACAAAGAAAGACAGATAACTTAAACAGATGCATAGGTCTACCAGCCCTAAACATCTTGACCAAGACAGTCTACCAAGTCGACCTTGGCCTCATTGGCTGGTAGAGTCCCATGTCCAGACTAGCACTAGACTGCTTGAGGCCCAGAGCCAGACCAATACCACATTTATGCAGTCTTGAGAGGTTTCAAGTGTCAACTTCACTGGCTGGTTGCTCAACTGATCAAGTCTAGCTTCAGCAGACTATAACAACCATGTAAGAAGCTGGTTTTAGCTTAGTTAGTAGAGTTAGATACAGCAACTATTACAATCTTACAATTAATTTGCTTTTCCATTTCATCAAAATTTGGATGTACCCAGGGCTTGACATTAACTTTTTTTGCTCACAAGCCACTGTGGCTAGTAGTTTTCCAAAGTTACTAGCCACTCAGCATTTTCACTGGCCACAATTTTGACACTGATTCCATGGGGAAAAACTGCCATATAGATATTTTTAATATCATCTCATAATTTGGCAGCTGGTAAATTAGGCTGCTGTCACTTTAAGACCTGGTGCACGGATCCATTATACTGTTACACATGCGTTTTCTCTCTCAAAGAACTTAAAACATAACTGACTGTGTTTACATAAATACTCGACTGGCATTTTGACAATATTTTGTGTGTATTGACTGTTTAAAGGGGTGGTTGATTATGATTTCATGAACGGCTGGTAGGGACTACAACAAGCTTCTTCCTGGGTTTGTGACATCACAAACCCCAAAATTTACATAAACCCCGCCCCCAAGAACACGCAACAAAGGGGGTGAGGCCATGTTGGGCTGCTTTAGAGAAGGGGAAGTATTGTTGTAGTAGAGTGTTGTTGCCATGCCGTCATTTTACGCCGGACTGCTTCACAAACGAGGGTCAATTCAACGCGGGATTTGCACAAAAGATTAACATGACGGCACATGCTAGTGGATGAGTTGAATCAACTCCACAGCAGCTACATAAATTTATCCACTAACCATTCAGAAACGTCCAGTTTCATTCTAAAAGTTGTAACTTCTTCCTGAGTCTCTCCATCAGTGTCGACTCCGGTTTGAACAATGTAAGGCTGAACACCGTTACTGACAATCGTCATTTTGGCTGCGTGAGATTCTCCAGCTTTGTTGTTGCAACCGAAGCACAAGCTTTTAAAGCTCCGCCCTCTTCTGGAAAGGGAGCTGGGAGCAACAGCTCATTTGCATTTAAAGGGACACACACAAAAACGTTTTTTTTTTTGCTCACACCCAAATAGGTGCGAATTTGACAAGCTATAATAAATGATCTGTGGGGTATTTTGAGCTGAAACTTCACAGACACATTCTGGGGACACCAGAGACTTATATTGCATCTTGTAAAAGGGCCATTATAGGTCCCCTTTAAGCGCAATAAGCAGTGAAAAAGAACTCAATTTAGTAATGAGAGGCGGCTTTATGTGTGCGCACTTTGGGTGTGAACACAAAATCTGTTGGAAAGAGTAAAATTATGCGCAGTACGCGCTGAAGCTGAAATTCAAGCCCTGTAACACCAACAATATTCATCCGGAGCAAATGAAACGAGTGAGTGAGGGGAGGCGGGTTTGTGTGTCAACTCACTGTCGGAGTTGTTCCCATATCAATATTTTTGACAAAACTACTATTATTTCAGATGCCTTTTTAAAAGACTACAAATGAAAAATGTATTATATATATAAAATTCAACCCACCAAAGTGGCTAGTAGGAGTGACTGTTACACGCCACTGCTGAAATACACCTGCATTTGGCGGGTGTTAATGTCAAGCCCCGCTAGTATCCTACAACACCAACATTTTCAAATTAATTTTCAGTACAATGTATTACTGACCATATCCATTAGTAATCCAGTTTAAAAGTGGTACAGGCGGCCTTCCTGAAAAAGATGAACCATTTTGGACCAGGGCTTCTTTCGTGACCTGGATTGTGTTGAGGAGTATCGCTGGCTTCCTCCCAAGATACAAAGTGGTCATCTCTCCATACTGAGGCATCTACTCAGAGAAGATTTCACAGCACTTCAACACAACTAAAGTGGTTTAGACATCATTGCACTTGTGAAAGAAGTCAACATAGCACAAGAAGAACACAAGACACAAAAACAACAAGCTCAAAGCAAAGACTCACTGATCTCAGGAACTCCATTGGGTTCTTCAAAAATTGTGGTATGGTACCCACAAAAGGCAGAGGTCTGGGACCAGGAGGAGTTTGACCTCTGTAGGAATTAATCCTGAAGATCTCGAACAGAACCAGAAAGATCAAGCCCAAAAACAGAGCCAGACCTACAGAGGCCAGGTCTAACTTCACGAGAGTTGTCCACATGATGACAGAGTCCTTTCAGGACAAACACAAGAGCAGCGGACAACTGTGGGCTTTATAAACAGAGCCAAAGAGGGAGGAGACAGTGGGAGAGTAAGTTTGACATGCCAGTGCATGTTTGTATTATAGTTATACTAGTTATTTTCCGCTAATGCTTCAAGGTTCAATCTAAACATTCAAGACAAGATTATACTTCTGAAAAACACTCATTTTCCCTTTATAAACATACTAGCTAGATCCAAGTGAAGTTCATTCACTGTAAAGCCAGGCAAGTTTAGTAAACAACTGACTAGCTCAAAGCTCTCTACTGCATGTTAATGGGAATGGACAAGTCTACACCCTGATCTCGTCTTTGTTATTGAGATTAGGCAAGAGGCCTGGAAAGGGGTGTAAAGGTAACAAAAATTATAGCAAAGGTAAAGCAGTTCAGATTGTCATGCACAGTCATGCAATACCACATTTTGAATCAATATAAAATAAAAGAAAACAAGGCAGCATGTTGGTTTGCTTTTTCTTTATTTATTTTTTTGGTCTTTTCTTGATTTTTTTTCCTGCTCTTTTTTTGACTGTTTTTTTTGGTTTGCTATAGGGCAGATTTTGGCACTACATAATTGTCTTATTGGGTTGTTATGTTTGATTTTCCTATCTAAAGCCTTTGTCCTTATGCAAGCAAAATAGGAATACGGCTAATAAAAATAAAGTGAATACATTTTAAATCCTTATTTTACACATAAAATAAAAACACTTTTTTGGACCCCTCCAAAAATAGGGGTATTAAAATATTTGACATTTTGTATCACAAATCAATGTGATGATACACACAGAGAAATAAAAGGAAAATAAAACATAAAAACTGTACAAAAACGATAAAATCCATTTTAAAAAGTTTCCAAATGACCAAATGATGCAAAGTTAGTCTTTTTTCTATAAGGACCTTGGGCATTGGTTTACAAAGTAAAGTGTCTTTTCTTCATTTCTTCTGCTGAATGTAGTTGAGATTGCCGTGCCGGCCGTGTTGAATAAGCGGGTAATGTTGATTTGCCACCACAGAACCTGCAAGAGGGGCAGAAATGGGCGGTTACAAGCGGACGCTTTTCCTGATTTCTCAGTCAGGTACAAACCATCAAGAGGAATATTCAGAGTTAACTTCATGTCTATGGACAACATCTGTTGTATACATCAAATCACGTGCAGGTCATAATCAAAAATAAGTTAAATAAATACTATTCTACATTAAGAGAATGAAGCCAACATTTACCAATATTAAAGTCACCACAAAATCAAAATTTACTTTTTTTTTTAATGGAATATCGCAGTATTTATTATAAATGATTTATTCGTGAATGTTATTTATTTTTTTTTAAATTCATGTGCCTCGTAAACTTTAATCAGAATAACTTCCCCTCCCTCTTGCAGAGACATCTCTTCTCTTCTCTGATGACAAGGGCGAGGCAACCTGTCACTCACATGAGATCCACCAATAGCAAACCACAACCATCCAATCAATTCCACAAGCCCCGCCCTACATTTGTTCTTGTTTGAGAAGCAGTTTCACTCATATATACGTCACAATAGAGAAGAAAAGACTATCACAACTTCCATTTCCATTTCATGACGACTTTAAATTATTATGTATTGTCACATAATTTAAGACAATTAAGCATGAAATCTAAAATAATAAAACAAAATTAAAAGGCAACAAATCATGTTGGTTTGCTTTTTCTTTGCTTTTTTATTTTCTCGATTTTTTTCTGCTCATTTTTGTCTGTTTTCTTGGTTTGCTGTAGGAAAGGTTTTTGGCACAAAACAAAACAAACAAAACAAAACAAAACAAAAAAATAAAACAAACCCAAAAAAATAAATGAAACAAAACAAAAAACTAAATAAAATAAAATACAAAATAAAATAAAATAAAAAACAAAAAACAAAATACAAAATGAAATAAAAAACAAAACAAAACCAAAATAAAACCTACCAAACCAAACCAAACCAAAACCAGATTCATGATGACAGGACATAAAAATACAAAGATATGCATAAATATTTGAATGTTTTATCTTCAACATGTCCCACAAACAGAAGAGAACCGGTACCTTGTGAGATGAAGGGTTTGTTGGGCTGCTGCAGGTAGGGTGGCAGACGGTAGGGCATGAAGGATGGAGACAGGGAATACGGAGCAGCACCGCCGTGCTCCCAGGATCGAGAGCCCGGACTCACACCCCCAAACTGAGATGGGAAATTAGGATCTGAGATGGAGAGAGAAAACCATGAACAAATGGCTCTGTAATATAAACAACACAACATCTCAGTCAACCATTATGAAAGCACAAGCTTTTATTGCCACCTTCTTTATTTAAACTAGTTTTAAACTAGTAATAGCTTGATCTGTTTGTAAGTAATATACATCATTATGCCATAAATATGCCTTGAATATAAGGAAATGTTTGGAAATCAAAGGTTTCATTAGACTGTGATTTCAAAGCGTTACAGGTTTTTACTATGAGTCCAGTGAAGCTACTTTCCAGTGCTCAGTCTAACAGATGTGGAGTCACCCGTGCACCCAATACACCTGTGAGACTTACCTGAGCTCACAAACACCACCTGCTCTCAACAAACAGACACCAAACTTATGTCACTGATTCATCAAATCATAGCTAATATATATAGAGATCTCTGAAGACAACAATATACTGTTGCAAATAGTGTAGAGATTGTGATTTTATCATTCTGGATTTGACTGGATGAAAGTGCTTTAGGTTACGATACTACTGGTTAATATTTTCCTGACCCACAAAGCCTTGGTTACATCAGTGAAAAATTCAGCATCTCATTAACTGTCCTATCTGTCCATTTTGCGGAAATAATACCCTGACATTTCACCTAGTCATTGCATTTTGATGACGTATTAGAAAAACTAAATTTACAATCATTTAATTTTTACATTTTATAAAAACTGTGACAACAGAATTAACGTCCCCACATCAATATTTTTAGTTATCATTTTTCATTATGTTTATTTAGTGAAAAAAACATATGCTTAGGGCACCTCCTAGTGGTCATTATATAAAACACAAAGGAAAAAACCTACATTATTGCTTAATTATGGAGCCCTGCACATGACATGCAAGAAAAAAAAATGGTAGGCTAAATCGTGTGCACGATTTATAAATCGAGGGAACGAAATAGCGAATCGTGCGCACGATTTAGCGAATCGAGGGAACGAAATAGAAAATCGCGCGCACGATTTAGCGAATCGAGGGAACGAAATAGCAAATCGCACGACGATTTACCGAATGGAGGGAACGAAATAGAAAATCGCGCGCACGATTTACCGAATCGAGGGAACGAAATAGCAAATCGCGCGCACTATTTAGCGAATCGAGGGAACGAAATAGCAAATCGTGGGAACGAAATAGCAAATCGCGTGCACTATTTAGCGAATCGAGGGAACGAAATAGCAAATCGTGGGAACGAAATAGCGAATTGTGCGCACGATTTAGCGAATCGAGGGAACGAAATAGAAAATCGCGTGCACGATTTAGCGAATCGAGGGAACGAAATAGCAAATTGCGCGCACGATTTAGCGAATCGAGGGAACGAAATAGAAAATCGCGCGCACGATTTAGCGAATCGAGGGAACGAAATAGAAAATCGCGCGACGATTTAGCGAATCGAGGGAACGAAATAGAAAATCGTGTGACGATTTAGCGAATCGAGGGAATGAAATAGCAAATCGCGCGCACGATTTACCGAATCGAGGGAACGAAACAGCAAATCGCGCGCACTATTTAGCGAATTGAGGGAACGAAATAGAAAAATCGCGCGTACGATTTAGCAAATCGAGGGAACGAAATGGCAAATCGCGGGCACGATTTAGCATATCGAGGGAACGAAATAGCAAATCTTGCACACAATTTAGCAAATCGAGGGAACGCAATAGTAAATCTTGCACACGATTTAGCGAATCGAGGAAACGAAATAGCAAATCTTACACACGATTTAGCGAATCGAGGGAAAGAAATAGCAAATCTTGCACATGATTTAGCAAATCAATGAAATAGTAAATTATGCGCACGATTTAACGAATAGAGGGAACGAAATAGTAAATTGTGCACACGATTTACTTTTTTTTCCCTGAATGTCATGTGCGGGGCTCCATACTTAACTAAATAGCTTTCTAAAAATATACACAAGCTTAACAGAAATTATTCTGATAAGAATGTTTTCCAACATAATGGAAATATTAACGTGTTTAAAGCTTATTTTATTTCAGGCACTAATTTGCAGACTCTCATTAAGCTAATTAATCACTTGCAGACTCTCATTAACCACTTGTTTAAGCAGCAACGGAGGCCAAACAGATCCGAGAGAAATTTCGAAAAGGAGAATTAAAAACAAAAAAGGAAGTAAAGAAAAGTACCGTGTGGGAGCGTTTTACTGAAATAGTTAACCAGGACGAATCAAGTGCTGGGTATGTGATATGTAACGGCTGTGAAGCGCTGTATGTACATGACAGTAAAATAAATAAATTTGTGCTGCCGACACATACTGTGAGAACCACGTGTGTACCTGTCTTGTTTACTGTGCCATTTCCCACCAGTGGCCCCGGATTGAGATGGTGATTGTGCCAGGGGTGCCCCCTTTCTCTGCCCGGGCCACCCACTCCACCAGCCACCCGCCCCGCCGACGGCTGAGCGAAGATGATGCTGGGGTCGTTCAGGTTCATGGGGGCGGGATTCACCGCCTGCCCGCCTCCGTTTCCACCGCCACCTCGGACGGCAAACTTTAGGCCCGGAGAGGACGGGTGGCCGGAGGCATTGGGCGCCCCGGAGCCCTGGATGAGAGGGCCGTGGATGGGCCAGGAGGGCGAGGTCAGGGGCGGCTGCTGGGGGTGGGCGGGCAGAAGGCCCAGTGCAGAGAGCCCAGCATGGTACTGGCCCGGGTGGGAGTGAGGGAAGCTGAAGATGGGAAGTTGGACCTGGGGAACCTGCTGCTGCGGTTGGGAGGGTTTGGACAGGCCGGAGGAGGTAGAGGATGCAGAGGAAGGCTTGCTGTTCTGGGGAGAGACGGACGCCTGGCTGTACGGAGACGGCTGAGGGGAGTACGGAGGAGTCTGACGCGTATCAGACTGGATGGAAACAGACAGAGAAACAGATTCAAGCATCAGTTTACACAAAAATGATAATGAAAGAATGAAAATAAATGTTCTGTTGGTGATATTGAATATTTGTTATACATTTACAATGATTTTGATCTTAATACACTTTTCATACCAGTATACCATGCTAATATCTGATAATATCAGTGGACCATCAGTGGTACCATCATAGTAGCTTTTGTAAGGCTTCTAAAGTCATTGTGTTTAAGTAGTGTAAAAGTTTCTGAAACTGTGCCAGGAGGTTTAATTAATGCCCTTATCTTGTATAATTGTAGCCTATATACACAGTGCTTAGCAAATTTATTAGACCAGCACCCAATGTAAGGTTTGTGCCACAGCTGCCCTAAACTAACAGTATTGGTGATTACCAAAATCATTTTTTATGTTTCTGTAAGGGTTAATCCACCATAATCCACCAATGTTGTGTCAGCTCTTTTAATTATTGCTGGGATTTAATGGATTCAAAGATAGATCGCACAAAAGTTTCATCAAAAGCAAGTCTTTGGGAACAACTAGAAACTATTTGTAAGTCAATAATAACAGAGACTGTGGAAAAGTACATAAAAACAAGGCCAGCAAAAATACAAGCTGTTATCAAGGGCAAAGGAGGCCAAACAAAAAAATAAAATATATATTTTTCTGGTTATTATGTGTGAATAAAGACTATTTTGTTGTTTCAGTTTGTTATTTGCCTAATAAATGACTAATGAAAGTTTTTGACAGATTCCTAAAATTTAGTTTTTTTTGTGAAAATTAATAAACATTTTTTAATAAAAACTTTTATTTTGTGAAAATTACTAAAAAAAAAAAAAGATTATATATATATATATATATATATTATATAAAATTGGATAAAATAAAAATACTGAATAACTATAGATAAATATATAATATCAGTTATTGTGAAAATTAATTAATAAAAATGAGAAAATCTATTAATTAAAAAATAAGTATAACAAATCTAAATAAATATAAAATATAAATTAAAGAATTATATACTAGAACATAATTTTTGTTTATTTAGTGAAAATGACTACAAAATAATTAGATGAATTAATTACAATTATAAATAAATAATATAGTATAAATACAAGCAAATATAAACTTTAAAAAAAATATTTAAGTGCATTAAGTATTTTAAATCCAGGTATCAATCATGTGTAGATGTTTGTATCAGTGCTCTGCGTGGATGTAGTTTTCTTGTTTTGTTCCAGTGAAGTCCTGATAAAAACTCAGCCTTGAAGGGAAAAGATATCGCCTCTTTTTTATCTAATTGTGCGTGCAGTGGTTGTTTATTATTATTAGAGGCATGTGACCATAGACTCCAGGAGAGTTCAACAGTGCTCCAGATGAGAAGAGTACGACTCATCTGTGACCCTTACCAGAGTTTCTTACGTATACAGAATAAAAGTGTGTCAAAGATAATGTCTTTAAATAATCTCATTCACGTAAAGAAGAGAATACCATGTTTGGATGTTGCTAAAGTTATCTGTACTGTTAACCTGTCAGAACCTGTAGAAATGACGTCAACTGATTACCCATATGACTATAAGTACTACTGCTTTTGTATCGTAAGCTGGATCCGCTGTCTTCAGTAAACTCTCTCTCTAGCTTTGACTCCTTGTCTACATTGAGACTATATTGGTCTCTTTATGTGGTCTAACTGTAATTCCCCTACAATGTTATGGTTCAATCGACTTTCAGAGAACACAATGAAATACTGAGAAACAATGACTATTGCTAAAAGGCTATAGTTAAAAAAAAATGACCTCTCAGCCATAGCTGCCAGTAAAGGGTTTTGTTTCTTACACATTCAGAGGGCTGCCTGTTCCTGCCGACCCGCTCCTGGACCGAAGCACCTTGAGGAATGGGGATGGACTGAGAGCTCGCCATGGCCCGGACCATGTGAGGTACTGGAAATAAACCGGAGTAATCACAGTCAAAGGCTTTTATATGCTGCAGATCGTGCCAAGACATTGCATCATAATATCAGCAATGATGATACAATATAAAACTACTGACTAGAAAAGTACAGTCAGTAAACACAAAACAAATAAAATTAATAAATATTTTTTTGTCTATTCATCCAATAATTTTGTGTATTTTTTATTATTATGATTTTTTTAAAATTTATTTAATATATTCATGAACTATAGTAGTTAATTATTAATAGTGAAAGGTAATTATTTAAAATAATTAGATTACTTGATTAATTATAAATTACAAATATATAATATAAATAAATATAAATGTAAAAAACATTTTTACTGTATTTTAGTGCATTGCACATTTTAAATTTACTTGGAAAAACCTGACAGAATAAGATAAAAAGTAAAATTAATATCTACTTATTTATCTATATATTATATAAATATAGATATATTTTATTTATTTATTATAAACATTTATTATTTTTATTACATATATTCATGAACTATATAGTGTATATAAGTATAAATCTATTTTTATTAGTTTTCACAAAATAAAAGAAAAATGATAACCGATAGTGTATATATAATATAATATAATATAATATAATATAAATATAAAAATTAAATTTACTCTTATTGTAAATAAAAATATAGTATAAATAAATATATACTATAATTTTTCTTTAATAAAAAAACTAAGAAATAACATTTTAGTTTAGTATATAATATATGTGAAAATTACTAAAAATAATTAGATTTATTAAAAATATTGTAAATAAAAATATAGTATAAATATAAATAAATATATACACTGTAATTTTTCTTTATTTTAAAAAATAACTAATAGCATTTTAGTTTAGTATATAATATGTGAAAATTACTAAAAATAATTAATTTATTATATTGTAAATAAAAAATATAGTATAAATATAAATAAATATATACTGTAACTTCTCTTTATTCAGTTAAAAGTAATTAATAAAAATAATTAGAAAATCTATTCATTAAAAAACTCATTAAAAATAAAATAAAAATATAAAATTAATTAATATTTACCTATTTATCAAATTATTCTTTATATTTTTATTTATTTATTATAAATATTTCTTATATCTTTTATTAAATATATTCATGAACTGTTTGGATTATGAAAATGCTCTAGAGAGGCTGAATTAATTAAATAAACAGAATAAATTATTTTCCAATTAAATAAATAAATTAAGTTCATCTGTACCGGGTCCGGGCGCTCCTCTCTGACGGAGGTGTTTGTAATCGGGACAGTCTCTCCTCACGTGACCCATATCGCCACACTGAAAACAGCGTCTTTCTCTGGGTTCTCTGTCCTCCTCCCTGATCTCATCCTCTCGCTCGTTTTCCTTTTTCTTCATTCTGAAAGCAAAAAACACCAGCTAAGCACTTTGCATCCCATGCATTACTGCTTTAAAAAGTAATATTTTCTGCAGCATATGTAAACAGTGCACCTGCGCCTCTTTGGGCAGTCCTTCATATAGTGACCGATCTTCCCGCAGATCCGACAGCAGCGGTCATTAGGAGCCAATTCACCGTCTGTCAGCACCTTTGAGTCAAAGAAGTAATCCTGACAGAGAGAGAAAGACAGTGTACAGAATGAGGCGTACGCATCAGAGATATGAAATGAAGGTTAATAGCGCTCTGTCCGAACTAAAGAGCTGTTTTAATGGGACTCACGGGCTCTGTTCCAGGCTGAGGGTAAAATGGGGTGCCAAACAGCTTCCTGCCGTTGATGAAGGCCTTCATGATGAAGTTAGTCACTGTGTAGAGAGGGCAGAGGACACAAGACAACCGTATGTTTACTACAACTGCACTTCAGAGCAGAAAAAAGCTGAACGGTGTGGAACAGGATAGTGTTGCTTACTTTTGCGAGAGACGCCAGCCCCGAGATTGTGATTCAAGTCAAAGGGATCTGTCAAAAATACATATGTAAAAACAGAACATATAACATTTAACCTTAACAGGGGTCACGTTACATGTATTGAAATATTGCAAAAAATCAGAACTCAAAATAAAATTGTCACATAATGATGCCGCAACTATCCATCATCCATCCCATCCATCCACCCTCCATCCATCCATCCATCATTCCTTCCATCCATCCATCCACCCTCCATCCATCCATCATTCCTTCCATCCATCCATCCACCCTCCACCCATCCATTTATCCATCCATCTATCCATTTATCCATCCATTCATCCACCCTCCATCTATCCATCCATCAACCCTCCATCTATCCATCCATCCACCCTCCATCTATCCATCATTCCTTCCATCCATCCATCCACCCTCCATCAATCCATCCACCCTCCACCCATCCATTTATCCATCCATCTATCCATTTATCCATCCATTCATCCACCCTCCATCTATCCATCCATCAACCCTCCATCTATCCATCCATCCACCCTCCATCTATCCATCATTCCTTCCATCCATCCATCCACCCTCCATCATTCCTTCCATCCATCCATCCACCCTCCACCCATCCATTTATCCATCCATCTATCCATTTATCCATCCATTCATCCACCCTCCATCTATCCATCCATCAACCCTCCATCTATCCATCCATCCATCCACCCTCCATCTATCCATCATTCCTTCCATCCATCCATCCACCCTCCATCATTCCTTCCATCCATCCATCCTCCATCCATCCATCCACCCTCCACCCATCCATTTATCCATCAATCTATCCATTTATCCATCCATTCATCCACCCTCCATCCATCCATCTATCCATTTATCCATCCATCCACCCTCCATCTATCCATCCATCCATCAACCCTCCATCTATCCATCCATCCATCTATCCATCCACCCTCCATCTATCCATCCATCCATCCACCCTCCATCTATCCATCCATCATTCCTTCCATCCATCCATCCATCCATCCACCCTCCACCCATCCATTTATCCATCAATCTATCCATTTATCCATCCATTCATCCACCCTCCATCCATCCATCTATCCATTTATCCATCCATCCACCCTCCATCTATCCATCCATCCATCCACCCTCCATCTACCAATCCATCTATCTATCCATCCATCCATCCTCCATCCATCCATCTACCCTCCATCTACCAATCCATCTATCCATCCATCCATACTCCATCTATCATCCATCCACCCTCCATCTATCCATCCATCCATCAACCCTCCATCTATCCATCCATCCATCCACCCTCCATCTATCCATCCATCCATCTATCCATCCACCCTCCATCTATCCATTATCTATCCATCCATCATCTACCTATCCATCCATCCACCCTCCATCTATCCATCCATCCATCCATCCATCCATCCACCTATCCATCCATCCACTTTCCATCTATCCATCCATCTATCCATCCACCCTCCATCTATCCATTATCTATCCATCCATCTACCTATCCATCCATCCACCCTCCATCTATCCATCCATCCATACTCCATCTATCCATCCACCCTCCATCTATCCATTATCTATCCATTCATCTATCCATCCATCCACCCTCCATCCATCCATCCATCTACCTATCCATCCATCCACCCTCCATCTATCCATTATCTATCCATCCATCTATCCATCCATCCATCCATCCATCCATCCATCCATCCATCCATCCATCCATCCACCCTCCGTCCATCCATCCATCCATCAATCCACCCTCCATCTATCTATCCATCCATCCATCCATCCATCCATTTTTCTTTGTATCTAATGAAAAGTAGTTACTAATAATAAATTACTTCTCAATTAAAAATCTGAATTAATTTTATAATTAAAAATAAATAAACATATAAATATATAATATCAGTTATTTTTCTTTATATATTTACTGACAACTGTTAAAAATAATATATACTTATTAATTGTAATAATATTATTTAATGATATATATTTAATAATATATATTGTTTAATTATTCAAATAAGTAAATTATAAATAATATAAATATAAATTACAAAACTGTATTTTCTCTGTATTTTAGTGCTTTAAACATTTTATATCTACTTGGAAACTATGCATGGAATAACTATAATATATATATATATATATATATTATATATATTCATAAAAATTATTCTAATATCCATGCTTCTATAATATTAGGATGTAATAACATTGAAACATGCAAATGTTTTGAGTGCTGACAATGAGTTTCAAACCTTCGATTGCGATGCATTTGGACGTCCACTGTTTCTCGAAGGTGGTGAGGCGCTTGCGCTGTCGGATGGAGATGACGTGCTCTTTAAAATCAAACTCTTCAGTGTAGAAGCGCAGCAGGCCGAGCCACAGCTCCCCGACCGACTCCTTATTCTGATGGAGCTCCGGGAGACGCCGCCGCTGGACATGCAAAACACATTAATTCATGCCTTTTGAGTGCACTTGAAAATGCACCAGGCTGCATAATTTGTTTACACAGTATCCAAGTGAATAAATACCAAATGAAACAGGCAGAATGAAACCTCCTTGAGACACAAACAAACATGCATTATCAGAAACAATCTCAAACCAGTCCTGCTCACCAGCTCATCAAGGTCATCGAAGAAGAACGCGTTCCAGCCGTCCACCATCCTCTGAGGAACAGTGTTCCCATCAAATATCTGCAGGAGAAACAGGACTCAAGCTGAACAGAACGATTCTAGTTACAGAGATATTTCTTAGCAACACAATCTTTTATTCACTTACAAAAAAAGCCATGTTATTATGGCCGTGTTATTATTTTTGGACATTGTGTAATAGTCCCACTAATGTTAATGGTACTAATGTTACCTCTTGTAACACAGGGATGACTGGTGGTTGTCTCTGTTGTAGGAAATACAGCACCATGAGGATGTAAGCATAGGAGGAGAGACTCCCTCTGGAGGCATCGCCAATGTCACAGCGCTGACAAACACACAATCACAGGTTTTCTAGTGCGCATGTATTCAATACTGTAGTATACAGTATTTTCTATGCAATGACATTTAATGAAGAGAGCAGTGATATGCTACATTTAATTTAAAAATATTATACATAAACATAATTTTCTTAATCTTTATTAAATATACATAATTGTATGACCTCTTATTAATTGAGAAACTACAATTAATTTGAGGCCGTAAAACTACGTATAATTAATAATAACTTGGCGGCTTCACTCTTTGCTTCAAAAGTATGGTAAAAGATGGTAAGATTTCTTAATGTTAAGTCTCTTCTGCTCACCAAGGCTGTATTTATTTGATCAAAAATACAGTAGAAACTGTAATATAGTGAAATATTATTGCAACTTTATTTGAATATATTTGATTTATCCTTCAGAAATCATTCTAATATACTGATTTGCTGCTCAAGAATCATTTCTGATTATTATCAATGTTGAAAACAGTTGTGTTGATTACTTTTTTTGTGAAAACTTTAATACATTTTCTGCAAATCAGATTCCTATTTATGATGACAACAGAAGCAGGGATATCTGGTCTTACCTTGGCAAATACTTTCATAGTGTAGCCCAGATACTGCACACGAGGGTCTATAGCAGCATATGTGGCCAGCATCCGGGTGTTGTGTTGGGCCTGACACACAAAACAGGAAATAAGAAAAAACAAATAAAAAACTAAATGATAATAACAGCTATATTTCATATATAGACACATGACATGACATATCTAGGGCTGTTGACAAGATATGAGGGCAAAAATGCTCCTGCATGCGTTTGTCTCATATTTATGTAATATGATATAGTTCACACGAGTAACGAGTAACTGTTTTTGTACCGAACGGCACAAGTGCAAATGTGATATTGATTTTATACAACAGTTCAATAACAGATAATAATGTGTCTAAAATACAACTCAATATTAACTTCTTAATATTGAGTTGTATTTTAGACACATTATTATCTGTTTTTCTCAAAGAAAATATTACCTATAAATTCTGTCATCATTTACTCACTCTAATGGCCTCATGACCGTTGTTTATGTGTAATAAATGTTGAATCAAATATATTTCTTTTTAAAGTTACTTTTTGTAGTGTATATTTGACACAATAATGACTTTAAATTATCTTTTGGGGGTAACTTCTCAGCCAAATTTGATGTGCGATTAATTTGCAATTAATTAGATTAATTAATAGCCACATCATGTAATTAATTAGATTAAAATTGTAATCGCTTGACAGCCCTAAACATAACATATCATAACATATATCATAACGCATCGTAACGTAACATATAACATAACGTATCGTCTCGTAAATAACATATAACGTCCTGTATCTTAACGTAACATAACATAGCGTACTGTAACATAACGTAACATAACATATAACATAATGTATCGATCGTAACGTAACATAACAATGTATCGTAACGTAACGTAACATAACGTATTGTAACGTAACATAACATATAACATAATGTATCGTAACGTAACATAACAATGTATCGGATAGCAACGTAACATAACATATAACAATGTATCGTAACGTAACAACATATAACAATGTATTGGATCGCAACATAACATAACATAACATTTTGTATCGGATCGTAACGTAACAACATAACATAACATCAGATCGTAACATAACGTAACAGCATAACATATTATATTGTATCGTAACAACATATAACAACGTATCGTATCATAACGTAATGTAACATAACGTATTGTAACATAACATAACGTATCGTAACGTATCAGATTGTAATGTAACATTTAACATAACGTATCGTATTGTAACAACATATAACATATCTTAATGTAACATATAACATAACGTATCATATCCTAACATAACATAACGTATCATAACGTATCATAACGTAACAACATGTAACATAACATAACGTATCGTAACAACATATAACGTATCGTATCGTAACATAACATATCGTATCATAATGTAACGTAACATAACATATAATATATCACATCGTAACATAACATATAACGTATCGTATCGTAACATAACATATTGTATCATAATGTAACGTAACATAACATATAATATATCACATCGTAACATAACATATAACGTGTTGTATGGTAACGTAACATAACATGAGTCTCACCAGTGTGTTGTAGAGGCTGATGTCTCCCTCCAGTCCGCTCTGCCTGTGTTCAAACTTCACTATAGGCACTTTAGCAGTTGTGATAGGCAAGATATTCCTTAGACCTGAACCACACAAGCAAATGAATCAGTCAGCACTGAATTATCATCTCAAACTGACTTTATTAATATTGACATACTGAGTTTTAGAAAAGAAATCCGTCACACACCTGTGTGTTTCTTCAGCACCTTGGCTAAACCCTCTATGATCTCCTTACAGTTCAGTTTCTGTAAAAAGGACAAGAAAGCGAGACTGATTAAACATTAAGAGAGTTGATAATTGGGTAAAAATGTTTTGAAGGACTATAATACAAACTGATCCCCTTTTGAATGCTTCTAAACAAAAAGTACCATTTAAACTAAGTGAAATCAGGCATCAGCACAACACACATTATAAAGGATAGCAACCTTGTTCAGAACTTTTGAAACTTGTCATAGTATAAAATAAAAAAATGGAATAAAAATATTTAAAAAAAAATAAGGTTTCTTTTGCAGGGGCAACAGTATTTATACCTCAGCGGTGTCATGACCCTCCAGTGTCATACAGATGTCCAGGTCACTGTCACGAAAGCCAAAGCCGTTCTTAGAAGAACCAAACAGACAGAGCTGGGCCTTATCTGAACAGAAACAGAATCAAGATAAATTTTCATCAAAAAGTAGGAATATGTCAATAATCACAAAAATCGTGAAATCAAGATTTTTTTCACACTGCTAGACTATAACTACTACTGCTGCTTGATTTTTTGTCAGGAAGCAGCATTTTTTTTTTATTTTGCTACAATAGCAAATGGGAACACAAAAATGATATTTGCATTAAGCTCCTTTTCACCACTATAGAAGTTTACCCAATTATGACGACAACTGCTTCTGAAAACCCTGAAAATGTGAAGGGTCCACTTTATTTTAGTTAACAAAACTATTTTGCTACTGCACGTTTTTTTTGTGATAACCCTGTTGTGCTTTCATATGAATATGCATTCGCACCATTGTACTCTTTTCTAATGAAGTGCTCCAGACTGGCCAGAATCTGCTCCCGCTTCTGCTGCTCTCCGAGAGTTGGCGACAACTCATCTGCAAACACAAAAAGATCACATTTGAACCTTCAGCACAAATGCACCAAATCTACTGGTGCGTTGGATATTAAACACAGATGATGGTGAAGTATGGTTTGGCGCTCACGGTAACACAGCATGCAGAGTCCGTCCAGGATTTCTCTGAAGCGCTCGGTCATGGGCGGCAGAGGATTCAGCTCGATCTTCTTGAAGTCTTCAGGGCAATCGTCTTTAAGGTGGCCATCTCGCTTGCAGATGCTGCACACGACCGTTGGCGGCTGCATAGAAAAACCACCAACAAACACTAAATTTCTGGATCACAGCATCAAATAATTTACCATATATACATGCAATGAACGTAAGCCATACTGATTTTACTAAAGCCGTACTAAATTTTACGTTTTTTAGAATTTTTTACTTCATTGTAATGGTACGAAACTTGGTAAAGGTTTTGGCATTTGCTATGTGGGGAAAAAAAAAAAAAAAAAAAAAAGTCCTGAAAAAAAAAAAGTAGTCACACTTGTGCCCCTCGCGGATCAAAAATGTCCGCATTGGAAAAGAATTGGAAACGAATTTCGTCTAGTGGAAATGTTTGGTACTGCGGCCAAACAAAATCTTACTGAAAGCTCATTTTTTGAGATATCAAGCTCGAAGTTGGAACACAACATGTTTAGATTTATGGCTTTGATTTTCTTGCAAACATGGAAATATATATTTCATATTTCATAACAATAAACGTAAAAATTCTGTAACTAAGTTTAAGTTAACTTTTTTCATTTCAGCAATAATTTGCCATTTGTCGTGTTTGAAAAGAGATCAAAATTAAGTCTGAGCTATAAAGCATTCAAAATTTATGACAGTTTAAGTTGGAAATTGCTCAAAAAGTGAATAAATGGATTATACAATGTAAATATAATTTAGTACCATAAAATCCTCTAAAAAAACAAAATATTAAATAAAAAAATTATTAAACTAAAATATAGTACATTCATTTCATTGAAAAAAAACAAAAACAAAAAAAAAAAAAACGGTCATTTTTGACCGACACCCGAAGAATACCAGAGGGTTAAATAAATGCAGCTTTTGTGAGCATAAGAGACTTCTTTCACAAACATTTTTAAAAATCTTACCGACCCCAAACTTTTTCATGTGAAAATAGGATTTCTTAAAATTCAGACCATTTTGAGAGCCGTTTTTTACCATTCCAGTAAAAAAAAACAAAAAAACAACAACAACAAACTCATAATAATAATTCGATTCAGTGACTCTGTAGCTGGTTTTACTCCACACAAGATCAATTTCAAACTGATTTTAGAGCTAAATGTAACTATAACTATGTATATTCACTTATAGACTTTCAGACATTTCAACGCCTGGAAAACAAGATTTCCAAAATTCCCTGTTACTTCCAGTTTTCCAGAGGTTTGCACGGTCAAGCACCGCACAAATATTACTTTATTCCGTGCAATTACCTTTCCTCCCGTGAAGATCATCCTGTCAAAGATGTAGTGCATGTCTTCTGGAGCGATACTGTCCTGTTCCTCCATCTCTTGATCTTTATCATCCTCCTCCTCCTCCTCCTCATCATCACTGTCCATCAGCAGGCCGTTCAGGACGGAAGGAGACACAGCTGTGGCTTCACATCCGGCGTTCATCCCACCATCACTCACCAGGAGCTCAGTGAACCCTGCTCTCAGCCTCTCCTCTTCCTCTATATCCCTCTCTTCCTCATCATCACTGCTGTCTCCGTCCTCCTCACCGCTCCTCTCCACGTCCTTCCGCTCCTCCCGGTTCTTTCGTTCCAGGCTGTCGTCGTGGCCATGCGAGCGCGCTCTGCCGTGGCGTCGGGATTTCTTCCTCAGTAAGCCGCGGCTGACGTTCGCTCCGTTCCTGCTCTGAGGACAGGCGAAGTACTTGTAGGCCATGCGGAAACGCTCCTGAATGTACTCAAACACCATCTGACTGTTCAGACTGCGAGCCACGTTCCTCTTCAATGCAAACGGATCTGGAACATCCAACATCTGATCATTTAAAAGCGCTTTCATGCTGCAGCTGTTGCTCATTTTCATATGTATCTTAATGTGACAAACATAAAGTGCACTTAAATATAGAAGTAATAGTAAAATACTGCGGCAGTTTGCGCATCAGCTTGCTGAAAAGATACTTAGCAACTCATCTGCAACAGGCATATCTGTGGCTATAACACTTTTTCGTATGCTATATATAAATCTGAGCCACACTGGATCTCTCTGCTCACCCTCGATGGCGAGTCTGCGGCGAGGCCAGTGCTTGAGCTCTCGCGGCAGCAGCTCTCTCAGACGGATGCTGATGATGTGCTCCTCCAGCGCAAACTCCAGCGTGTAAAAGCGCAGGAGCTCCAGCCACAGCTGCCCCAGAGACGCGCTCACCGTTTCCTCCAGCATCAGACGGGACTGCAAACATAAACACGTTACTAATATTTCTCAATACTTAGGTGACTTTTTCAAAACAACAACAGTAGTCTTGCAATGGAAACGCTGCTTTATTCTCAAAATAATTACGCAATATTCTGATTTTATGCCTAAGTTAAATTTGCTGCTTTAAATGGAAACATAGCTATTGCTTAGTTTGGCACAAAATGCATTCAATAATAACTTCTTTCAAATACAACAAATTGCTTTCTCACTCACACAACCACCGCCAAAACTGCCAATTTGCACGTTTACATGCTTGAAATAACTGTTAAACTTAAGTTCAAAACCTAACATAATACAAAAGTGAATAAGACAGCAATTTGCAACATTTCTACAGTAATCCCAATACACTTTGAATCTAAAAAATGAAATGCTATGAAAACAAATAGGTGTAGCTGAACACCTACACAACACCTGCCTTTTACCATCTATACAAAAAGGCACAACTTAGGAATAATTTTGTACTGTAATATAAACATAGACAATGTATCACATACTGCAATGAATTCTAAACTGTAGAGAGTGTAATTTTTGTTTTGTAAAGAAATTGTACAAAAGAAAACATTGTATAATGCTACCTATTGTTTTTTTAGGTCATTGTTTTATGAGAGTCAAAGTGACTACCTTTGCCAGTGTTATGGTGTGTATAATGAGTGTATTTGAGACATGTATGAAGTTGTTTGGTAGTTTTAGTGCATTTTGAATGTGAAAATAACTGCAAGCTGAAAGTTGGTTAGGAGAACTGTGTGAAGAGTTTTTTATTTTTAAAAAAAAAAAAAGTGACCTAAGCGTTGAGAAATATGTCCTAGCGATTGTAAAATACTTTCCTTAGGGTTTCTTTACAATCATGCATATTGGTGAAACGCTCACCTTGCCCTTAGTGTATTCGACCTTCTTCTCTTTCTTCTCCGTGTGGGTTTTGGGTTCAGGTTTGGCTTTGCCGTCCAGGCGGCCCTCGCCAGCAGGAGCGGGTCTGTGCTCCCAACCCACGAATGTGCCGGACTCCATCCCCGTCAGGTGAAACTCATCCACACGCTTCACGTCAAAGCCCTTGATCTGACCAGAACCACACAACGAGAATATATATATACACACCTTAGAACATTCGTCAACCAATCAGATTCAAGCATTCAACAGCACCGATAAATAAATATATATTGATAAAGAACTAGTCAAAAGTATGTTCAACTCACACACACATCAAGAACATAGTTATTATTTATTTTGTTCCAGGTTTACTAAAACATCACCTCTTACCCAATGTCCTAGATAAACAGGCAGGACGGGCTTCGCTCTCTGTTGCAGGAAGAATATGACCATCAGAGACAGCGAGTAGGATGGGATTCCTCCCTCTGCCTGACAGTCAATGTGGCACAACTACAAATAAACACACAATCTTGTCAGACCTTAGTGAGAAACGGCCACAGTAATCATGGGAAAATGTGACGGGGAGTCATACATTGGCCCAGTAACGGAAGGCCAGCACCAGAGGCACAAGCCTCGGCTCCAGTCTGGCCAGAGCTGCAAGGTGATTGGTGGTGAGGCACGCGACATCATTTCCTGCGCTCACTTTGCACATTAACCCACTGCAGAGACAACAAACCGCTCATATCAGCTATGACAGACTATTATTAATTGTATTCAATCTGTTAATTCTTTGTGTGCAGTAACTATTTATAGCATCTTGGTTTTATAGCCCACATAAAACTGACCTCGCCACATCTCTGCAGAAGACAACAGGGACTTTGGCATGAAAATCAGACTCCACCTCGGCAAACTCCACTGGAAACAAAAGTGAAACTAGAGTTAAACTGGGCTCTCGAAACTTAGGTCTTGTGCATAAATGAACTTAACGGTTCAATAGTCAAGTGAAGCACGTTTATTTATAAGTATAGGATGTGTCACACGTCTGGACACACTTGACTGAATTTGCGTCTCATAAAATCTTTTAAACCTTCTGATCTAAAAGCTTGAATTACTGAAATGAGTTTTGTAAACACTTCATTTAAAATATAAGCAAAATATGAAAAAAAAATTAATGGGAAACCCACCGCTGTTCTTTAAGATCTCCAGCACCTGGATCAGCACATCAGGTTGAGTCATCTGCACAACAGACATGTGTTAATAACAACACAGTAAAACGTTTATGAACACAGTAAAATGAATCGTCACATATCCACAAACGCAGCTTGTATGTTCAGACTCACAGTTGAGGGGTAAGAGACGTCGATGTTGATGTCACTCGTTTTAAAGGCGAAGCGGGTGAAGCAGGAGCCGTAAAGGCGGAGAGAGCACGCTATGAAGAAAAAAGGATGGGAGAAGTCATTCATACATTCACCATATTGAGCAAAACGCTCTCTTGCTCATTTTTACTTTTTAGTTTTTACTGCAAGCTATTATACGAAGTACACTACCATTCAAAAGTTTGGGGTTGGTAAGATTTCAAAATGTTTTTGAAAGAAGTTTCTTCTGCTCACCAAGAACACATTTAATAGGTCAAAAATACGGTAAAAACAGTAATATTGTGAAATATTCAAAATAACTGTTTTCTATGTGAATATATTGTAAAATGTAATTTATTCCTGTGATCAAAGCTGAATTTTCAGCATCATTACTGCAGTCTTCCAGTTATCCTTCAGAAATCATTCTAATATGCTGATTTGATGCTCAAGACACATTTCTGATTATTATCAATGTTTAATATCAAATGTTCATATTTTTGTGGAAACTTGAAGGTAATAATGTATTAACTAACATGAACTAACATAAGTCCACTAATGGACAATAATTAAAGGCACAATATGTAATATTTTTGGATTAAAATATCCGAAAACCACTAGAACAATAGGGCTGGGTAAACAATATCGATTTCTCGATTTTAAATCGATTCTCATTTTTACGAACCGATATCGATTCTTAAAATCCCAAGAATCGATTAGTCTAGTCTGTTTTCAGTTGATGAATGAACAGTACATGTAGAGCGCCTCCCATCCAATAAATCGTAATAATCTTTCTGCTTTGTTACTTTTGATATGAAGCCAAGTCTCAGATTTCAAATGATGTCCATCTTATTATGAGATTCAAAAAATAAATACCGTTTTGGCGCTGTTTAATGTGGCGTGACAGATCGCTTTAACGCCTCAGTTAAAGAGAAGCGGCAGCACGGAGCGCATGTGAACATCCTCTCCGCTTTAATACCAGTTACAGCGCGAAATAAACATGAATAAACATCTGAAGGTATGTTAAAATATACAGTACAACTTACCGAAATCTGTATCATGTCTCGTGTAATAGCTCAATCAGTGCTTCAACCTCGGAAAGACGTCAATAAAACAGCTTGTAAACAATGTCACATAACGTCACATTTACCTTAACATATTCAGTGACCATAAACTCATTAGTCAGCTAGAAAAGTGAACTCTAGAAAGCAGCATTCTGATAAATATAGCTATGTACCGTTACATATTCATTATAATGTTCTTCAATAATTAATGCATGTTTGAATAAATCAGTTATGACAGCCACGATTTAAAAAAACAAACAAAAAAAACGAATTGGAGTAGAAATGATTATGTAATTCTAAACTTTATTTATTATAAAAAACAAAAAAAACAAAATTGAGTGTAATTTAAGTGTTTGTATATAAATACGTTAATTTTAACCTTCATTGTTATAGTAAAGTAGTACCAACTGACTCCCATGTGTAGTTTACAGTATTAGTTGATTTTTTCCTCTAGAAAATTTGCCATGTACTGTAACTACATCCAAAATAATCGATATCGAATCGAAATCGTAATCGAATCGCAAGGATGTGATTATAAATCGAATCGAATCGTGAAAATTGTGTCAATACCCAGCCCTATAGAACAATGTTATATATTTTGTTGACTTGTGTACTTACATTATCCCAGATGTTTCCAAGAATGTTTAAATCCAGAGAAATAAGCAATTTTAACCAGGACATGGACCATGTCTGTGCGTCGCCTATCAATGACATCATACCCGCATTACCCTCGTTTTCTGGTTTTATTTTGTAGAAACCATGGAAACACTAAAGATGCTTTAATATATTATGTGTTTTATTAGACAGGTGAGCAACTGTTTGGATTAGGGCTGCACGATATTGGAAAAAACTGACATTGCGATATTTTGTTTTTCTGCAATATATATTGCGATATGAAACAAATTCATGAATTGAATAGCTCTATTTGGAAAGAATGAATCATTCTAGAATGATTGGGGTACTTTTGTAGGTGAGTGAATATGCATAGAAAATAATGAACAAATTACAAGCATAGATAAATATAATAGAACAAAGATACAAATGAAATAAATAGTGCTTAATATTTTCCAGGTAAGTCTAACAGTATTCAGGTACAGAAATTGAATAATTAAATGTAAAATAACACTGCATAGTCTCACTGTATAAATTAAACATAATTAATCTGTGGTTTTTTTTTTCTTTATCTTTTGTTGTTTGACTAACATTCATGACACAGAAAGCAGCAGGGGCTTCTGCCACTTTAAGACCGAATGCGCGGCGTAGATCCAAAATACTGTTACACATCTGGTTTTCTTTCTCAATTATTTCATTTACCTAAGCCATAATCAATTGTGTTTACGAGGATAGGCGATCTTTTATGTGCATTTAGACAATTTTTTTGCATGTGTATGTGTCCGTTCAGGCACAAATAGACGCGGAAGAGAATGGCATGCGGTGTTCACGTGCATCTGCACAGCTCTGTGTGTGTGTGTGTGTGAAAGCCGCACGTTCAGAATTGCGTTCTCTTTCATCTCTTCGTGCGCTCAAATGGTTTAAAATCTCTTGACTGTTTAAACTGACAGGACCTAAAACACGTTCAACTGCAGTGTGCAACAAGTGTCTCATAGCAGCCGCCGAGTGAACGCACAGAATAGCATTATAACAAATTTCAACACACAAATGTATCTAATATGATAAACAGCGCTGCGTTACCCCACATACGCTTGACCGGAAGAAGTGGAAGCGCTCATCTGTGGCATAATAAAAGCTCCACTGCTCTCGAGCCGTGTGTCGCACTCGTCTCTCATTAGCAATCGTCCCAGCGGCTTTCAGCTTGCTTCATACTACAGTAATATTAATAAATCTTTAATAGATTATTAGCTCATCCATGAATGAGTCCCATCGGATTCTTTTCCACCGGCTGTAGACGAGACAACACCTCCCATGATTCCACGAAATCAAGGCGTCATCAAGCTACGCCTTTGTTTTGAATAAGCGACCTCTAGAGGCGAAAATTACATATTGTGCCTTTAACAGAATAAATTTATTACATGTGGGCAGGGAAAGCTGTGTACCTGTGAGTTGTTTACGTATAATACCCTCCATCCGGAGCACCACGGCTTGCCTCGACGCAAAGTCTTCCTCCGAGATGCCGTGCACCTCTGCTGCCTCCAGGACGGCGGAGTCTAGCGCCCTCAACTGGGCCGGAGAGGGAAGAGGAAGCGCTCGCAACTCATTTTCCTCCTGCTTTTCCTGCAAAATACACATAAACAAAAGGATAAGCAAAAAATCAGAGTTGATATAAAATATCCAACATTTAGACATAGTATCTTCAGTGCTGGTGCTTTAAAGGTGATGAATTCAGAGACACATCTTCTCTGACAGGGTTTTAGTGGGTTTTCAGGGACATGCAGCCTTCTTTTGCATGCTTACTAACAGTCCAACAGAAACTAGCACAGTAAAACCCTCTCTAATTATTATATAGACCACAGGAAAAAAGCTCACCATGATGTTCTTCTTGTGACGTTTCTCTTTAATGTGCTTGTGAGCACCCTGGATGTTCTCCACGTGGACTGAACACAGTTTGCATAGATACTGGAAATTCGGGTACTCCGGAGACGGCTGTGGGAATACACAATGACAGAGAAACCAATCACATCATGCAACATCAATTCACACATCTGAGAGCTCCACAGACATGCAAACGGGAGAAATCAACAGGCACTTAACGACTCCTTGACTTGCTCAGGTTGTTTCAGATTCAATTAACGACCTGCTTTTGACCGTCATTTAAAAGTAAAATCAGTCGGTGAATGTGACCACAAACGCTCTCTTTTACATTGATACTCGTGTCAGTTAGATGCAACAAGTAATTCTATTACACTAGTCTCATGTAGCTGCACGATTAATTGAAATAAAATGCAATACGGCTTAGTGCGATTATCAAATCGTAAAATGTAATGAGATAAATATATGTGCTGCGTGTTTCAGAGTGAAGCACAACACTGTGTTCATTTACATTTAAGCAGCTCATGATCTGGTGTTTGCAGTGTCTCAGTTCACAGTAAATACTATATTATTATTTCACAGCCATATTGTTTGTGTGCAGGAATGTGTCTCACTTTGAGCAGCCGGTGGATGTAGTCTCTCTGCAGCCTCTCCTCCGCCTGTTTGAGTCCCAGCTGTTGGTCAGAGGTCAGGTTTTCCACCTCCACGACCTCTGCTGCGACCTCAACCCTCTGTCTGCCTGAGATCTCCACACCTGAGATTTAAAGGAACAGACAGCAAAAACAACCCACAGTAAATAATAGGGCTGCCCCCTAATATTCGACTAATCGTTAGTCAAATAGAAGAGGCTTAGTCGACCAAAAAATGTTATTAGTCGGTTAGTCGCAGATATAAAAAACCTTGTGGCGAAGTCACGGGACAGACCGTTAACGGCAGGTCCTTGTGGTAATTACAGTATGTCGGACAGGAAATCCAAACGTTCGCCTATCATCCATCGATCTCAAATATGGCTCATCATTTGAAACAGTAGTAGCAACTTCACATGGCTGCTCGCTCTAATGTTCATCTAGATAAATGTGCACTATTATTAGGCGCATATCCAAGTGTTTCTGGGGAGAGCGCGCTTACTGCATGCTGATAACAGCGGAAACAACTTAAAATACTCCGTCATTTTGGTCAAACAGGTAAGAGTAATACACCATTCGAAACTGAAAAGGGTCTACTTTTATTTGTGTAAACTCACAATAACAAGATAATGTTGTGCCTTTGTAAAATAAAGAAAACAAACAGGATGCGTTTTCTGCCGTCTTGGTCTCTGTGAACTTGAGCGCGTCACAAAAATGAACCGAAACTCAGTGTATACTTGCCTCACAGACATGAGAAATATACCTATAGAAAGCTTGAAATGTCAAGTGATTGTCAACCAATTCAAGGGGAAAACAATTATTCTCAGATTATGTGTAATCCGTATGAAATGTGCATATAGGCACGTCCACTACTGCAGAGATGACGAGTCAGCATCTCTGCAGCCAAAAACACAGAAAACATTATCAGTAAATTATTAAAATGTTTAAACAGTCTCCTTGCTGTTTTTTCACGACACATTCATAATTATAACTTTTGCCGGTGCAAACTTGATGTGTGCGCGCTTGAGCGCTGATTAGGCTATGTATTATATATTGGCAATTAAAGGCTCATTATTATGATTTATATGGCTTATTAATATACACTGATCGCTTAAATGAATGACTAATAGTCGACTAGAAAAATCTTTAGTCGAGGGCAGCCCTAGTAAATACACCTATACTCGTACAGAGAACACGTTAACATTTTTGACAGATAATAAACACTTTCTGTTTTCATATCTTTAGTGAATAAATATTTTTTGGAAATAATTGTTCATTTAATTTCATGTATGTCTAATTTGCCACTATTAAATTGAAACATTTATAATATATACTATAGATTTCAAAAGTTTGAGGTCCGTAAGATTTTTTTTTGTTATATATAAATTAATACTTGTTTAGCAAGGGTAAATTAAGGTGACAAAAGTGACTGGTGTAATGATGCTGAAAATGCACAGGAAATAATTACATTTTAAGATATATTCAAATAGAAAACAGTTATTTTAAATTGTAATACTATTTCACAATGTTTTTACTGTATTTTTACCGACCCCAAACTTATGAACGGTAGTGTCAGGTCACTCCAGCAATAAAAAAACCTAAATAAACTCAAAAAGAATCATTTGATTACTGGTGTTTTTTTCTCACCAGGTATCTTCTCTGTAGCTGTGATGGTGTTGTTGTGTGTTGAGCTCTCCTCTGCTGTGCTGGTCAGCAGTGTTGCTCCACCATCCTTGGCCGGTCCACTATTTCGGACCGTTGTTTTCTTCTCCTGTGCCTGCTGACGGGCCTCACTGGGCAGGGGCTTCCCTCTCCCCCTCTCGCCAGAATTAGTTCTGCCCGTCAGCCTGCGGGCTTTGCCCTTGCTCTGCTCCTGAGGGCTGCCGGTGCACGTCCTGCCACCGCTATGGCCGCCCTGGATCTCCTCTTTCACCCTGGGGACGCCGTCCTTGCATCTGCTGGTGACTTTCATGCTCTCCCTTTGGGGTTTGGAGGACGACGCCTTGCCCACACTTGAGCGAGAAGGTTTGACCACCTTCACGGGGCTTTTGGGGTCCTCCATGCCACTCCTCTTCTCTCCGGACGAGACTGAAGAAAAGCCCAAAGGGCTCTGGGTTGAAGGTTTCTGGAATGGAATCATGACAGAATCAGATTGTGGGAATCCAGAAATGTTTGTGCATAGAAAATTTGAGAAATCAGGAAGACTTTGACGACATTGGAATGGGAATATTAGCTTAGAACATAATAAATAGTAATGAATACCCACTTTTTTAAACTAGTAAGTCAACCAATAGACATTATTCCACAATAAAGTTGTTTGAAATGTTTTTTGTGCTACATTTTGTAAGTTCAATTCAAATAAATAAAAAAAAACCCCAAAAACATCATTTTGCATCTTTAATTCAGAAAGTGTCTAATTATTTAATCAGAAAGCAAAAAGGGACGTCAAAAAAAGGATATTACAAATCGCTGTTGTATCTTCAGTTCCATTTATCACATCTCAAGTTGAGCACATTGCATTATGGGATATATTTGTAATGGCATACTAGCTTAGTATTTATAATTTATAATATTCCATGCATATGTATGCGACATTGTCACATGACCTTACGTTACATGTGATCATCTTGAAATTAAAATCTTTAATTTTGTGCAAAAACATTAAAATTTGGCAGTGTGATGAAGTAAAGTATATCAAATAATTTGATGTTATGGTAACACTTTAGTATGGGGAACAATTCTCACTTTTAACTAGTTGCTTATTAGCTTGCATATTGGCTGTTTATGAGTACTTATAAAGCGCATATTAATGCCTTATTCTGCATGACCATATTCTACATCCCTTAATTCTACCCAATACCTAAACTTAAACGCTACAACTACCTTACTAACTATTAATAAGCAGTAAATTAAGAGTTTATTGAGGCAAAAGTTGTAGTTAATAGTGAATATGTGTTCCCCATACCAAAGTGTTACAGATGTTATTTCTGGTTTACTCATGACACTAGAAATGCAAAGTCAAGTCTAATACATTTTTGAACACATTATTACACACACATTATGTTTATAGTAGGCCATGTATTTCACGCACACTAAAAACTCAACCCTTAAAGGGACAGTTCACCCAAAAAATAAAAATTGTCATCATTTGCTCACCCTCAAGTTGTTCCAAACCTGTATGAATTTTCTTGTGCTGAACACAAAATAAGATATTTTGAAAAATGTTGGTAATCAAACAGTTGATGGTAGCCATTGACTTCCATAGTAGGAAAAAAAAAATACTATGGAAGTCAATGGGGTCCGTCAACTGTTTGGTTACCAACAATCTTCAAAATATCTAATTTTGTGTTCAGCAGAAGAAAATTCATACATGTTTGGAACAACTTGTACTCTATATTTAGTTAATCATTTCTGTGGTTCCTACACATTCTCCACTTCAAATGGTTCATACAGCATTATATTTGATATATTATACAGTAATCTCTAAATATTTTTCATTTCTGTTTTTTCCACTGATTTTCCTGAAGTGATAACATGCGCTTGAATGATGAGAAGAAATCTTTTGTAAGAAAATTATTCATATTTAAAACGCATCGCTTCCCTTCAGAAGGCCTTTATTAACCCCCTGGAGCCGTGTGGATTACTTTTATGATGGATGGATGCGCTTTTCGGTGCTTCAAAATCTCATCCCTCATTCACTACCATTATAAAGCTTGAAAGAGCCAGGATATTTTTAAATATATCTCTGATTGTGTTCATCTGAAAGAAGATAGTCACACACACCTAGGATGGCTTGAGGGTGAGTAAATCATTGGATAATTTTCATTTTTGGATGAACTATCCCTTTAAACTCTGACACATGATACTGAAGTCATGGTTTGATGTTGCATGATCACTAAAACTGTAAGTACAGTCTGATTGAGATGATCGTTTGCTCCTTTATCTGTTGCTGGTTTGAGTGGCACACACACATTCGTTCCAATGAGACTCGCTTATAGTAAAGACAAACAGTTTTGCATATTTTTATATTTTAGAAAACTGAATAGTCTGGAAACACAAACATTTTTCTATAAATATCCAGACCTGGAAATTACTCAAATCAAATTCCAAACTGCGTAAGAACCATGCAAAACATGTCAATTTGACGACAACATTCTCAGTCTCAACATCCTGTCACAGACTCAAGACTTTCAAATGCAAAGAATAAATAATACAAAACATTCTCGCGCAAGAGCTGTAAATCTCCTGTCCCGCTCAACATACACATTTAATACAACATGAATGTATGCATTACAGATATGATATGAATATAAGAATACAGACAAGAAATGTAATCATATGCATGCTTCATATTCAAACTGAGCACAACATAATATATACTTCAGAAAGAGCAGTGTGTTAGTATACTACTTAGACCATGTCACAACAGAACAATAATCTACTAATTAAACAGTACTACATGTATGCATGCTTTAACCCAAATTGCATTCAAGCATTTATCAGTTCATGCATTCACTGGGAATTGAACCCAAGCTCTACTGTTTGAGTTACAGGAACGTAGTATATACTGTACACAGCCTAGTATATAAAAAAGAAAAGAAAAAAATAAGAAAATAACAGGAACTATTGCACAATACACATTTCAGACAGTAGTATGCCATATCAAGCATGCTTAATTCAGCGAGTCCAGTTATTATCTTGAAAATAAAAATGGTTATTATTTTACACTATCAATCCAATTTTCTGTAAATTTTTGGCAGTGCAGTTAAAGGATTTAGTTCACTTCAGAATTCAAATTTCCTGATAATTTACTCACCCCCATGCCATCCAAGATGTTTATGTCTTTCTTTCTTCAGTCAAAAAGAAATTAAGGTTTTTGAGGATAGTGGACTTCAATGGGGACCAACAGTTTGAAGGTCCAAATTGCAGTTTCAGTGTGGCTTCAAAGGGCTCTACACAATCCCAGACGAGGAATAAGGGTCTTATCTAGAGAAACGATTGGTCATTTTCTAAAAAAAATAAAAATTTATATACTTTTTAACCACAAATGCTCATCTTGCACTGCTCTGTGATGTGCCACGCATTACGTAATCACGTTGGAAAGGTCACGTGTGACGTAGGCGGAAGTACCGCGGTAGGGCGAAAAACTCTTTTTCTCCTCCAACTTCAATCGTCCGACATCGTTGTTTTACCTTTTTTTGTAAAGGCCGTTAAACTTAGTCTTTGGATGTTCGTTTTGTAAACACTGGATCAGTACTTCCGTTTACGCCAAGCGTGACCTTTCCAACGTGATTACGTAATGCGTGGCGCATCGCGGAGCAGTGCAAGAAGAGCATTTATGATTAAAAAGTATATAAATTTCTATTTTTTTTTAGAAAATGACCGATCGGTTCACTAGATAAGACCCTTATTCCTCGTCTGGGATCGTGTAGAGCCCTTTGAAGCTGCACTGAAACTGCAATTTGGACCTTCAAACTGTTGGTCCCCATTGAAGTGCACTACATGGAGAAAAATCCTGGAATGTTTTCCTCAAAAACCTTAATTTCTTTTCGACTGAAGAAAGAAAGACATAAACATCTTAGATAACATGGGGGTGAGTAAATTATCAGGAATTTTAATTCTGAAGTGAACTAATCAAGCAAGAAAGACACAATTCACAGCTGATATTACATTCAGTTCATCATACCGGAAATGCAAGGTAAAGCACAATGCATTGGGCTTGGTTATATACTGCATATTTTAGCAAATGTAGTGGGTCGAATCACATAATGCATACAGTATACATTCTATACACTGCAGAAATAGTACGAGTAGTATGTTAGTATGCTTTATTGCAGCATAACTGTCAGAAAGACATGAATATCATCATTACTAAGCAATTTTCTTTTTAATTCTTAAGTATCCAAACATACATATAAGCAAATATAGCTAGAATCAGTCCAAGAACTTTATATTATTATAACTTTAGAAGCTAAATATATAATACATACTAGCTATTAACTTTTTTTTTTTTTTTTTTTAATTATGTAAGGCATTAGACATTACATTAAAAAAAACAAATGTGTAAAATGTGTTGGCATCAGGTGCACAAATATTCAATCCTTCACAAGTTTAATGACCTGTAGGCCTGAACAAACACAAAACTACAGTCATAACATTAATTAGGAGACTATTTACATGCACCTGCCGTGATATTGTATGCTAAATGTCATTGCTTGATTCTGATTTCCTATTACCCATGTAAAAACACTCCATGTAACCTTGCAATGATCAAACACTAGCACTGCACCATTACCTGCATACTTACATGTAGAACACATTTACAAGTAAGTAATATACACTTAGAATTGTGTATCATTCACCAACGGTCTAATTTTATAGTAATTCCCCAAACTTTTGTCAATGTATTTAGACTTAGCTCGCGCGCTGCGCTACTAACGCCTCACGCACCTCTTCCTCACTTATGTGTTTACTTTTCTGTCTTACCTAGATTCACAAATGTGTGGTAGATCAGAAGTACATGCTGAGAACGATCATAAGGAGCGGTGACGGTTTGGCGTCGCGTTAAACGCCATGTATCCCGGCGCTGATGTTGTTGTTGTTGTTGTTTTCGGCCCTGCTCAAGACGGTGAGCGCACGCGCCATGTTAACTCTGCTCGCGCGCTGGATTGTGGGCCGCGTCAGTGCGGCAGGCGGAGAAACTGAAACCACACTGGAGACCGACGCGACGCTTCGACGCGTCATGTCGTCGATGTGACGCCTACAGGGGGGCGCTCTATGGCCCAAACAACACAATTACTAAAACTCTAAAAGAAAACGTTCTTGTCAGTAACCTTTCTTTTAATGTTTCTCAGGCTCATTTGCGTATTAAAATAATATGAAAATGTAAACAAAAAGAATAAAATCAGAATTATTATTATTATGTATACAGATTTATGTTTGAAGCTTATAGTTAAAATATTTCAAAACTAAATAGCATTATTATTAAATATTTGAAAAAGAAAATATTAACTTTTTATATTAATATATTTTATATTATTGCTAGAATAGCATATATAGGCCTATTATAATATATTATATAATATAATAAACACTGCATTGTATAATATATCTATACCAAACATTATAACGTTAGAAAATACGGTTCAAACCGAATGAACCTGGACTCTGGGGATAAATTTAGATTTAGATGATATGTAAGTAGAGAAATACACAGTAAATTGAAGACATTTACCATCTGTATTTTCATAGAATAAAATAATATTTTTAGGTGTGCAAATAAGGTATAACAACAATAATAACAATTATTATTATTATATACAGAAGCAATTTTGTAGCTAAATAAATAGCTACAAATAGTTAAATAATAGATAATAAAAACTATAAATATTAACTAATATACATTATCAGCCAATATTAATATTATTTATTTCAAAAATATTATTTTTCACATGAATATAGATGCTTTTTATATTATTTCTTGAATAACATATAGGCTTTACTAGTAGGCTACATAATGCATACATACATAATACAGCAAACATTTCATTGTATAATACATCCATACAAAACAAAACAAAGTAAAAGTCAACTGTTAATATTTAAACGTGCGGAAGATTAAAAAAGTTTCCAAACTCTAAAATTAAACTTTGGACCATGAGGGAAATTTTTTGGATTTATTTTTCTTGTTTGTGAAAATAGAATTTTAGAAAGTTAACAGTACATTCTAAAGATTAGTTTTGGTTTTCAAAAAAGCAAACAACCTCCTTAATGTGTAAATTACAGTTCATATTAACTTTAGAAAAACAATAGGAACTCAAATCTTTCCAGAAAAGTGATGAAACATTACAGGAGAAAAATAAATGACAAATATCTTCACTTTCTTTTTTACAGACGGTGCATATATCAGCTACATCACCAAATTTTGACACAAGAGCATTACAAGGGTATATATTATGCAAAATTTTAAAATGCACTTCTTTCACTTTATTGGGTATACCTCCACTGAATGTTATCTATTTTAGAACCCCAACATGACGTTGTACGCGCTCGCTCACGTACAGAGGAATACGGAAGCTTGTGATTGGTTGTTTTGGGCCGCGCCGCGCTTCATTAAAGTTCAGCTCATTCCGCTCTAGGTCTGTCGATTTTCATTCCGTATCGGACCGTCCCGTTCACTCATCTGTCTGCTCTACATCAGAGGAATCACTGCATTATGGGGACGTTTCTAAGAGCACTAACTTTGCTGACTTTATCATGTCTGATTGAGGCCAAACAGAAAGACTTTTACACGTTTAAGGTGGTGAACAGCAGAGGGAGGTTAGTTTCTCTGGATAAATACAGAGGATCGGTGAGTCTCCAGAAATGAACTCTGAGGCTGCAGACGTAAGATGCAACTAACGTGCATGTAAGAAAAGCCTTCAGTACTAACGTTGCATCACAGTGTGGTTTTCTCCGGATGCATGCGTGCTTTAATTCTGTTGTAGGATTTCCTCACTTCAAGTATTTTCTGTCTAATAACTACTAACCGGCAGTCTGGAGTTGTTCTTCATTCATTCTGCCTGTCTACGTGGCAGCTCACGCATCTCAGCTCCTTCTGATGAGTTCGGCGGTGTGGTTTATGAATTTATGAATTGGGTTACATTTCGGAATAACTTTCAGTAATAATATTAACAGAAATTATTGCATTAAATAATGATCTAGAGATGAGTATTGCATCATGTACATATAGAACGAAAACGGATTGATTTTGAATTTACACGAACTGCTTATCAGTCCAGAATTATACATCAGGCCCATAATGTTTGTTAACTTTGTGAACTTTATAAAGTATTTTCAGAGTAACAATTTACATGCTATAATTTATAGCATTATGGAAGGGCTCGTATTGCGCTTCACTGCTTTATTTTCTTTCTTGTTTTTTTTTTTTTAAAAAAACGTCATTTATTATGCATAAAATATTTGATTGTGTAGTTATAATTATATTGTGGTTTTAAATAAAAATGAGTTTGCACAACTCATTTTGAGTCACTAGGTGTCGATGTTGAATAACTTTGAAAAGCTATTCGTAAATCTTATGAAACAGCCCTTTTATATTATATTATATTATATTATATTATAAAAAGTAAGTAGGCTAAATCTGAACCTGGGCTAAGGCAATTAGTCCAAAGTTTCATTGTTAGTGTAAACAAATGCTTGATTTAGTTTTTAAAATGGTAATGTTATGAGGGAAAATTACATTTTATCATTTTGCAATATATATATATATATATGCATGTGTGTGTGTGTGTGTGTGTGTATATATATGTACATATATACATGCATACACATATATAATATATGTACATATATACATACATTCATACATATATGTATGTGTGTGTGTGTGTGTATATATATATATATATATATATGGGAACATTTTGAATGTTCTCAGAAGCATTTAAAAAACAATAGAGGACCATCCAACATATGTTTCCGGGAAAAAAAAAACATTTCATGAGTGATGTATATTAAAGAGCTAACTCTGAATGAATGTTATATTAATGTTACTGGAAGAACGTTTGTTCATAACTTTGAGAGAACCTTGACAGAACGTTTCCCTGTTAGCAGCGCTACTACTACATAACGCTACCCTCACTACTATCACTACTTCACTACTACAACTGCTACCACTCCTCTTCCTCCTACACCAACCACTAGTATTACTACTAATACTACTGTTTTTGAAAATAAATAAATTTGTATTTAGCAGCTCTTTACATCTTTTTAGTGTAGATGTAGTAACCCATCAGATGAAATGGGTCATTCTTAACACTAACTAATGAAATAAACTTGAAGTGCTTTAATAACAGCAGGCTTAATGGATGTGAGGTGTTTTCAGTCTGTATCAGAAGAGCTGATATTAGTTCAAGGGCTGGTCAGCAATGGTGTGTAATTTGCATTTATAGAAGAAAACAAACAAATATAGGCTACACAAGGACATATGTTTGATTACCATTGAGAAGACTTGAAGAAACTGGAGAGGTAAAACAGAGACTCAAGGACAGACAGACGTCACAGCAGCTCTTAACTCATCTCGCGCTCCTCCGCTGCTGCTGATTGGCTCTAATGACTTCATTTGTCACACTGCTTCAAAAAGCTTCGTACAGTTTAAAAACAGAGACACTTGTGATTATGATCTAAAACCTTTAATATGATTCATGGACAACTACTCTTAAAAACAGATTTTTCGAAGAAAAGAAAACAAAGATTACTGGAGTATACAAGAAATGACTATTTCAGGCTTTCTACTGAAAAATACACATTTAATTCAGTGTGTTACTTTCTTCACAATTAGCAGTTTCTTACTGAAAATAGTTTCAAAGTAAATGTTTCATAGTATCTATCTATCTATCTATCTATCTATCTATCTATCTATCTATCTATCTATCTATCTGTCTATCTATCTGTCTGTCTGTCTGTTGTCTGTCTGTCTGTCTGTCTATCTATCTATCTGTCTGTCTGTCTGTCTGTCTGTCTATCTATCTATCTATCTATCTATCTATCTATCTATCTGTCTATCTATCTGTCTGTCTGTCTGTGTCTGTCTGTCTGTCTGTCTATCTATAACCCTGAATGTAGACATATATTGTGTATGATGTTGTTGATTTTCCTGTACTGTGTTTGTAGGTTTCACTGGTAGTGAATGTGGCCAGTGAGTGTGGTTACACCGACGAGCACTACAAAGACCTCCAGCAGTTGCAAAAAGACTTTGGCCCATTTCATTTCAATGTCCTGGCATTTCCCTGTAACCAATTTGGCCAGCAGGAACCCGGCAGCGATAAAGAGATCGACAGCTTTGTGCGGCGGGTCTACGGGGTTTCTTTCCCCATCTTCAGCAAGATCGCTGTGGTTGGAATAGGGGCAAATAATGCTTACAAATACCTTGTGGGTGAGTGGAACAGGTTTGATGATCATGCAAATGTAAATGCTGATATTACAGAGGGATAAAAAAGTATTTTGACACTTTTCACACTTCAAAATATCTGAATGTCATTGCATAAGAAACAAAATATAAAATCAAGTGCATTTCATTTTCATGCAGTGTAACAGCTTATTAATTTGACATGCTGCGCTCACATCTAAACAACCGTCACACTCTCTTCTAATTTCAGAGGCGTCTAGGAAAGAGCCGACCTGGAATTTCTGGAAGTACCTCATCGATACTGATGGCAAAGTTGTTGATGCGTGGGGGCCTGATGTCTCCGTCAAAGAAATCCGCCCACAGATAGCGAATATGGTTCGGAAGCTGATCATCAAGAGGAAAGAAGAGCTTTAAGTCCTTTGAATCTTCTTCAGCTCTGAAAACTGTCGACACTCAGACCTCAGATTTCTTTGAAGAAACAAATGCTAATTTAGGCCTATTCAAAGTACAAAGTGTGAGATTACACCAGCGTAACCCGCTTTAAACGACCCTACATCCTCTCATCCAGTTGTGAATATTTCAGTTGTGAAAACTTTGTTACATCTGTTTGTAAAGAGAAGCACTGAGAATTAAAGTGATAAAAGACCACTTATAAACCACTTCATGCTTACACTAAATGACATACTACCCATTATGTCTAATAGAACAACACCAAAATAATGAAATATGAGCAATATGATGAACTGATTCTGGAGTAGAAATATTTATTTTTATACTCCCGCTATCGTTTTTTTACTGTGATCTGTCAGGATCTTTGACCCTGTTACATTTTAGTTTGGTGGCTCCATTAAAAGTTTTGTCCTAAGTTATCAGTTTTTGTTTATTTACTGAAAAGTGTTTTCTTTTTTTTTTTTTTGAAGAAAATGTGAGTGGTGATGCATGCCCGTGTAAAATTAAAACTACTAAAAATGTATGTTTAAATTTAAAGAAATGCTTGCCCATGTAAAATTAAAATTAATTATTGAAAAAAAAATGAATATTTAAATATTACAAAAGGATATAAATTAATATATTTTAATATTTTTCTGAAGAAAATTTGAGTGGTGATGCTTGCTGTGTAAAATTAAAATGATTTAAAATGAATATTTACTTATTAAAAATGAAAATATTTTAATATTTTTCTGAAGAAAATGTGTGTTGGTGCATGCTCATGTAAAATTTAACTACTAAAAATTAATGTTTAAATATTAAAAATTAATAAAATATATATATATATATATTTCTGAAAAAAATGTCAGTGGTGGTGCTTGCCATGTAAAAATGACTTAAAATTAACGTTTAGATATTAAAAATTAATAGTAAAATGTAGAATATTTTAATATTTGTCTGAAAATGTGAGTGCTGGTGCTTGCCCATGTAAAATTAAAATTAATTATTAAAAATAATATTTAAATATTAAAATATGATACAAATTAATATATTTTAATATTTTTCTGAAGAAAATGTGAGTGGTTCTGCTTGCCAATGTAAAATTAAAATTAATTATTAAAAATAATATTTAAATATTAAAAATTAATGATACAAATTAAAATATTTTAATATTTTTCTGAAGAAAATGTCAGTGGTGGTGCTTGTCGTGTAAAATTTAAAAATGACTTAAAATTAACATTTAGATATTAAAAATTAATAGTGAAATGTAGAATATTTTAATATTTGTCTGAAGAAAATGTGAGTGCTGGTGCTTTCCCATTATTTTAAAAAATAATATTTAAATATTAAAAAATGATTTAAATTCATATATTTTAATATTTTTCTAAAGAAAATGTGAGTGGTGCTGCTTGCCAATGTAAAATTAAAATTTATTATTAAAAAATAATAATTAAATATTAAAAATTAATGATACAAATTAATATATTTTAACATTTTTCTGAAGAAAATGTGAGTAGCGGTGCTTGTCCGTATAAAATTAACCACCATGATGTCTTGACCTTGACTTGGCCTGTGCTTTCCAAGCACCTCTTGTTAACATATATTAATAACATATATTTTGATCAGATCAGTAAAGGAAAAAGGGACTTATAAGTAAACATTTCAATTTCATGAGAACATTCTTTTGCATATTTTGTCAAAAAGGCTGCAAACTTAAGCACATTTTATCTTAGCCAGAAAGTACATTCAAATCAAAATATGACAAGACATGTCCTTCAATAATTTTTTGCAGAGGTTTCAAGGAGAGAAAATCTTTACAATTGCCATTTACACATTCATGCCGTCTTCTAAAGTAAGTGCTCAGTGTGACAAGGGAACTAAATTATGGAGTTGGAACATTGTGGTTCTTACATTTTGCTCCTCACTCATGCTTTATAAGCAGTCTGTTCTTTAAAATCTGCCTCTCAATAGGTAACTGAGCTGTGAACATATGCATGAAAATCTCGAGGCATTTCACGTGTTTAAAAACATTATAAAAATAGCAAATTAAAAGTTCGATGGAATGTAACAGAAGGAAACTCAAGGTCATAGTGTATGATGTGTCTTGAATTTGAACACTTATTATATTGGCTATTAAAGACTCGACACATTCGATCAAAGTTAGTAAACGAGCCTTATGTTTTAAAAATGCAGGTCGTTCAGCCACAGTAAGATGTCAGCTACTACTAGCGTTTATTTCATGGCTCTTTGGAGTAATTGATTTGTCTCTATAATAATCTTCTGATATGTCCGATTTCTTTGATGTCTGACCATTCAGAAAAGTAATTGCATACATCTCCTAAATAAGCTGCGTTATTTGAGGTATCATTCATGCATTACATTAGTTTGTTTAACTCCCAAAGAGCAATAGTAATAGGCTTGACTTAGCAAACACTGCTAATGATTTTTGCTTAGAGCAAAATGAAACCTTTTGAGAAATCAAGGTTTATTTTTTTGTGTATTTATGAGGGAGGAATTCGATATGGGAATAAAACTAATGAAATAATATTTATCTCTAAAACTCGTCTTTAATCACCAAAATGACATATTTAAATGTTTTTTTCCTGTGAAAAAAAATCCTCATATCTTAAAATAGCTTGAATGTAACTCGACACCCTTGCTTCATTTAATATACGCGGATCTATGAATATGCAAATTAGCCCCGCCTCCACTCACTCACACAAGCTCAGAGATCCACTCGGTCAACTTACTGAGGTAAACGCTGCACAAAGGCATTGTTCTTTACAATGTCGGACAAATAACGGTAATTAATATGATTAGTCTTTTGCTTGACTACGTTATCAAACAGCTAATAATGTGTTGCTAATGTTACACAAACCATGTTCCCGTTGTTCCCACAAATCTGCCAGCTTAGAGTTGGACAGCTGCCTTCTAACAATCAGTATCCTTAGAAATGCTTTGAACAACTCAGAACGTCAGTGGAGAAAGGCTTATAGTAACATCATAATATACATCATATACACAATTCACCCGCTATATTGCTAAATCTACCCGATTTTTCATATCAGCAGAAAAATATACCAGGATAGGCTTCTCTTGAGACTCCCCTGCTTCAGAGCGGTCATAGTTAATGATATGCTAAAGCCCGCCCCCACGTTGATGTGATTGGTTACGAGGTAGTTTGTGAAAGAAATACCAGTCATTTCAAACCACGTCTTTTTTTCACTGCAGTTTTAAAGAGAAAATACTCGGCAATGGTGTTGACTGATGAATTTGCACATGGTTTGTCTTAAAGCACATTAAAAACACCACATAGACATTGATTTGACATTGATTAACTTGATTTTCACCACAGGGGGACTTTAAGACACATCCTTTCTGCTTGTTTGAGATGTGTGTATTAATGCTCATTCAAAAATTCAAATGTGTGGAACTACAAAATGGACAGTGTTTCACCATTTTATTTTTTCTGGGTTCCATCGATCACGTTCGTCAAAGTTTATTTAATTCGTGCTTGTGCTTTTTCGAACCCGATTCTGCTTAACATCTTTTGTGTTCCACAGAAGAAAACATACGAGGCAGAGTTCATGTTTTCTTCAGATTTTGTTATTTCAAAAGATCAAGGAAAAGTGATTTCTCATTACACAACGCCTGTAATACAGACAATTATACATAAAGCAGTTTCTCCTCAGATGCCGCAACCTCAAAATCGGTGCATGTTGGAATTAATGGAAGTGACATTTGGATTGTTTTATTTCAGAGAGTCATTTGAACTTTTCCCGGGCGCCTACAAAGTTCATCTCTAATGATTTTATTAATTTCTTCAGGCCATGATGAAAAATTCTGCCCCTTTAAGACTTTAATCTACTTACACTGAATGATTTTCTTCCTTCCAGAGCTTCAAAAAAGATGCACATGACCTCTTGAGTAGGTCATGTGAACGTCTGAAGTAAATTAATTTGAAAATGTATTATATATGACCTAAAACAGTTTCTCAAGATCAAACTATCAACCTGTCTAAATCATCAGATCATGGTCTCAACCTCTATCTGTCCTTAATGCTGAAATGTACTAATTTTACAGAAAGGAATTTTGTGTGAATGTATGTTAGTATTGTTGGGTGTGAATCCATATTTAGTGGTGCATGCTAAGTATTCATGATTTAAAATATAAGAGACCACTTTTGTTAATAAACAATAAAGACCAAAATGGACAAACCCAGCGATTGGGTTGTTGTAACCCAGCGGTTAGGTTAAATGTTTGCCCAACGTGCTGAGCTGTTTTATTTAACTGAACTATTGTTTAAAAATTATTATATGGCTGGCTTAAAATGAACCCAAAATAGGTTGGAAATTAAAAATCAGACACATAATTACTAGAGGCAACAATAAATATAGCTGCGAGCAGCAATTATCCATTTAAGGCCTTTAAGCACATGCGTAAAAGGTATTATGTTTTATTTGGCAAGCACGTAACCACTTAGATAACAGATGTAAAAGGCCATTTACAGCCAATACAGGCAATTTACCATAGGAAATATATGGTTTATAAAGCTTTTTAACAGTTATGGAGGTAGAACCAAAAACCTTTCGCCAAAGTTGGTTTTTGAAATAATCTCTAATATTTAACAAACGATTCGGTGGACAGCAGCGGTCCTAGAGGCAAAGTTGCTCAGAATGAGGAGTTCTATCATGTGGTATGAATGTCGTGGGCATGCGTGAAAAATCGCGTGATACACGATCCTTTACGCATGTGAAACATACAAATTTCTTTCGAATTTCTCACAGGCCTCTAGGGCTGTGAGTCAAACAGGCCCAGCTGGTTTCATTCCGTTAACCTTGTCTGATAGCTGCTCAAAAGTCAGTGGCCGATGGCGGCCATGTTTTTTGAGATGCTTCAATGCCCATGTGGCACCTCGTACGAAGACACTGCATGCCAATTTTCAAGTCGATCGGACTAACGGTGAAGTAGTTATAGCTGTTTTCATGTTTTTTTTGCTGTTATAGCACCACCAAGTGGCCAGTCGCCATGTCCTTTTTCACGCAACCACAGAATGAGCTCTTACATAGGTGTGCTGAGTTTGGTGAAAATATCTCATTCCGTTCATGAGTTATAGCCATTTTAGTAAAAGTGGCTCCACCCACTTCAAACGTTTTGGTGGCCCTTAGGGACCATGAATCAGAATTTCAACTTTTTTTTGATAATTATTGACAATCAGACTCTGGAGAATCTTGCTGCACTGGTTTGGTTCCAATCAGATCAAAAACCTAGGACTAGTTCGCAATAGTAGGTTTTTCAAAAAATCCAAAATACCCGAAAATTGACGAGCGATGACTAGCGAATCCATGCATCTTGTCCGTCTTGAGCCAAGGATTTCAACGATAAAGACATTTGAGCCTATGGCTAACGGTTTAGGAGTTATGAGCCATTTCGTACTTTTGACCACTGTAGCGCCCCCGTCAGGTCAAGCATTGGTGACGTTTTTTAAAGTGTACATGTTATGTCTAATAGAACAACACCAAAATAATGAAATACAAGCAATATAATGAACTGACAAGCTTCTAACCGTAAGTATTAAAAATTAGGGTGAATTCAGGGTGATTGGGACACTTTTTGCCATTGAGATGACAACCTGATTTCAACCCTATATATAAGCACCCACAACACCCTAGCAAATGCAATGTAATTTTTGCAAGAAATGGCATAAAAAAGGGTCCCACACGTTCATTCATGAAGCACATTCCACACTAAACAAACGACAGCAGGGAGAAAGACCTCTGGAAACTCACTGTCTTTTCCATTAAATGCAGCAGCCAGAAGGTTTATAAACAGCGGAGCAAAAGACAATGTGGATGGAATATCTGATCAGCCTTTTAAAGGTTAAACAACACTTTAGAATAAAGCAGGGATTTAAATTTCCCTGATCAGCAAACATGACGTGACCGCTGTCTTGTTATGCATACTCACAATTTCAAGACCTTTCTAATTTACCAACTTTACTATCAGAATATCAAGTAGCTCAGACTTTCATTACCACAGTTGGGTGTTTCTTCAGTTACTGGCACACTCTCTCAAAACACACTTTTACACTATCATTAGTAATTTTTTTCTACTAACAATTTCCACATATTGTGCTGTGAAACATTTTTGGAATAAAATTGCTAACACTTTTGTCTTGCTAAAGCTAGTTTCATAGCCAGCACTTGATGCGTCATAAATATACTTAAAAGTGTCATGAAACCCCCATGTTTTAGCACTGTTCATTCACATCTCTGAAAAAGACTCAAGAAAGTGGGAAACTGTGGAAAGTGGGAGTGTAGAAGGTGGGGAGAGGGGAGACAACAATCAATAAAACACAGACCTACAACACATATGAATAATTTGAGCAGAGAAAAACAAACAAACAAACAACAGATTTATTATGGAACATTATTAATTACATAACATTATTTTGGAAGCTAAAGGGCCTGTATGTAGAATTCAGAAACCCTTGTTATTAGTGACACTGGTGGCCGTTAAGTGAACTGCAGCCAGCAACTTATTGCTCCCGCTCACACACTTAATGTAAAAGAGATTGAATGTGATTCAAGGCCGCAATATACTCACTTTTTTCCATTCTTTGCTTAGAAGTGAAAAGAAGTTGGAAATACCTTTGCAGCGATATGCTATTAACAAACATCCCCACGCCGTTCACGCTGCTGAGAGTGACGCTTAGATGAATGTAAACGTGCTGCACACTTTCCTCTCAATAACAAAATAAACACACAACAAAAATGACAGCGTAGCTACGCCTACGTCATACGTCAGGTCAGAGGTCACGTGAATGCACGTATGGCCATTGCCGGAAGGCAGTGATTATAGTTTATAAAGTTTTAAATATGATTTTTTCCTTACAAAAACCCAGTGCTTCACTCGGTATTCTTTCTAACCGATCAAAAACAATGAAAAGTCCCTTGCTTATCATGCTAGAAACATGTTAAACCATGCTAACAACATGCTGCCAGTCGACTGGCCACGACTAATTGTGTATAATATATAAATTATACAGAGTTTAAAATTCTACCTGTAAAATAATCTGTTTCTTGAGCAATAATATTTTTGAAACAGCAAATTCAGTAGATAAACTCAATAATATGCCACTAGAAACGACTCTAAAATGTCAGAAACGGTTCTGCCATTTTAAATCAAGTTCAGCTAACGTTACAGGAGATCGATTGCTGTAGACAGTGCTCTATAATTAATTAGAGTAAGCTATCATTAGTTTTGCTAATTATTATTTTATACACATAAAAATAATTAGTAACTGCCAAATAATGATCACCTGCTTTTTCCCGTCATGGCTAACGTTAGGCGTGTTATCTTAGCTAATAACATTTATTAATTAGCTTATAAAGCCCACATTTAATGTTTCCGAAAAAAGCTCAGTGATCCGTCAGATCCTGTACGTCGGTTAGTACAGTTTACTGCTGAACAACTCCTTTTGTCGGTGAGAAATCGAAAATTAATAGTTAGTTATATATCTTCAATCTCCCCTCGAAGCTCCGACAGTTCTCAGAGAAGCTGTCAATCACAACTGTCAATCATAACGACACGCCCCGTTTCTATAGCATCAAATTGCTAGCTAAAATCAAACTTATCACAAAAACGAACAATTGAACATATATCAGTGTGATAACAACTACCTTAAATGACCAAAACCATCTTTCGGAAAATTTTATTGGAAGCGTAATTTATTTTTTTATTTTGACTCAAGTGCCAGTTGTTTACATGGAGAGGGCAGGGTTTATGACCTGTACTGCATCCAGCCACCAGGGGGTGATCAAAGAGCCCGCAGCTTCACTTTTCAGGACGTATGAGGCACACCCGATAGCAACATGGTAAATCATGCTAGCAACATGCTATCAACATGTTAAATAATGCTGGCAACATGCTAATCATGCTAGCAACATATTAAAACATGCTAACAATGTGTTAAATCATGCTAGCAAACTTTACTCATCTAGCCTTACTTCAAAGTCTTTACTTAAAAGTTATTTTTCTTACAAAACCCAACGCTTCACTCTGTATGCTTTCTAACCGATCTGGAGATTTTCGTTAAACGGACGATCAAAACAATGAAAAGTCCCATAGACTTTCATTGAGGGGGTCAAGACTTTTGTACAATAAGACTGTAGCAACATGTAAAAACATGCTAGCAACATGTTAAATCATGCTAGCAACATGCTATCAACATATTAAATTAGTTGACAACATGCTAATCGTGCTAGCAACTTGTTAAAACATGCTAACAATGTATTAAATAATGCTAGCAAACCTTACTCATCTAGTCTTACTTTAAAGTCTTGTTGAGGTATAGGCACAAATGAGTTTCTAAAATGATTCAGTTTGTTAAATTGGACTATATCACTATACACTATAAAGCAACTAAATTCTTCATGGAGAATATGAGACTGATTATATATAATTTTATTGGCTTGCTTCAGTGCTGTCTGCTCATCTCATTTGATGTCATCTTGTATCTCATCTCTTCTCCTGAGCAAAGTGAGCTAACGAACATCAGATTGTGTTGTGCCTGAGGGGATCCCAAGGCGTCTGTCTCAACTTCCTCCAATGAGGAAGATGAAAAAGACAGAATAGAAAGAAAGACACATAGTGAGAGAGAAAATGAGCATTTCTTGACATAACAATATGCTGCTGTTCTGCTCGTCCTGACAATTGACTCTTTGGTCTTCTTTATTCTTTATGTTTCAGATTGCTCTAACTTTGACATTTCTATTAAACACACAAAAATACACTTTCATAGTAGAACATCTGAACATTTCAAGCAGCTGCCTGAACTGATGACGTACAAATAAAAACCACTAAAGTTACTAAAACGCAGCAATTAACCATAAAATTCAATTATGTCAAGCACATCTGGCTTCTTTTGCAGAGTCAGATATCATACACAGTATTTGAGAAACTCTTCTGATGTCAGTGAAGGTTTGAAAGTTTTTTTGTCTTATCAAGGTAAACAGTCCAACTCCACATCCAGTAACTGGATTAAGACTCCTCACTGTCAGAGGATTGTGAAACCGCTTTCATTTCCACACCTTCAAAGCAACCTTGAAAAACAGATCAAGCAACTCTGAGTAGGCTCTTCTATAAATTATTCATAAAAAAGTACTTGTTTACCTCCACAACTTCTATTCACATTTCAACAGTTTATTGTACTGAATTGCCATCATTGACCACCAGTTTTCATAGTCATTATGCCTGTTTTACACAGCATTTATGTATGTTTTCCATTGATTGACATTCAAAAGTATCCACGTATTCTGACAAAAAAAAGCAACATATGCAAGCAACATATAATGCAAATCACAAACAAATCCTTATTAGGGGCCAAGCACCGAAGGCCTGAGGTTACATGCTGCGTTTCGGCGCAGCGCCACCTACTGGTCCGGAGATATGAAAATGGCTATTTTTGCTTATAACTTATGAACGGTTTGTCCAAAAATCAAGGGTCTCGTTAGATTCGAGTCGAATGATATACAATTTTCCCATATCGGCCATTTTGAATTTTGTCATAAAATACTGTATTTTATGAACACATTAGCGTATCATTACGAAACTCGTTATGGGTCTTTGGCACCATGCCGTGACAGTACTCAAAAAGTTTCAAGGCAGCGCCACCTTGTGGTCAAACGTTACAAAAATGCTAATAACTTTTGACTATATTAACCTGTTGTAATGAAACTGGTCTCAATAGATTCCATGAGTCATTTCGAGAACCAATTTTGCCATAGTCGGCTGAACTTCCTGTCCGCCATTTTGTTTTTCTTTAAAAACCTACTTTTTCAAACTCCTCCAAGACCGTTGCTCTGATTTTTACCAAAATCGAATCATATCATCAGACTGTGCCGACAAAAAGTAATGGATTTCATGTCGATAGACAAAAGCGTTTTCATATACGGCAGCAAAAATTTGAGGCATGATGCCAAAATGGCTGCATATCTGCAATGCTTTGGCATATTGTCACCAAACTTTGCATGTGTCATTGTCACCTCACTCTGACCACACCACACCTATTGGTTAAAAGTGAAAAACCATTAAAAGATTAGTCCACTTTCAAATGACAATTTCCTGAATAATTTACTCACCCCCATGTCATCCAAGGTCCTTCTTTCTTCAGTCGAAAAGAAATTAAGGTTTTTGATGAAAACATTCCAGGATTATTCTCCTTATAATAGATTTCAATGGCCTCCAAACGGTTGAAGGTCCAAATTATAGTTTGTACAGATCTACTTTTAATGATTTGAGGTTTTCATGACTTGAAGAACCCAAAGGATACGAGGAAATATAACTAAACTTTATCCGTAAATATATATTTTTGGCCATTTTTGTATATTTTAAAATATAATTTACATATTTGCCATTCCTTAACCTTAGTTTATGTGTCAGAGACTGTATGCTAGTATGAAGATGTCTCAAATCTGTGTATTTTTAGCACAAGAAACTGTGATATACCTCATACCTTCTTGCTTAATTGAAATATTCTGTTATTCTGAGTATGCTATTGCTGTGGTTATTTATGGATACGATACTAAACAGATGGTTTTCTTCCAGTAATGAATATTGGATCCTGCTCATGTTCACCTCGTGTTGATTGCCCTTTAGTGTTTATTATACACTAGCTATATTGACATGCATCCTAATCCACAATCTGATGAATAGCACAATGAGACTGAAAACCATCCTATGAAATCCTTAAATAATCACCATGTAACCCTATATTCTACAGTAAGGTGTCATTGAAATGTCTTTCTTCCTGTGAGCACGTATCTGAAGTTCACAGCAGAAGGAAAATGATGGTTTCAAAGGTGCTTTTCCTAGTTCGGTTGTAATAAAATGCCAGAAGTAATTACAGTATGTGCATTTGACACATGATTTTGTGTACTGCCAAGAGACTGTCAAAGAGAGAAATTATTAATCACTGCGAACATCAATATGAACTAGGCAGTAAATTAAATATCAGGGGTGACTCACCTGTCAGGTGGTTTTTATCAGAGTGCTTGAAATAGGCCTGCTTCAGCTGGCTTTGGCGGAAAACAGAGACATGACGATCAGTCATTAGCAAGGACTGTATATAAAAGGCCTGTTCACACAAAACGCGTTTTGCAGTTAAAAACACGCAGTTCAGTGGGGAAAAAAGTAAGGTCTAAAGACGCGTTTTTTAAAAGTTGAACTTCTTTTAACTTGAGCGCGCCATTTTTAGAATGACGTGCCATGCGCGAGACGCTGCAAAAGACGCGAGACGCGTGTTTACACAGAAAAACAAGGGAAGTAGCGGAGGGAAAAAACGCGAATCCTACTGTGTAAAGACCGCATTGAAAATCCTGGATTTTCTTATTTAAGTTTGTATAGAAAAACAGAAAATATTTTGCTTCCATTGAAGCACAAGATGCTAACTAGAACATTCTCACTTTTAATTTTGTCAAGGGATTTACAACATTTACATCTGCTGTATTACTTTTAGCCTTATTTGTTCAGGAGTTATACAAATATTCTAAGTGTATTTGACCTGTAAACCACCCGAGGCTGAGAACGTGTTCATCTTCTCCTGCATTTCATTCCCATAATTAATTTCTCCTGGGACAAAGAATCTAAATCTACTCTATCTCAGTCCCATCACAGTTTCCACGGTCACTATTTTGCAATAAATTGGCTTTTAGCTTTGACTTTTTTCAGTCTTTAAAAGTCCCAGAGCTTAAAAGCTTTTTCTCACCACAAATAAGGATTTATCGATGCAGTTTTTGTTATCTGTCAAAAGGCAGAGCACTCTTTTATCCAAAAATGAAAATTCAGTCACACAGAATTGAAATCTTTTAACCTAATTCAGATCTGGATGAGTTGCAGCAAGTTTGACATAAACATAAAATGAGATTTGAAAGCCGTGACTATTTTCACTTATAAATTGCTTCAGTCTCTCTCCAGCTTCTCACAATACTTGAAATAGAGTGCACAAGACATATGAACAATACTGTTATAATACTTCAATGATGCTTGTCTGTCCTTTTTGGAGCATATAGCAAAACCTGACCACTGTCGACGTTTTGCCGTTTATGAAAATATTTAGGGCCCAAGCCCTAAAAGGCCCTATTGTTTTCCTTAGGATTATTCTTTTTCATCAAGGTTTTGGGGGCTTTTGGGGCCCTTAACATGCTTAAAAAATTTGCACACAGGTCAGAATCCTGGCCATCTGGTGCCATCATCTGGGGAACCATATTTTACTTTTACATATATTTATTTAGCATATGCATTTATCCAAAGTGAAATACAATAATCAATTAATCTTAAAAAGGCAATAAACACAAGAAATGCTAATAATAAAAGTTTCAGACATATGTGCTTTACTTATGAAAAGAAAGTTTAAATCTTCTTTTAGCAGCAGCAGACAGTTCTAACATAAGACGAACAAGCAACCAGAGTGGCATAAGATGAGTCTTTGCAGCAAATTTTCACTGATAAAGCCGAGTCAACCATTTATTTAAAGTCTTTCTAAACTCAAAAACCTTCCACCACATTCTCAATTTTTCAGAGCCGGTCAGAATTCACTGAACCCTGACAGAATAAATCCAGACGATCACGGCTGGACTGTTTGGATATAATATCCTGTCTGCCATCGGACCTCCTCTCAAACACACGTTCATCTGCCCGCTTCACACAGCTTCTCTGAACGACGTGCTTGACATATTAAATATAATGCTTGGTCATGCAGGTGTATGAGAGGAGAAAACTGAGTAGGTCTCATTGGGTGTAAATACAAGACAACTGCAACTATTAGAAATTCATTATTAGATTTGATATGATATGCATTTATGAGATGTGCACGACTACCTAAGACACATTTCAAATTCGGTAATTTATATCTAAATATATTCGTGACACGTCTTACATGTGTTGTGAAATTTTCTTTGAGTTGTACAGTTCAGGCTATTTAATTGAAAACCCTCCTCTTAAGAAATAAAAGACTGAACAAGCCCCATCTCCAGTCCACCAAGACCATTTACTAAAACAAAAGGGCAAAAAATAGTCTTTTAGAAATCATTGCAGTTGTGACGTTCAAGCCCAAAGTATACCTCACTTTTTTTACGGGGTTCCACAGGTCACATATGCGCATTTAATTTTTTTTTGCAGTAATTAGTTTATGCACAAGGTGGCAACCTTGCCCTGGGGGTTTCAATTCACAAGGTAGTCGAAGAAAACAGAACGGAACGCATGCAAGCTACAGTGACGATAGAGGCCTACATAGACGACAGATTGTGCGAAGAGGTTAGAAAGTACCCTCATTTGTACAACTCTAGCATGAAAAATTACAAAGATATTTACATTGGTTGTTACATTGGTTGTACAGTTTTGAGATATTGCTCAAAACTGCGCATGCGTTGAATGCCGTACGAGTCAAGTGAAGTATGCTTTGCAAGGCTGTGTGTTCGACTGTGTGCGTACGCTAGCATATACATTGCATTCGGACCGAATCTCTAAAGTGGACTATTGAAATCGAAACCCAAATAATTACAAAGCAGCAAGTAACACATTGAATTTTCTTTTTTTTTTTTTTTTTTTTACAACTTCTAAAAGTCACTTTTTACAGTGCATTTTAGTGCAAATTCTAAAACCGGTAAGCTGCAACATGCTGTTACATGTTTCACATGAAAAGGTTAGCCAATCAAAATAGAGATTACATGACGTCTTAAAGGCACACTATAAAAAAACAGCCTGATGATTAGCTGTAAAGGTCAGAAAGAGGTGTAAAACTGCAGTGTGAAAATAAATTACCACTGTACCCGAGGCAAGAAACCTTCACTAACATAAGTGGACTTGAGGGGAACAAATAAAACGCTTCAAGAGTGCAATATGAGGCTTTTGAGTGCGCTTTGAGCACATAATATGTGAAGAAAGCACTAAAAGAACAACTAAAACATGGTACACTGGCTTGAAATTACCGTGAAATTTAATCAAGATGGGGACAAAAATACCTTTAATGGTTTTTGCAATGATTTCTCAGGATGCATTAACTGGTGTTGCTGATCAGTCTTTGAATAGATGATGAAATAAATCACAAAAGAAAAGTTAATGCGATTTTTCCAAAGGTGCAGTTAGTTCAGAAATGAAAAAGGTCTTGAATTTGTACAGCATCCTGATACCATAAAAGTAGAGTCACTGATGAATGGTGTATTTTGTATGGCATATTTCTTCATTAGCCGGCAAATCATTTTTAATGTTGGTGCTGATGAGGCGCATACAGTACAGCAAAAACACATGAAAACTTACAGAAGCTCAAAACAAAGATAAAGCCACTCAGGACAAACATCATCGAGGAACCGTCTTGAACTGACCAGCAATGATTCAAGCAGCACTTTGGAAACTCAACAATCTTTAACGGTACATCAATAGGCAATTTTCATCACAGCATGTTGAAATCAAATCAATACAGGTCAAGGAAGCAACCCTGAAGTGTTGAACTACTGTACATAACTGGCTTACTGGCTCACTTACAAAGTACAATTCAGCTTTGGCTTTCAGCGTAACAATAGACAACACATTCACCCATGAAAACAAACTGAAAAGAACATTTCCTTGCCATAGAAAATATAAATGAACAATGATTTTTTTTTTAGACATCTTAAAAGGTACAAAACTTTGCACTCGGGTCAAAAACAAGGCATACAAATCTTAAAAATGAAGTGAAATGGCTGTTCTTTTTGACCTTAAACCTTTAGAAAATGTAGTTTTCCACCTTATTTTAAATGTTTGCAGTTTTTGCAACCCTGTTATGAAAATAGTTTAAAACCCTGATGTGTCAGTTTGTTTTTAAAATAAAATAAAAATTTTGGTAAAACTTTAGTTTAGGGTTTAATTCTCACTATTAACTAGTTGCTTATCATGCATATTACTAGGATACTGGCTGTTTATTAGTACTTATAAAGCACATATTAATGCCTTATTCTGCATGATCATATTCTACATCCCTTAATCCTACCCAATACATAAACCTAACAACCTTACTTAACTATTAATAAGCAGTAATTAGGAGATTGAGGCAAATGTCATAGTTAATAGTTAGTGAGAATTGGACCCTAAACTAAAGTGTGACCAAAATTTTATATATATATATATAGAGAGAGAGAGAGAGAGAGAGAGTAAACAAAATAAAATAAATTAATAATGAAAAAATAAAAAATAAATTACACTAAGAAACTAACTAAATAAATATAGTATAAAACGTATAAAATAAAGGAATAAAAATAAAAATGTAAACATCACTTAGTAGGACTAGCTTTTGGACCACCTAATTCTGTTTTTATTTGATAAATTGATAAATAAAAAAAAATCTTAGGAAAAAAAAGTGTTGTTGTTTGATCTTTTTTTTTATAACCTTGGTAACATGATTGAATTGTTCAGCTCAACACTACAATTTGTTTCAAAATTGGGAAAATGGAATTAATTGATTTACTTATATTTTAGTCATGCTGTAAAAAATAGTCCTAATGATGTCACTTCCTGGATGCCACAATTTTAAAGGGGACCTATTATGCCCCTTTCACAAGATGTAATATAAGTCTCTGGTGTCCCCAGAATGTGTCTGTGAAGTTTCAGCTCAAAATACCCCACAGATCATTTATTATAGCTTGTCAAATTTGCCCCTATTTGGGTGTGAGCAAAAACACGCTGTTTTTGTGTGTGTCCCTTTAAATGCAAATGAGCTGCTGCTCCCGCCCCCTTTCCAGAAGAGGGCGGAGCTTTAACAGCTCACGCTTCGGTTGCTCAACAACAACAAAGCTGGAGAATCTCACGCAGCCAAAATGAGGATTGTCAGTAACGGTGTTCAGCCTTACATTGTTCAAACCGGAGTCGACACTGATGGAGAGACTCAGGAAGAAGTTACAACTTTTAGAATGAAACTGGACGTTTCTGAATGGTTAGTGGATAAATTTGTGTAGTTGCTGTGGAGCTGATTCAACTCATCGACTAGCATGTGCCGTCATGTTAATCTTTTGTGCAAAACCGTACACCGTAAACCGTACAGAACCATACACACCAGGCTAACGTTTATGATTGCTATCAAATTCTGTGAATGGTCTAATATTTTTTCCAAAATATCGCTCAGACAGAAACGCTCTTTTTTTTTTGCACTCGAGCTTGCCAGGGTAAACTTGCAGGCTATCCAAGCTAACGAGACTCTAAATAGTGTTCTGTGCTCGTCTGTGCAGCCAACAACAGAACAATTAGCATGCTTTGCTCGAACTTTTGCCATGGAGTTAGAACTGGTACACTGTTTTCACTTGCGAAAACAAAATGGCGGTGCTGTGGGTGGAAACGTGCAGATTAAGGGGCCGTAATATTATAATAAGATCCCTTTCCTACATCACAAGGGGAGCGAAATCTGAGCAGCTCGTTTTTTCACATGCTTGAAGAGAATGGCTTGCCAAAACAAAGTTACTGAGTTGTCCTTTTTCACGTTTTCTCGGTTGGTAGATGCACCAGGGACCCAATTATAGCACATAAACACGGAAAAAGTCAGATTTTCATGATATGTCCACTTTAAAGAATTTTTAATATTGTGCAATTCATTTCAAAATGAGTTCAACAGATTACCTGTGTATGAAAACGAGGCCCCTGTTGCATAGTCTTAATTGTTTTATACAGCTGAAAAGGTGAAGACAATAAAGGTGTGACAGGCCAAAATCACCATTTTAGGGAGTGTTTAATACTAGCTAATTTCAGCCCATGTTAACTTTAGGTTAGATAACACTGTATATGATATTTAATGAGATTAAGTACAATTTGTACTTACTGGTTTTGAAACAAGTAATGGGACTTTCTGAAAAGTGCCTTTGAACAAGTAAGAAAAAAAAAAAAGCTAATTCATAGTGTGTCCCAGGCAAAAGAAAGCAGAAGAGCAAATTACTGACTCTTACAGGATATGAACCCTAGATTGTTCAAACTGCACTCAACGCTGTTTTAAAGACACCATTAGGACGGAGGCCAAGAAGGAACGTTCTGTTCCTGTTGTAATTCTCAGGATTCGGGAACTCTTTGAGTTCAATTCCGTCTTTGGTTTAGCTGTGGAGACTCCAAAACAACTGCTTCACAAACAAAGCCAAAAGCATTATTATTTCTTTGAAGCTGTAGTTACTGATCTACAGACTGATGTCTTGGTGAAAGTAAATGGTTTAATTAGTTTCTTGTCTCAAAAAAAGATGCAGATGAAAAACATACGGTTTGAGGAATTGTTCAAAAATGATGATTGGTTAAACCCATTGAAAAGACTCCTGGGTAATGTTGCTCACATCATATTTGCAGCTGCAGGGCTTTATGAAGGTCCCTCTACATTGATGGTGGTGACGGTAGCCATGAAGCAGCGCTGGAATAGCCGGTCCGGATCAGGCGGCTGGTTGTCACAGTCTAGTTTGCCTCTTAGGAAATGCTTGCGGAAACCTTGCGGTCCCGACGGTGCGCTGGCTTGGCTCGGACCCTCCTGTGGACTGGGCCCAGATCCTGAGAAACACACGATGGACAACATTAAACATTTTTCTGAAGAAAACGCGAGTGGTGCTTGCCTGTGCAAAACCTGCAGGTAAGTACGAACAAAATCAATAGTGATGCTCGTCTACAAGGACCCACTCAAAATACTGAAGGACATAAAAATAGTCTGCAAAGAGTGCTACTAATATTTACTAGTGCTCTCAGGATAAGGGATATTCAATTTAATACCAGAGTTGCTTTAGCATTATTTATATATTATTATAGAATAAATGTTATATATACACACACACACATATATACATATATATACAGTCAAACCAAAATGTATTCAGACACCTTGAACATTTCATTCATTAATACAGTTTATTCACTATAGTTTAAAAAAATGGTAATAAAATAAGACAAGATTTTATAGTTAAACTGTGTCAGAAACAATTTATCTTAATTATGTCAGATAACACTTAAGCAAAACATGGTCAGGTCAAAGTGTCTGAATAATGTTTGGTTCCAAATTTTTATCAATTTTACAGGTAGTCCACTGTATGAAGAATTTTTGGGTATAATATGTCACAGTTTACTTTATTTTGCTATCCTCACTTACATAAATGAACTATAGTGTCCTGCACCCACTAGTAAAAATATATTAAAAATATCAAAAATGTATGAATAATTTTTGGTTTGACTGTACATACATACATACACACACATATATATATATATATATATATATATATATTTAAATTTAAGTTTTAGTAATGTTGTTATATGCTTTCGTCATTTTTAGTAGATTTATTAGTTTTATTATTTTTCCATTACAATTATTTTTCCATTTCCATAGCATTATTTTTATTTCAGTTTTAGTAATTTTAGTACACTGAAAAAAATGGTGTAGAAAAAAAATAATCACTCAAATAAGTACAAAGAAATGGCAAGTAACACACTGAATTAAACATGAAATCTTGAAGTACGTTTTATTTACAACTTCATTCAAAAATAATTTTTTACAGTGTTCTTCAGCTTAACCTTGTTTTATTTTAGTAAGTTGCCAAGGCAGTTTTTTAAAGGGGACCTATTATACCCCTTTCACAAGATGTAATAAAAGTCTCTGGTGTCCCCAGAATGTGTCTGTGAAGTTTCAGCTCAAAATACCCCACAGATCATTTATTATAGCTTGTCAAATTTGCCCCTGTTTGGATGTGAGCAAAAACATGCTGTTTTTGTGTGTGTCCCTTTAAATGCAAATGAGCTGCTGCTCCCGGCCCCCTTTCCAGAAGAGGGCGGAGCTTTAACAGCTCACGCTTCAGTTGCTCAACAACAACAAAGCTGGAGAATCTCACGCAGCCAAAATGAGGATTGTCAGTAACGGTGTTCAGCCTTACATTGTTCAAACCGGAGTCGACACTGATGGAGAGACTCAGGAAGAAGTTACAAATTTTATAATGAAACTGGACGTTTCTGAAAGGTTAGTGGATAAATTTATGTAGTTGCTGTGAAGTTGATTCAACTCATCGACTAGCATGTGCCGTCATGTTAATCTTTTGTGCAAATCCCGCGTTGAGTTGACCTTTCGCTTGTAAAGCAGTCCGGCGTAAAATGACGGCATGTCAACAACACTCTACTACAACAACTCTTCCTCTTCTCTAAAGCAGCCCAACATGGCCTCACCCCCTTTGTTGCGTGTTCTCGGGGGTAGGGTTTATGTAAATTTTAGGGTTAGTGATGTCACCAACCCGGGAAGAAGCTCGTTGTAGCCCTTTAAAAAGCGATTTCTGTAAAAGAAAATATCTCTCTTTGCATTGAACTTTGAGCGTCGTAATGGGAAAATATCACACTGAGTGTTTTAAGGTGTAGCTACACCAGGGTGGGGCCGAGAGCCGTGGGAATGGAGCAAGGTCGGTAGTACAGGTGATGAGCATCATTCCCACGGCTCTCGGCCCCACCCTGCACCATGATATTTCCCCAGTTTGAGCATGTTGGACTAATATTTCTGTATAAAATATAAATATTTATCTGAGCATTATGATGCATTTGCAAGAGCTTTGAGGATGGTTGTGCACAGCTCTCATGGGGCACTAATGTTGTTGTACAAGGTGAAATTGCCTTTCAATATTTATATGCTGAAATATTGTCATGCATGCTAACAGGATCTCATTTGTAAGCATATCCGAAGTAATACAACCAATGTTTGCATGGACCATATAATGCCTAAACAAGAACGTGCATAAATAAAATGAGTCTTTTATGCTATTACATGAATTATTAAAAATAAAATCTCGAACACACAGAGAAACAATGATTATGCATAGTTGCATACTTAATATTCCAGGCTACAACACATTAAAAACATAAATGCATTAACACCAGATCTGAGGTCAAAGCAAACAGGTTTCCAGAAACAGCAACAACTTTTGAGCTGGTTATTGCTTCAATAGAGCGGCGAAAGCGTCAAACAAGTCAGTCAGCGTTGTGCTCTCGTGCTGTAGTATGCTGCACAGTTTAATCAGGCAACGGCGTTTCATCACTTGACTTTTGGTGTTTGTTTCCCATGTGCTCCAGTAAATAACAGTGTTTAATATGTTGGGGCGGGATGGGGTTTTGGTGATTGGTCCACTGGGAAAAGTTTGGCCAGTTAATCTAGGCCTACTTTTCCTTCCCTCCATAGCCAATCACAGGCCCCCTCCTTGCTCGGGCCCTGGGTGTATGAATTTGTAAAGTCACGTGATTTCAGTAAACGAGGCTTCGTTATGACATAAGTGTTTCGAAATTTCAATGATTCACCACTGGGGGGCGTGACTTTGGCAGTTTGATACGCGCTCCGAACCACTGATTCAAAACAAAAGATTTGTAAAGCTTCAAAGCTTCATGAAGCAGTGTTTTGAAATCGGCCATCACTAGATATTGTTGAATAAAGTCGTTATTTTGTTTTTTTGGCTCACAAAAAGTATTCTTGTCGCTTTATAATATTAAGGTTGAACCACTGTAGTCACATGAACTGTTTTAAATATGTCTTTAGTAGCTTTCTGGGCATTTGAAAGTGTTAATTATCTTGCTGTCAATGGAGGCCTCACTGAGCCATCGGATTTTATCAAAAATATCTTAATTTGTGTTCTGATGATGAACGAAGGTCTTACAGGTGTGGAACGACATGAGGGTGAGTAATTAATGACAGAATTTTAATTTTTGGGTGAACTAACCCTTTAATCCAGCCCTGTTTATCTTTTAACATACCTTTTGATGTTCATGCATGTTTTTTCATCCTATAACTTGTATTAAGACTCGGCACTACCGCTTGAACTGAGTCTCTACAACGATGTCACGTCACATTTAAGAGAGTCAGTTTTTTTGAAAGCTTATTGAAGTTATATAGTAGTTATTGATAGACAAAATATGAAAAAACAACAAAAAAGTGCCCATATTTGTTTTTGTTGTGTATCATATTTGATAAATCAAAGCTTTTATGGCTCATATAGTACAGATACAGTGAAAATATGAAGCTTATACTCAAGGAGGAAGAAACACACTTTTATTCAGAGGCCCAAAGTGAGCAAAAATATGCAATTTGGTGAAGATGCTGATATTTATGAGATCTTTATAACAGTATGTCACATGTATGTTGGTTTAATTGGGTTTTGTTAGTTTTTTAGTTCTAGTTCCTGTGTCCTTTGTTCTCATTTTCCCACCACTCGTTAGTTTCCATGGTTTATAATTCTTTATAATCTGTTGATCTTTTGAATCTTGTTGTGCTTGGTCTCCCTTTGTGTTCATTAAAAGTCAGTTTAATCATCTTCCTGCTCGATATTCTGGATTGCTACAACTTTACATGTTACAGCAGACTACTTACATTAAATGCATATAAATATCAGTTGTCACTCTATATCTCCCAATAATACGTGTTAGTTAAATGCTCATGATGAAAGCTCTGCAGTTTTTATTGTGGGGCAAAACATATAATGCAATGCAACAATGATGATTGACAACTAAACATTCCTCAAAAGCCTGATGGATCATATTTGATACTCCCATTTTAACATGATGTTTCTAAAATATGATGCATGGATAATCAAGTAAACCTAAGTTGCTTCAGTTAGTTAGTTTGATTTATAAAAACAATATAAAAGTTATTCTTATGTTTACTTTATAAAAAGCAGATTTCACAGCAAAAAGACACATGAACCATGATTTTTACAATTATACTAAAAGGCCTTTTACTTACTAAAAAAGTAAACTATCAATCAGATGACAGAAGGCATGTAGTAGATTGTGTGGAACAGGTTTTTCAGCAAACGTTTGATCTTGTTGATCATTAAAGTAGTGTATCAATTATACATTAGACTTTATAGAGTTAATCTCACTTTCTGTCAGGTATTCTGATATTCTCCTCTGTACTAGTGTTACATAAAGACTAGAGCACAATTGATCTCTCTGCAGTACAGACAACACAAATGAGTGGGAGGAACCTTTAACCTTTATTTCTATTACTTTAACAGGGAATCTTGCAAAACGATGAGGGAATAATAATAAGAGTCATTTTATTAACTTTTTAAACTTTAATTTAGTCCCTTAAAACAGATTGAAAGAGATACCTTGCCCAAAGAAAAAAAAAAAAAAAAAGGAGTATAAAACATTAAAACAATAAACACAAAAATAACAAATTTGACTAACTTTACATTAACCCCTGATGGAAATCATGTTTTTTTGACTGAACAGATTTAATTATATCATATACTATATGAGCCATTAAAGCTTTGATGCATCAAATATGATACTCAACAAAAAATATCAGATAGCTATTTATTCATAAAAAGCACTAATGCAAATTACCCTTGCATACAAAACGGAGACAATGAGGCGCATACAAGACGCCATGTTACCAATCACAAGTGCATCTGCTTGTTCAGACCACGAACACAAGCTTTATTTCTCCCAAAATGCAACTACGTCAGTATACAATCACTGAAGATATTTCAGCAACACTGGACTGAAGATAAATATCACTATAACTATTTTATAGAGGTCATATTATGCCTTTTTTTTTAAAGTCTTGATTTTGTTTTTGGGGTCTACTAGAATTTTAATGCTTGAAATGTTCAAAAAATACATTATTTTTCTCATAATTTGACATTGTTGCTCTGTGCACTGATTGGTCGGCTGGAGCAGTGTGTTGTGATTGGTCAAGCGCTTTGAGCGTGTTTGTGTCCCGCCCCTTACCATAACTGCCAATTTAAACACACTACTAACTAACTCAACCAGGCCCCGCCCCTTTATTTCGCGTATATCTTCGGCGGGAATTATTTAAATAACGAATATTGTGACGTGTTCGTTCCCGGAAGAAAACTCAAGACTAAAAATTTCAGGAAGTTCAGAAACAGTGACACTGATATAGAGAATAACTCCTGTTGGAGGGACTTTGCAGAGCTTTTTCATGTTCAAACATCAACATTACACACTAAAGAAAGATGAACATGAAAAAAGCACAATAGGACCCCTTTAAATACTGAAGAATCAAAGCCCATGATCTATCAGAAACATAATATAAGTTGTGATTTTGACTGTTTGTTATAGAGAAAGAAAAAAAGAGATGTTGGAACAGAAGATCTGTGTAGGTTGCTGATAAAATGAATGTAATTCTTCAAAACAAACTTGAAATAAAAGTGGCATGTATAGATGATGCATTTTTGAAGAGGTGACGAGGTCATTCTCAAAAAGGAAACATGAAAAACTCATCCATTAACCCTGAAACCTTATTTCATGCAATTAAATGCAAGAATTGTATTATCCGCTTAAATCAGAAACTCAGAAAATCAGAAGTTTGTGTGGCAGACAAAGAAAGGTCAAAGGATAGCAGAGAGATGAAGTTTTAAAAAAGATAAAAAGAAAAGAAAAACAACCCCTGCAATACCTTTCATACATCGATTTCTAGATCTTCTATTAAATCCATTTCATGCTGAAAACAAAAAGTCATGAATAGGGTCTCTGTAAAATAATATCAATTTATGTTTTGGGTCGTCTTGCAGAATTTGAGCAAAACTACAAAGAAAACGGCTAAAGGCCACGGGAAGATGTGACACTGCAATTATTTGTTTGTGTCAAAGACAGAATGGTGTGAGAATGACTGGGATAAATGGAGGTGGTGGATAAATCAGACCATTTTCGTCCTTCATCTGAGGGACTGTTTTGCAGTGGTTTAGGATTTTGTATGTTTAGGATTTCTAACGTTCTATGTAGTTTCCTATTGGTCTAAGTCAAAACATTCCACCCAAAAATCTATAGATGTGGCTCAATCCCTCCTTCAATGCAAATCTGTGGGACTGTGGGACCTGACAAACAAATCTGTACAATTTGAGATATCATGCATTTAGCATAAACGGTGCAGGATGGGTTACATGCCAAAGTTTAATCATAACTTTCCTTAGCAATCAATGTAAACACTCTAGACAGAAAAACAAGTCAAATGTATTGATCTCATTGTGATTTGGCACAAGGGAAAAGTCCTTTTGTTTCACCACATTTCTCTCATTATCACAATATAACTATAGAGAAAAAAGGCATATGGAACTCTAGGGTTCTTGACTGAATTTTAAAGAACCTTTTATGCCAAAAAGGTTCTATACGCAAAAATAAAGGTTCCAAAAGCGATGTCATGGCCACTGTCCTGGGCTACACTTGCGAACTTCCCTAAGCCCTTCCTATGCACTTGAAGTGCATTCAAATTCGTCAAGTGAGTGAGGAAAGTTTATTTAGACAGACCCTCGACCCCTCGATTTTGACCAAGGGAGTGAGTCTACTCAATATGTACACTTCAGGCAGATCCATAGACCACAATACACCATGACTGTGATGTCACAGCAGATCATGCTTAAAGGGTTAATTTACCCAAAAATGAAAATTATCCCATGATTTACTCACCCTCAAGCCATGCCAGATGTATATGACTATCTTCTTTCAGACAAACACAATCGGAGTTATATGTAAGCAATAAGGTACGAGAGGCTGTGCTGTATCGTGAATAAGTCACGGCTGAAGTGCGTTGTTAGGCACGACGCGAAGCGGAGTAACCCCTTCAGCCGTGACTTATTCACGATACAGCTCTAGCCTCAAGTACCTTATTGCTTTTATAAAACGGTTACCACACAATACAAATATTAAAGCCAAAAAATATGTATCAATGCAGCTTTCATGAAGTAAAATCACTAAAAGCCTTCCTTCTGCTGGAAAAAAATAGTCCCTGACCGTGAACAGCAATAGAAGTTACATTATTACGCCATTAGATGGCGGCAAAGACACTGAGCCACTCAGTAGTGAAGACTTTTATATTGAAAAGACTGAATTGTTGTGAACATGGAACAAGACGCAACTGACAAATGCTTTGACTAGCGTTGTCAGTCACGGAAAGCCCATGAACTGTTAAAAGGACAAAATATTGCAGAGGACATTTAAACATATTTAAACATATCATCAATTTACGCAAAAAGAGTAACCTCTGAAGCGACGTAGGATGTAGGAGTATCGTAAGCTTAGACGCCTCTCGCAGTTCAAACAAATATGGCTGGGCAACAAACTCTTCACTTATATCGAAATCCTCCAACATTTCTCTTTAAAAATTTTAATTTTAGACTTCTAATTCGTGACCGGTGTTTTGTTGTGCTCTATTCTCTGTGCTTACGTGTTCATCATTACGTCATGCGTCGGGTCTGAGTTCACTCTTCTGCCGCAAATCGATGCGTACGGCCGTCTGCCGGAAGCTAGTTATTATAGTTAAAGTTTTAAATATGGATATTTTTCTTACAAAAACTCATCGCTTCACTTCAGAAGGCCTTTATTAACCCCCTGGAGCCGTATGGATTACTTTGATGATGGATGGATGCACTTTCAAAATCTCATGCCCCCTTCACTACCATTATTAACCTGGGAAGAGCAAGAATATTATTTAATATAACTCCAATTGTGTTCGTCTAAAAGAAGATATATACACTCAGGATGGCTTGAGGGTGAGTAAATCATGGGATAATTTTCATTTTGCGGTGAACAAACCCTTTAAAAACAGCAGTGTTGAATAGCGGTTCAATAAATATGACTAGCTATATTAAAAAAAATCCACTCAATTAACTCAAAAGCATTACATTATATATTAACACTTTTAATTCGCCACTAAACTGTTATAAATGCAATTTTTTTAAACTGTATCTTTAGAAAAGCTTACATTTGTAAATTATTACAGTCTCTAGGGGGTTTGTTTTTGTTTTGATTATGATCATTTTGATTGCAACTGTAGTTGTGTGTAATTTTTGTATATTTTCTCCAACAGCTTAAAATAGGCTTCATTTTCTTTGTGCAAAATACAATTACTGATTTGGTTAAATATGAACAGGAAATTTCATTTTCTGGTAAATCTGTTTAGCACTTACATGAAGCATTTTATGTGTGGTTACTGATCACTAGTAGATGATAAATTACAGCCCACAGTAACATGCTTCACAATGCTGTCGTGTTGTAGTATCTGCGTTGTAATATATGTAGTAGTTATCATGAGTAGCCACTTAATCTTAGTAAGTAGAGAAACATGTGTTCTCATGCATGTGTTAATGAGTTAACAGGAGTAATTATAACCCTTCAGGGCTTTAAAGAACATTACTGCTTAACACAAGGAGCTGAATGTTATCTGATTGTCTCATTAAACCTCTCTTCTCTGAATCATTTAAGCCACTCAGATCTCGACCTTTCTGCCAATTAAGCATTCTAGTGGATATTGTTTATAGACCTGCATTAAGTGCATGCATTCTGAGCACAAGATGGGTCACATTCAACCTCTAAATCAAAAGACAGAAACATACGTTAAGAAAATGAAGCCTTTTTTAGGACCAATAAGATTCTTTGCATTGTGACATTATAGTCATGACAATTGAGCATAACCAGAGATCCTTGAAAGCACTCAAATTATCATCTTTTTAATGGTCTGTTAAGAAACATATAATGTAGTTGATATTCTTAATGAAAATTATGATGAAGTGTTACCGGAAAATGACACTTCACAGCTGCAGGTCCTTGAGTCTTATTGGATTTAATGACAAACAAACTGAATGGAGTTTCATTAACTCAAACTGAATGCAAATTGGGGTTAATGTTCTTAATTGTCATGAATATAAAAGTCACAATGCAAAAAAATTGTCATTTTTATGCAAAAATAATATTTTTTCTTTAGATTTTAGGGTGAAGTATGACATGGACAAATATAGCACCATCAAAATATGAGGAAAATACTAGGCAAGGATGAGCAGAAGAAGGGATTAGCTATATTCCTTCAATCAAATGAAACACAATTATTCAGGAATCACAAAGGTAAGCAAAGGCAGCGTAACAGCTTGTATAAATATTAATAAACGACAATATCGGACCAGGAACAAAACCAAAATCAGGACTTAAATACTAAGGAGTAGACCTGGGCGGTATGACGATTTATATCATTTATACCACAGTATAAAATGTCTATTGTTAGTATTGTTTATCGCGGTATGTAAATATATAGCACTATTGACACTTCTGATGAACAGGGGTGTAAATTTCAGAGCAATTTTTGAAGGGGACACAAATAATACAGCCAAAATTTATGTCCATTTTTCTGTTCTCTGTCATTTTATCTGGCCAACAACACAAAGCGATAGTTGTTTAAATACGAATTTGGTTCGTTCACCACACGGTCATATTATAATGATTAAATACACAGGTTTTGACGTCATGATTGACAGCTGAGACTGACAGCTTCTCTGAGCGAAGTAGTCACTGAGGCACCAACTGACTTTTTTCTGGATCTTTGGGAGGAGATTTGAGTTTTTAATTTAATTTCTACATTTCCAGAACTGTTTATTTCACACCGACATAATGAGTTGTTCTGCAGTAAACTGTATTAACCGATTCTGCGGGAGTGTGGGCGGGGCCTTGATATCGCGGCTCCACTTCGCGCTCACTACTGCGCAGACTCGAGCTGCCATATTGGCACACTGGCGGCTTCAGTTACTACACAAAGAGAGTGAAGGTGCATCTTTTTTTACAGTCTATGAGCAAAACCCAACACAACGGTAGATCTACTGTACAATATTAGCCTAATATCAGTTCACACATAGGCTTATCGCAGTGTTATTTTGGTGGTTTGTCGTTTTTATTCAAATGAAATGGCAAAGAAAGCTCTGAAGTGACTGAAGTTCATGTAACACAGTAAGAGTCACATGTGTTTGAATTTGTATAGTAGACAAAACAACGGCATTCATTCACACAGAGACACGTGACACACAGTGACAGACAGAGTTATAAGCGACATGCTTTGTCTGTTGTCGCGTTCATTTCTACTATGTGAAAGCCTTGAAATCTCTGCTGTGGGTGAAACTCGCATAATAGTTTGAGACGTCAGCGTACCATCTGTCCTCCTTCCTTAGGTTGCCAGTTATTCATTACAAGGATAATACACATTAGTAAAAGCATCCTTTTTAATTTTCTTTTTTACGTGTTGGACTCTTGTCGGAGGACTGGTTTGCCCATTGCAGTCTACCAAGAAATACTTTGCCATCCCACACGTCTGACCCTTGCTATCTTTCCTGCTGCTATTTTTCTTAATAAACTGATATTTGCTGCATTCGTTATTGAATCCTCCTTATTTCACGTGACAGTACTATTTAAAGACATCATTAACATGTAGTTAAAGGGTTAGTTCACCCAAAAATGAAAATAATGTAATTTATTACTCACCCTCATGTCGTTTTACACCTGTAAGACCTTCGTTCATCTTCAGAACACAAATTAAGATATTTTTGATGAAATGCAATGGCTCAGTGAGGCCTCTATAGACAGCAAGTTAATTTACACTTTCAAACGCCCAGAAAGGTACTAAAACATATTTAAAACAGTTCATGTGAGTTCAGTGGTTCTACCTTGATATTGTAAAGAATACTTTTTGTGCGCCAAAAAAACAAAATAGCGACTTTTCAACAATATCTAGTGATGGGCGATTTCAAAACACTGCTTCGAATCTTTTGTTTCGAATCAGTGATTCGGATCACGTGTCAAACTGCTGAAATAACGTGACTTTGGCGCTCCGAACCACTGATCCGAAACATTAATGAATGAAATGTTCAAGGTGTCTGAATAAATTTTGGTTTGACTGTATATACACACATTTGTGAAGTTTGAGTTTGAGGTGTGCGAGGCACTAGATTTCTTATTGCAAAAATCCAAATAATTTTCTGTTGACGCAACCAAGGCAGAAATGCATTACAAATAGACTGCAAGTCTCATGTTGTCTATAAATCAGAGAAAAGGGATGTTAATGTTCATGTCTTGTCTGAAAACCCCCTCCAGCTGTTCTTTTCAACCACTTCAACCTTAAACTTTCTTGAGAAAGCTACTTGATTATGCAAATACTAGCTTAATGTGATCGCATGAGCTCTTTGGAGTTATTTAATGTACTTACAGCAAGTCATCTATTCACCTGACAGAGTATTCACCGGCTCATTGACAAAGAGATGAATTGGCCTGCTGAAAGGTCTATAAAACCATCCTTACTAAATGCTATCTATCTGGTTATTATTTCTGTTTCTTTGATAACACAGATCTAACATTGGACCAAGATGCAGCACATCCTACAATAGCTCTCAAACGCTGAATGATATAGCTTTGCTTTGAAGTAATTCGTGTCCTTCCGGAGCCAACTGGTGTCTGATATATGAAACCTTTTCTCACACAAAACAAGCTATCGAACTGTCATTGGGAAAGTGTTGCCATTAGTTTCAATATGCTGTTATGCTGCTAAAGCCTAGTAAATACATTAAAAAAAAACCACATTTGAAAATGTTGAACTTTGCAATAAATAATCATAACGATCCATCCTAATTTTGCATAAATGAACCACTATTGATGATGACAGATGCATAATCATCACCCCTTGCCTCTGTAGAAATTCTGTTCAATCATTAACTCGATTTCTTTTGCAACGCATCCAAGACAGAAGCATGCAAGTGCGGTTCAGTGCGTGTTATATTTTGGAAGTGCAACCAAACAATAAGAGTAAGAAAGTGACCTTTCTTTCCATTTTTGCCAAATCCTCTTGAGTTGTTACCTAGCTACTACTAGCACCTATAGTGTTACTAACATTGATGATGCAAATGTACAGTAGTTCAGTAAAATGTGATGTGAAAATAGCCAAGGGTGGGCTGTTTAGACCATGCAATCAAAGCATGTGAAAGAGCCTAAATAAACTGGCTAAAAAAACAATAGACCATTAGGGAGTAGACGTCAAGGTTACGTTACTGTAGTTGCTCGCGCACTATGCTGGCAAAAAAGGGTTACAAATGGGGGGAAAATTGGCGAGATCCACTGAATAAAGAGAAAAATTGTTGTGTTGTGCCTTTCATGTCCTTGTTTTTATAGAATAACGTCATCGAAGATGCACTTTTAAGCTAAACATAGATGCATGGTTGCAATTATAGTCCCCCTGTGATGAAAATCAAGTTTTTAATGTTGATTATATGTCTATGTGGTGTTTTTAATATGCTATGCTTTAAGGCAAACCATGAGCAAATTCAGTATTTTCTTCTTAAAACTGCAGTGTACCAAAGAAAGTCTCAAAAAAGCCCCTCTCACAAACATGTAACCAATCGTGTCGATGTGCAAGGCTACAATCACACTGTCAGTCCAAATCAGATTATCTGTGTATCCAATTGGAAGCTGATCTAAAATTATCAACTGTCCACATTGTGTATCGCAACTGTTCAGATCCGATTTGTGTGATGCAATGGCGTGCATTAGTGGGCATACGCCAAAAACAACAACAACCGCAACATAGAGAGGTTTGCAATACAGATGTTGTCTTATTTACAACATGACATTGTGTAGCTGCAAAATGCGCTGGGCTACTGCGTCTTCTGAGGCAACGGCAGAAACTTAGGAGGCTGGTATGAGCGGCTTTATTCCATACTGTTTCAAAACACGTCTCCGTTATATTGTCATTTTCTGTTCGTCTGGCACTTTGCAGCAACACAACTTTGTTTCTGCAGCAACTTTCAGCATGTTTCCTATAACAACATCTGACGTTTACATTTTACGTGGCGTGAGAAAGTCACAAAAACCACACGAAATCCGATCGGGGGGTCAGACTGAAACGGATTTCCAGAAATGCGGGATTTTAAACCACATTTGAATGTACCTCAAAACGGATTTCATGTGATTTTTTGCCATTCACACTTGCTAAATATACGTGCATAAATGAAATAGCATTATAGTTTTTAGTTGATAGTTTTTTGGCAAATACATCCTTTAACTTTTATCAATATTTTGGCATATTAATTTTAAATAATACCATTTTAGTGGACAAAAATGTGCAAAATGTAAAACAGTAACAGAAAAAGACCAACCAAATTTCCATGCATCATTTTGTGTTTTAATAACAATCACTTGATTATTTCTTCGAAGCATACTTTAACGAAATTTGAAAAATGAACATTATCAGTAATTTCTTTGAGATTAACACTGCTGCTAAATGTAGACATGTTTCCACCTGGTATTAAGATGCGTTTTGGTTGATCGGATTACAATTGGACGACCCTAAATACAAGTGTAAACGTGGTCTAAAACGTTTTGAGCTTGTCCACTTTTGACCACTTTCAGAGGTAGTCGAAAACACATTCGACCGGATTGCTTTCATAGTGGAAACATCAATGTGGTCAAATGCGTTCGAACAGTCACAAAAGACCACCTACTTTCCGCCTACTGACCTAATGCCTAAACATTTTGGGAAGAGCTCTAGCCTGACAGGATTTAAACTTTGTCAACTGAAGACCCAAGTTTGGTTTGAAGATGAAAAACGTTCCAAGCACAATGTTCTCTCACCATTCCTGATTTCTAACACACACTCACAGATTAAAGAGACAGATTAAAACACCAGGTGTAAATGGGAATGTGTCTCCCTCATCGACCAAAACGCATCTTAATACCAGGTGTAAACAGGGCCTTGGATCTCATAGACTTTCCTCTCAAGATGTTTTCATATGTAGAAACTGTTCTTTTGTTGAAGCTGTTTTCATACCTGGTGCTCGTAGAGGCAGTCCGTTGTCCAACCCTCGGGGTTTAGTGGCGATGAAAAGGTAGCAGAGCACACAGAGAGTGATGATGAAGGCTAGCAGCACCACAGCAGCTATAGACAAACCAACCAGAGCTCCCAAACTGAAGGACAGAGACAGGCAGAGAAAGAGAGAGATTAAACATTTTACATGTAGACCAGGGTTGCCAGGTTTTCACAACAAAACCCACCAAATTGCTACTTAAAACCAGGGTCCCCTGGTAAGATTAGCATTCCAGGGACTAAATATCACATTATTGGGGTCGCTTCAACCCGCGAACATGACAAACAACCTGCAGCAACACTGTTAAAGTAGTCAAATCCGCAGGAAAACCACAGACTTGGCAACACTGATGTAGACCACGATGATATCAAATGCCCAACGGCACGTGGATGCACTGTGCCACGTTTGACGTCAATAATATAAGAGAGAAACAGAATTATCAAATGCACAAAGGAATGAAACATACAAAATGATTAGTCAGAAATGTAGTTTTCTTAATTATGTAGTAGGCCAATAATGCTGGACAGCAGAGCTATCTAGTAAAACCACAAATGTTTTTCCATCAAAAAAATAAATAAATAAATCACTTGCATATTTCTGAATACATAAAAATCCATTCTGCGATTAGAATAAAAGACTCTCACTTTCAAATATTTCATTATTTGGTTAGATGTTTTTCCACTTTCAAACAACTCCTTTCAAATCTCCTTCTCCTCCCCCACAAGATCATAGGATGAAAGCACTAATGACTTTGTTTTAGATTATTAAAGTGTGCTGTCGCACTTCTGCACGCCTGAGAATGAGAACAAATTATAACCAGCTTTGAAAAAAGCAAATGAGTTCTTACATAAATCAGTTAATGTTAATGGATGGTTTCGCATTAATTGTTTAGTTGCAGAGGCACAAAACGCAGCAGAACATCACCTGCACTTAAAAAGCAACAGTCAAACTAGCAGTGCAATGTTCATTAGATATTTTCTAAACCATGGAAAACTTGTCGTTGCTGGGTGGTTGCTAGGTGACCCAATCATTAGAGCCCACACCATTGAAGGCAGCTGCATATACACTCATAATAAAAATAAAGGTTATTTATTGGCATCTATGATTGCATGAAGAATCCATGCATTGCGCAAAATTTTCTTCACACTAAGTAAAAAAAATGGTTCTTTTAGAACTGTTCGCTGAAAATCTGACACACTCGTCCTAATTAATCATGTACTCACTTATTATTATACATATTTATGCAAGGTTTTAGTAATATTATGAGTATTTTCATTATTATTATTGACAATATTGTTATTAATAATGTTATTAATATCATAGAAACATAGAGCTGTAATAGAATGATGTTGATTAGATGATATTTTGCTTAGTATAAGGACGGTAACGGTTTAATGAATATCTTTAATAATTTAAATAATTTAATACATATATTTAAAATATATAAATACAACTAAATCAAATCTATACCCAACATATACCACACATGATTTTAATGCACCGAATGCTGATTTTAATGCACCACACCCTTCTTTTAATGCACCACCTCAGCTTAGGCATACATATATATACAAATAGTAATCATACTGTGAATGAGGGAAGGAAAAAATAAATAAATAAGTAAATAAATAAAAATAAAATAAAAAAAATAAATAAATAATTAAATAAACAGACATGCACACTGACACAGAAGCTAGGATAGGTGTGGTATGTGTTGGGTATGTGTCATTATTTCATTATTACATTATTATTATTACTATTGTTATTCTATTATCATTATTATTATTATTACTACTGTTATTATTATTGATCTTACTGTTGCCGTCATCACAAAATATTATCATCATCACCATCTTTATTATTGCTATTATTATTATCATTATTATTATTATTGATATAAATGTTATTATTATTATTGATATTACTATTGCCATCAACACAAAATATTATCATCACCATCTTTAGTATTACTATTGTTATTATTACTACTGTTATTACTGTTATTATTATTACTGATATTACTGTTGCCATCATCACAAAATATTATCATCACCATCTTTAGTATTAGTATCACTATTGTTATTATTATTGTTATTAATGTTATTGTTATTATTATTGATATTATTATTGCCGTCAACACAAATTATCATCATCACCATCTTTAGTATTACTATTATTATTATTGTTATTATTATTGATATTACTGTTGCCGTCATCACAAAATATTATCATTATTATTATACATGCTATTGCTACGTATATACTTCTACTATTTCCCGTTTGTCATTTCTGCTTGCTGTTACTATCATTGCTGTTTTATTGTTGTTTTTGTGTTTTGTGTTCACCGTATGTTGAATGTTTTGCACTCCTAATAAAAAAAAATAAATAAAAAAAAGAGATCCTTTTTGGAACAGATCTCATCACACTCTTGTAACACTCTATAAAGCTCCAAGGGGGCAGCATGAACAACCCCTGAGTGTGAACCACCATTATTATAGATTGTCCACAGGCTTCTCTGAAAGGTCATGCTGTAAAAGATCATGGCATGGTGGCATGTGACTGAAATAGTCATCACTGAATTTTCAATGTGAGAGTGATGCAGGACTGCTTGACCTGATCACATGAAGATTAGTAGCAGCCACAGAAACACATTACAGCAGGCACTAGGGAAGCTTTTAATTGACCATTCGTAACAGAAAAGATTCATCTCTGCATTCATTATGATAGAAAAGCGAAACATTTAGAATTTTATCACCTATATATCCTTCAAGAGCATGTCCAGGTCATGTTTCACCACAAAATTAAAAGAAAAAAAGAAATTAGGCCTATGCTTTGCATAAAGAAAATGCATGAGAATGGGAATATTTTGCATAAAGTCAAGAAAATTTAGTTAAGAAAGTTTAGAAAATAATTTCACAATGCAAAAAATATATAAATGGGTGTAAAATAGGCTTCATTTTTGTTAAGCAAGACTTAATTTATTGCTTTGATTTTGGGTTGAAATAGACATGTTCTTGACAGGTTTTGTGATATTCACACAAAATATATAAGTTCTGGTTTGAAAACAAGTTGTTTGTTTGGTTTTAGAACAGCAACCGTACTGGGGTGCGTTTCCCAAAAGCATCGTTAGCCAATAACATCGCAAGTTCCGTTATAGTTCAATGATGTTGTGTTTCCCGAAACGAACATTCGCAAACTGCATCGCAAACTTGTGTGGTTGGAACGACAGCTGTGGTTAGAAGCAGTTTCTTGTTTTTATGACATGTGGACTTAATAAATCGTTATCTTGAGCAAAATAAGCAAGCTGACATTAAATACAATGTCTTTTTATTTCGAATATATACAAATGTCATTTACATATTTTAGTTTGTCGAGAGATTTTAAGCACCGTTTTTGAAGAGTGTGCATGTGCGTACGTGCTCGAGCCTATGATTGAATCTGGAAATAAAGCAGAATTCTCCTCAGATGCCATGTCCGTAATTTATAGCCAAAAAATATGGCATTAATTTGATCTCAAACAGATTCATTTAAAGAAGTTATTACTCCACCACCTGTGTGACATCATTCACCATCGTGGCTGAACGACAGGTTTGCGACAATACAGTTTCGGGAAATAGTCGTGACTAGCTAGTTGATTTGTTCAGCGATGCATCGTACTATGGTAGTGAAGCAGCGAGTTACGTCGTTGTACGGGAAACACACCCCTGACCAGGGATGTGTCCGAAATCGGCCTGTATACCCTTAAATAGGGCACTATTTGAGAGGACAGCCATTTGTAGTGTCCAAAACCATAATGGATGTTATCAAGTGCACTCATCCAATCCCATAATGCACCCCGCAGCTGAATCATCCATTCATCCATTTTCCAAACCGCTGGTCCAATGTGGGTACAGCGTAATATCATACAGGTATAAATTCCTTTTTAATTGATTATTAAATTTTTAAATTAAGGTTTATACATGGTTTCCATGACAGAGTTCAAGATAAATCTGCTCATTACTACTGGAGCTGCCAGTTTGCCAAGTTTTAAATGATTATTAAACAGCAAGCACAAACTATGCAAAAGCGGCAGCACTCAGTGTCCGAATTCACTCACTCGTTTTCATTCACTCCCTCAAGGGGACTATATTTAGTGCAGTAATGAGGGTAAAGGGGGCGATTTCAAGCACAGCTCAGGGATGTGTTTCCCAAATGCATAGCCTTTTAAGTAGACTGTAGAAACCATTTGGTGCCAATGGTCTCTCTACATAGGCTTACGATGCTTTTGGGAAATGCAGCCCAGGATGATATTAACTATTAAACCATGTGATCCTGTAAGATGAGAGTTCTTTATACTATCACTGATGTTTCTTCTAGAGAGCAATGAAGTTAAATGCAGTGCAAATGGATACACTCTAAAAATGCTGGGTTGTTTTTGGGCCAAATATGGACAAACCCATGCATTGGGTTAAAATTTTAATTAAAAAAATTTAACCCAATGGTTGGGTTTGTCCATTTTTGACCCAAATTTGGGTTGAAACAACCCAGCATTTTTTAGAGTGCACATCTGCTTCTCAGATCTCTTCCCGCAAAAAACACTAATCCCATCTCCTCTTGATTTTCAGAAGAGATCTCAATCTCAAAACCATTCTCAAATCTGCAAAGTCCACAATCAGACATCTCAACACCAGGACCAAACGATCTGCTTTTCAAATTCATTTATAGTTCTATACTCTTACTGTTGTCAAGTATCGCCCCGTTTGTCTCTACTTTTATTTCTTTCTCTGAGACACATCAGAGAGATTAAATTTACACTTGAAACATAAGGTGATTACTCCATTAAGTCTTGAGAGCTATGAAAAAGCGACCTCTGAACAAAAACAAACTTTTCTCCGTGAGCATCCTGTAAAACTACAATAGTTCTCATTAACACTTGATGGAAGGTGTTCTGCCACTTATAAACCCAGGTGTTGTGATTTGCATGAAATCCCAAGTAAGTGTTTAACTAAACTTCAGTCATGAATATGGATTATTAATGCAAATGGTTGCCCTTATCATCATACTTAATCAGAAGATTCAAGAAACATACATAAATTTCCACCATTCTTGATGTAAATTGCAGCTTTTAAGTTATTGCAACAATTTACATAAGAATGGATCTATGAACAATGTACACAAGTTATGCAGTTCTTCAGTCTTCTTTATTCTAATTACATATGATGGCATCGACAAGTGCAACAATTTGCATTAATTAATTAGTCATTTAATTACAGCTTATTTGGTTAATCAAAGCTCAGGTATTAATACCATAAAATAGATGTTCCCTTACAGTGTCTATGTTCTCACTTCAAGTCTTGTAAGGTCGTTATTAAATTACTGTGCAGAAAGTGTTCATCAAATCAAGACTTGATTAAGACTTGAGAGTGTGATCAGACCATTGACTGAAGCTATCAGTGATGAACCTTGATGAATCTGATCAGTCAACAATTAAACCTTTCAATATCCCTTTTCAAGTTTGATATACATCTAAACATGCTTAGTTTGTCTTGTGAAGATCTGTTGTTGTTTTTCAAAAAGATACATTCAATGAAAACGAGTCTTATGTTAAGTTTCTCAGCTTCTCATTTAAACTACATCTGTTTTGCTGCTCATTGTTCATTTGTACATTTTGAACAGTTTGCATTTAAAGGATGTTTGTCTTTTGAAAATTTTGTCTGTTTTGTCTGCATCATATCTCTTGAAAACACTATTTTATTTCTTCAACAATACCAGAGAATAATAATAGTTTGTAAACTATATACAAACTAGCTTGTACTTGATACTGTTTGAAAGGGTACATTCACACAAAAATGAAGAATATACTGCCTTTCAACATCTTTATGATTATCTTTCATTTGTGTAACACAATATATGTTTCACAGAATATCTATATCTCAACAAATATACTGCAAGAAATCACTTTAATCATGTACTATATTCCGTGGCTTCTGAAGCCATGATAGTTATGTACGATGAACAGAACAAAACTATTTATTCAGTCATTATTCTTTGAAAAACGTATCATCTGAAATAGCCGTTTCCTACTTGGGAAACAGGCATGGCATGTTGTGGATTTTGATGAAACATATGAATGCGATTTGCAAGTTATTGGAGCTATCATATGGCTTTGAAAGACTTAAAGTGCATTAATTGTATTTTTTGCTTTACATTAATTTGTCTTTTGGTGCTTAACAGTATAAATCACCATCTACTTTTGTAGAATGGAAAAACATCCTACGTGTTCAACAAAACAATTAAAATAGTTAAGGTTCTGAAGGTCATGAGTAAATTTTAATTTTGGAGATGGACAATGAACAAATTTTGAGTGAAACATCCCTTTAAGTTGTTGTTTTGGTAAAGACACAATCAGATGGTGTTGTTTTAGACAATTCTTATAAAAATGTACGATAATAACCATAATTTGGCACAACATCACAGTTACTCCATCAAACTGTCATTTCTGTCATGTTTAACGTTACGTTTTTATGATGGTGCTGACTACAAAGTTGTCTTTGTCATAACAACTAACTAGCAACTATTGTATTTTGGCAAAACAAGTTAGCCTTCCATATAGCTACATAATTTAAAATTAGGGATTCACAACAAATATTACACAAAATATCGTCTTACCTAAGCCACCACATGTATCCATATTCATAGGGAAAAAAGCTGTTGGGATCGTCGCAGCAGTATTTGACGTCATTGAACCCGCAGCAGAATATCGCGCGCGCGTCGCTGTCAGGTTTGGGGCACGTGAAGCTGCTGACAAACACGTTCTCCGCGTTGTAATATCCCGCGCAATCCGCGCTCATGCTGCCCGCGACTCGAACCCTCAACCCGCCACTTGTTAAAGTCTTAAGAGCCTTATCACATCCTCTGGATTTTCATTAGTCGGCTGAGAGTTACTCCACTCAGAGTACAAACAGTGATGTGACGACTGTCAAAGACGCGCGAGCATCTGAACGTGAGACGCTGAGAGCTTTCTTTATGCTCTCTCTCTCTCTCTCTCTCTCTCTTCCATCCACTCTCACTTTCTGTCTTTCTTATCCTCTTATCCATTATATCTTAAGTTTTTTTGTAATAACTACACACTAGATAGATAGATAGATAGACAGATAGTAGGGGTGTAACAATATATTGTCATAATATATCGCAATACAAAAATGCAACAATATTGTATTGTGGATTATGACAATATGTGTTGTGCATAGTTCACCCAAAATGAAAATTACTGAGAAAAAAATCAAGTTTTAGTGTCAGTAATACATTAAACTACTATATATAATGTTAAATATAATGTATAATAATGCAATGGGAGAATATTTGTGGGACCTGATATGCCAAATGTCTTATGTTACCCAATGTAATACCAAATATAGCATTTTAATCAACAGTACATTTTTTGTTAGACATATTTAACATATGTCTTGGAGTATCGCAATAATATTGTATTGTGAGTTCAGTATCGTGATATGTATCGAATCGTGACATGAGGGTATCATTACACCCCTAATAGATATAGTAAAAATAAATATATGCACTCTAAAAAATCTTGGGTTATTTTTTCTACCCAAGTCCTGGGTTGAGCCTTTTGGGTCATTTTTTGGGGTTATTTTTCCAGTGTTTGGGTAGTTTTTGTGTTACCCAGATCCTGGGTCAGACGTAATAACCCAGTGTTTGGGTAGTTTTTGTGTTACCCAGATCCTGGGTCAGACGTAATAACCCAGTGTTTGGGTAGTTTTTGTGTTACCCAGATCCTGGGTCAGACGTAATAACCCAGTGTTTGGGTAGTTTTTGTGTTACCCAGATCCTGGGTCAGACGTAACAACCCAGTGTTTGGGTAGTTTTTGTGTTACCCAGATCCTGGGTCAGACGTAACAACCCAGTGTTTGGGTAGTTTTTGTGTTACCCAGATCCTGGGTCAGACGTAACAACCCAGTGTTTGGGTAGCTTTTGTTTTACCCAGATCCTGGGTCAGACGTAACAACCCAGTGTTTGGGTAGCTTTTGTTTTACCCAGATCCTGGGTCAGACGTAACAACCCAGTGTTTGGGTAGTTTTTGTGTTACCCAGATCCTGGGTCAGACGTAACAACCCAGTGTTTGGGTAGCTTTTGTTTTACCCAGATCCTGGGTCAGACGTAACAACCCAGTTTTTGGGTAGCTTTTGTTTTACCCAGATCCTGGGTCAGACGTAACAACCCAGTGTTTGGGTAGCTTTTGTTTTACCCAGATCCTGGGTCAGACGTAACAACCCAGTTTTTGGGTAGCTTTTGTTTTACCCAGATCCTGGGTCAGACGTAACAACCCAGTTTTTGGGTAGCTTTTGTTTTACCCAGATCCTGGGTCAGACGTAATAACCCAGTGTTTGGGTAGTTTTTGTGTTACCCAGATCCTGGGTCAGACGTAACAACCCAGTGTTTGGGTAGTTTTTGTGTTACCCAGATCCTGGGTCAGACATAACCCAGTGTTTGGGTAGTTTTTGTGTTACCCAGATCCTGGGTCAGACGTAACAACCCACTGTTTGGGTAGTTTTTGTTACCCAGATCCTGGGTCAGACGTAACAACCCAGTGTTTGGGTAGCTTTTGTTTTACCCAGATCCTGGGTCAGACGTAACAACCCAGTGTTTGGGTAGCTTTTGTTTTACCCAGATCCTGGGTCAGACGTAACAACCCAGTGTTTGGGTAGTTTTTGTGTTACCCAGATCCTGGGTCAGACGTAACAACCCAGTGTTTGGGTAGCTTTTGTTTTACCCAGATCCTGGGTCAGACGTAACAACCCAGTGTTTGGGTAGCTTTTGTTTTACCCAGATCCTGGGTCAGACGTAACAACCCAGTGTTTGGGTAGCTTTTGTTTTACCCAGATCCTGGGTCAGACGTAACAACCCAGTTTTTGGGTAGCTTTTGTTTTACCCAGATCCTGGGTCAGACGTAACAACCCAGTTTTTGGGTAGCTTTTGTTTTACCCAGATCCTGGGTCAGACGTAATAACCCAGTGTTTGGGTAGTTTTTGTGTTACCCAGATCCTGGGTCAGACGTAACAACCCAGTGTTTGGGTAGTTTTTGTGTTACCCAGATCCTGGGTCAGACATAACCCAGTGTTTGGGTAGTTTTTGTGTTACCCAGATCCTGGGTCAGACGTAACAACCCAATGTTTGGGTAGTTTTTGTGTTACCCAGATCCTGGGTCAGACGTAACAACCCAATGTTTGGGTAGTTTTTGTGTTACCCAGATCCTGGGTCAGACGTAACAACTCAGTGTTTGGGTAGTTTTTGTGTTACTCAGATCCTGGGTCAGACGTAACAACCCAGTGTTTGGGTAGTTTTTGTGTTACCCAGATCCTGGGTCAGACGTAATAACCCAGGGGTTGAGTTATTTATTGCAGGATTTTTGCGCCCTCTTCAGGAGAGAGCAGTGCAGCTCTGTCAAATCAGTGCATGTCTTCGGTAAAATACAGGTTTGTGTACGTTTTATTTTATCTAAAAATTTGTTATTGTTCTGTATATCGTTTAATTTCATGCAAAGCAACATACAGGGGCACGATGTGAGTCACCTAAACGAGTGTCGCGTCTGTCTTTTCACGTGATGGAAACGCCTGATGCCTTGCATACAATTTTATGATTTTTTTCAAAAAGATACAGAACATAAATACGTAGGATGTTAAAATATGTTCTCAGAATTGTACACTGATTATTTATGGACAGGTTATGGAGTCAGTCACAGCATTTTTCAGCTACGAGTGAAACGCAGGGCTGAAGTTAGCAGTTCCCCCGCCGAACGTGAGCCATCTCCGGCACGAGATCCAGTGCCATTACGATGGAAACAGGACAACAAAGACTGGTTGATTACAATTGAATTTCTTCTAAATGGTTAATTTTTACTTATAATATTCATTAAATGACCTTAAATGTAGGCAATATGTATTAAAAACTATATAAAATATGCTATACTATAAAATATGATCGAAAATAAAGGAATTGTCATGCAAAACAGTGGTTGCGTGGAGTATTTAAAAAAAATAAGTTTAGAGGATTTTAAGGTTAATCCGTAAACATTAAAAGCTAGTATTATAGTAAAAATGAACCAACCCATTATGCTGGGTTAAATAAACGACCCAATTTGCTGGGTAAAATTAACCCAACATGTGTTCTGTCCTATATTTACCCAGCCCTTGGGTAGAAAACAACCCAAATTGGGTTATTTTTAACCCAGTGTTTTTTAGAGTGTAGTATAGTAGATATAGAGATATAATATTATAGTATAGTTCTGATCTAAATATTTTCCAATAAAGAGAAACTCATCAGCACAAGAAAGAATGTCCTTGAAGTTTCCGTACACAACACACTTCAACATTACAACTGCTTTTTCTCTCATAATAATACACAGTTAATTCCCTCTTATGATTTGCAATCACTGTCTGCTGCATGCTTGCAGAACCACATTTAATTATGTCTTGATAAAGAGAAGAAAATTTGTTTGGATGTTTGATGGAGCTCTACCGTTCATGCGAGAAGTTTTCATAGAAGAAACACGTGTGAGTTTTCATATTTTCTACCTGTCAGTGCTGCAGTTTCAGTGCATTTTTCAATAATTAAGTTTGCTTTGAAAAAAAACAATTTTATTTACTTGCTCAATAAATGAATTTTGTTACATATTTTGTTATTTTTACCCATAGTGCACCTTTGAATACTCACAGCCTCACGTTATACCAGCTCAAGTACCATCTGGTTAAGTTGGATTTTGGGTGGTTTGTGAATGAAAACGAAGGGATTTGTGCTGAAATGGTGGAGTATGATTTTTTCTTCCTCTTCATATTTTCTTGTGTTTGTATATACCAAAGATCAATGCTGCTGTTTTCCACAACAGAAATAGGTGTCTGCGCTGCCTATGATTAAGACCATCTTTAAAGCATCCAGATTCCTGAAGCTGGTGCAGCGTTGCCACAGTAACACCCATGCCTCAGAGGTCTGCTTCCACACTTCCGTCCAGAGAAAAATGAGCCCAGGTTTAAGTCAGCAATAACACCCATTATCAGCTACGCAAGCAGACATCTGTCTGACATAACATACTGATTTGTGGCATTAATGCATGCTGGCTGACTAGAACTTACCCATGGACCTGCCTGAACTCTATTGGTTAGGTTTTACTCCATCAAATGAGTCAGCTGCCCTGTTGGTCACATCTGATCTGAAGAACGTGGAGTAAGAAGAAACATATGTGGGTCAGCGAGGGCACACTAATTCTAGGAGAGGTTGACAGGTGATGAAGCTAAGCGAAATGCGAGAGAAAAGAGGTAGAGAACGTTCAGAGAGGGAAAGACAGAATAACAGGGAAGAGCCGTTGAGTGGAGTATTGAAGTTGATGTTGAAGATTTGACCTTGTGGTCAACCTCTGTTTTTACTTATTCATGCCAGTACAAGCTCTTGCCTTTCCTCATAAAAATAGAAAGTGCCTTTTTGAGTGCCTTTTTACCTCATCTGAAAAACTGTGTTGGATAGACTCAGCAGACAATAGGGAAAACATTTTAGCTTTCTGCCTTGTATATTGTGTTTGAAATGGCTTAAATTATGCCTTTGCAGTTCATTCGGAAGGCATAATCTTGGCAGCCATGCTGAACTTTCAAATGACCATTATTTTTGAGCCCTGTGCTCTTCACCCCTCCAAAGATCCTATTTTAAGACTTTTTAAAATGGGGAACACGTCCGTTAATTCAATGACTGTAGTCATTTTTATTTGTGTGGTGTCTTTTAGGTTAGAGAATTTCACCCCAATCCTAAACCTAATCCTAATATCTGATCAGTTGATAGGAATGTTGTTCCAGGATCAATGAGGATGTTGAACCACTTGGAAAAATCAAGGTACACCCTTAAAAATAAAGTTTCCAAAAGGGACGCCATAAAAGAACCATTTTGGGAACCTTTCAGTGATCAGTTCTTAAAAGAATGGTCACACTTTAGTTTGGGGAACACATATTCACATTATTAACTATGACTTTTGCCTCAATAAACTCTTAATTTACTGCTTATTTATAGTAAGGTAAGGTAGTTGTTTTAGTGGTTAAGTTGAGGTATTCGGTAGGATTAAGGGATGTAGAATATGGTCATGCAGAATAAGGCATTAATATGTGCTTTATAAGTACTAATAACCAGCCAATATCCTAGTAATATGCATGCTAATAATAAGCAACTAGTTAATAATTAGAAAAGTGTTACCTAGAGAACCATCATCTGTTCAAGGTAATAATTTCACATGAACATCAGCCATTGCATTCCCTTCTATTCTCTAGCAAGGACAGAAAAATAGTTGAAGAAAGAAAGAGAATCAGAATTAAATAAATTGTTCATTAGAATCTAACATATTGAGCTTTTGAGAAAATAATATCCTGCCAGTCTTCCAATTGCAGTGGGCTAAAATTAGATTGAAAGACACTATTCAATGCCATTACAAAGCTGGGAAGAGCCAGGATAAAACGCCGATTGTGTTCGACTGAAAGAAGAAAGTCTTATACTGTACACCTAGGATGGCTTGAGGGTGAATAAATTTTGGGATGATTTTCATTTTTGAGTGAACTATTCCTTTAAGTAGTCTTAAACTTCTAAAACTGAACAAGCTGGTTTTAGATGACTTAAAAAGAGTCTCCCTCAAGAAAACAAAGAAACGTAGTAGTTAATGCATCACATCAGTATTTCTGATGTATTGAGCTAGTACTCAACAACAAGGTTGGACAAATTTGTGAATGAATTGAATTGGCCACGCCCACAGGATGTTGAATTGTAATGACAGGAAGGGGGATTTACTGACTTGCAATTCAAAGAAATTTACCAGCCACAAGTTCATAGTGTTAAAATAGAGAAAATGGGGGTAATTTTGAGAATTGGTTTCCTACTCGCCGCTCTGGCCAGACTAAGCCTCTTTTCTAGCTGGAGTATTAGCTTTGATGATCAACAATCGTGTCCAATCCCCATGTTGCAACCTCCGTACATACTCAGTTTATTTTGAGTCATTGTCCATCATTCAAAATTCTCTGCTAGAATGACAGATAATAGTTCTGCTGCCATGGCTCTTATTTCCCAAAAGCTGGACACAGGCTTCAAAAAGCATCAGCACAATTTTAAAATGATGGACAAAAACGTTGGTTGCTAGGATTTTCCAGGCATTTGCTTACCGAATAAAATCTGGAAACTGCCCAACTGCAAGTCAATTCTGGCCTCTAGATATAGCTTGAGTCCATCTTTCAGTTTAAGTCTATGGGATTTACCTGTTTTCTCCACCAAGTCAAAGTCCTGATCATTAAAAAAACAACACCTATACTCAACAAGTGGAGATGTCATTCATGTCTGGTGCACAAATGATGCAGGACAAGTTAAACACCAAAGTTTAATATACGGGTTGGGGTTTTTGAAAAAGATAGTGAGAGAAATGCCATGTGCTGATGACAGAGACATTAACATTATTAATGAATGAGTGAATGTGCATGGCAGCGGCTGGGCATTTGACTAATCTCTGCTAATCCTGACCTGATGAAACCAGATTGAGCAGAAATATTGGCAAAAGAGTGGGATTACTGAGCATGGAGTCTGGGCAAACATCTGACGTGAGGGATGACGAGACAAACCAAGCACACAATTGTACAAATGTGCACACATGCAACCTTGCACACACACACATTTACACTGATATTGTTTGCATGTTTTGCAAAATAACGCCCACTACAAGCGCCCTACAACACAGACTCGAGGCTTTTAAAGAGGTCATGTCCGCAATGGTGTCATGGGATGGTACACGTAGAGGTAAAGAGAGGCCTATCTCAGAGTGTGTGCATGTGGGACGGCCAGACTGAGTCGGATTACTCTACTGGTAAACATCCGCTGGCGGCTGTCCTGACTGAAACACGACATATGACGCACAAGTCTCATAGCAGAGTTGTCTCCATGTCCTGAAAAACTCTCCCTCTGTGCCTTTCATCAAACAAGAATATCAGCCTCTTCCACATATGTAGAGTTTGTCGGTACTGAATACATAATGCTGGGAAAGTTTCTGGCAAACTTTTGAGACTTCAAAACACAAAAATTTGGAGAATTCATAATAGTTTTCAATATATGGAGTATATGGATATATGGAGTTTGACTTGCTGTTTTATCAACAATATTTTGCCATTTAAGATTTTGCGTCAGGTTATAATCATTTTGAATTTCTTTTTTTTTGTGTGTGTGTGAAAATAATTTGTCATCCTTTTGTTTTGTTTTTCTAGTTTCAGTTTTTGTTAGAATTCTTTAGAGCTGAAATTAATGAAATATGTCTGTTATTTGTTAACACGGTCAATGCATTTACCTAATTTGACATTTCTGCCCTTTTCTGTTATTGTTATGGATCAGAACAGTAGGAACTTGGCAAAAGTTCAAGGACATTGACTACACAATAACCCAAAAAGCTTTTTGCATTTTCAGAATGTCATTTTTGGATCATGTCTGTTTTCATTGACTGGAAAGAGCAATATGAACATCCTGCCAAACATCCTCTTTTGTGTTCGACCGATGAAAGAAAGTCATACAGGTTTGAAATGAGGGTGAATAAATGATGACAGAATTTTGAACTGAATTTAATTAAGTTCTGGTAACACTTTAGTATAGGGAACATATAAACTATTAACTACGACTTTTCCCCTCAATAAACTCCTAGTTTACTGCTTATTAATAGTTAGTAAGATAGTTGTTAAGTTTAGGTATTGGGTAGGATTAAGAATGTAGAATATGATCATGCAGAATAAGGCATTAATATGTTCTTAATAAGAACTAATAAACAGCTAATATTCTAGTAATATGCATGCTAATAAGCAACTAGTTAAAATACCCTAAAATAAAGTGTTACCGAAGTTCCAGTTAATAAAGAACTGAAAATTAAAATAATTCTAATGATTCATGCTTTTTTTAAGCATTGAGCCATATAAAGTAACAATTATATAAGAAAACAATTCCTTAATATGAAAATATTAATGTAGTTAATGCATCCAGTTCCTTTTTTTAAGGCAAAGAGAAAAAAAAAAAGTGTGTAAGTCAAATTATGGCTGACACTTGAAGTGGAATGTACATGCACTATGATGAATCATTACCATTTTCGAAGATGCTCTGGCTGGTTAACCACATCGGTTTAAGTGCAGTTTATTTTGGTTGCCAATGGACCTTTAGCTGTCACTTTAGCACCATCATCACGAGTATTGAGAGGCTAGGTCATATACGAGTACTCACTCGCTGGGGTTCAGTGGGTTTTAATGAAGCATCTGACAGGCACGTTATCCAACAGTGCTCCACTAAAAGCTCTTTATTTGTTCGTTCTGTGTAGCGACTGACCCAGTGCTTCTGCATCTTCAGAGTCATTGATGAATAAGACAGCTGGAGAGTGATGCTTAGCCTTCGGTGCTCCGGATTAATTGTGAATGAGGAGCGGAGATGTGTGTGGTGTGCCGGGATTATGTCATCTAACGCTCCTGTGATTCTCTGATCTCCTGTGCAAAAATCACTGACTGCGCAGATTGCCTACACCACTTTTCATACTATATATTATTTTAGTTTGGCATTTTTCTTCTTTTTTATTGACATGCTGTTAAAAAGCTTTGGGTCGGGAAAGATTTTAAAGGTAGTCTCTTGTGCACACCGAGGTTAAATTTATTTGAACAAAAATACGGTAAAAGAAGTAATAGTGTGAACGGTTTTCTGTTTTTAATTTATTTTAAAATGTAATTTATTCCTGTGATCAAAGCTGTATTTTCAGCATCATTACTCCAGTCTTCAGTGTCACATGATCCTTCAGAAATCATTCTAATATGATGATTTGCTGCTCAAGAAACATGCATTTTTTTCAGGATTCTTTGATGAATAGAATAAAAAGAAAAGCATTTATTTGAAATAGAAATCTTTTGTAACATTGTCTTTACTGTTACTTTTGATCATTTTAATGCATCCTTGCTTGATTAAAGTATTAAAGGGGACCTATAATGCCCCTTTTACAAAATGTAATACAAGTCTTTTTATTATCATTACAGCTTGTCAAATTTGGGTGTGAGCAAAAATACGCCGTTTCTCTGTGTCCCTTTAAATGCAAATGAGCTGCTGCTCCCGGCCCCCTTTCCAGAAGAGGGCGGAGCTTTAACAGCTCACACTTCGGATACTCAACAACAAAACTGGAGAATCTCACGCAGCCAAAGTGAGGATTGTCAGTAATGGTGTTCAGCCTTACATTGTTCAAACCGGAGTCGACACTGATGGAGAGACTCAGGAAGAAGTTACAACTTTTAGAATGAAACTGGACGTTTCTGAATGGTTAGTGGATAAATTTATGTAGTTGCTGTGGAGTTGATGTTAATCTTTTGTGCAAATCCAGCGTTGAATTGACCCTCGTTTGTGAAGCAGTCCTGCGTAAAATGACGGCATGACAACAACACTCTACTACAACAACTCTTCCTCTTCTCTAAAGCAGCCCAACATGGCCTCACCCCCTTTGTTGCGTGTTCTCGGGGGCGGGGTTTATGTAAATTTTAGGGTTAGTGATGTCACTAACCCGGGAAGAAGCTCGTTGTAGTCCCTACCAGCCGTTTGTAAGAGATTTCTGTAAAAGAAAATATCCCCCTTTGCATTGAACTTTGAGCGTCGTAACTTTGCAGATGTTGTTTATGCTCAAACAGCAACATTACACACTAACTAAAGTTAAAAAAGTGAAATCATAATCAACCACCCCTTTAATTTCTTTTTACAAAATTTTACTGACCCCAAACTTTTGAAAAGTAGTGTACATTATGTTCTATGTCCATGTTTTTTTTTTTTTTTACATGCATCATGTTTAACAATGACCTTTATCAAGATTATATTTCATACTATATTTCTTTTTATATTAATTTCTTGAGTATTCCTTGCACATTTGGAACTACAAATCCCATGTTTTTGTTCCAAGTCCTTCTGAATCGGTTCAAAATATGTGCAAAAATGGTTGCACTTTAACCTCAAACTCCCATTTTCCCCAAACAATACACAAAGATATGCATCTGTAAACGCCCATAAACAAGACCATTTGTCTTCAATTCAGTGTCGTTTATGAATAGATCCAGCCAGTTTAATCTTCATTTGATGCTCTGTGTTTGTAATCCAGGCCACATACCCCTTTACACAGCGTGCTTTCGCTAATAGGATTGATGCTGCCCGCACTGTGCACAACACCAACTGTCGCTCGCTTCCTATTGGCTGAGCTGGAAGGTGGGCGGAGCTGATCCATCCCGAATGGGCTTGGAAACAGTGGATGCTTGAAAAGTGTGATGATCTTCTTAGTCTATTGCTGCATAGTGAAGAACGAGAGACGAGAAAGAAAGAGTATGAGTGTTTTACCCAGGGTCTGAGCAAAACTACAATTACCTTTCTCTTTCACGCTCTGTCCAAGGTTCATCTGCGTGGGTCGTTCTCCCATCTGGATCTGGGTGGTGGATATATGGAGATCTGCTAGTGTGGCTGGTGTTTTGTGGACGTGGGACACACGATGGCCGTGGCGCTGGATGCAGTGTGGGTGCGAGTGAAAGGGGTTTGTAAGCAGAACGGCCTGCTGATCCTCTCAGTGTTGGCCGTGGTTATCGGATGTCTGCTCGGCTTCTTCCTGCGCTCCAAGAACCTCTCGGAGCAGGTTAGTCCTTCTGTCAACCCCTTGTATGTACAAGCCACCAAAGCACTGTAAAATTCTCCCTCAAAACCCTTTCCAACCCCTCCTACAATGGTCACAAACTTGGTCTCATTTGGTCCGAATGACCTGTGGGTTTCATTTTTTAGATGACTTTCCAGTAGAAGGCTAATATCAGGGATTTTTTATGGTTAATGGTTGATCAATATGGGTTTTTCAATTAAACTATTGCTTTTGGTCCACCCCAGTCTTCAATAATTTGGTAAAATGTTTTGGCATCAACCCCTGTTTTGGTTTTGAGGTTTTTTTTCCCCCCAATATCCTTTTTTATACATCACATTTATACATCGCTTAATTTTTATAACTTTTTCAGAAAACAAGACTTCATATCTGTAGTCATTTTGCTTCCCAAGTAAATTTGTCTTGATTTAAGAATGCTGACAAAACAAGACAAAAAATTCTGCAGAAGAACATACACGTATTTTTTGCAATGTGTTATTTTCTAATTCTAATACACACACACTAGATTAAAACTACAGTGACTGAATGAATGACAAACAAAAGGTCACGTTGGCCGCTTCGACTAAAACCTCCGTTATGATTCTCAAATACGCCTAAAAATAAAACCTCCACAGGCCATTTGCTGTGACGGCCAGGGATTACTGTCCAATCATATAAATGCTCTTAGTAATTGTACATTAAGCAAGTGCTGCTTAGCCTCGTGGCGTTTAAAGCAGGTCGGTGATGCTATCGGCCGTTTCAGCTAAATTAGAATGGGCTCTTTAAAAAAAAAATTGGCTTATTTTGCAAGAGAAACCTAGCTTGAACCTATAAAAGAAAGAAAGGAAATGTTATGTGCATTTATGCATTTGGCAAATGCTTTTATCCAGGGCGACTTATGTTTTGTCAGTACATGCATTCACTGGAAATTGAACCCATGACCTTGGTGTTATGCTTGATAATTTGAGCTACAGGAACATGGCAATCTAATTCATGTACACTACTGGTCAAAAGTTTGGAATAATTCAATTTTTTTTAATGTTTTTGAAAGAGTTTTTGGGAAAAAAGACATTTTATAAAACAGTAAAATTGTGAAATATTATTATCATTTAAAATAACTGTTTTCTATGTGAATATATTTTAAAATGTAATTTATTCCTGTGATCAAAGCTGTATTTTCAGCATCATTACTCAGTCTTCAGTGTCACATGATCCTTCAGAAATCATTCTAATATGATGATTTGCTGCTCAATAAACATTATCAATGTTAAAAACAGTTGTGCTGCTTGACATTTTTGTGGAAACCGTGATATATTACCAAGAAAAAAAGATTTTTATTCAGCAAGTATGCATTAAATTGATCATAAGTGACAGTAAAGACTTTTATTTTATAGTGTTACAAAAGATTTCTGTTTCAAATAAATGCTGTTGAACTTTCTATTTATCAAAGAATCCTGATTTGTTTCCACTAAAATATTAAGCAGCAAAAACTGTTTTCAACATTGATAATAATAAGAATCTTTATTATTAATTGAGCACCAAAAAAAATTTACTTATAATTGAGCACCAAATCAGAATATTTGCCATCACAGGAATAAATTACATTTTAAAATACATTAAAATAGTTATTTTAAATTATAATTTAACAATATTACTGTTTTTACTGTATATAAATGCAGCCTTGGTGAGCAGAAGAGACTTCTTACAAAAACATAAAACAAAAATCTTAATTAAAATCTTAATTATTCCAAAGTTTTGACTGGTAGTGTGAATGCATGTAAAAATGAGTTATCACATTGCACCAAAATATCAAAATATCTTCCAATTGGCTATTGTCAGTCAAGCAGCATTTTTGCTTTCAGAACTGAGAGATTACTTGATGGGGAAAAAAAAAAGTTTGGCTCATTTCATACAGCGCTCTTTTATCTCTCTGCCTCTCACACAGTCTTTATCTCAGTAGCAAGTGTTTGATTCACAAGCAGTCCTTCGAGGAGACCCTTAAGGATTGGAAGTGCTAGGAATAATTTTACAAGTATCTCTCATGCATGTATAGAGTATAGTACACCATTACCAACATATAATGGGATATTTATATGTAGTAGCAGGAACACAGTCACTCCTACTAGCCACTTTGGCGGGTTGAATTTTATATATAATATATACATTTTTCATTTGTGGTCTTTTAAAAAGGTGTCTGAAATAATAAACGAAGTGTAATGTAGTGTCAAAAATATCGATTTTTCGATACTGAAATATCTGAACCTCTTCCAATACTCATTTTCCTCAGAATAGATACCAGCTGCTCCTTCTCTCTCTCTCATCTCTCCGACAGCGAGTTGACACACAAACCCGCCTCCCCTCACTCGCTCGTTTCATTTGCTCCGGATGAATATTGTTGGTGTTACAGGGCTTGAATTTCAGCATGGGATTGTGCGTATTGTGCATAATTTTACTAATTTCTGCAGATTTTGTGCTCCCACCCAAAGTGCGCCACATAAAGCTGCCTTCTTTTTCGCTGCTTATGGCGCGTAAACAGTCAAATACACAGAAAAAAAAGTCAAAATGTTAGTCAGGTAATGTTTTAAGTGAACGTGTATAATGGTATAATGCCAGGTCTTAAAGGGTTAGTTTACCCAAAAATGAAAATTCTTTCATTAATTACTCTCCCTCATGTTGTTCCACACCCGTAAGACCTTTGTTCATCTTCTGAACACAAATTAAGATATTTTTGATGAAATCCGAGAGCTTTCTGATCCCCCATAGGCAGCAACGTCATTGCAAATTTCAAGGCCCAGAAAGGTACTAAAGACATCATTAAAATAGTCCATGTAACTGCACTGGTTCAACCTTAATGTTATAAAGCAATGAGAATACTTTTTGTGCGCCAAAAACAAAACAAAAAATAATGACTTTATTCACACAGGATTCTCATCGCTTCATAACATTAAGGTTGAACCACTGTAGTCACATGGACTATTTTAACAAAGGTTTTACTACTTTTCTGGACCTTGAGAGAAGTTGCTTTCTATGGGGGATAAAAAACCTCTCGAATTTCATCAAAAATATCTTAATTTGTGTTCTGAAGATGAACGAAGGTCTTATGGGTGTGGAACGACATGAGGGTGAGTAACTAATGACAGAAATTTCATTTTTGGGTGAACTAACTCTTTAAAGTGACAGCAGCCTAATACACCTGCTAATATACAGAATTATGAGATAATATTAAAAATATCTATATGGCAGTTTTTCCCCATGGTATCGATGTCAAAATTGTGGCCAGTGAAAATGCTGAGTGGCTAGTAACTTTGAAAAACCACTAGCCACAGTGGCTGGTGAGCAAAAAAGTACAACTATTGTATATCTCTCTATTGATTTCTTTTTATACAAAAGCAAACAGAAAACTGTATATTCTATCCCCAAACTCAAACCCAACCCCTAGACACAACCCTCACAGAAAGCATTTTTACATTTTCAAAAAACATCACTCAGTGTGATTTATAAGCTGTTTTCCTTATGGCAACCAAAAAAATTGCGTCCCAAAATTACATTTTGTCCCCATAAAATAGGGTTTACCTGAACCACACATACACACACAGGCATTTAGCTAGAAATTTAATTACAGAAAATTTTATTGTGTTTAAAGTAAGCTACAACTGCAGATCATAAAATGAAAATTTATAGGTCAAATTAATAAACATCACTAAAAAGCATTATTTTTCATTTTACTTTTGAGGATGTATGATTTTGTTTTTAAAACTATCAAGTAAGCATGAAAAAGAAGTTGCCATAGTCTTTTCTTCTCAATTGTGATGTATATCTGAGTGAAACTGCTTCTCAAACAAGAACAAATGTAGGGCGGGGCTTGTGGAATTGATTGGATGGTTGTGGTTTGCTATTGGTGGATATCATGTGAGTGACAGGTTGCCCCGCCCTCACACACGTCATCAGAGAAGAGATGTCACTGCAAGAGAGAGGTGAAGTTATTTTGATTCAAGATTACGAGGCACATGAATTTAAGAAAAAAGTATGTCCATGGATAATTTATAGTAAATACTGCAATATTTCCATAAAAATCAAGAATTGTCAATTTTGATTTCATGGTGATTTTAAAGTGTAGCTAAGCAAATACACTCACATACTTGAAAATACATTGAAATTTACAATATGGAATGTGTGCTTGTAATCATGAAAATGTCATAATTTATCTGTTTATGTCTTTTTAAAATGGTGCAAATCTTCTTTTAAAGCGATCAACTTTTTTTCTGCAGTATAATAAAACTGACTATTTCGATGTTTGACATATTTTTTCTTATATCCATTGGACGTGTTTTTCCCCCAATGCAATTATTCATACGCAAGCAACTTTGACATGCTTCTTGATCAATGTAAAACCCTACTGTCAAAGTGCTTCTGCTAGAAAGATTTCCAAGCTGATTTCAGAAAACTTTCTCACAATACAGACTCTCTTTTGTTATTTGCATTGTGGAGAGCAAAAGCAGAGCGCCTTTATGTCTACATCTGTTAGAGGTGCTTTGTGTTTGTATGTAAAGCTCAGTGATAGCAATGTAATGCCTCCACGTAATCTCAGCGCTGGCAGGGGAAAGATGCTGTGGGCCGTGAAGAGGTGGCCGCGAGTCATGCATCGCATTAGTTTGATGTACTCTTGTGTTTATCGTGTTTTTGGAAAAGCAAAAGGGAGACAAAACACTCCCATTTGGACACAAAAGTGTTTACGGACACTTTGAAGAAGAGTCTTTTTTGTTAGCTTGGATGTTTTAGAAGCACAGAATCTGAATTATCCCGATTGTGCATGCAGTTAGTGTAATCTGCACAGCAGCGTTTCTTCATTCTCTTTCAGATGTGAGACTATTCTCGGATTTGTCGTGCCGTGTGTGACTAGCAGTATTGAACGAGATACAAGAAGACACAGCATGCACTTGTTGAATAGTTGCATTGAGAAAGTCTGAGTGTTTTGAGAGTAATAGTCACAGATGATCACAGAAAATGTGTGCATATATTAGGGGTGTAATGGTACTACGGTGTACATTTTAGGACATCCTCATACCACGAAAAGGCGTCATGCCTCAGACTAAAAGGCTTCAGTGACTGGACAAAACGGCATCGCGCCTCAGGCTGAAAGGCTTCAGGTCTCAGGAAAAACGGCGTCAGGTGTCAGGTCTCGTACAATTAGCCATCGAACGAAACAGCCTCAGACCAAGAGGCATCAGACGAAAAGGCATCAGATGAAACGGACTCAGACAAAAAGGCATCAGACTAAAAGGCATCAGTTTCTTTTTTTGTTTTTTTTGTATAGCCTAACTTTCTATTGGCTTTTATCCCATCATAATGCCATCCTTCAGTTGTCTTTTTCTTTCTCCCCTTTTTATATATTTAACTGTTACTATTCCCAAATTGATGTAAAGGCAGGAACACACCAAGCCGACGCCAACGACCTAGTGGTGACGAAAGCAGACTTTTATTCGAGCATTAAAAACGAATAAAAAAAAGCAGAGAGAGAGGGCGAAGGTAATCTATAAGCTACCTGATATTTTATTCTTACAGCTTTAATTAAATATTACACTGGTTAGGTTCTAAGAACATGCCGTTTGTCACATTGGTCTGCAGAAAAACAGAAACGGGCTGAATGAAAATGTAAAATGTGACTCTTCCATCCAGATAGTGGTATTCTGTTTTTATCGTTATTTTTATTTTTTATGCATTCCATTTTTATTCTTATGTATTTGTTTCCTTTTTATGTAAAGCACTTTGAATTACAATTGTGTATGAAATGTGTATATAAATAAAATTGCCTTGCCTAATCGACTCTCTGACAGTAGGTGGCGCTGGAACAGCAGAAATAAAGCCGTTTCCTTGGTAACCTCTGTACACAAAGCAGCTGCAGTCAAATAGCTTGAAAGATTTTTTACCTCTCTTATAAAAATTAACCATGGTTTTACTACAAATAAAACAAAAAACATGGTTATTGTAGTTAACCATGGTAACCACAAATTAACCATGGTTTTGCTACACTATAGTTTATGGTATTTGTAGTAAAATTATTGTTATACAAATAGTAGCCTCTCAATCCGACAAAAAAATCATAGTTGACACACTTTTAACCTTGGTTAATTTTCGCATGTGTTCACGATAGTTTGCAATGCAAGCTAGTTGCAATGTGTTATTTGGCTAACTTTTTATACAAGCAAATAAAACTAGCGAATAATACAAATTTACAAAATAATCTCAGTGGGATATGTTTTATACAACTTAGTGTAACATTTAACAGAAAACTGCGTGCATGTGACATCACATTGAGGCGGGGCAATTCACTTCTTTCTAAGTCAGTTTCGTCTGATGCCTTTTCATCTGAGGCTGTTTCGTTCGGTGGCTAATTGTATGAGACCTGACACCTGACGTCGTTTTTCCTGAGACCTGAAGCCTTTCAGTTTGAGGCACGATGCCGTTTTGTCCGATGACTGAAGCCTTTTAGTCTGAGGCATGACGCCTTTTCGTTGTATGACTGAGGTGTGAGGATGTCCTAAAATGTACACCGTACTGTACACAGATGTCACGGTTCAGTATATGCTGCAGTTTTGGGGTCACGGTTCAAGGTGAGTTTGGTATAACAGGAAAAAGCAACAAATCCCCAATGCTAGGATTCTTTTCTTTTTGAACAGGCAGTAGTGCAAATTACAGTTTGTTCCAACTAGCGGCATTTAGTCCACCTGTTGGTACAGTACAGCCTCCTTCAGATTTTGAAGCCCAAAAAAGCACATCCATCCATCATAAAAATAAGACTCCAGGGGGTAAATAAAGGCCTTCTGAAGTGAAGCGATGGGTTTTTGTAAGAAAATCGATTCGCAGCAGAAGAGTAACCCCTGACCCGACGCATGACACAATGGCGAAACTGATTTGGGAGGTTCTTTTGCTTTCTATGTTCCTTACTGGGGCCGGACTCGTATGTCAATGTCAAACCAGCTGGACGTGAGTAGAAATGCACTCTCACTGAAGCTCAGCAGAATTCTGTTGTGTTTTTTAAAGCATAAACGAATGCTGCAGCGCTTGGTATGATGCTCCGGTTTTTGTAGTCGGTATCGGGAGTTCGGGAGTATCTCACACATTCAGCAGGAGGTTTTGAAGGTTATAAATCTCTAACAATATGGTCCCAAAAGAGATCTTTTGTGCCCTTTATCGAGACATTTCAAAGAGTGACCTGAATGGGAGCTCACGTGCATCATGGATGTGCCAGGTCTAAATGTCTGGGAGAATTGAGAGCAAGGGTGGAAGGTAAGATTTCAGTCAGCAAATTACATTTTGGTGCGTTCCTCACACAAAGCTTTTGTGTGGCCTTAGAAAACAAGGAAGATATCACACAAGTCTTATGAACTCATTTATAGTGGTTTTTGAAGCTGGACAAACATTAATGATGTCTCTTATCACTATATTACAACAAAAGAAAGAAAGAAAGTCATATGGGTTTGCTAACAACATGAGGGCGAGTAAATAATGACAGAAGTTTAATTTTGGGTGATTTATTGCTTTTCCTCAGGGCATCACCATAGATTAAGTATGGACGTCATCACATCTCCACACAGCTGAGATACAAAAGACTGCAGGAAATGTGAATACTCGTTTATCTGTCATCTAATTTTTAAACAAACCTGAGGGGTTTTCATTTTCTTGAGCAGACTTTATTGGCCACATAAAGTCAAATTTATTTATATAGCGCTTTTCACTATACAGACTGTTTCAAAGCAGCTTTAAAGAAAATCATGCTGTTGTTTATGATATCTTAATATCTTCACACCTTTTAGTTGCATTTAGCAGATTAGAGCTGGAAAATAATATAGTTTACATTTTGGGAAGATATAACCAATCACACAGCTGAGATTTGCTATAGATTTGCTATTATGTGAGTATACCGTATGTATGTACACATGTAAAGTACACTCTAAAAACTGCTGGGTTAAAAACAACCCAAGATGGGTTGAAAATGGACAAACCCAGCAACTGGGTTGTTTTAAACCAGCGAATAGATTGTTTTAACCCAGTGATTGTTTTTTTTTTAACCCAGCGAATGGGTTGTTTTAACCCAGCGATTGTTTGTTTTTGTTTTTTTAACCCAGCGAATGGGTTGTTTTAACCCAGTGGTTGGGTTGTTTTAACCCAGTAATTGGGTTTTTTTTAACCCAGTGAATGAGTTGTTTTACCCAGCGACTGGGTTTTTTTTAACCCAGCAACTGGGTTGTTTAAACCCAGCGGTTGGGTTAAATGTTTGCCCAACCTGCTGGGTAGTTTTATTTAACCCAACTATTGTTTAAAAATTACTGTATTGCTTGCTTAAAATGAACACAAAATATGTTGGAAATTGACATTTATTAATGTTTAATAAATGAACATTTATTAAAAAGTTTAATGAATAATAATTAAACAATAAACATTTATTAAATTGTTTATTAATGTTCACCTTTTGATTATTGTTGCCATTACTAATTATGTGTCTGATTTTTAATTTCCAACCTATTTTGGGTTCATTTTAAGCCAGCCATATAGTAATTTTTAAACAATAGTTTAGTAAAATAAAACTGCCCAGCATGTTGGGCAAACATTTAACCCAACCGCAGGGTTAAAACAACCCAATCGCTGGGTTTTTCAACCCAACTTGGGTTGTTTTTAAATCAGCAGTGTAAGTTGTTCTATATATATATATATATATATATATATATATATATATACACATTAGCATGGAAAGCATGCTGCTCATTTACATGTAGTGACCATGTCTGTCAAGCTCCAAAAATATTAATGATCTTTTTTTTTTCCAAAGTCATACCATAATTTTGTGTGAAGAACAGACTGATATTTAAGTCTTCAATTCTGTCTGTTCTTCATGCAGTGCTATTGTGTGCGATCGAGATGAGCGTGTGAGAATTAGTCCACTTCAGGGTTCTTTATGTGAGGAAACATAAAGCTTCAGGAACAATATTACCTGATTAACAGCTGATCTTCAGCTCCATTCATCTCATGAGAAATTAGTGGGCTTGTTCCACTAGATGGCAGGATTCAAGCAGGTGCCCTGGGGTCTTGAGGAAGAACTTGATGGGAAAACTTTGTGATAGTTGTACTTCTGAAATTACAGTGTTCACCAAGATGTTAGAGATATGCTGACTATTTAAAGTACTTTTTTTATAGACTAACACTTTTTGGAAGTCAATTCACCCAGTAGATGGATCGGGCTGCACAATAATGATAATCACGATTCTTTTGCTCAAAAATTATAATCATGATTATTAATCACAATTAATATCCAGATATTCCAGAGAAAGAGAAAGAAAAGTTGTTGACATTGGCATAAGTTGACATTGTGAAGGCGATCTCAAAGGTTAGTAGGGTTTGATTAGGTTAGGTTACACTTTATTGTCCCAGTTAGGGAAATTAGTCTTGGTCTGTACAGAAATTCAATAATAAAATATATGTGATATATATATACATTCAAAATATACAAAGATCCTCAAAGGGTCTTGTTCTCAAATCTAGTGAAATTCATTTTGAACCGCAGCAATTCTGTATTAGTCTGAATAAGGCTCTGCAGTGAGGGTTTAGGTGTTCACTGTTCAACCCTTTTTGCTTTTAAACATTAGCTAATATGTTCGGTTCAGCAAGGACACTAAAGCACTCGCACTTAAATTGCTTTTTAGAGAATTGCTTTTAAAGAAACACTGTGTTCAAAAACTTGCATGGAGAGGCTTTTAGAGAACAGCAGACTGCTACAGTAGAAGGACTTGTTCTTGTTTTGCTTGTAAACATCCCATACTAGATGGAGAAACCAAAAGATAAGATAACTCATAATAACAAATAAATCAGTGCATCTTTTTATTTATGCATCGTCATTCTAGAGAGCATTTGATTGAACATCTGCATGTACTTCATGTAGTGCAAGATAATGTCATCAATATTTTTGTTACATTTGAATTACTCCTAAAAGTTAATTTTGTCAGTTTTCATTTTAAAAATGAATGTTAACATGGGTAACCCTTTACAATAAGGTCCCATTAGTTAACTTTACAGTTAACTAATGGGACAGTATTTACAGTATTTATTATTAACCTTTTTTAAAATGTTATATATAAATAGTATTTTTAGTTATTATTTATTAATGTTACTGTTGTTAATTATTAAAAATACAACTGTTCGATGTCAGTTCATGTTAGCTCCGGTCCATTAAAGGGGATATATCATGAAAATCGGACTTCTTCTGTGTTTAAGCTATAATCGGGTCCCCGGTGCATCTATTAACCCAGAAAACCTGAAAAAGGACAACCCAGTAACTTTGTTTTGGTAAGCCTTTCTCTGCATGCATGTGAAAAACAGATTTCGCTCCCCTAGTGACGTAGGAAGGGGATCTTATTATAATATTACCGTCCCTTATTCTGCACATTTCCACCCACGGTGCCGCCATTTTGTTTTCGCAAGCGACAACGGTGTACCAGTTCTAACGACGTGGCAAAAGTTTGAGCAAAGCATGCTCACAAACCCCAAAATTTACATAAACCCCGCCCCCGAGAACACGCAACAAAGGGGGTGAGGCCATGTTGGGCTGCTTTAGAGAAGAGGAAGAGTTGTTGTAGTAGAGTGTTGTTGCCATGCTGTCATTTTACGCCGGACTGCTTCACAAACGAGGGTCAATTCAACGCTGGATTTGAACAAAAGATTAACATGACGGCACATGCTAGTCGATGAGTTGAATCAACTCCACAGCAACTACATAAATTTATCCACTAACCATTCAGAAACGTCCTAAAAGTTGTAACTTCTTCCTGAGTCTCTCCATCAGTGTCGACTCCGGTTTGAACAATGTAAGGCTGAACACCGTTACTGACAATCCTCATTTTGGCTGCGTGAGATTCTCCACCTTTGTTGTTGTTTAGTATCCGAAGCGTGAGCTGTTAAAGCTCCGCCCTCTTCTGGAAAGGGGGCGGGGAGCAGCAGCTCATTTGCATTTAAAGCGACACCAGTGTCTTATATTACATTTTGTGAAAAGGGGCATAATAGGTTCCCTTTAAATAGTATTAACAGATGCAAACTTTGATTTTAATAATGTATTGGTAAATTTTGAAATTAAAAGGTGCAGTAAGTGATTTCTGAGAAACGCTGCTGCTATTTAAAATCACCAAAACAAACACGCCCCTACCCCAAAAGGACCACGCCCCTTTCTTGATAGCTCCGCCCCCACATTTACAAACATGCTAAGCAACACAGGCCCCTTCCCCCTCTTGAGTGTTTACACCCCTTACTGCTGATTGGCTACAAGTGTGATCGACTTTCAACAGCGTTTCTCATAATTTGATTACTGCACCTTTAACTAAGATTAATTAATGATTTAGAAGTGCTTTTCATTGTTAGTTAACTAAAGTTAACAAATGGAACCTTATTGTAAAGAGCTACCGGTAACTGTAACTTCTTTCCCATCTTGACTTGTTAGGGAAATATCCTGTTCTGTATTTTCAATATGATTTCATGTTCTTGATTTCTTGTTAGTCTCTCTCATAACAAAAGGCAGTTTGTACCATTTTTAAAGTTTACAATTTTAAAGTTTCCCAGGACACATTTGTACTGTTGTATACCGCCCAGTCATTGTTTAACCACTAAAAACAAGCATGATGTACCTTGTTGTTACGCTTTAGGAGAACAAGCGTGCCATCTGGCCTCTGCTCTCACACACAGATGAGCCACTTGTGCACAAATCAATGGTTAATTTTTAAACAAGTGCTTTGTAATTCTTCTCAGAGTGTAGGAACAAAGGCATATCATTACAATTTCACCTCAAAAACTGAGCATTCAGAAACAAAGCACAAGATGTTCTTAAAGAAATAATGGATTGGCAATCATTGTTCCATTGTAAATTATGGATCTGTACATCTTGCAACATGAGGAATAATACATTGCTCGTTCTTTTCCTTTCAGACATTTCCGTATCAAGACTTGCAATGACGTGTCTCCCTCTATAATTAAAGTGATCTAATCCAAGAGAACATCTTTTTTTAATACTGCAACAGGCAGATAGGAAAGTTTTTGATGGGATGATTTGCTATTTTCTTTCAGAGCAGTTGTTCCTCTTCAGAAATAATTGGCCTCTGTAAAGAGCCATTACATTAAAAGAGTAATCAGTAATTGAAATGCAGCAGAATAAGGTCATTTTCTGTATCTTTCTGTATTCTGAGAATTCTTTCTATATTACAGTGGTTGACGTAAAATATTTAAACATATATAAACATATGTTTGTTTGGTTTGAAAACAGTTGTGGCACTTAATATTTTTATGTAAACTTTTTCCTGTTTTTTCAGGATTCGTTAATATACCTCATGTCCACCATTCAAAAGTTTGGGGTCAGTAGGATTTTAAAGGATTTATATTTCAAATAAATGGTGTTCTTTTGAACTTTCTACAAAGAATCCTGAAGAAAGTCTATCATGGTTTCCACAAAAATATTAGGCAGCAAAACTGTTTTTAACATTGATAATAATGTTTATTGAGCAGCAAATCATCATATTAGAATGATTTCTGAAGGATCATGTGACACTGAAGACTGGAGTAATGATGCTGAAAATTCAGCTTTGATCACAGGAATAAATTACATTTTAACATATATTCACTTACAAAACATTCTAATAATATTTTACAATATTACTGTTTTACTGTATTTTTGATCAAATAAATGCAGGCTTGATAAGCAGAAGAGACTTCTTTCAAAAACATAAAATCTTATCAAGCCCAAACTTTTGAACGGTATGTATATTACATTCATATTTGTGAATTTGTCTATGTGAGCAGTCGATGGAGTGCGGCTCTGCAGTTTTAAGATGGATTAATTTCTCTGCTCTGGCAGTCCTCTGCTCTCATAGTATGCCACAAAACAGGCAGAGCTTAAAGCAAAGAGGCTTTCTCAGAGTCCTGACCACGGGCCAAATATCCAACCAAAGAGAGAAAGAGAGATTTGGGCATTATCGCTGGGCAGTTTTGGATTGTGGTCACTGCTGAGTGCCGATGAAGAGAAGTGTTTAGGCAACTCAATAAGATTTGCTGATGCTATCCGTTTTCTGCCTGAAGTTAAAGGGTTAGTTCACCCAAAAATGAAAATTTTGTCATTAATTGCTCACCCTCATGTCGTTACAAACCTTTAGGACTTTTGTTCATCTTTGGAACACAAATGCTGCGTAACACAAGAATGAACTTCATTGGTTCTTGCAGAAGCTCAAACGTGCTGCGTAACACGAGAATGAACCTTATTGGTTCTTGTGGAAGCTCAAACGTGCTGCGTAACACAAGAATGAACTTCATTGGTTCTTGCGGAAGCTCAAACGTGTTGCGTAACACGAGAATGAACCTCATTGGTTCTTGAGGAAGCTCAAATGTGCTGCGTAACATGAGAATGAACCTCACTGGTTCTTGAGGAAGCTCAAACGTGCTGCGAAACATGAGAATGAACCTCATTGGTTCTTGTGGAAGCTCAAATGTGCTGCGTAACATGAGAATGAACCTTATTGGTTCTTGTGGAAGCTCAAATGTGCTGCGTAACATGAGAATGAACCTCATTGGTTCTTGTGGAAGCTCAAATGTGCTGCGTAACATGAGAATGAACCTTATTGGTTCTTGTGGAAGCTCAAATGTGCTGCGTAACATGAGAATGAACCTTATTGGTTCTTGTGGAAGCTCAAACGTGCTGCGTAACACATGAGAATGAACCTCATTGGTTCTTGAGGAAGCTCAAACGTGCTGCGTAACACATGAGAATGAACCTCATTGGTTCTTGAGGAAGCTCAAACGTGCTGCGTAACACATGAGAATGAACCTCATTGGTTCTTGAGGAAGCTCAAACGTGCTGCGTAACACGAGAATGAACCTCATTGGTTCTTGAGGAAGTTTAAACGTGCTGCGTAACACATGAGAATGAACCTCATTGGTTCTTGAGGAAGCTCAAACGTGCTGCGTAACACATGAGAATGAACCTCATTGGTTCTTGAGGAAGTTTAAACGTGCTGCGTAACACGAGAATGAACCTCATTGGTTCTTGCGGAAGCTCAAATGCGCTGCGTAACACGAGAATGAACCTCATTGGTTCTTGAGGAAGCTCAAACGTGCTGCGTAACACGAGAATGAACCTCATTGGTTCTTGAGGAAGCTCAAACGTGCTGCGTAACACGAGAATGAACCTCATTGGTTCTTGAGGAAGTTTAAACGTGCTGCGTAACACATGAGAATGAACCTCATTGGTTCTTGAGGAAGCTCAAACGTGCTGCGTAACACATGAGAATGAACCTCATTGGTTCTTGAGGAAGCTCAAACGTGCTGCGTAACACATGAGAATGAACCTCATTGGTTCTTGAGGAAGTTTAAACGTGCTGCGTAACACGAGAATGAACCTCATTGGTTCTTGCGGAAGCTCAAATGCGCTGCGTAACACGAGAATGAACCTCATTGGTTCTTGAGGAAGCTCAAACGTGCTGCGTAACACGAGAATGAACCTCATTGGTTCTTGCGGAAGCTCAAACGTGCTGCGTAACACACCAAAATAGCTGTCAATGGACAGAAATCGCTCAGATTTCGTCAAAAATATCTTAATTTGTGTTCTGAAGATGAATGAAAATCTTACAGGTTTGGAACAACATGAGGGTGAGTAAATTTTAGGTGAACTATCCCTTTAAGAAACAGAGGCATAATTTCTTAAATGTGGGTCTAAACCTCATTGTCTTTGGAGGGTTTTGGGGAATATTAAAGGTCAAAACTTCATTCCAACAGTATGAAAGCAAATCCTGATTATATTGAAACAAGCCCTGACCACTGAACAGCACATGCAGGCAGCTTTAAAGCTGAAGCCTGAGGGCTATTACAAAACCATTCTTCCCAAAACACTGGGAAAGAGAAATCTTACCATGACATATCAAAAATTCTCTCACATGATGATTCTCAGCATTTTCTCTCATAAACGCCTCTTTGAACTCTGCGACTGGTCTATGTTTTGTTGATTGCTGTGTCTTTTTTTCTCCCCCAGGAAGTGAAATACTTCCAGTTCCCCGGAGAGCTGCTGATGAGGATGTTGAAGATGTTGATTTTGCCTCTAGTCGTGTCCAGGTAAGACTCGATAATGATCACTATAGATAACAAGCTGATTTTATGTCTGTAGTTCTCCATTCCCTGCTTTAAAATCCATCTTAATGTGTTTTAATTTGTGGTACACTACTTTTTAGTAGTTTGGGGTTGGTAGAATTTTTCACTGAAAGAAGTCTCTTATGCTCACCAAGGCTGCATTTATTTGATCAAAAATACTATAAAAACACTAATATTCTGAAATATTTTTACAATTTAGAATATCTGTTTTCTTTCTTAAAATATTTTAAAATATTCCTGTGATCAAAGCTGAATTTTTAATAAACCTGTTTTCTTCATTATTATTGGTCCACCTGTACTAAATTAAGAGCCTTTAGATTTATCCATATTCCATAAGCATTGTGCTCATAAACACTGCAAATTGTTTTGCAATTATAAATAAGCAACCTGATCTGACATAAGCACAAAATAAGCAACCAGAATCCAAAATATCACCCCTGGTTTTAATCAATGCTAATGCAATATGGTTGCAAATTATCTTTGAAGAAAAGATGTAAAAGGAAATGCTGAGAATGTCATATAATTTGGTATTGTTGATAATGGTGTTTTAAGTTTATGTAGCACATCCATTAACTTGAAATGTCCAATTTCAAGACATAAACAACAGTCCACTTGGTGCAGAGAGGAGTGTGAATTGCACAGCAGTGGGTTGAAAGTGTCTGGCATCAATGGAAACAGGAGCTGATTTCTGAGAAAAACCCATTCAGTTTCTGGAAGCGCAGAACCCTTGATATGTCTGCATATACGCAAGGAGAGCTCTCACATCCTGCTCTTCATATGACCTTTGACTTTAGTGTGAATAGCTGAATTAACCGTATAAACCGGCCACAGAAGTCAGTGCGGCCAAAACAGATGGTGCAAAATTGAAAGATCTCAAATCTGAACCTTAAATAGGCAGACATACATTTATAATGTGATAATACTATCTATTCTACTTTATTTGTTTATTTATTCTCTACATTGCTGCTACTGTCATGGCAGAGCAATAGTTTGAATTGAATTGTTTGAGACAACATCATTACATTGCATTTTGTACAGTACATCTATTGTTTTATTTATTTATTACAAAATATCAGGTATTATGCCTGTTTTTTTTTTCATGGTATGACGTTTTAATGCAACCTGTTCTCACTCCTAATGTTCTAATGGGAGTCACCAGGGCTTGACATTAACACCCGGCAATCCACCAAATGCGGGTGTATTTCAGCAGTGGTGTGTAACACAGTCACTCCTACTAGCCACTTTGGTTACTTTTGGTTCACAGGTTGAATTATATATATAATATATAAATATTTCAATTGTAGTGTTTTAAAAAGGCATATGAAATAATAAACTAAGTGCAATGTAGTGTTGTCAAAAATATTGATTTTTCGATACTGAAATATCTGAAATGCTGCCAATACTCATTTTCCTCAGAACATACACACAATACCAGCTGCTCCTTCTCTCTCTCTCATCTCTCCGACAGCGAGTTGAAACACAAACCCGCCTCCCCTCACTCACTTATTTCATTTGCTCCGGATGAATATTGTTGGTGTTACAGGGCTTGAATTTTGGCATGGGATTGCGTGTACTGCGCATAATTTTACTAATTTCCACAGATTTTTTGCTTACACCCAAAGTGCGCGCACATAAAGCTGCCTCTCAGTACTAAATTGAGTTATTTTTAGTCTCTCATTGTGCTTAAACAGTCAAATACACACAAAATAATGTCAAAATGGTGAGTATTCACTTAAACAGTCAGTTATGTTTTAAGTGGACATAAACAGTTGAGAAAGAAAACATGTGTAATAGTATAATGGATCCGTGCGTCAGGTCTTAAAGGTGGGGTAACTAGTTTTTCAAAAACGCTGTTGGACATTGTTGATTTTTGAAATCAACCCAAACAAACCCACCCCTCTCTTCATTGCTCCGCCTCCAAAACTCACCCTCCAATCCTAACCACCCTGCTCCGAGATGGTCTCGAACTGCGGCCCGTTCGCTGCTCAGTGACGCTAAACCACCTCATTCTCTAGCGCCCGTCAGCGCGCAGTGGTTTACCTGCACGACTCTCACTAGCTGGCCGCTGTTACACACGCAATGCGAGAATGGATGTCTGTTTATCACAGCTGACGCGCAGCAAAATAATGCTTCATGAAAAATAAAGCGCAGATGATGAACAAACAACAAGGAAGCACAAAAAATTAACGTACAGTACACAAGAGTAAATACAAATTAAAGCTGCAAGCAGCAATGAAAGGGCCCTCGCACCCGGGGCCACCGCCACCCCGTGGCCTTAGGAAAACAGGTAAGCGAGTAATTACAGGAGATATATGGCAAAGTCATTTTGACGTGCCACACTTCCTGCTGCCAGCAGGTGGCGCTTTGACTGTAACTGAATGTTGCCATGTAGATGTCTTCAGGCCAGGACTATTATCAAACATGTGAAGTTTGGAGCAGATCGGACATTGTATGCCTGAGTTACAACTTCCTGTTTCGTGGCGTTAATCACATACTTTAGCACTTAGCCAAGTGTTGCATGATTTAACGTGTTTCTAGCATGTTTGGTACTTCGTGGCATATTGAAATGTGTTTCTGTGAGTGAATTACAGTGCAAAGCATGCCATTTCCTGTTGCCAGCAGGTGGCGCTATGACTAACTGAATACTGGCATATAGATGTCTTTAGGCCAGGACTCGCTGAGGCCTTAAGATTAGTCTGAACAAATATGGTGTTGTTCTGGCTAAATCTCAATGAGGAGTTAATCACAGTGTAAAACATGTCATTTCCTGTTGCCCGCAGGTGGCACTATGACTGTAACTGAATATTGCCATGTAGATGTCTTCAGGCCAGGACTATAATAAAACATGTGAAGTTTGGGGCAGATCGGACATTGTATACCCGAGTTACAACAACTTCCTGTTTCATGGTGAAACATTGAACTTTGTCAGGCCGCCACAGACACGCCCTTCAGCGAAAACTCAAGATCTTCGCAATTTAACGTCGCAAAGGCCTTTAGATTAGACTGACCAAATATGATGTTGATCTGATTAAAGCTCTAGGAGGAGTTTGTTAAAGTACAACGTCTAGAAATGGCAAAAACTGCAAAAATTTTGCAGAAAAAATTCAAAATATCTCACTTCCTGTTAGGTTTTCAGATTTTGCACCCAGGGACTTTTTTGTAGGTATTGGGCTGTTACATCTGTCTACCGAATTTCATACCTGTACGTGAAGCGTAGTGCGAAGGGCCCTTAATTGAAATTTTGTAGGTGCCGCTATCGAGCCATTTTTCCACACCTAATTCTGAAACCCATATCAGACGTAAATTTTCACCACTTCTGACGCGTGTGCAAAGTTTCATGAGTTTTCGAGCATGTTTAGGCCCTCAAAAATGCGATTCATTTCAGAGAAGAAGAATGACTGACTGAGCAATTACAATAGGGTCCTCACACCATCGGTGCTCGGGCCCTAACTAGAGTTCGTTGTTAGTTGCCAACAGCACAGCAGCTCCAGGCAATCATGACACTCAAACCCAGTGTTACTCGCGTGTGAAGAGGAATCAAAGCAGCCTCCGCGTCTGTTTTCAGGCCTTCCCGCTTAGCTCTCTCCAGCGCTGGAAAGCTTTTCTAATATAAACGCTGGGCCCTAAAGCGCTTGTCCAGTCATAAACCTTCATTCCAGTGATATTCTTTTGAGTTTTTTTGTATTGTCTCATCTCTCTTTCTGCAGTTTTTTTTTCAAATCTCCCTCTTGCTCGTTCTGTCTCCTCGGCCGTTATACGCCCCCTAATGCTGATTGGTTACACGTTTGTTGTTGGTGTCGGCCCGACTAACTTCCAAACAGTGTTTTTGAAATATGACTTGCCCCACCTTTAAAGTGACAGCTGCCAAATTATGAGATAATATTAAAAATATCTATATGGCAGTTTTTCCCCATGGTATCGATGTCAAAATTGTGGCCAGTGAAAATGCTAGTAACTCTGGAAAACCACTAGCCACAGTGGCTGGTGAGCAAAAAAAGTTAATGTCTAGCCCTGGGAGTCACTATTAAGATGCTAAAGATACCCCAAGATGTCACTATATTGACAAACTGTATGAATCACATAATTTGTCCAGATTTACCAAATTGAATCAGGTTTCTAAAGTTAGTAGTGTGTGTGCAACCAAACGTTGAGAACATTTTGACCCTGTACCATCAAACACTCACTATCAGAGCTTTCACTAATACAGTATGTGCCCTGAGACTGAACCAGTGTTATTTTAGTATCCACCAAAGCATTATTAGCCAGCTTTTTCTTTCAGTTAAGACACTTTTCTTGCTATGATTCAGAATATCTGTGGAAGTGTTACTAGTATCTGATTTCGCAGAAAAAAAAATGTCAACACAATGTGAAGTACTTGCTCTGGCACTTGTTTTAAATGATTTTGTTCTGTTGATATCATCTGTTGCCGTTGTACAAGCAGGATGTGGCGATTGGTTGGTGTGTGGTATTTGTCCCGCCCCTCCTCCACTGTGATTGGACGGCTGGGTAAAAACTGACAGTGATGAATGCTGTGTTTTCCCAAAGTTGAAGATTGTTCAACTCTCTGCTTCCGGGAAAAAAAATGGCAAGCGCTCGGCGTGAAATAGACGCTCAGCGCCTCGTCACTCTACTGTTGTTTTTAAATGCGCGCCGCTCCCATTGAAAAAATACTCTGGCTTTAGGAAGTAACGCTTTGGTGGACACACGATACTACTATAGTTTTTTTTTTTTAATTAGTTTTTATTTTTATATTTTCCATTTCCAAAGGTTATTGTGTTTTTGTCAATTTTTGTAAGTTTAAACATCTATATAGTTTTTATTAACCCCTAATAAAACCCTAATTTTATTAACCCCTAGTTTTAGTAACCCCTGTTTGAACTGCTTGTTTTTCTGCTTTCTGCTTGCTTCATAGTCACAGAATATACAATTTAATGACCCTAAAATATATGGTGATTTAAATGGTAGTGAGGCTTCTATTAGCATCTGTGTTTACGTTAATCTTGCATCAATTTGCATATCCTGTGATTTTTGTCTTGTTCTGTTACCACAGTAAACCACCAGGTTAGTCCATTTGAGCGTTCGTCAGATGCATTAGATGAATTACAAAATTGATGTGAAGACTCTGTGGTCTTTATTAGAAACAAAATTAGATGTTTCTTGGTGCAGTTTGAAGGGTTTACTGCTTCTTAAATGACCCTCTTGCACAAATGGCTGAAAATCTCTCTATAGTGAGTTTCTGACATGTTGCAAGTCTTAATAGACCACATGCTCACTTGATCTCTTAGGACGGAAATAGCCATCATTTGCGTAAAAACATGTCTTGTAGAGCATAATTGCCTTTGGTTACAATCTGTACATGGCCGCTTGATGAACTTTCAGCTTTGGATTTGGCGACTATTTGATGTTATGGATCAAGATGGATTGTTTGGCTAAAATAGGCCATTTACCAGCAATCTGACCTCAGCGACGAGGCAAGATCCTGACAACTAGCTGTAATCTGTAATGAATGCTGAATGCACTGAGGACTTTAATTGCATGGAGATTAATTAGCGGGAAATAGGGAAAGTTTTCATTGATGACTTCTGAAGGTGCATTACAAGTTTTCAGATGGCAGTTTATTTCTATGTGTGCAATTCATGACTCTTTCTTGGGGTTTAAATAACAATTAATATTCAGTAATATTATTGATTTAACTGCATTGAAACTATCAAATGAGAACAAAATTTAAACTGAATTGAAAAGAGAAGCAGTGTATCCTAAGAAAACTGGAAAGAACAAAAAGGCACAGGCAGAAATATTAGAAATGAATCATGTTTTTTTTTATGATGTAATGCACTTTCCAAGGTCATTGGTGAACCAGAAATAATGGCAACCATGAATTTGAATCATCTTGACTGATTATTTGGTCATACTGTCATTTTTACACCAAATTAGATTTTAAACAACCATGATTAACAAGATGATAACTTGATAACAAGATGTTTCTCACTGAATTGATGTGTGACGTGATGAGGTCATGTGACACACACACACAGATGAGGTCATTTGAAATGTGTGCTTTTGCGCACACAAAAAGAAAAAATAGAATGCAGTATTCTAGAATTTCATCCTAAACTTACAACTAAATCTATTAAGCAAGAATTTGTTGTGTTTTTATTGTGATATCAAATCACATGAACTTTCTGGAAAATTGTCTTTTTGTTGGTGTGCCATTCATAAGAGACACATTTAATAAAGATTGTGTTTAAACTGAAATGAAGTAGTGACTTAAATGTCATTTTTGCACTATGCATGATTTTCCAGCTGGTCAAATCAATAAAATTTCAGATACCTTCCCAGCTCAAATTTTTGATTTTGTTCAGATTTTTTCCAGAAGACAAATATAAATAGTAATAAAAGCCAGAATATTAAATGTCATGGATGTATATTTACTGAATAATCCACCATTTTGTAGAGGGGCCAAATTAGATTTGGAGCCAAATTAGAGGGGGGTAAAAATGATTTTTAGAAAGATGTCAGCATCATTATTTTATTTTTACACAGAGATTGGTAGGTCTATTAGTAAAATCTGTTGACTTTAGCAATCTTTGTTGCATTACAAGCCAATGGTGACATTTTGAAAATGGGAAAAAAAAGCCATTTTCAAGTGTTTTTCTCAAAGTCTGCATACCTGCAACTCAAGAAGTATTAAAGATAACTTCATTTCTTTTTAGATTTTGGTTCATAACAAACTTTTCTTTTGATACCTTCATTTTGAAGGCCCTATGTGGTTTAATTCCAGAGATATTGGGATCTCAATATGGCTACAAGAACAAATTGTACACATTTTAAATGGTCGAAAACCAAATGCTGGTAACTTTGGATACAGCTGATCATTTATTCTTTTAAAGAGGAATGTCTGAAGTTGAAACTAGAAATTTATCTTGTTTCCCTCTATGAAAACAATTGCATAGAACATTCCTGTCTGAGTGACATAAATATTCCTTTCCCCAAGTTTGTGTGCCTGTAACTCAAGAAGTATTAAAGGTATTCCAATATGATTTTACATTCTGGTTCTTAGCAAACTTTTCTTTAGATATGTTAATTTTTAAGGGCCTATATGGTTCAATTCAGTAGATATGTGGATCTCAATGCGGTTCCATGTCCAAATTGTTGAATATTATCCATTTGGCTTTCTTCTTTATGAATGCCTTTCACCAGAAATCAATTTTTTTAGCCGGGGACCTCTGGTTGAGTTGACACGGAATGGCCCAGTTCTTTTATTATTTCTTTCTGAGCCTGGTGTTGATGAATATCTCCCAGGACATTGTGAGAGCCAGTAACTGATGTCAGTAAATCTGATTTCAAGTTGTTGGCAGTTGAGCACGTCTAATCAAAACATGCAGATATGACGCATTTCCATAATCTAGTGGCTTAGGTCCTTTTTAACAGGCACTCTTTCAGTCAGTGCAGTCAAATCACTAATATTTCTTACAATATTTCTAATTTTTCTTTGTTCCTTGATAGCCTATATTATTTACACCAATCATGTCAACCATTCAATGCACAAAGCCATATGATAGAAGCTGGTGTGAGAAACCTTATAAATGTCCTGAGGTCAACAGCTGCAGTGAGTTGAGTCCTTCTACACGCTTTCACTGAACGATTGAAGATTATGATGCCGTACATGAACACACAAGAGGGACTTACTCTCCTGTTCAGAACATTTTTACCCCTTTAACAATGACAGGAGATGTACTGGAGTCATTGAAAACAATTTTAGATTCATCCATTGCAGGGAGCCTCGGTGCAGCTGCTGTCTTGAGTGGCGCATGAGAGATTTTGTTCGGCATTGGTTTGATTGACGGTTTTATGAAACCCCCCATTTGCACTGGTCATACTACAGTTGTGAAAAACAACACAAGCTGCAGGTAAAGAGCTGTTCAGGTGGTGTCATTTCACACAAAAATGAAATTCAATTTTTTTTCCTCACGTTGATCCAAACTTGCTTTCCTATGGAAGCTTTTCCACCACAGAATAAAACAATTTAAAAGACTTTTTATCTCACAATTTTGACTTTTTTTCTCAGGTGAAAGAGCTGAGGTACAATTTAGACAATTCAGACTTTATAAACATGGAATTGCGACTTTATATCTCGCAATTCTAAATTTATAACACAATTGCATCTTTATCTCTTGCAATTCTGACTTTATAACATGTAATTGCGACTACATATCTTGCAATTCTGACGTTATATCTTGCAATTCTGACTTTAAAACACAATTGCAACTTTATCTCTTGCAATTCTGACTTTATATCTCGCAATTGCGACTTTATATCTTGCAATTCTGACTTTAAAACACAATTGCAACTACATATCTCGCAATTCTGACTTTATAACACGCAAATGCGATTATATCTCGCAATTCTGACTTTATAACAAGCAAATACGACTTTGTATCTCGCAATTCTGACTTTATAACACAATTGCGACTTTATATCTCGCAAATTCTGACTTTATAACTTGCAATTCTGACTTTATAACACGCAAATGCGACTTTATATCTTGCAATTCTGACTTTATAACACGCAATTGCGACTTTATATCTTGCAATTCTGACTTTATAACGCAATTGCGACTTTATATCTTGCAATTCTGACTTTATAACTTGCAATTCTGACATTCTAACATGCAATTGTGACTTTATATCTCGCAATTACGACTTTATATCTCGCAATTCTGACTTTATAACTCGCAATTCTGACTTTATAACTCGCAATTCTGACTTTATAACATGCAATTTTGACTTTATATCTCGCAATTGCGACTTTATATCTTGCAATTCTGACTTTAAAACACAATTGCGACTACATATCTCGCAATTCTGACTTTAAAACACAATTGCGACTACATATCTCGCAATTCTGACTTTATAACACGCAAATGCGATTATATCTCGCAATTCTGACTTTATAACAAGCAAATACGACTTTGTATCTCGCAATTCTGACTATAACACAATTGCGACTTTATATCTCGCAAATTCTGACTTTATAACACGCAATTGCGACTTTATATCTCGCAATTCTGACTTTATAACTTGCAATTCTGACTTTATAACACGCAATTGCGACTTTATATCTTGCAATTCTGACTTTATAACTTGCAATTCTGACATTCTAACATGCAATTGTGACTTTATATCTCACAATTACGACTTTATAACTTGCAATTCTGACTTTATAACTTGCAATTGTGACTTTATATCTCGCAATTGCGACTTTATATCTCGCAATTCTGACTTTAAAACACGCAATTGCAACTTTATATCATACAGTCTGACTTTATATCTCGCAATTCTGACTTAACTCAAAATTGTGACTTTATCCCCCATCCTAGTCTAAAAGGCATGTTTGAGCTGTTTTAACTGAAAGCAACTTGTACTGACATATCTTAAATATGTGAGTGCCATTGTTTTGTCTCAAGATGCACACCAGTAATGTTTTTTTCTAGTGAATGTTTATAAAAGCTACTTAAATATCCTAATTGAAATAAGGCCTAATCCTCGCTTAGGCTAAGCCCTGTCTGTGAAACTGGACCTAAATCTCTCAATTCTGACTTTATAACTTGCAATATGAATTTAAAACACGCAATTGCGACTTCATATCTTGCAATTCTGAGAAAAAAAAGAATTGCGTGATGTAAACTTAAAATTGCGAGTTATAGTCAGAATTGTGAGAATTTTATATTTTTCATTCAGTGGCGGAAACAAGCTTCCATAGTTTCCTCTGTGCAGCACAAAAAGAAAAATTCTGAAGACTATGTTGGTCAATTTTTTTTTCATGCATTTTTTCTCACATGGAATTACATTTACAAGCTTTCAAGCTTCAAAAAGGACCCGGAAGCACCATAAAAGCATCATAATTGTGATTCATACAACTGAACTTATATCATATGATGGCTTTGTGTGAGGAACAGACTGAAATGGAAGTCATTATTCAATTAAAATAGTTGGTTGTTGAGTCAGTGAGCAGAACCTGATTAAACTGCATCAACGGATTCATTAAAAAGATCTGACTCAAAAGAATGACTCATTCATGAATTGGGCATTGCTAAATCTCTCTGGAAATCTAATAACATAGCCAAGGAGAGCTAGGGCAAATTTTGGTGTGTTTAATCCTTAGGATTTGAAACCATGGGTGTGCTTATACATAGGACTGGACAATATATATTGAATATTTATGATAATAATGAAACATATATATATATATATGCATTTAACATTTTTAATCAGCTCAGTTGTGATTATTGAAATCTCATCCTTTCTGAGCCAATTCAGAAAATGAAATGCACACATACTTAAACACAGTTTTGATTTGGATTTAAAGATAGACACACACACACACACATACACACACACACACACACACACAGAGGGGAGTGTGTCGCTTGAAGGAAAGAGGTAAATGAGATGGAGAGTGGCTCTCTCAATAATTTCATGTGTTTTTCTAGCACAGTTGTGGAGGTGCATTTATCAGGTCATTTCACAATGATTTCCTCAAGAGATCCTTCAGGAAAAATCCTCACAATCAAATTTAGAAACATCTTATCACCAGTCACTCTCCTGTCAACACACACACACACATACACACACACACACACACAGTTGATTCTACAATAACTGTTGCACACCAGCTGAGGAAATGTCTTTGAATTCAATCTGATTTGGCAGCTTCTGAACAGCTTGCCTATTATGATGATATGTATTTTAAAATCATTATAGACAGTCCTGTGGTGTTACTGTGATATATCAGCATGCACATTTTTTCCCCTAAAAATAAACACAGCTGTTTTAGCTTGCTAAGAATGCCTTAATTTTACAAGGATGTTATTGAAAATACATGAATAACACCATCATAGAGCAGCATTTAATTTAATGTGATTAAACCGTTTCCACGCAAAAACAGTTTGAGTTCAATGTTCTTGTGAATGTTATCACCTCAATAGCTTCATTGAGTTTAATAACTCTTTCTACTTTTTAATTGATATATATATATATATACACCAGTCACGCTTCATTTTGAGCCTGTATGCAGATATTTGTCGCAGCTAAAGCTCGGGTCACGTCACTCCGCTGATCTGGCTGTCAGGCGGCTCAGAGCTTCAGAGGGGATTTGTTGTTTTGAAGTCGACCCACTGAGGCGTACGTTCTGCCGCTGACTGCGATATGATGGTGATGAAGGTGCGTTGGCCAGGCTTTCTTCCTTCTCACAGGAAAAGAGGCCGTTTGTATTGCTCTCTATGGAGATGCGTGGGATGTGACGTGCAGGAGACAGGAAAGGATTTTTCCTCCAATAAGTGCATGTGAATGGAGCTAAATGGCTTATATAATTTCCTTTATCTTCTCTTAGATACTTTTACATCAGAAACATGCAATGATATAAAAAATGATGTAACTTACATCATGCAAAGGTGCAAGTTGTTTGCAAACACAAAGTATGCGCAACTAGACCTGTGCAAGAAAGTACATCATTTGAACTCTACACGATTTTATTGGCTTGTAACTGTATTTTTTGTAGACCTCGAAAGCGGTGTGTTGCTATGCATCAAAACCAAGGCTTGAAACATTACTTTATACAAGTGCACAAACGTTGTTAGCTATGCAAGCTTTAATTCTGCCATTATTTTGTTCAGAAATGTATACGGCAATATGACATTCTCCACATTGCTACAAGGGTTGCCTCCTACTACTGTCATTGTCTGAACATCATTGCATTGATTTTGTACAGAATACCTATTGTTTTATTTAAATGCCAATGTTCTCGTCAGTTTATCACCTCAATACTTCTTTCTACTTATTTTTAATTGAGATATAAAGTGGAATTTATACAACACTATAACAGTGCACAAATGTTTGAACTTTAATTCAGGCATTGTTTAGTTCAGAAATGTGGACGGCAACATGCGTGACATTCTCCACATTACTGCTACTGTCATGGTAGAGCAATTGTTTGAATTGAACTGTTTGAGACTTAATGTCTGAACGTCATTGCATTGCATCTTGTTTTATTTCTTTAAAGGCCAACAGATGAAGTGTTTTGCTTGTGCAATGTTCCATTAAAATAAATGTCACTCATTTTGACATTATTATTATCAGCCATTTTGAATTGTGACTTAAGTGCCCAAATCATTTTATTTATTTATTTATTTATTTTTTGCACCACAGTATTTTGTGTATCCATTCATGGAGATTATCATGCTCTTTCCAATGTTAAGAATAAACTGAACATATGCTTCATATTTCTGTTATGAGTTTCTGATGATGATTGTTTCCTCTCCACTGACAAAGGTCAGCAAGGGTGAAAACACACACTGGAAACAGGAGGGGATAAAGAGAGAGAGAAATAGATTTGACATTTCCTTAATAAATCCATCAGCACGCAAGCCCAGATTGAAACGTCACTGCAACTGGATACGGATTACCCACAATGCTCACCACGGTCACAATCTTGAACAAGAGGATGTGATGCATACAAACATGCCTATTTACACTGATCTGACATCAGCTGTGCCATGTTAGCGTCTGAAATCGCCCCTTATAACTTTAAATAGGGCACTATTTGAGGGGACGTTCATTTGTAGTGGTGTCCGAAACCATAGTGGACGTTATCCAGTGCACTCATTCAATCCCATAATGCACCGCAATAACAAGTGTACAACCTAAACACCAAACGGCTAGAGAATACCCATAATGCACTGTGACTGTCACACCGAATGAATTCCAAGTGATATTCCTAATTCTAACAAATTCTCAGACTGTGCTCAGCATCAGATCTCAAAGGTGCAGATCTCAACATGAACATAGATCTCAATATATCAAATTCAAATGAGATTAAATTATATGAGCTGCTATCCACATTAATTTACAGTATACCTTTTCATACTATTACTGTATGACGACTATAGAGTGCAGCAGTCGGGTTCCGGAAGTAAAAACTCTCCATAAGGAAATTGATTTTTTAACGATAACTTATAAACCTTTAAAGACAGCCCTGCTGTGAGCTATGAGGTTGTTAGTCGATGGTATTTGCTTCCGTCAGCATGCGTTATTTCAACTTCGTTTTAAAATGATCGTGTTTAACAGCAGAATTCATGGTGAAAAACTACATTACCCATGATGCTGTACAGAAAATTCCACCAATCAGAGAGTCGCCACAATCAAAACACTCCAAAAGATCTCCTTAGCCCCGCCCACTGTCATGAAGCCCTGCGAATGATGTAATTGAGGGTCTGTTTACACAACACTGTTTTCAACTAAAAATTGAAAACTTTTTATGCGTTTTGGCTGTTCATTTACACGACAAAGGCGTTTTGGTGGCCTGAAAACTGGTTTCAAAGTGCAAGTATTTGAAAATGATACCGTTGTCATCTCCGTATAAACTGCAAAAACACAAATCTGTGAAAACGGTGACGGCATGCACACGTGTATTACGTTTTTAGTCTATCCACCTTATTTTTCAACGTGTTTTCTGTGAATGTGCGAGACTTCCGATTTATTAGGCGCTACAGGGAAATAAGAAGAATATCAAAGTGCAGTAAACTGTAAAAACAAGGTGGATAGGCATTTCGGTTTAGCACGAGTGCTCTGTAAAAGAACACTTATGCGCAGGCACGTAGTCTTTCTTTACAAAGTGACATCGGCAACTGTCTGGCATGCGTAATGCAGCGTTTTTAGTCATTTTTGTGGATCCATGTGAACAGGGATAGTTTTGATAATGTTGTCATCTGTACAAAGAAAAAACTTTTCCGTTTTTAGTATATCGTTGTCGTGTAAACGTACCCTTAGTCATCCTCTCAAAATATTTGTATATATGTGCATATTTTATTGCAATAAACTCAAAAAAATATATAAATAAATAAGTCACCGGCCACTGGCAGGTGGGGCAAAAAGTTAGCAGTAGGTTTATTAGGCTGCTGTCACTTTAAGACCTGCACTGTTTACGTTAACTTAAGACATAACCGACAATATTTACTACGATAATCACTGAGATGGGCATTTTTTGACATAATTTTGTTCGAATTTGTTGGTTCAATCACAAGAAGACATGAAAGGGAGCTCAATGCAGTATTCGTGTGCTGTCTGAGATGTGGTTTTCTGGGCACACGCTTCGGATGTTTGTGCACAGAAACGAATTCCCTTTCGCGTCTTCTTGTGCTTGAATATTTAAATTGGCAAGGCTTAAACTTTCGTGATGATGCAGTACTTGCTCTTCATCTGTCCCGAGCGTCATTCATGTTTATTCACGTTCATGTTCTCACAACATTGCATTGTTGAATTCATATAAATGTTACCAGTAAACTGGTGATTGGCAGCGTTTCATATACTCACCAACGCCGATTTTTACTCGCATTAGTGTTAATTTTAGGCTCTATATATATATCTAAACACTAAAGCCATTAAGTACACAGTCTTACAGTTCAACACACTTGAAACAGTCTAGTCCGATTTTCAAATACTTTATTGCTTCAAATCAAGGTTTGTAATGTGATTCACCTCATAGCTGGTTGGCTTCGTTCATGGCTAATAATGTCGATGGTATTTGCTTCCGTCAGCATGCGTTATTTCAACTTCGTTTTAAAATAATCGTGTTTAACAGCAGAATTCATGGTGAAAAACTACATTACCCATGATGCTGTACAGAAAATTCCACCAATCAGAGAGTCGCCACAATCAAAACACTCCAAAAGATCTCCTTAGCCCCGCCCACTGTCATGAAGCCCTGCGAATGATGTAATTGAGGGTCTGTTTACACGACACTGTTTTCAACTAAAAATTGAAAACTTTTTATGCGTTTTGGCTGTTCATTTACATGACAAAGGCGTTTTGGTGGCCTGAAAACTGGTTTCAAAGTGCAAGTATTTGAAAATGATACCGTTGTCATCTCCGTATAAACTGCAAAAACACGAATCTGTGAAAACGGTGACGGCATGCACACGTGTATTACGTTTTTAGTCTATCCACCTTATTTTTCAACGTATTTTCTGTGAATGTGCGAGATTTCAGATTTATTAGGCGCTACAGGGAAATAAGAAGAATATCAAAGTGCAGTAAACTGTAAAAATAAGGTGGATAGGCATTTGCGTTTGGCGCGAGCGCTCTGTAAAAGAACACTTATGCGCAGGCACGTAGTCTTTCTTTACAAAGTGACATCGGCAACTGTCTGGCATGCGTAATACAGAGTTTTTAGTCGTTTTTGTGGATCCATGTGAACAGGGATAGTTTTGATAATGTTGTCATCTGTACAAAGAAAAAACTTTTCCGTTTTTAGTACATCGTTGTCGTGTAAACGTACCCTTAGTCATCCTCTCAAAATATTTGTATATATGTGCATATTTTATTGCAATAAACTCAAAAATATATAAATAAATAAGTCACCGGCCACTGGCAGGTGGGGCAAAAAGTTAGCAGTAGGTTTATTAGGCTGCTGTCACTTTAAGACCTGCACTGTTTACGTTAACTTAAGACATAACCGACAATATTTACTACGATAATCACTGAGATGGGCATTTTTTGACATAATTTTGTTCGAATTTGTTGGTTCAATCACAAGAAGACATGAAAGGGAGCTCAATGCAGTATTCGTGTGCTGTCTGAGATGTGGCTTTCTAGGCACACGCTTTGGATGTTTGTGCACAGAAACGAATTCCCTTTCGCGTCTTCTTGTGCTTGAATATTTAAATTGGCAAGGCTTAAACTTTCGTGATGATGCAGTACTTGCTCTTCATCTGTCCCGAGCGTCATTCATGTTTATTCACATTCACGTTCTCACAACATTGCATTGTTGAATTCATATAAATGTTACCAGTAAACTGGTGATTGGCAGCGTTTCATATACTCACCAGCGCCGATTTTTACTCGCATTAGTGTTAATTTTAGGATCTATATATATATATCTAAACACTAAAGCCATTAAGTACACAGTCTTACAGTTCAACACACTTGAAACAGTCTAGTCCGATTTTCAAATACTTTATTGCTTCAAATCAAGGTTTGTAATGTGATTCACCTCATAGCTGGTTGGCTTCGTTCATGGCTAATTATGCTTCAGCTAAAACTTTTTTTGAAATCCCTATGGGAGAAATTAATGGAAAAAAAAACCGGACCCAGTGCCATTAAAAAAGTGGGCAGGCACTAATGCACTCTATTGAATGACTATTTTTAGTAATTGTAAGAAATGCAGAACAAACTTCATACTTAAATGAAACGCAACTGAGAAGTTTCCTGAGCTATGAAAGAGAAAAAATCCTCTGGCCAGTGACCATGCAAAACTCAAGATGTTTTGAGTGCTTTTGGTTGCTAGAGTCAAAAGAGTCCACCCTTAAGTCTCTGAAACAATAAAATATAGGTATTGAAGAAGGAACCTGAATATCAATTTCATTTTCTTGTTCATCCACATCTGTGACTATATGTATCATAACATTACTATACTCAAAATCATCTCTGATTTGAAAAAAAATCTGAATCCATCCAATGCAGGATGAGGAAATCACGTGAATGTGAAAAAGCAATATTTTTTGCGAGATGTCCTGCGGTCATTAATATGTAATCTCTGGCTGATGGATCCAGCTGTTCATCTGCACAACAGAGGCTGTTTAGAGGGCACCTTCTCTCGCGCGCTAATCTCGCAGCTTTTGTGTGGATGACTGCTCGTGTTGTAGTGAGATTTAGCTGTATTCCCACCAGAGAGTTGAGCGCGTGTGGACATGACAATGTTGGGCTTTTTATAGGCACCTAAAGGCCTTGAGAGGTCAAATTGTGGGTCAAAATTTGGTCTGCTAAGATACCTTTAGGATTTGACATAATGTAAGACGTTTTTGAAAGCATTATTCATATAAAACAATTTATAGACAAAGCATTATGAAATCATTTACTTACAGTTTGTGATGCAGCTGCTGTCCAATCCAATACAGATCCAATACAGTCGGCTGTTTCATCTTTCAACAAAAGTTTCTTTGTGAACTCTCCATTACACTGTGCCTAGATTACAAAACAATCTGCAGTCAAATGCTCCGAACAAACATATAATCATCTGACGCGATTAAAAATAAAACATCCACTTGTTCCGGCCGCTGAGATCCTTCATGAAGTCTGTGCAGAGACGCAAACAAGCTGTTTAAACTCGATGCAAACAGAAACTGAAAGGGCATCATTACTGTATCCAGTGTAGTCAGCGTCAGTGATTATAATGAGGTCTATTTCAGGGTTGCCAGGTTTTCACAACAAAACCCGCCCAATAGCTACTCAAAACTAGCCCAATCGCGTTTCAGGGGGGTCCCCCGGAAAAAAATTGCGGTTCTCCTGGTAAAATTTGCATTCCAGGGGCTAAATATCATGTTATTTGGGGTCACTTCAACCCACAGACATGAAAAACAACCCACGGCAACAGTGTTAAAGTAGCCCAGTTACGCAGGAAAACCGCGGACTTGGCAACACTGGTCTATTTGCTTTTGATGCGACACTCGCTTCTGGTGTAGACAGGTGTCAACCGTTAAGTGACTGAACGCCAGTGGGCGGGGCCTATGGTATGATGATGTAGAACTATTCGTTGATGTCTTGCTCTAAAGGCGGTCATATGTATTTGTCCGTGTAACATCACAGATCCCACAATATGCAAATGAGATGTTTTTGGAGCTTGGTAAAAAAAATGCTTTATTTATAAGGAGAATGTTTTAAGCTATGAAAACTACAGGATCATTAAATTATGTCAAAAGCACAAAGAAAATTTTATTTCTCATGTCATGACCCCTTTCATTTGCAATAATATTTCCCAATATTACGGTTTTACTAGGTTTGATCAAATAAATGCATGAGTGTATATATATATATATATATATATATATATATATATACTGTATATATATGTGTGTGTGTAAATATGAGCTCTACAGAAGACAGTAGTGTCATTTTTCAGCTCAAATGTTGATTCAGTCCAGTTCAATAACTGTAAAGTTCATCAATTATGAAACAAGTTCATTTCAGCTATAAGCAGCTCTACAAAAGACAATAGTGTCATTATTCACTTTGAGTCAGTTCAATGTTGATTCAGTTCAGTTCAATAACAGTGCAGATGTTGCAAAATTCGACAATCATGAAGAAAAAAAAAAAAATCGCATTATCTATAAAGCAGCTCTACAGAAGATAACGGAGTTATTATCCAGCTCAAGTCTGTTAAATATACCTCTGTCTGCTCTCTGTCAGTTTGATGTCCGGTCTGGCGGCACTGGATGCAAAGTGTTCCAGTCGGCTGGGCCTCATCACGGTCTCTTACTACCTGTGGACCACCTTCCTGGCTGTGGTGGTGGGAATAGTCATGGTGTTGATTATCCATCCAGGTGGAATGGCACAGAAGGAAGACTCAGAGGACAGCGGGAAACCCATCATGAGCTCCGCTGATGCTCTCCTGGATCTCATACGGTGAGACAGACCTCATGTTTCTCCCTCATATCATTCCAAACCTGTATCATATTCTTTTTCTATGGAAGACAAAAGAAAAGGAAGTGAGTCAAACAACTCTGATCCAGAATCATGGCTCATGATATTAACCCAGCTAACAGGCAATGTTCTGGTTAGGTTCACCCAAAAATAAAAATTCTATCATTAATCACTCGTTCCAAACCTCGTTCATGTCGTTCCAAACCTGTAAGACTTTCGTTCATCTTCAGAACACAAATGAAGATGTTTTTTTTTTTTTTTATAAAATCTGAGCAATTTTTGTCCCTCCATTGACAGCAACGCAACTACCACTTTGATGCTTCAAAAAGTTCATAAAGAGATCGTAAAACTAATCCATATGAACTGAGCGGTTTAGTCCAAATTTTCTGAAGAGACTCACTCATTTTATATGATGAACAGATTGAATTTAGGCTTTTATTCACATATAAACATTCATCAACTCACACAGTTGTGGTAAATGGAAGCTCAAGCATGTTCACTTGACACATGAGAACCAATGAGGTTCATTCTTGTGTTACGCAGCACATTTGAGCTTCTGCAAGAACCAATGAGGTTCATTCTCGTGTTACGCCGCACATTTGAGCTTCTGGAAGAACCAATGAGGTTCATTCTTGTGTTACGCAGCACGTTTGAGCTTCCTCAAGAACCAATGAGGTTCATTCTCATGTTACGCAGCACGTTTGAGCTTCCTCAAGAACCAATAAGGTTCATTCTCGTGTTGCGCAGCACATTTGAGCTTCAGCAAGAGGTTTGTTCTCACGAGTCAAGCAGGTTCGATTGAGCTTCTGTTTATGTTTGCTGATCAATGTTTATATTGCACTACAAGTAATTTTTGATTCTCTGATCGTAGTGTTCTAGGAGGATTATATGGGATTAAAAGGTTTGCCAAATATGATGGGGCCTGGTTGTTTAAAGATTTGTACACGAACAATAAAATTTTGTATTTAATTCTAAAATGGACCGGGAGCCAATTTAAAGAAACTAACACAGGGGTAATTGATTCATATTTCTTTAATAACCTCGCCGCGGCATTTTGTACTAATTGTAGTCAAGACAAAGATGTGGCGGTGATGCCAGAATACAAAGAATTACAGAAATCCAGCCGTGATAGAATAAAGGTATGGATTATTCTTTCAAAGTCTGAGTTTGTTAAGAACGGTTTAGTTTTGGCTAACAAACGCAAATTATAAAAACAAGCACGGACCACTGAGTTAATTTGCTTGTCTAATTTTAGGTTATTATCAGTTAAGAAGCCTAAGTCTCTCACTGATCATCATATAAAGTGATCGAGTCTCTTCAGAAAATTTGGACTAAACCGCTCAATTCATATGGATAAGTTTTACGATCTCTTTATGAACTTTTTGAAGCGTCAAGTAGCTGTCTATGGAGGGACAGAAATCGCTCAGATTTCATCAAAAAGATTTTCATTTGTGTTCAGAAGATGAACGAAAGTCTTACGGGTTTGAAATGACATGAGGGTGAGTAATTAATGACCGAATTTTCATTTTTGGGTGAACTATCCCTTTAACATTCTAATAACAACAACAACAAAAGAAACGTTTTTAATACATTTAAAAAACTGGATGTTTTGAACGTTAAGGGAACATTCACAAAAAACGTTTTCATAACTTAATGGGAACGTAAGTTCTTATTTTGTAAGCTGGGAAAGTGTCTTTTTCGTTATCAACAATATCTGGCAATAAAAATAGAAGTTGATTTATGAATTACTAGCAACTATCAGGCAGGTCAGTAATATTTTACAATGAACATCATGGATACAATCTCCAGACAACCTAATTGTGTTTCGATTAAAGGTATAGCAGTCATAATCTCACATGACCTGTATGAGAGCACTCGAGCATCTACAGTGAGTCATGAGCACACGTCTAGAACGACTGGGAAAATATTGTAGATTTGTGTAGATTGATGTAATTGCATTTGATAATAAAATGAACTATAAACATGTTCGACAAAAGATAATCAAACACAACGTCACACAATATTGACTGTCTTCAACACTAGATCTATTGTTTTAGGATTTCAAACCATGTAAATGTGTTTTTGCGGCTATGTTTATTTACTAAAAATGACACTCAATATAAGCTATGCACAGGAAGTGAATTATTAACCCTGCTGGAAGCAAATGCAGCCATTATTTCTGCCTCCAGGAAGCCAAGTAACTACAATAAATTACACTCTGTTGTTACACTCCATCAGCTGAAGGTAATTTCATTACAAACATAATGTAAACAGTTGTTTGTGTGGACAAAGCCATTTAAAAGACACTCAATACATTCAGAACCTACATGTGGTCTGTTGGCAGGATTATTTGGTTTAACCATTTCTTTAATTAAAATGAAAGATAAAAATGCTTTCCAGCTCAAAAACTCAATCCAGCCCACTTAAGAATAAAACATAAAACAATGAATAATATAAACTAAATATTTTTCTATCTTTGAAAATGTTAACGTCTCTCAACAGCAGAAAATTACATTTTTCAGTGACTTTAAAGTTGGCCTTCATTCATTGTGCTTTTTGTTTTCCGGCCTCATTACAACACAATCGTCTCTCTCTCTCTCTCTCTCTCACACACACACACACACACACTCACACACATCCTTGTTTATACTACTTTGTAGGGTCCTTTAGTCGGACCCCACAAAGATAAAATCTTAAAAGTCATATATAAGAATGTTTGACAAAACCTTAAAAGTCACTATAGTATGGCCCTTTTCTACACTATACCAAAACCTACCCGTCACAGGAACCTAACGAAATTTTAACATTCTTATATATAAGAATGTTAAAATTACGTTAGGTTCCTGTGACGGGTAGGTTTTGGTATAGTGTAGGGAAGGACGATAGTAAATTGAGTCAACATTTAGTCTCGTATAAAAGATTTTGTCCTTGTGGGGTCCTTTAATTGGACAAGAAGAAGTCAAGCATTCCTTATTTTTCGTACAAAGTAATAAATACAAGTTCACACACACACACACACACACACACTGAGGAGCTGCAAGGACAATTTTTATGAAGGACACTAGCAGATGTGTACATGTTATGCTTTCTGGAAAAGTCTTAATAAAAGCACTCAATAGTTCAATGAAACTGTGTGATATATTTTGTCCCCAAACAGAAACATGTTTCCAGCCAACCTTGTTCAAGCCACATTTCAACAGGTAATTTATTAATATTTCTCAGATTGTGTTCATCAGAAAGAAGAAAGGCTTGAGGGTGAGTAAAGCTTGGGGTAATTTTCATTTGAAAGTGAACTAGTCCTTTAAATCATTCCTGCTCTGATCACATAGTGCTTGACAAACTGAAGTCAAATAAAAACAGATAATTTTTTTCTCTCTTTAGTATCGTACCAACAGTGTGCCCATAATGAAGACGCCCAAGACGACAGTGGCCACCAGTCTGACCGAGAGCACCACTCGCCGCACGCTCATCTACGGGATTCAGGATGACAACGGGACGGACATCCAGAATTTTCAGCTGGATCTGACCCCTCCTCCTGACGTGGTGATGCGAACGCTTCCTGGCACCAGTGAGGGCATGAACGTCTTGGGGATTGTCATTTTCTCTGCCACCATGGGTGAGAAAACTGCCACAGAGACAATAAATGACATTTGAGAATAAATGTGTTAATATTTTCATATCATATCTCTGCTCATTTTTGCGCAGGCATAATGTTGGGCAGAATGGGTCCTAACGGCAGTGCTCTGGTTAACTTTTGCCAAAGTCTAAATGAAGCGGTGCTGAAAATCGTTGCTATTGTCATCTGGTAAGATTGTTATTTTATTAATTTTTATTTTGCTTTGACTTTAAAGTGATAAAACATTACCAACTTAACCTTGTAAAGTCTGACATATGAAATGATAGTCAGAAAATTGAACATTCAGACAAATTATTTTTTTAAAAGAAAAAAAGTGTGCATATGTGTTTTTATGGCTCACATAGTATGATATATTGAGAATATGGAGCTCATACTCAAAGAGTTTTATTCAGAGGCCCAAACTGAGCAAAAATATACAATTTTATGATAAAAGCTCTGTAGTTTTTAAACTTATAATGCAATGCAATACAATGATGAACAAATAAACGTTCCTCAAAAGCCTGATGGATCATATTTGATACATTTTAACAAGATTTTTCTAAAATATGATGCATGGATAATCAAGTAAACCCAAGTTGCTTCAGTCCAGAAAGTGTTCATCTTGAAATATTACTAACAATATAAAAGTTACTTGTGTGTCAAAACTTGTATATCAAATATGATACAGTAGGCAGTTTATAGGGTTAAGCAATAAAGTCTAAGAGGATAAATTTTGAATATAGTTACAGCTCATTTATGCCGTTTCCGTGCAGGTACTTCCCGTTCGGCATCGTGTTTCTGGTGGCCGGTAAGATTCTGGAGATGAGCGACCCGTCGGCGATGGGGAAGAAGCTTGGCTTTTACGCCATCACTGTGGTGATGGGCCTCATTCTGCACGGCCTCTTCATCCTGCCCAGCATGTACTTCTTCATCACCAAGAAGAGTCCCATCGTCTACATCCGAGGAATCCTGCAGGCGCTGCTCATCTCACTGGCCACGTCCTCCAGGTACAACCAAAGACTATAGAATAACACTTAAAGGGACTTGGGTACAACACACACAAACATCGAAAACAAATACAAATGTCACATTCATTCCTGTTGTACTTTTGCTAAATCTCTTTAACTAACAAAAACCAGTTCCTTAATGACATCATCCTCCAAGAAGTGACATCGTTTTTGGTGGTAAAACAGCACAAATGTCAGTATTAGCAACAAATTTGATGAATTCTGTTGTGTTTTGTGGTATTAACTGCTTTGATGGATAATACCAAAATTTCAGGACATATATATATGCAGCACTGTTCAAAAGTTTGGGGTCAGTAAGATTTTTTCTGTTTAATGTTTTGAAAGAGTCTTTCTGCTCACCAAGGCTGCATTTATTTGATCAAAAACACAGTAAAAACAATAATATTGTGAAATATTATTATCATTTAAAATAACTGTTTTCTATGTGAATATATGTTAAAATATAATTTATTCCTGTGATGAAAAGCTGAATTTTCAGCATCATTACTCCAGTCTTTTGTGTCACATGATCCTTCAGAAATCATTCTAATATGCTGATTTGCTGCTCAAGAAACATTTGTTATCATTTTCAAAGTTGAAAATATTGAAACAAATGTATATATATATACTTACCGAGCCTAAACTTTTGAACAGTAGTGTGTTTTACCATAGTTTAACCCTATGGTGCTGCTCGTGTAGCAGTCAAAAATGACAACTTTTTATTTTAATGAAATGAATGTACTATATTTTAGTTTGATAATGTTTTTATTTAATATTTTGTATTTTTAGGGGATTTTATGGTGCTAAATTATATTTATGGAATAGTTATGATCCATTTATTACCTGTTAATGACTTTTTGAGCATAGACCTGAAAATGAAATTTCCAACTTAAACTGTCATAAATCTTGAATGTGTTGGACCTCAGACTTATTTTTAAAGAAGACACTTGGCAGATTATTGCTGAAGTGAAAAAAAGTTAAAAAGTGAAACTAAAAAAACGTTATTGAAGTTTAAGTTTATTATCATGAAAATGCATAAAAATACTACTTTTAAATTTTATATGAAATATATATTTTCCAAAACACACTTTACTCTAAAACCGAGACAAAATCAAAACCATAAATCTAAACAAGTTGTGCTCCAAATTTGAGCTTGATATCTCAAAAAATGAGCTTTCAGTAAGATTTTGTTTGGGCGCAGTACCAAACGTTTCCACTAGATGAAATTCGCTTCCCATTCGCTTCCAATGTGGTCATTTTTGACCACGAGGAGTACAAGGAGTACAAGTAATGTCCATGATTATGTGTGTGCTTGTGTGTTTGTGTGTGTGTGTTCACATAGCAAGTGCCAAAACCTTTACCAAGATTCATACCATTCCAATGAAGTAAAAAATCTAAAACACAAAACAACATGTTTATGCCAGACCACGGTTTGTGTCCCAGGAAAGTTTGTGGCTTGAGAGGTTTTGTGTGCGTTTGGAGTGCTTACAGATTTCAGCACACTCCTGAAGCTCTCATTACAAACTACACACCCCGTCAGGAGGAGGTTGTGACCCTGCATGCATCCATGATAGAGAGAGGGAAAACATCATAAATATTGGACAAGCACTCATCCACATGAGAAATTTCATCAATACATTTACCCTTTTGTCAACTCACTCTGCCAGTGGCTGTGGTTCACATGTGTCCACTTAAAAGAAAAATGCACAAACAAAATTGTTTTACTGGCAGTTATTTTCTTCTCTCTGTTGTGAAATATTATACACTTAAAAATATAACACTCATCTGTCATTTATTCATAACAATGATGCTTTACTTCAGTCTTTCTTGCAGTAATTGCATCATGTGAATGTTTGCACATAAATATTTTGTCGTGTGAGGTCAGGTGGTTATACAATATGAATAGAAACTGTTGCAACAGATTTTCTCAGAATGGATTTAATTATGGCAAAATTTGTTTATGATGGTAGCTGTATATATGAATAACGAATGACGTGAGTTTGATATATGAATGACGTGAGATCCTTTTTCATTTGCAGTTCTGCCACTCTGCCTATCACCTTCAAGTGCCTGCTGGAGAACAATCACATAGACCGGCGGATCATTCGCTTCGTGCTGCCCGTGGGAGCCACCATCAACATGGACGGTACTGCGCTGTATGAGGCGGTGGCAGCCATTTTTATCGCCCAGGTCAACAACTACGAGCTAGACTTTGGCCAAATCATCACTATCAGGTATGTTTGAAAATTTAAGTCAAGTTCCTAAAAACATATGTTCTCTATGATTTTTTTTCCCATAAAAGGTTTTATTGAAAAACAAAGTTCTGTCATGAAACTCTAGGTGGCGCAGGCTAATAGGTCCTTAACTCAATCTGCTTGCAATCACATCATTCTCTATAGAGCAGAGCTGATTGGTTCCTGCTGTATCAGTAGCCAATGAGCTCGCTGCCTCAACCTTCAAATACTTGGTCAGCGTTTGCTGTAGCAGATGCAGCGCGCTTTCAGAAACCCTCCACCTTCCCCAGCTCCACCTGTATAGATCTGCTACGGGTAATTCATTTATGCTATATTGTACAGCAGCAGCATCAATGTCATATCCATTACCATGCCAAACACTCCGAGAGTTGTCATGACAGAACTAAGTGCAAACGTAATGAAATACTACTATATATAGACTGCATAAAGCAGAATTATTGCAGTTAGCTAAAACTAAAATCATAAAAAAAATTGTTACTTGAAATAAATTAAAACCTTAGAGAAAGAGAAAATAAAAATGAATAAAAACTTTGAAAAGACATATTTAAAAAAAAAAAAAATAAATAAATTTTTAATAAAAACTATAATAGTATCTCAACAATACTAAAACAACGCTGGTATGAGAAATTTACCACTATTTGACCCATCCATCCATCGATCTGTTCACCAATCTAGCTAACTAGTTAGCTGTGGATTTACAGTATTTTGCACATGCAGATCTTCATGATCCAGAGACTGAATGAAGCCGAAGAGATTCTTTAATCCAGCTGCATGATGCACAAAAGAGCATTATGTAATAGCAGTCCATTATTTATGCAATTGTAAAATGCAAAGTTTTTACTGTTTCAAAGCTCTTTCCACATGTTGAAGTGGCCCTTCAATTTATACAAGTTAAAGTGCTTCAATTTAAGGAATTTATATGCAATTTCAAGTTGCATTACTGTCTCAATATGAATGAAAGTATGCAAATATAAAATAATTATGATGGATGTAAAATATTTAGCTTGTGCATGGAAAATATTGAACCTATACCTATAATTTATATAAATATTCCCCAATATCACCATGCCACAGTTTCATGTTGTGCTCAGTTTCAACTACAAAGAGGTGCTGTTGATATATACATGTAAAGAACTCAAGACCTTGGATAGATGGATCTGAATGGACAAGTTAAAGAAGCATCTCATGACCTCAATGGAAACATTTTCATTGATAACAAAAGGCTTTGCCTTGTTTCACAGTTGCATGCAGTATGTATTGATTTTGGTACCCATATTAACAGGTTGTTTAAACAAAATTCTAATGCATAGCGGAGTTTCAGCATGTTTCTGAAACATTGTGAAATTTTCACTTGCCATTCAAATAATTTACTCTGTTAGTTTCACATTTCCTCCATCCATGTGAGCGCGTGCACATGCTCATGTGGGGTGTATTTTAGCATGCACAAGACAGCTGCTGCTGCGCAGATGTGGCGATGTGTGCTTGACAGAACCATCATTCGTTAGATCTTTTGGCATGCAGCATTATCTCAGAGCTCTGGTGCCCTCCACAGAGTCATAAATATTCCCATAGTCATCCGGTCTGGACTAAAAGGAACACCAAGCACATAATTTGAAGTGCATACTTCAGAGTTTACTATGTGCACTACATCATAGAGTGACATGGAGACCTCGCAATCTTGTGAATGGAAGGTCAGGTGAAGAATTGGAGGGTAAAGAAGATATAAGGATAGAGAGCCAGAGAGTGTTTTGGGCAAGCGCTGTTACAGGGATAAACGCCACTGTCACATGGCTGTCTTACAGCAGGATTATTGCGCAGTTTTCAATTGTCCCCCCCTCCCACCCCCTCCACCCTTCCTAAAATCTATCAACTGTCTCTCTCGCTCTCTCTCTGTATTCATTTTACAAGTCTATGCAGTGCAATAATCGCACGTGTTGAAATGCCTATAATGTGTATATTTACTCTGTACACATAAGCAGCGCAATAGTGACAAACATTTATTGCGGTGCCCATATTAACATGCTACAGAATTATCTCTGCATGCAATAGCACAGATGGTTACAGAATTTACTCTGTACACATATACAGTGCAATAGCAGCATGCATTTATTGCAGTGCTTATATAAACAAGTTACTATATAAGCTTGTTTCTGCCACTGAATAAAAAAGAAAAAAAATGTAATTGCGACTTCTCACAATTCTGACTTTTTTCTCAGAATTGCAAGATATAAACTTGCAATAGCGAGGAAGTCAGAATTGCGAGAAAAAAAGTCAAAATTGCCAGATGTAAACTCAATTGCGAGAAAAAAGTCAGAAGCATTGCTCATTGCGAGCAATTCTGACTTTATAACTCGCAATTGCGAGTTTATATCTCGTAATTCTGACTTTATAATTTGCAATTGTGAGCTTATATCTCGCAATTCTGACTTTATAACTCGTAATTGCAAATTTGATCTCGCAATTCTGACTTTATAACTCGCAATTGCGAGTTTTATCTCGCAATTCTGACTTTATAACTCGTAATTGCAAGTTTGATCTCGCAATTCTGACTTTATAACTCGTAATTGCGAGTTTTATCTCGCAATTCTGACTTTATAACTCGTAATTGCAAGTTTGATCTCGCAATTCTGACTTTATAACTCGTAATTGCGAGTTTTATCTCGCAATTCTGACTTTATAACTCGCAATTGCGAGTTTTATCTCACAATTCTGACTTTATAACTCGTAATTGCAAGTTTGATCTCGCAATTCTGACTTTATAACTCGTAATTGCGAGTTTTATCTCGCAATTCTGACTTTATAACTCGTAATTGCAAGTTTGATCTCGCAATTCTGACTTTATAACTCGTAATTGCGAGTTTTATCTCACAATTCTGACTTTATAACTCGTAATTGCAAGTTTGATCTCGCAATTCTGACTTTATAACTCGTAATTGCGAGTTTTATCTCGCAATTCTGACTTTATAACTCGTAATTGCGAGTTTATATCTCGCAATTCTGACTTTATAACTTGCAATTGCGAGTTTATATCTCACAATTCTGACTTTAATAAATATTATAACTCACAATTATCTTTTAAATTGTTTTATTTTGTGGCGGACACAAACTTCCATTCAATTGTCTCTAGTTTGTTGTGTAACGATTTGTTTACCATGTTTTCCAGTATTACAGCGACAGCAGCGAGTATCGGTGCAGCCGGGATCCCACAGGCCGGTCTGGTCACCATGGTAATAGTGTTGACATCCGTAGGACTGCCCACTGATGACATCACTCTCATTATCGCTGTTGATTGGGCCTTGTAAGTATCGACATGTGCTGTATATTATATGCATTTATTGCAGTGCTTATATAAATAGGTTACTATGGAAGCTTGTTTCCACCACTAAATAAAAAATAATGTTTTGATTTATTTATGTTTATTTATGTTTATAATAATAAACATCCATTTCTTTCTCAACTGTTTACGTTCACTTACGACATAACCAACTGTGTTTATGAGAATGCTCACTGAGACGGGTATTTTGACAATTTTATGTGTTGGCTATGTATCCGACCGTTCGGGCGCAAGAATATGCGAAAGAGGAATCAATTCGGCCTTTGCGCTTTTGACAATGACATTAATCTGTGAATCACACCGAACCTGGTCCGTATGAATCACGGATCAACTATGATCCGTTACACCCCTACCTTTAAGTGAATTTTAACATAATGTCTGTTTGCCCTCACCTCTTCAGAGACAGATTTCGCACCATGGTCAATGTGATGGGCGACGCTCTGGCCACAGGAATCATGGCCCATATCTGCAGAAAGGATTTCATCAAAGAGGGAGATGGGGTGAGAAATTTAATGCATGTTCAATGACAATTTAATGTATTGGATTTAGATGGAACAGAACAACTTCAGGGAACCTTTTACACACACTCATACCTGCATATATTTCCACAAACACAAAGACCAAGTTCGATCCTCCCAAGGTTTTTCTCTGCCATTGTCTCCTCTCTGTGGGGTTTGTGAACTGCTATTCTTTGTAAAGCTCCTTTGGAAATAATATGAACTGTAAAAAGCACTACACACAAATTTCACTGAACTGCAGAAAATTTCTCAAATTACAAGTTGCACGGAGACAGTCCTCTCTGAATGATATTTTATCGTGTTTATTTCTGTCTTTGTCAGTGTTTTAATGAGGACAGATATAAGTGTAATCTTAATTTTACACCCACACTTTTATGCCCTCAACATGATAACGATAATGAGGGAGATGTGAACGGAAAATAATGAATATGGTTCTCAATTACAGAAAAAAAGGGTTTCACAGTTTTTTCCTTGACAAATACAACAGATCACCTGATTCAGAACTCACAAAGACATCTCAAGGATACTGTATTGAAAATCAGAACAAACTTATTGGTGCGAGGAGTGTTCGTGACTATTGCATGCAGATATCTACAGTATAAACAGGATAGTCACGACGAGGTCAGGTGGAAAAACATGTTTTTTAGAACTTATGTAAATATGACATGATACAAATGGCACCACAACAGACCCTTTTCACAGACTGTGATGCGTTTCCACAGCTAACATTAACATCATAAATACAGCAGAAATTTTTAATTAAAGAAAATGGGAATGCATTTGTGGTTTTCATTGCAAATGGTTAAGAAAAAATATAATTTGTCTTTATTTTTTGCTAAAGCCTGATTGAAGGCATATGTGCACCAAATGTTGAGGGCCATTTCTAATTATTCTTCAGGACATGTGAGTGCTTCTGGGACTGTGATGATCTTATTTTTCCACTCTTAGTAATTAAGAAGTCATTTAGCAGACGCTTTTATCCAAGAGCTACTTGTAGTTCAAGGAGTATTCGACTGGACAAACTAGTTCAAGAGCAAAATGATGATAGCTTATTTAACCCCTATACACCACACCACCAAAAGATGATCAAGTGCCCTCACTACACGATATTTGCTTGGATTCCACGACAAAAAACCATATTGTAGTCAAATCGGCACTTATCTATATCTGATGCGTAACACACTGCCAAATCATAGCCATGCTGATATTCAGTAAACAGTGCATTTGTTCATCAAAATTTTGCTTAAAAACTTGTGTAATCAAATGTTTACTTTTAGTGCATATTTGCTTTTTAATATGCACTAAAAAGTCAAAATCTTCCTGAAAATTGACACTTCATAAATAGTTAATTTTGGACACTGATTCGAGACCAGCTGCTCATTTCTGGAAAACTCCAACAATTCCCATTTCAAAAAACTAATATTTGCACCATATTTGCCAATTTCCAGGAAGTGATTTTGATCTTTTGAACACGAGATGGAGATGTTTTATATGATATTCCAATTTTGCGCAAAGATCGCAACTTTGGATAGAAACAGCTATTGTTAGTTCGTGTTAGTTAGTGCATTAACTAATGTTAACAAACAGTGTTGGGGAAAGTTACTTTTAAAAGTAATGTGTTACAATATTGCGTTACTCCCTAAAAAAGTAACTAATTGCGTTAGATAGTTACTTTTTATGGAAAGTAATGTGTTATGTTACTTTTTTAATACGTAAGTAATGTGTTATTACGTTACTCCTTAAAAAAGTAACTATTTAAGTTAGATAGTTACTTTTTATGGAAAGTAATGAGTTGCGTTACTATTGTAATGTGTTATTGCGTTACTCCCGTAACTAATTACATTAGTTACTTTTTATGGAAAGTAATGCGTTGTTACTTTTGTAATGTGTAAGTAATGTGTTACAATATTGCGTTACTCCCTAAAAAATTAACTAATTACGTTAGATGGTTACTTAGATAACTTAGTTACTTATAGAAAGTAATCACTGCGTTACTTTTGTAATGTGTAAGTAATGAGTTACAATATTACGTTACTCCCTAAAAAAAGTAATTACGTTAGTTACTTTTTATGGAAAGTAATGAATTACGTTACTTTTGTAATGTCTAAGTAATGTGTTATTGCGTTACTCCCTAAAAAGTAACTAATTAAGTTAGATAGTTACTTTTTATGGAAAGTAATGAGTTGCGTTACTATTGTAATGTGTTATTGCGTTACTCCCGTAACTAATTACATTAGTTACTTTTTATGGAAAGTAATGCGTTACATTACTTTTGTAATGTGTAAGTAATGAGTTACAATATTACGTTACTCCCTAAAAAAAGTAATTACGTTAGTTACTTTTTATGGAAAGTAATGCGTTGTTACTTTTGTAATGTGTAAGTAATGTGTTACAATATTGCGTTACTCCCTAAAAAATTAACTAATTACGTTAGATACTTTTTATGAAAAGTAATGCATTGTGCTACTTTTGTAATGTGTAAATAATGTGTTACAATATTGCGTAACTGACTACGTAACTCGCATTACTTATAATGCGTTACCCCCAACACTGTTAACAAATGAGACCTTATTTTAAAGTGTTACAGAGATTTCAGTCGAACAGAGCAATGAAAGAAATGCTTCATTTGCCTTTCCCCATTTCTCCATAGGTCCCTCTCATCTGCGAAACAAAGCCTGTGACTAACCAGGGTTTGCCAAACTGTCAGCAGAACAATGGTAGTTTCCAGCCCCCGCCACCAGAGGGCAAACCCGAGCACATCCCTCCAGATGTGGCCCGCCTCATGCAGCTGGAGGAAGGGGTCCGTCCGCCGCCTCCAGATCGGAAAAAGCCGCCCATACCACCGAGGCACCTGAAACACAGAGACAAGGACCATTGTGCCATCGACATGAATGGTCTCGAGACTAATGTATAGCGACCATCAGAACCTTTCAGGACGCAGACTGAAATCGACTGGACAAAAAGAGTCCACATACATGGGAACGGACGAACGGACATGTTTTATTTCCTTTCCGTTTTTCTCTGAAACGTTCATGAGGCAACACATGGTATGATCCTGCACATATGGGCCACAGTAATGCTACTGTTGGCAGCACATCCCAGTCGACCCATTCAGTGCATTAGATAATGTCAGGATGGAAAGAGAAACCAGGTCAAGGTCCACAACACCAAGCCAGCCTGTTTCTTTGGGTTCATGACCTTGAGAGCGAAACTTTTCCTGTAGCGTATCAGAAAAATGATTGAAGACTGTCAAAAAGCATGAGTGAATTGTAAATACAACATAGCTATGTACTCTATGCGGTGTGTTTTTTATTTCTCAAGTTTATATATAATTTTATATCTTATAATTGATTCTTGTCTCTTTAAGCAGGCCTTGTAAAAATATTGTAAAGATCGCAGGTGTGCGTGAAAATCGACATTCACTGTGATATTGAAGGTTTTATGTTATCGGACACTGTACAAAAATAATTTTCTTCCTCAATATTTTTGTCTTGTTTTCCAGTAAAAATATATAAATATTCTTAAAATAAGATAAATTTACTCGAGAAGCAAAATGACATTAAGATTTCTGAAAAATTGATCAAAATTAAGTGATTTTACAAGAAAAAAAATCTCCACTGGTGGGGTCAGAAAAATAAACTTTTAAAAGTCACTTAATTTTGATTAATTTTTCAGAAAACAAGACTTGTAAGATGTAATTTTGCTTCCTAAGTAAATGTATCTTGTTTTTTAAGAATGTTTAACCCTTATGTTGTGTTCGGGTCATTTTGACCCGGAGAGAATTTTCTTTTTTCACGAAAATGCTAGTTAACCCAGGGTATAACTAATTCACCAACATTTTTTGAGAATTTTTGCAAATGTTCGTGTTTTTTTACGCTTGTGGTGTTCCTGGTCAAAAATGACAGGCCTACAAAAAATTGCTTATAAATCTCTCTTACTCTATATCAGGGGTGGTGAACTCCGGTCCTGGAGAGCCTCAGTCCTGCAAAGTTTAGCTCCAACCCTGATAAAAACTCACCTGCCTATAGCTTATAGCAACTCTTCAGACCTTGATTAGCTTGTTCAGGTGTGATTGATTAGGGTTGGAGCTGAACTCTGCTGGACTGAGGCTCTCCAGGACCGACGTTAGACACCCTTGCTCTATATTATTACCAAATATTGGATTCAATATTTTTGTCAACTTGTTTTCTTTCAGCTACTTATCATAAGCCTCCTTTATCTGAGCTTATTTATTATTTGTGGGTATTTTTGGCAATATTGAATCAAATTTAAAAATATTCTGTACAGTTTATCACACTAGTGTGCTTTAATGTTCAATTAAACAGAATCTACAAAAAAGCTAATAAATCTCTTATGCTTTATTACCACCAAATATTGGATTCAATCTTTTTGTCAACTTGTTTTCTTTCAATTAGCACAGGTTTTGTATTTATTTTTGAAACTGACTGATTGTAGGCCTCATTGATCTGAGCGCATAAGTTCATGTAAGTTTCAAAAATAAAGACAAAACCTGTCGTAACTGAAAGAAAACAAGTTGACAAAAAGATAGAATCCAATTTTTGGTGATAATATAGAGTAAGAGAGATTTGTAAGCTATTTTTGTAGGCTGGTCATTTTTGACCAGGAACACAACAAGTGTGACTTTTTGTACAAAATGAAAGCATTTCAAAGCAAACTTACTAGTTAAACATTAAAACACACTATTTTTTCCCCATATTTTGTTCATTATTGACAAATTTATCCACAAATAATGCTTTTTTCATTCCAAAACTGAGGTGCATAAGCTCAGATCAATGAGACCTACGATCAATCAATTCCAAAAAGAAACGTAAAACCTGTCCTAATTGAAAGAAAACAAGTTGACAAAAAGATTGAATCCAATATTTGGTGATAATATAGCATAATTTACAAGCAATGTTTAAAAGGCCGGTCATGTTTGACCGGGAACACAAAAGGTGGTCCAGGGTTTTCAACACAGCACAAGGGTTAAATATTTGTACCAGAAAACAAGACAAAAACACAGAGGAAGAAAATCATTTTTGCAGTGGATATTCTCCTCTCCCGTTCTTGTGCGAAACACATCTGGGTCAGTCCTACTGTAAAGCATTCAGCCAATTACTGCTATGACTAACACAAAAAGCACTGAGGAAACCACTTAAGGTAAGCAGTGCCAGTCTGGGAAAAAAATAAAAGTGTGATCCCAGTCATATATGGGCCATGAAACTGTATGATTATTCAAAAACAAATATTGGTCTATAAAATAGCATGCACATCTCAGAAAGTGTGCTAAATTAGGCCAGAAACATACTTTACGCAAGTACAAATGCTACATGATCTCATCAGACGTATATTATCTTGTTGAACTTACATCTGTGTGTACATTAACCTTTATAAGCTTTTTGGTCATTTTTGAACAATTTCATATCGTTGTTTTTTTAAAAATGGTTAACTCAATCTGAGTGCTTCAAAACTTTGTGACCTTTTTTAGATATGCAATCTGAACAAACAAACAAACAAAAACTGGGCGTAACATGATTTTGACCTGACATTATGTCATTCTTCTAACCCAAATACATTAAGAGTCTTTCAAAAATCTTTGTTTCAACTTACACAGGCAATGCTGGGAATGTGGTGCAGTTGAATCGCATTATGAATGTGTTCTGGCACAATTCAGAATGCATGATGTGCGAAATCATGCTTGCATTGCTAAAAGGGGTTTTTGTTCATGTGCACTGGTTACAAACCTACTCAAGGGGGCGACTGAGTTACCTTCATACTGTATGTCTGTGCCAATAAACAGGATGTTTATAGCCAGCTACCTGAAAAATAACTCATTGACAGCTTATCAAAACCCATTACCTGAGCAAGACTCTTTCTGCAGTTTACGTTATTCTTCTAGACATTTTATGCTAATGGTTACTTATGGTGTGCACCTTCACTCTTAAAAATAAAGGTTGTTTATTGGCATCTGCAGTTCCGTGAAGAACCTTTAACATTCAAATAAAAGTTCCAAATGTCTTGCCAAACTGCTGCAATGTTACAGAAGACCCATTCTGAGTTCCCCAAAGAACCTTTCAGTGAACAGTTCTAAAAAGAACCATTTTTTTTCTTAGTATGAAGAACATTTTAATAATCTTAAGAAGCTTTTTCACTATAAAGAACCTTTTTGTGCAATGAAAAGGTTCCATTGATGTTAAAAGTTCTTCATGGAACCACTGATGCCAATGAAGAACCTTTATTTTTGAAAGCATGGAATAACATTGCACAAAAGATTCTTTATAGTGAAACAAGGTTCTTTAGATTATTAAATTTTCTTTACACTACCTTAAAAATAAGAGGGGGTTTGCAGTGATGCCATAGAAGAAACATTTTTGGTTCTCCAAAGAACCTTTTCCACTATAAAGAACCTTTTGTGCAATGGAAAGGTTCCATGGATGTTAAAGGTTCTTCATGGAACAATCAATGCCAATAAAGAACCTTCATTTTTTTTTAAGAGTATGGAATCTTTGCATTGCACAAAGTCTAAAAATGTTATTTAGATTATTACAATGTTATTTACACTACACTCTTTAAAATAAAGGTTCTTTTCACAGTGATGCCATAGAAGAACCACTTTCAGTTCCCTAAAGAACCTTTCAATTTTAATCTTAAGAACCTTTTCCACTATAAAGAAACTTGAATAGAAATGTTTCATGTATGTTAAAGTTTCTTCATGGAACCATCGATGCCAATAAAGAACTTTTATTTTTAAGAACGTGGAATCTTTGCATTGCACAAGATTTGTTATAGTGAAAAATGTTATTTAGATTATTAAAATATTATTTACACTACACTAAGGTTCCAAGAGAGGGTTTTCACAGCTATGCCATAGAAGAAACATTTTTGGTTCCTCAAAGAACCTTTCAGTGAACAGTTCTTAAAATAACCATTTTATTCCTAGTGTAAAGAACATTTTAATCATCTAAAGAACTTTTTCCACTATAAAGAACCTTGAATGGAAAGGTTCCATGGATGTTAAAAGTTCTTCATGGAACCATCAATGCCAATAAAGAACCTTTATTTTTAAAAACAAGGAATTTTTGCATTGCACAAAAGATTCTTTATAGTGAAAAAACTCCAAAAGGGTGTTTTCGCCATATAGAAGAACCATTTATGGTTCCCCAACGCAAAGAACCTTTGGTAGAATAGAAAGGTTCCATGGATTTTAAAGGTTCTTCATGAACCACTGATGGCAATTAAGAACCTTTACATTTTTAAGAAAATGGTTCTTTTAAAAACTTTTAAGAAAGGTTGCAAAAATGGTTCTTCTATTGCATCGCTGTGAAATGCCCCTTTTGGAACCAATATTTTTAAGAGTTTTGAAGCAGCACTGAGAATATGACAGTAGTTGACCTGAAAGTGTAGAGACTGTAGAAGAAATACCAGCTATATCACCTCTTGCGCCAATACTGAGTATGCAGCCTACTGTATGCTTGCATTTGCGCTCACGTACTTGCGTAGAGTATATTTCAGGTCTCACTCTGCAGTCAAACGTGTATGTCGCTGTCTCTAATCTCTGCTGAAGTGCGTCCCACTCTCATTTGTGCCGATTATGAAGGCCCATCTCTGTAAAGCCGTGGCACGAGGGGCGGTTCATGGCCGGCTGCTGTCGTCTCTCAGAGCTGATTAAAGCGCTCAGCTGTACTCACAGCTTTTCTCATTGACATATATAGAGTGTTCCATGTGCTCTTTGTGATTAACTGAATTAGGTTGAAATCCCTCTCTCAGAGTTTGACATTGATGCACAGAATCTGTTCTCCACGGGTAAACGCGGACAGGATTTCCATGCATGGAGGAGAACTGCCTCAGGTTCTGCTCCACCTAAGAAGAGACGTATATTTATTTGACAGCAGCTTCATTGGCAACACCACACAATTTTCTGTCTTGTTTTCTTGTGATCTCAACTTTTTCATAAGACAATAAAAATAAACTGCACATCACTCACCTTTTTCTCAGATGCATTTAATCATTCCTCAAGTTGGCAGGCAATGAAATTGATCGCAGTGTTGGACACCGAGTGCAGCAGCAGATTTATTGAGCTTAGAAACGGCATTATTTACCTCTAGACCAAAGAAAAGCAGGAGAAGATGCTTAAACAGCTTTTGTTGAGCTTACAAGGTCAAGTACAATAGTAAAAAGTAAAGCAAGACAGTAAAAATAATAATGCATGACCTTTTAGGTATTCTGTACAAAACAGGAGATATCTAAGTCCGTCACATTTGCACATATAATTGATTTTCTCACAGGAATGACCACTTTCTGCTAATTATGAAGATTCACTTGGCATTAATATTTCAACCAGCAATGAAACTGTATCCTGCTGTACTTTCCTCTTATTTGCTTTATATATTTTTGTCAAAGGAATAGCCATTTTCCTTGTTCATTTTTGTGGCACGCATTCATGTCGGCACATTTGAAGTCTGCATTATGTTGAGATGCAGTTTCTACAAAAGAAAGGAAATGCATTTTTAATTTACTCACCAAATCCCATTTTTACTTGCATTATATTTGGGCCCTGGGTAAGACGCATTGAGGAACATCTGTGAACCAATAAATATCCCCACTTCCTCAGATTATATCTGTACTGTTGATAATTAATGATATTTTGTTAATACTGTGGGGATAAATGCATCAATAAAGCAGTTTATATACACTCATTTGTTCGTGATGATTAGACAATAACGCAAGGGACTGCAAATTCCTTTCAAATCGTCCTTGTTTATAAATGTGCTGTAATACCCAAACCTCACTTAACAAAATATGTCGAGTTAGTACAGTGATTACAAGCGGTGTTTGCACAGTTGGCACTGGAAAGCACAAAACCCTATCTATTCTAAACCATTTGCGCCAAATGAGAAAGAATTAGCTAATCAAATATTGTGACGTGCTAAGGGAAAAATAGCAGTGTTGCTATTCTAAATACGAGTATTAATATGCAACCAAACTCAATTGTGGACAGCTGCAAAAATAAATATCAAGGGTTAAACACTTACCTTTTTGTTTTGGTGTGAAAGGTTGTGTGTCCAATCAAAACCGGAGGGCATTTTTACAAATTTATCTCTCACTTGCTAGCGAAATTAGTCAGATGCTAATGTTTATGCTACTGACCTCAAAAAACACGAGGTAAAAGAAAATACGACTACATTAAATAAAGGATAAATATTTTGTGTGGTGAAATATTAGCTGAGAAGATGAAATTTGGAAATCAATTAACATGTGATTTTAACCATGTTGTGTTCCGGTCATTTTGACCCTGAGGGGATTTGCTCGTTAATGTTATCGCATAATAAAATATAATGACTTTACTCACACAGGGTATAACAACTTCCCAGAAACATTTTAATATTTTTCCCCCTCGCCCTGTTCCCTTTTAAAAAGTGCTTGTAAATCTCTCATGCTATATTCAGTCAATATAATTTAAATTGGCTAATAATTAAATATGCGCTATATAATCAGTCAATGCTTTTGGAAATAATCACATTCTGTCAGCAGCCAGAATTTATCATTTCCTTTATCATTTCAAACGGTTTGTCTGTTTTTTTGAGGTGAATAAGCTTGAATTAACTGTTTTTCCACACAAAAACTGGTACATAAGCTCAGATCAATATGATCAATATCAGTTCCAAAAAGAAATACAAAACCTGTGTTAATTGAAAGAAAACGAGTTGACAAAAAGATTGAATCCAATATTTGGTGATAATACAGCATAATAATGAGAGATTTACTAGCAATTTTTAAAAGGCTAGTCATTTTTTTGGGGAACACCAAATTTTTCAGCACTTTTTTGCTCAGGTTTCTCATTTGCTTTTTAATGCCTGTTATTGTTTTCACTCAGCTATTATTTCTGAAGTGATTTTATTACAATTAAAACTGCAAAATGTATGCTGTTGAAGAAAATGTTCTAAATATTAAATGAAATGAACTGCGAGGATGACAGGCTCACAATCTCGAGCTTTTAGTTGAAGGAAAATTAGAGCAAATTATAACTGTGGGTGAGATTTCAGTCTTCACTGGATGCGTTTGTCTACATATTTGCATTGTCATGTGCAGTTACCCGTCGCTACATGTTCATTAGTTTAGACAGGAAGTGAACATAATTAAAATCTTTCTGGGAACTGGCTGCTAGTTTAAACACCCTGTCTGCTACAGAACTTTCTGTTCATTAAACTCTGAAAGCGATTTTCCCAGAAAATCACCACATTCTGTATGATGACAAAAGAAAAGCACAGCCCAAATATGCCTGCACAAGAAGTAGATCGTTTTTAAAACTTTCTGTACACGATGATGAGAAAAATGAATTGACTGGCTCAAAAGGCCAAGTTAAAGAGTTGGTTCACCTAAAACTGAAAATTCTGCCTTGATTTACTTACTCTCATATCCTTCCAAACCTGTTTTCCTGTTGAGCACAAAAGGAAAACTTTTGAAGAATCTTCATGCAGGTCTTGAGTGACCAAGTCTGTCAAGAAGAATTGTGCAAAATTCGGAAATTAACAATTAATTCTCTTTTAATTAATGAGTTTTCAGTTTGAATGGAATTGGTCTACCCTGTCATGGCGTTGAATTGAAATGACAGGAATTGACCGTTTGCAAAGACCCGCCCCCTTTAGTTACTGTCGCTACGTCCGACAAGCCATGCCGATCTCTCGCCACACATCATGTTCTCACGCAGTGAAAAATACATCGCGGAGCAAATAGGACACTTACAACGCGTCGACAGACAAGACAGAGCAGGTTACTTTTTATATGAAACAAAGTCTCAAATTTTTGTCATTTTTAAAGAAATTTAAACAATAAATACCGTTTTGTGGCTCTTTAATGTGTCGTGACAGATCGCTGTAGCGGCTCGTGAACCTACTAGTTCCTTTATAACATCAAATAAACATGAATGATCATAAGGAATATTGTTTCAATCGCGGAAAGACGTCAGTACACACCATTTTTAAAGTTCAAGTCCACCTATGTTAATCTGCTAACTCCCCTGACTGCTTTGTTGGACAAAATGGCGGATTCGGCGTTATGATTGGTTAGATCGCCTGTCAATCAAACTCCTGGCGAAGGTATGTAGCCCCGCCCCCTTTTCAGCGCTGCGCTCGTTGTCTTTTGTCTTCCGGTTTGTATTTCCACAGCGATCTTACGTATTTATGAATGAACTGCTCGTTTTAAAATCTTCCCGTTCTACTGACATTTGTTAAGACATCTGGTTCAAACATTACAATGCTCATGATAACTTTCATTAACTCTACAACAAGTAAATCCACTTCACCAGCTAAATATTCTTTGACAGCAATGCCATAGAAATGTACAGAGCTACCGCAAAAACGGAAGTTCAAAGACAATATTATAAAGATGGCGGCACACTTGTTTCTCTGGTGCATAAGGTCTATAAGTTTAACAGGAAATTGGAATTTTGGGTGCATTCTGGGAAATTAAGTGTTCTTTCTTCAACCATGGTCAGTAAATCTGTCTGTAAGACCTATAAAACTTTAAAGGTGCTGTATGTCATTTTTTTGACTGTACTTTAGTATAAAAACTAATATGTTTGCAGATATTTAGGAAACATGCTAAGTTCATACACTTGTTTTTCCGCTACAGCCAGTTATTCTACTTTGAAATGTGCATTCAGCGACAGAATGTCTGTTTTTGTTTTGATCTGTAGAAACATGTCAGCGCATAATGACTTGACATAAGGGAACCCGCGGTGTATGTTGATAGAAATGGCTCATTCTAGGGTAATAAAAACATAACGGTTCATTATATAAGGTCTTTATACACCACTGAAAACATTATGTATATTGTATTTATGTAGTTATGTATATTATATTGCATTTCTGTCAATAGATCCTCCCAAATTTTACACATTGCAGAGTGTTTCTACTTAAATTGAGTCCGTTCCTCACACAAAGCTTTCACATGACTTCAAAAGAGCTGGTTTACATCATACTTGTTCAGTCTTCCTTTACAGAAAAAAAATACTCAGATGAGCCTTTTCTCTGGAGAAAGAAATTATAATTTCATAGCACAAAATGGTTTCATACACAGACACAGTGAGCAATGAGTCATGATGAATGAGCAAACACCACAAAAACAAAAAATAAAAGACAACCAATAAAACTTTCCGGTATCCTGCACCAGATATTTACATACTGTATATGACACTTGTTTTCTTACTATTGCATCCGATTACAATATAAAGCCAAATTTTTGATGAAAACAAAAAAGAAAAAGTAGCAAAATTTGTATTTTCCTTTTTCATGTCTGAAATATCTTCCCATGCACTCGGATGTAATCAGTCAATGCTTTCGGAAATAATCACATTCTGTCAGCAGCCAAAATGCATTTATGATTTCAAACTGGTTGTCATTTTTATTTTATTTTTGAGTGAGGGAAAGTTCAGGGCATGAATTTTACTGTTTTCCATTCCTTCCTGTCTCATGAGCGTTTCTCCTCCACTTCATCATACGGTAAGTCCTCCTCCTCTTCTTCTCCTCCTCGGCCTCGATTGGGAGAGATGTTACCGTGGCCAATGTCCAACACCTGAAGCTTGGACAGGTGAGAAAAAGACTCTTCGGATACTGAATGAACTGAGAGACGATTAAATCTGTGGGAGAAAGAGGATGAGAAGCAGAGAAATAGTTAATGTACTGCAAAAAAGATACATTTACTTGAGAAGTAAAATGACTTAAGATGTTGTCTTGTTTTTGAATGAAGGAATGAAAACCTGTTCTAGTATTCTTTTTACAAAGTCTTGATGTTGTTTGTGGGCTCTACTAGAACAGGTTTTCATGCTTGAATGTCCATTATTTTCCTCATATTCTCCATTGTTGCAGCTCCTCTCTTCCCAGTCTGTCAGTAACGCTCTGTTTAGTTCCTGTCTCTGTGAAGCCCCTCCTTCTGAAAGCACACTGTGCTTTGATTGGTCAGCTGGACCAGTGTGTTGTGATTGGTCAAGCGTGTTTGGGAAATGTCCCGCCCCTTACCATAACTGCCATTTTCTTCACACTCCTAACTAACTCAACCAGGCCCCGCCCCTTTATTCTGGATGGGAATTATTTAAATGAGGAATATTGTGACGTGTTCGTCCCTGGAAGAAAACTCAAGACTATAATGGAGTACTAAGGAAGAACATAATTTTTTTGTAGTGTGCAAAGGAAGAATCACATAAAAGTTCATTTTCGAACATGTCGTCTCATTGCAGTTTAGATGGCGAGCAAATTCTCAGAAAAGATGAGTGGTTCAATCCTGAACCGTCAGATGTTCTCAAATCAAAACAGGAATTCAGCACTCCAGCCCATTTAGTTATTAATAGACTAGCAAAATTGCTTAAAAGTTACCCTGACATTGGTTGTAATGGCTCAGGCATGTAACTTCCATCAAGTCCATGACGTCATCCACCCACGCACTTGAAACTGAGTGTTTTATTGATGCACATGAATCCATCATTCTCATTTTCTTCTGTCTTTTCATCTGCCTCTCCCACATGAGCATTACGTTTGGGGAATCAACTCAAAATATCAACGTGAAGGACCATTTTCATTTTTGGTGAACTACTTCTTTCATATCAATTTAATAATTAATTTATTCTTGAATATTGTAAAAGTCCTAAACAGCATCTAAAATAGTCCAAATCTCAGTGCTTCTTATGTTTCTGAAACCAATAATCAGGTCAAGATGGGGAAACTATTTTGAGAACTGTTCTTAAAATGCAACACTTCATTCGCTCCACATGCTCCCCGGCTCAGTTTACAGTCTGAAGGCTGTTATGTTACTGTATGATTTTATGGGAAATGTTCTCACCTCACATTGTGTGGGAGTAAGTACAGCTGTGAAAACTTTGAAATAAGTTTGTTATAGCAGAACAGATCCAACAGACCACAAAAATGAATCGCAGAGTTTTCAGAAAAAGAAACCCACAATAAAACCACTGATATGATCATAAATGATCATATTACCCAATGAGTGTTTGCATGTAAAACAAAACGCATCAGCTCATTAGAAAAACCAACAATGCAAGCAAGGCATGTTTACATGAGATTTTGAAATCATCTGGGTTTTTTTCCGGTTTTGACACCAAAACACAAACAGACATGCAGACAATGAATAAGCCATCAGAACGGTAGTAAACCGTGTTTACATGCGAAATCAGGAGAATGGACAAAAAAAACAACAACAACGTGCCGATCTGGTTTCACAGACAGGGCTTAGATTAAAGGGTTAGTTCACCCAAAAATGAAATTTCTGTCATTAAAGGGGACCTATTATGCCCCTTTTCACAAGATGTAATATAAGTCTTTGGTGTCCCCAGAATGTGCCTGTGAAGTTTCAGCTCAAAATATCCCACAGATCATTTATTATAGCATGTCAAATTTGCCCCTATTTGGGTGTGAGCAAAAACACACCGTTTTTGTGTGTGTCCCTTTAAATGCAAATGAGCTGCTGCTCCCGGCCCCCTTTCCAGAAGAGGGCGGAGCTTCAACAGCTCGCGCTTCGGTTGCTCAACAACAACAAAGCTGGAGAATCTCACGCAGCCAAAATGAGGATTGTCAGTAACGGTGTTCAGCCTTACATTGTTCAAACCGGAGTCGGACACTGATGGAGAGACTCAGGAAGAAGTTACAACTTTTAGAATGAAACTGAATGTTTCTGAATGGTTAGTGGATAAATTTATGTAGTTGCTGTGGAGTTGATTCAACTCATCGACTAGCATGTGCCGTCATGTTAATCTTTTTATCTTGCAAATCCAGCGTTGAATTGACTTAATGAATTAATAAATGCTATAGAAGTATTGATCATTCTTAGTTCATATTAACTAAAGTAGTTAAAGGATTAGTTCACTTTCATATAAAATTTTCCTGATAATTTACTCACCCCCATGTCATCCAAGATGTCCATGTCTTTCTTTCTTCAGTCGAAAAGAAATTAATGTTTTTGATGAAAACATTCCAGGATTATTCTCCTTATAATGGACTTCAATGGCCTCCAAACGGTTGAAGGTCAAAATTATAGTTTCACTGCAGCTTCAAAGGGCTTTAAACGATACCAGACGAGGAATAAGGGTCTTATCTAGCGAAACGATCGGTCATTTTCAAAAAAAATGTAAATGTATATGCTTTATATAAACAAATGAACACCTTCCAAGTGCTTCCGCCAAAACCGCACTTCTGTATTCTTCAAAAAGCTTACGCTGTATGTCCTACGCCTTCCCTATTCTACTTACGGAACGAACGCAGCGCCAGTTACATTTTTTCCGTAAGTAGAATAGGGAAGGCGTAGGACATACAGCATAAGCTTTTTGAAGAATACGAAAGTACGGTTTTGGCGGAAGCACTTGGAAGGCGATCATTTGTTTATATAAAGCATATACATTTACATTTTTTTCGAAAATGACCGATCGTTTCGCTAGATAAGACCCTTATTCCTCGTCTAGTATCGTTTAAAGCCCTTTGAAGCTGCAGTGAAACTGTAATTTTGACCTTCAACCGTTTGGAGGCCATTGAAGTCCATTATAAGGAGAATAATCCTGGAATGTTTTCATCAAAAACATTAATTTCTTTTCGACTGAAGAAAGAAAGACATGGACATCTTGGATGACATGGGGGTGAGTAAATTATCAGGAAAATTTTATATGAAAGTGAACTAATCCTTTAACTAATGTTTATTAATTAATTAATTAATAAAATGATTAATTAATGAAAACTTATTGTAAAGTGTTACCATTTTAACTGATTAAAGCACTATTTAAGATCTTTACATGACATTACATGTTGTTGGGTTATTAACAGCTCATTTATACTTATAAAATTGTATCACAGTTTCCACACAAATATGAAGCAGCACAACTGTTTTCAACATTGATAATAATCAGAAATCTTTCTTGAGCAGCAAATCAGTATATTAGAATGATTTCTGAAGGATCATGTGACACTGAAGACTGGAGAAATGATGCTGAAAATTCAGCTTTGATCACAGGAATAAATTACAGTTTACTATATATTCACATAGAAAATGGTTATTTTAATTTGCAATAATATTTCACAATTTTACCATATTTTTGATCAATTAAATGCAGCCTTGGTAAGCAGAAGCAAGTTCTTTCTAAATATTTTAAAAAATCGCCTGAGAGTGGGACGCCTGCCTTACTACGAGTGAAAGTACAAGCAATACACAAAGTGAAAGAGAAATATAAAGGAGCAGAGAGTCACCTGAGGAAGATCCCTTTGATGTTGGGTGTGTTGAGGAAGGCTGTGGCAGAAACCGAGCTGATTCTATTGCTCTGCAGGTGAAGGAACTCAAGAGACTCGGGCAGGTCAGGAGGAATGTGTGACAACATGTTACCGGAGAGATCCAGCGTCTGAAACACACATAAAACATGTTTCAGCATCCTCTCTTTCTCCATATATCACATATCAAAAGGGAGATGTGGCCAAACCCCAAACTTTGAAATGGAAACTGGACTTTACCATTCAGGAAACATCAGCAGAATCTGTAAGAGCATTGGGTCTGCTTTTCTTATCCAGCTGATAACAGAAAAACAAGCTTTCTCTCCACAGGAATAATAAAATAAAGATCAAAGTGATCAGATTCTTTCTTAAGGTGTCCAATTATGCTTTTGTTTTTAAATTTTAACTTTTTCATGAAATTTAAATTTTAAATCTTTCATGAAAACAAGTTATTACAGTTTATTGTCGTTTAAATAATTATATTTCAACAGCAAACTGAAAAAACAATTAAAAAGTTGATATAAAAACTGCCTTATGTGCAATCTAAACATTTGTACAACTCATTTTTAGTTATTCGAGTATTGATTATTAAATAAGTTTGATTAATTAATTGATTATTCATTTATTTAACTTCGGTTTTTGGCCAAGTGCATCCTGAATTTTCAGTTTTGGCCTATAATTTTCATTTAGGTGCATCCCTATTTATTATAAATGATTTATCTGTGCTCATATTATATATATTTTTTTTATATATTATTGTTTACTGGCATGAGGGTGGGGCAACCTGTCACTCACATGAGATCCACCGATAGCAAACCACAACCATCCAATCAATTCCCCATGGACAAAATCAAGCCCCGTCCTACATTTGTTCTTGTTTGAGAAGCAGTTTCACTCGGATATACATCACAATAGGGAAGAAAAGACTATCGCAACTTGCGTTTCATGCTGACGCGAACCATCACTAGTCTTTTTGGTGGTGGGCTTATGGCTTTCAACGAAGCTGCTCTCTCATTTTTAGTTGTGTAACTTCAAAATCAGGACAAACACTCTTTCTTGCTATCTCTCACCGTGAGCGCGCTCAGCTCCTGCCACGCTCCCTGGTAGATGGAGTTCAGCTTCAGTTGATTGTTGGACAGGTAGATCTCCCTCAGCGAGCTCATTCCCAGCAGAGCTCCTTCCGGTATCTCAGTCATCTGGTTGTCCTTCACCTTCAGAATCTGGAGGCTCTTGGGAAGGCCCAACGGCAGCACCTGCAGCTTGTTTCCCGACAGATCCAAGGTCTCCAGAATCCGGAGCTTCCTGAAGGCCTCTCTGTGGAGCTTGGCACTGGTGAGGCGGTTGTAACTGAGGTTGAGCTCTGTGAGGGTGTAAAGCGTGATCAGATCGTTGCGTCCGATCTCACTGATGAGGTTGTGGAGCAGCATGAGGGTTTTTGCACGGCGTGGAAGACCACGGGGAACTCGCTCTAAGAGGTTGTTGTACATGTGGACGGTGTGGAGACGTTTGAGGCCCTGGAAGGCGGCCGGATGGATGGAGCGGGAGCGGAGGCGGTTGTTGTGGAGGAGCAGGTACTCCAAGTTTCGGATGGGCGTCAGAGCGTTGATTGTGATGCTCTGGATGTAATTCTTCTCCAGGTGAAGCAGGACGATATTGCGGGGCAGCCCGAGGGGAACCGCGGTCAAGTTGTTATTGGACAAATCCAGATATTCCAGACTGTTCAAGTGACTGATGAGAGAAGGCAGGATATTTTCCATCAGTTATAGCTGAGTTTTTACAAGAAGATGAAGAAGGAGAGAGCCGTGCAGAAGAAAGAGTGGGAGGTAAATTATGGTTTTCTTGGTTTATTCAGTCATGCTGACCTGAAGGTCTCGTTGTCCACGCCATCATTACTCAGGAAGTTGTTTTGCAGGTAAAGTTCTCGAAGATGAGACAAATTATCGAATGCACCTGCGGGAATCTTCTCCAGCTTATTGTTCTGCATGAAAACAGACAAACAGTCATATAAACAATTCATGGCTGTTTATTTTTGTTTCAGAGATGTGCATTGAGGCAATGATGCCATTGTGTACTTTATATTTGCTTTTTGTTATAATGACATCCTGTTGTTATTCTTATGATAAAGAAAAAAACGGTTATTAAACTGTTAGATTGCCCAAAACTGAAAATTTGGATTCAATTAAAACATGGCGCATCAAAACATGTCAAACCAGGTTTAAAGGGGTCATGAATTGAGAAATCAACTTTTCCTTGAGCTTTTGATATATAAGAGGTCATCATACTATAAGAATACCCTGTAAGTTTCAGAACTGAAAACTTCCTTGTTAGTCCAATAAAAGCTTTTATTGACACCAGGCAAACGATAGGTGAAACGCCGCCTCCACAGAAGAAATCAACGCCTACTTCATCATTGCAACGTTAGCCCCGCCTACTGATGTGTTAGTGCGATGACGAGGAGAGAAGAGCGATACAGGACTAAAAATAACATTACCTTGCAAAGGATCCTAATGCTAGGAATATGGTTATTTATTTTCAACAATGTGAATGTCTCAGTTGAGCTTTATTTATTTGTATTCGGTACATTTCACTGTGGATTCTTTGGTAAATCAATCGCATTTTGGCGCAGGCTTTGCAAACAGACTTTTACGATATGGACTCGACAGTAATGCAACAACATGTAAGTAACTGCGTTAATTCTAATGCCTGATCTGATATTAATGATTCATGTACAGTCAGATGTTCTTTGTCCATGTGTCAGTAAATCAAACCAGTGACTAAACGGTCAACTTCACGTTGTTTCTCTTAGGAGGATGAAAATAATCTGTTATTTAAACAGTGATTAAATTATATATAGAAAGCAATCAAAAAACGCTCCCTTTACAATCTCTAGAGCTGTCAATCAAACAGCGTGAGTTTATCAGTGACTGAGTTCTGAAGTCACGCCTTAAATTAGTTCAAAAATTTCATTTTTTTTTTTTTTTTTTTTTTGCATTTTGTGACTTTATAACCTTTAAACCAGGGCTGCGTTCAGCCCCGACAAAACGTTGCAAAACGTTTTTTAAACGGAAACGGTGGTGCGTTGAACACCCTGTTCTGATGACGCAAGAGTTGCAACTATGGCAGCTGAGAAGGCCATTCTTTGTGTTCTTTTTGAAGAATTTTCTGAGCCTGATGAAATCGGTATAAATACGTTTAATACTGCAAAATACACTTGATGTTACAGTCACTGCCCTTGCCGTTCAGAATAAAAGAGAACACATTTGTAAACGACTTTACTTGGACCCATTGTGCGAGCTGTCTCTTTAATACCGTGTGGTTTATATACATGTTGATGCTGACTGGGCTGACATTTTTGACACACCCACCAAACAAGAGAAAACGTATCTTAAACACTGTTGCACACCGTTTCCAGGAAACATGTCGTTCAACCCGGAAACCGTAGCAAAACATTGCGCACCGGTTTGAGCTTGAACGTGCCCCAGAGCAGCTGTGAGCAATGAGTGCTCGAGGGTTCGGATTGGTGGAGGAGGATGAGGGGGTGGAGACCAGAACAATTAAATTAAATTAGTCTCTCAATCCAACAGCTGCTGCTCTCTCAGGTCAAAACTCTTGAAATATTGAGATTTGAAATATAGTGCATATTGACCACTTTTATGGTGCTTTTTGTGAAAAAATACCACTTTAGATTTTCGATAATGCATATCTGTTTTTCAGAGAAAATGGTTTAGAACAACCTGAGTGCGAGTAAACGATGACTGAACATTTGTTTTTGTGTGAACTCTTCATTTAATGAGCTCCGCAGTGCTCTCACCTTCAGGTGTAGGCGGTAGAGGGCAGAGGGTAGAGCCTTTGGGACATAACGGAGGAAATTACTGGACATAATTAGGATCTCGAGGTTGTCTGATCCATTAAACATATTCTCTGGCAGACCGGCATCCGTTAGCTTGTTGTTATGGAGATACACTGACCTGAAGCACAGCACACAGACCGTTAACACTGAGTCACAAAGCAACACATAAAACAAGTGAAAAGAGCATTTTGGGCTTACTTCAGAACAGGCTTCTGACCAAATGTGTTGGGGTAGATTTTGGTGAGCTGGTTTGCAGCGAAATCAGCGCTGACCAGAGAGGAAGGGAGGTGTCTGGGAGCTGCTGTGAGCTGTAAACACGTTTAAAGGATAATGTCAAAACAAGTCGGTCGTTATGGCAAAATGAACACTGACACAGACTCGCGTGGTCATGAAGCGTAAAGGGTTATTTACATGGCTAGTTAGCAAAAAAAAAAAAAATGGACACAAAAGATTAATTTGAGTTGAAATGATTTTATTATGTGAGAAAAAAGGGAGCACAAAGTGATACCAGAGACATTAAACTAGCACTCTGCAGTTGATGATGCATTTATTTTATCCAAATTGCCATAAAAGCTTGTGAAAATTGTGAAAAATATTATTACAATTTAAAATAACTGTTTTCTATGTGAATATATTTAACCCCTTAATGGTCACCATCCCGCTATTGGGACGCTTGGTGCTTTTTTTTTTTTATTGCCTTTTTTTCCTATCACATATTTTAGTAATCATCATAAATTAGTATCATTAAAAAGCTTAAAAACTCAAAATTCATCCAGTGAAAACAGTTTTGAAATCAGACATTTTAGCAGGGCTCCTCCCCCTAGTGGGCGGTGTCATGTTTGATATAAAAAAATATATATATATTTTAAACGATTTTATAATCAAAATTTTTCTAATCTTGACAAAACACATATCGTCAGAAAGGTCTGAGACTCAAGGATCCATATTTGGCAACTGTTTTGTGATAGAAGTGTTATTGTGACAGAAATCTATTAATTTGTTACAGGAGAATATAAAAATTAGAAAATATAAATGTTTAGTACAGTACATTTGTTTTACACTAAACTTTATGCTCAAAAAGGGGGGTGACAGTTAAGAGGTTAAAATGTAATTTATATCCTGTGATCAAAGCTGAATTTTCAGCATCATTACTCCAGTCTTCAGTGTCACGATTCTATTATCAATAAAAAGTTCAAAAGAACAGCATTTATTTAAAATATAAATCTTTTGTAACATTATACATGTCTTTACTGTTACTTTTGATTAATTTAATGCATCCTCGCTTAATAAAACTATTAATTTATTTATTTTTTTAATCGTATTGATCCCAAACTGTTGATCGGTAGTGTATGTTGGAGATTGTTTGCCTGAGGCAATATGTAAATTACACAAATTAGCAATTAATATTTAAAAATATTTGACTGTAGAAAGCTGATGTCGACCAATCAGATTAGAGTGTTCCAGTAAGCCATATAATATATATATTATATTGCTTATATTATAATATATGGCTTACTGGAACACTCAAATCTGATTTTTCTGATTTTATATATATATATAAATATACACACACACACACACATACACATAAAAGTACATAAAATACATGTTTAAAAAGAAAGAAAGAAAAGAAACAGCATGGTGATATGATATTAGATCAATATCTGAGTCATAATATAGTGATTTTAATGCAGAACTTCATTGGTACTTTTTACCCCAAAATATTAAAATTATCACAAAAAAAAATTATCTTAGGATGTCGGTACAGCATGGTGAGGTTAAATATTTCAATACGTTGACATAAACATTTCCTCACCTCTAGTAACCAGAACTTTACCCACGCATCACAAAGAAAAAGCACACACAATACACTGAATACAACTCAGGATTTCCAATGCCATTTGGTGACGCCAGCTGTGATTCAACTCTAACATACTCAAGGAGAAATATTTTACGTTCATTGAAAAAGTTGTTTTTATATCACAGTTATGTGTGCAAAGGACAGATTAAGGGAGTCACGGACCATGAGCCACTGAAAGAGCTGAAGTGCGAGTGTTAGTGCAGCGATCAAGGCCTCCAGCATGAGTCCGGAGATTGAAGAGGGCTGCAGAAAGAGAGACGGTGTCCGGAGATCCTTCTGAGCGCAACAGTGTGAAGCAAACAGATTGAAAAGAGAAATGATATGGGCAGAGAGCTGACAGAAGACATAAGACCAACTTCACATGCTTCAGAGATTTACAAGCTGCAAGGTCAAACCATTACTGGTGTTATTTTTTATTTGAAATGTTTTCAGCAATGAGCTTTAATGATGTGTTTCATTATTTTTCATTATTTTTCCAGATTTAATTTATGCACACATTACTTTGGCTTCTCAGGCTTTTTAAGGATCTGTGTGAACCTATGTGAATGACACCTCTAGCTAGCAATACGTAATGCAATGCAAGTTAATGCTGCGCTTTTAGTGTTGCCACAAGGAGCACTATAGCATGTATTTGCAAAAACTACAGCTGCATCCAAAATCGTATACTTCCCTACTGTAGGGAAGGCAAAAAACAGTATGTGTTGTAGAAATTTATTCCCTCGCCATGGCAACACTGTTCAAGATATCAAATATCTGTTTACAATTTAGCATCTTCAATGTCTTGGTATCATGTTGAAAAAGTTTGGTGTGAATCGTATTAACCCCCAAAGAGTGGTAGTTTAAAATTCAGAGCATGATTTTTCAAAAAAATCTACATTCAAACCAAAATAGCCGACATCCTGTTGGTCAGAGCTAATAACTGTAAATTAGAAAGTTGTCCGGCTCGATAAGACCAATATATGTACCAATTTTCGTGACTGTAGGTAAAACTAACCCCCCACTTTTGTCAAAGGGTGGTACTATAGAGGCCCTCCTCCTTGCCCGTTTCTAAGGCTTTGCCCATGTCTACTGGCCGACAACTCTGATGTGTGTCGAGTTTCATGCAATTTGAAGCATGCTAAGAGTCTGAAAAGCAGCCAAAAATATATTAAAGTTTGATTTGTTGCCATGTCAACAGTTTTTAAGATATCAAGAATCCTTTCACAGGTCTACATTTGCCATGTCTTGACATTATTCTGATGAAGAGGGCGATTTCAAAGCATTTTGAAAAGCAAGTGACACACTTCCTGGCTGCCTGTTGGTGGTGCTCTAACTTTGACTCACAATAGTCACATTCATGTGATCGGCCTCCTACAACGAACCGGGTGTGCCTCATACGTCCTTAAAAGTGAAGCTGCGGGCTCTTTGATCGCCCCCTGGTGGCTGGATGCAGTACAGGTCATAAACCCCGCCCTCTCCATGTGAAAGAATGGCACTTGAGTCAAAATAAAAAAATAAATTACACTTCCAATATAATTTTCCGAAAGATGGTTTTGGTCATTTAAGGTAGTTATCACGCTGATATATATTCAATTTTCATTTTTGTGATAAGTTTTATTTTAGCTAGCAATTTGATGCTATAGAAACGGGGCGTGTCGTTATGATTGACAGTTGTGATATGTTGTTGTTATGACCTAGTTATCACTAGTAATTTATTTGAAAACGAACAATGTACATTAATAAACATTCAAATAAATGTAAATTCCTCTTTGCCAGATGTAATTAAACCATCGTTTAAGCCAAATGAAAAAAGGAAGGAGGAAAAGAAAAATATAATAAACAATAGATAATAAAACAAATAGGTGATCTGATCTTGATGATGCAGACGTCTGGGCGGAAGTTTGATACCGCGACTCCGCCTCCAGGCTCCACTGACGATTCCTTCTGCGCATGCCCAGGCTCCAAACTGACGTTTTTGCGTAATGTGTCAACGCCCATCGTCGTACGTTTTACGTTCAGTTCATTACAATGGAAGGAAGCGGTGTCGCGGCGTCCATCTTTTTTTACAGTCTATGCAACGAACACACAGCTGAAATTTCATCAAAATCAGTCAAGTTATAACACACTTCCTGTTTAACTTTTTTTGCCATAAATTCGTTGCCTCGCCACAGCCAAACTGTTCGAGATATCAAAAATCCATCCGCAATTTAGCATCCTCAATGTCTTCGCTTCTTGTTGACTGAGTTTGAAGGCGATCGGATGAATCCGCTAGGAGGAGTATATCAAATTCCAGAGCATGCGATTTCCAAACAACCCTAAATAGCTGACTTCCTGTTGGGCGGAGCTAATGACATGCAGTGCGGAAGTTGTTCAGCTCGATGAGATCTATCAATTTATTTATTTAAACTAACCTAATTTAATCTATTTAATAAATTAAAGGTTTGTTCACACTGGGACGATTATAGCGCACGCTTATCGCCGACATTTAACGCCTCGTGACTAAACAAAGGGCGCCAATGTGAGTGTGCACACCGACGCGCAAAACAGCAGGCGTAAAAGCATAATTTTTTTTAAAAAAAAATGCCTCGGGTTCGTTTTTTTTGGTTTGACGCACAGCGTTAAAAACTGGCCGACCAATGAGATTGGCGCATTTATTCACGTGCCTGGAGCTGCTGAAGTTACAGTAAAACACGACTTGGTGGCGCTCAAGCACAAAACGGTCTTGCCGAGCACACATTGACACCTAAGAAGAAGACGACGAAGAGGAAGTAACTAGACAAAGAAGAAGATGCAACGAGGCAAGATGAATGTAGAGCTGCTGGTCTCGTTGGTGTCTGAACACAAAGAACTTTACGACAAACGCCACAGCGACTACAAACATCTCGCTAAGAGGGAGTTGTTATGGAGAGGAAGTGCAGATCAAATAGGATTCGATGGTGAGTTTCATTTCACTTTTCTTTCATGTACATAGGCTTCCCGCAAACTTTTGACCATCGTCATCATTTGTGTGCTGTAGTGGAGGAGGTTAAAGCGCCATCTACTGTCAGGGAGTGAATTTGCACGTTTCCATGAAAATCGCATGGGTGTGAACACAAAGACGCATCGAAAAACGTCTTGGAAAAACGCTGGCGATAAGCACGCGCGATAATCGTCCCGTGTGCACGAGGCTTAGTAACTAACTTTTTAATCTTAACCACATTTTTATTACCATAATTTATTTTTAATCTATTTACTTACTTTCATCTTATTATTATTTTTTTTTTTTTTACTATTAATCATTATTCATTTATTTGACACTCCCTTTCGGCCCCCTGGTTTGAAAACCCCTGTTATAAGCCACAAAGCTTTGCCAAATTCACTGATTATTTGTTCTTCACAATCACTCAAAACACTGACTCAGTACTGCAAGAATGCATGTAACACATCCAGTGGGATCAACGGCAAACATTCACATCAGCGCGTATGTTTCTGCCATTTGCTTTGCCTTTTATTGGTGTGTCTTTGTCTTACTTTTCTAGCACGACATTGAGATTAAAATCTCAGTAGGATCTCTTTCTCTTGCCGTTATCCTTTTTTAAGTCCATCAGCTACAAATCTGTCCAGCGCACACTCTAGAGGTCGTCAGGACCGCTTTAGCTCCCACCGCCTGGCATGCACAGCTGGGTGATTAACAGGGAAAGCTGGCACGGTACGTCCAGAGACGAGGGCGCGCTAAAGCCTGTTGCCACCGCGTCGCTGTTACCAGCTGGCATAAGAACAATCCACTCCGCTGACGGAACGAGGGATTGCCGGAGCTAAACAGCAATGAGCCAAACTGGCTCCCAATAACACGACAACTGACTGTCTCATGACCAACATAAACATCAAACCCACCAAGTTCCCACCAGTCAGCGTTAAACAGACCTGGGAATGGCTTTACTCTTGGAAAACAAATGTTAAAACTCAAAAGTGAGTCACTCTCAGGGGCTGTGACTTTTAAATTAAACTCGGTCTGGTTTTATGTCGAAACAACTAATTCTGCTGTTTTAAGACAAGGAGTTTGTTATGAAAAGCGTGTGCACTTGCCAAAAAAATGTTGCAATTAAATCACACCACAGCAAATCTGATTACATGATAAACAGAACAGAGCAAAAAAGAAACACGGGTTTGGTTTTTAGCACAACATGCTGAAACCTTGAGAATAAAGGCGTAACTTGACATGCAAATGTGCTCCAGATGTGATAAATGATCAGACGCACCATTTTCACCTGACTTTAAAAACAAGACTTTTACAAAACCAGACAAAAATCCTCAAAAACCACACAGCAACATGCTGACAGCCATTAAGAACATTTTAGCAACCACAAAGCAACACTCTGGCAAACACTCTAGCCTTGTGACAATGAGAAAATGAGTAGATATAAAAGTGAAATTTGGATGCAAAAATGGCTTGTTTAGAATTCTTTGTAGTTCTTTGTAGTCATTAGCTCATTAACATATGACCGCCCATATTTTGACAGCTACTGGCTACGTTTAAGTCCAGATTTTTACCCTTCCCTAACTAATTTCCCTCCATCTCGTTCACTCGAATGTACATCATCGCTTACGCTGAACAAGCGCCCACTACTGGTGGAACCCTTGCAATGTGTTTAAATGGAACACCCTAAACACTTGATCACTTGTGGGTAAATTAAGTGCGAGCGCTGTGAGTTGCTGTTGTGATGTCACAATCGTGTTGCATTGTGGTCTATGGATCCGCCTGAAGTGTGCATATTGAGTAGACTCAAAAATCGAGGGGTCGAGGGTCTGTCCAAATAAACTTCCCTCTTCCACTTGACGAAGTTGAACACATTTCAAAATGGCGGTGTGGATTCCCCAGAGGGGAAGTGATGATGATGATGATGATGAACGACAGAGCTAACTATGCTGGAATACGAGGCCAATCATGACAGATGTCATTTGCATAAAGTCTTAAAGGTACAATAGCCGAAATATTTAATTCTAAGGATGGAAAAACAGTCATGGAACTTTTTTTGGTGCAGAAAAATCTTTCTTAAAATTGTGGAATAGTTTAAAAAAAAAAAAAAAAATTCTACAAAAATGTGTCCAACCTGCGCGTAAAAAAAAATCAAAAATCCGGCGGTGAGCGTACAATACGCACATACTCTTCTGATGACGAAATTCATGTTACGTGCGCTGTATGCTGACCCTCGCGTACGCGTAAAAAGAAGTAAACTTTGGGCTTTAGCCCCATTATACACTAATCATGAAAGCTTCACATCTAAGCGTTCAAGTTAGACATTGAAAAAAGGGGAGCAAGAGAGAGAGGAGAAAGAGAGAAGGAGAGAGATGAGTGTTTGAGAATAAACATTGGTGACTCACCTTATTATTTGCCAAGTATAAATAACTCAGCTTTTCCAGAATATGAAACCCTTCATCGTCAAGGCCTGCACACACACACACGTTATTCTTGAGATGCTGCACATACCTTAATTTCATGTTTCATTTCATGAATTATTAACGTTTGTATATACATTATATATATATATATATATATATATATATACACAGTATATATACAGTACACACACACACACACACACACACACTCTCTATAGTTCAAAATTTGGGGCTGGTAAGAGTTTTTTAATGTTAAGATTTTTTAAAAGTCTCTTCTGCTCACCAAGGCTGCATTTATTTGATAAAAAAATACAGTAAAATCAGTAATATTTTAAATTAAAATAATACTTCACAATAACTGTTTTCTATATATTCATATTATATTAATACGTTTTAAAATGTAATTTATTCCTGTGACTCAAAGCTGAATTTCCAGCATCATTACTCCAGTCTTCAGTGTCACATGATCCTTCAGAAATCATTCTAATACGCTGATTTGCTGCTCGAGAAACATTTATGATTATCAAAGTTAAAAACAGTTGTGCTGCTTCAAACTGTGATATTTCAGGATATTTTGATGAATGGAAAGTTCAAAATAACAGCATTTATTTGAAATAGAAATATTTTGTAACTTTGCTGGATAAAAGTATTAATTTCTTTCTTTCTAGAACAGTGGCATGGACATTTACAGGAATAGTTCACTTACTGTACTATTCAATAGTTCATTTACTTTATAAGTCGTTCCAAACCCCATGAGACCTTTTGAAATATCACAATATGTTTGTGAAAAATAGTGTTTGACATCAATAACACCTTGAACAAATTATGGCTTCAAAATACTTGGAATTTAAAACACAAGTCATATGGGCAGCTTATATGGTTATTTTTTTAGCTCATATGCATGAATAGAGCAGCATGTGTGTTTGAACAACTTGAGGGCGAGTAGGCCTAAATAATAACAGAATTTTTAATTTTGGCCAAACTATTCCTTTAAAAAAAAAAAAAAAGGAATCTAATATTTCTCCTGATTTATTTAAGTAAAAACATTTCCACTTCAAACAGTCATGTTGACCACACATGCAGGAAAGAGAGTGGAGTCCAAACACAGCAGCTCTTTCACCACCCTTCCCCTTGTCATCCCTCCATCCTGCTCTCTCTTTCATCCTGACCCTCTGTAACAGATTATTCTGTGCTGTTTTCAGCTGCTGTCCTCCGCTGACCCCCTCATCCCCCTCCCATCAGCTGTACCTTGTGTCGTGAGGCGGTTGTTCTGTAAGTTTAGTGTCTCCAACTGCTGAAGATGTGACAGATGCTCCAGCGTGACCTCAGTGATTTGGTTATTCTGGGACAGAGCAGAAAAATAAATGGCATTTAACCCTATAAACACACAAGGCCTCTGAATCAAAACTTTGCTGAAAAACCTGTTGAACTGTCATCTGATACTTTTTAAGCAAGTCAAAGGCGTTTTACTACAGGCCTAACTGTCAAATCATCCCCCTTCAGGTCGTGACACACACGTCTTTTTGCTAGGAAATATTTACTGACTTTTATAAAGTAAATGTAAAAATAACTTATATTTTTAGTAGGGATGCACCGATATGAAAATTTTGGCCGATACCGATAACCGATAATTCTTTATATTTGAAAGCCGATAACCGATATATTAGCCGATAAATCTAAATCCAAATCCAAATTTTTATAAAATATTTCAAAGCCTGATTACAAAGACAAACGTCTCACCATTAAATCCATGTCCCAAGCACACGATTATAATGTTCTCATTATAATTTTATGTAGCCTATATGACAGACTTGCGCTGCACATGTTGTACTTAACTGTATTTTCTTTTTTGAAGTGACTCCAATCATATTTCAAGCAATTCAAAACCATCATTGCAAACAGTGCGCATCTGAAGTGTCTCAGCTGAAGGAAATAAGCCATTATTTATCGGCTTTAATATATCGGCCAAATTTTCTTATCGGGCCGATAACGATAACATTAAAAATGAAGATATATCAGCCAATACCGATATGGTGGCCGATATATCGTGCATCGGCTGCATCCCTAATTTTTAGTAATATTTCAAGACAAAGCAACTTAGGTTTACTTGATTTAATTTAATTGATCGTGTTATAATGTGAGTATCAAATATGTAAGTAAGATTTAAAAAAAATAATATATTTATTCAGCATGTAAGGATGCATTAAATTGATCAAAAGTGACAGTAAAGACATTTATAATGTTACAAAAGATTTCTATTTCAAATAAATGCTGTTCTTTTGAATTTTCTATTCATCAAAGAATCCTGAAAAAAGAAAATATATCAAGGTTTCCACAAAAATACATAGCAGCACAACTGATTTCAACATTTATACTAATGAAAAAATGTTTTTGAGCAGCAAATCATCATATTAGAATGATTTCTGAAGGATCATGTGACACTGAAAACTGGAGTAATGATGATGAAAATTCAGCTTTGATCACAGGAATAAATTACATTTTTAACATATATTCACACAGAAAACAGCTATTTTTAATAACACGATTCTAAACAGTTAGATTTTGTAATAATATTTCACAATATTACTGTTTTTACTGTATTTTTGATCAAATAAATGCAGCCTTGGTGAGCAAAAGAGACTTCTTTAAAAAAAAAAAAAAGTAATTATTTTTTATTTATAAATAAATTAATCCGCTCGAGAACACCAGACTAAACTCTTATATACTTAAAGGGATAGTTCACCCAAAAATGAATATTCTGTCATCATTTACTCACCTTCATGTTGTTTTAAACTTGAATGAATTTATTTCTTCTGCTAAACAAAATATTTTGAAGAATATTGGTAACCAAACAGTTGATGGACTGCATTGACTTCTATAGTATTTTTTTTTTTATTATTATGGAAGTCAATGAGGCCCATCAGCTGTTTGGTTACCCATATTCTTCAAAATATTTTGTTTAGAAGAAATAAATTCATACAGGTTTGAAACAACATGAAGGTGAGTAAATGATGACAGAATTTTCCCTTTAACATTTCAGATGCTTAAGTTTGATTATTTCAGTCTGATTTTATCAGCAAATGAACAAGAGACAAAATACTAAGAGAAAATGTGCTGGGTAAACAATCTGCAAACAAACCCACGCACCTGCAGCGAGAGCTGACGGGTCTGATCGGATAACTCGTGTGGGAATTCATTTAGGCTCGCTCCGTTACAGTCCACCGCCCCCTCCTCGGTGCAGCTGCAGTTCTCCGGACAAAATATCTTTTGCTCCACATTTTCCACTATTCCAGGGGCATCCTCCGCCTCTCCGTCCTCCTTTAAGTCTGTTTCCGCCTGACCGCGAACCAGAGTCCAGCCCAGCAGAACCAAACACAGCAGCTCCAGCAGGCCGCGCCGCTGATCCATATCACTTCCGGGCCTGGATGCGTTCGCTCGGGCCAAAGAAGATCTGAAACCCTCGCCCAACTCTGAATGCTGTTTACCGATCCAGCCAAAACCGAACCAGATCTGGACCTCTGGGCATTAACACACACACACAAAAAAGTACTGATGCATTCTGAATTCACCAAGTGACTTTTACTAGGGAGATTTCCTTCTTGTAAGTGTGTTTATTTGGGCTGGGCATTGACTCAAATTTCACGATTCGATTTAGTTTCGGATTCACAAGCTTGTGATTCGATCCAAATTCCATTCTGTTAGAATCAATATCGATTAATTGAGGTAATTATCTGGTACAGTACATGGCTAATTTCCTCAAGGGAAAAATATCTCTCAACGAATGATGCAAATTATACAGGGAATCCCAGTTAGTACATTTTAAAGGTTGAAATTAACTGATTCGTAGGCTACTTACATTTAAATCGCACATAAGGAAGTTTTTATATTAATAATACTATTAAATAATAAATTTTTAATGACATAATTATGTTTCTACTCGTTTTTTTAAAATAGGTCTGTAAACATTTAAATGGTAAAAAAAAAAACATGATGGATTTATTAAAAAAAAAAAAAAAAACATAATCCCCCGGTTTCACAGACAAGGCTTAAGCTAGTCCCAGACTAAAATGCATGTTTGAGCTGTTTTAACTGAAAGAAACTTGCTCTGACATATCTTAAAATATGTGAGTACCATTGTTTTGTCTCTAGATGTACATTTATAAAAGCTACTTAAATGTCTTAATTGAACTAAGGACTAATCCTGGCTTAGTCTAAGCCCTGTCTTTGAAACCGGGCCTAAATAGATTATTTAAGAACAGGTAAAAATGTAATGATTATGCAATAGTGCATATATTTAGCAAAATACTCTAGATAACTTTCCTAGCTGACTAACGCGTTTTGAATGGCTTTGAGGTAAATGTAACATGTAACAATAAAATTGAAAAGGGGTCCTTTATTATGATTTCACTTTTTTTAACTTTAGCTAGTGTGTAATGTTGCTGTTTGAGCATAAACAACATCTGCAAAAGTTCAATGCAAAGGGAGATATTTTCTACAACGAGCTTCTTCCCGGGTTGGTGACATCACTAACCCTAAAATTTACATAAACCCCATCCCCGGAAACACACAATAAAAGGGGTGAGGCCATGTTGGGCTGCTTTAGAGAAGAGGAAGAGTTGTTATAGTAGAGCGTTGTTACCATGCCGTGATTTTACGCCGGACTGCTTCACAAACGAGGGTCAATTCAACACTGGATTTGAACAAAAGATTAACATGACGGCACATGCTAGTCGATGAGTTGAATCAACTCCACAGCAGGTACATAAATTTATCCACTAACCATTCAGAAACGTCCAGTTTCATTCTAAAAGTTGTAACTTCTTCCTGAGTCTCTCCATCAGTGTCGACTCCGGTTTGAACAATGTAAGGCTGAACACCGTTACTGACAATCCTCATTTTGGCTGCGTGAGATTCTCCAGCTTTGTTGTTGTTGAGCAACTGAAGCGTGAGCTGTTAAAGCTCCGCCCTCTTCTGGAAAGGGGGCCGGGAGCAGCAGCTCATTTGCATTTAAAGGGACACACACAAAAACGGTGTGTTTTTGCTCACACCCAAATAGGGGCAAATTTGACAAGCTATAATAAATTATCTGTGCGACTTTCGCTGAAGTCTCCTGCTGCATAGATGTTTCTGCTGAGAAAAAGCTCTTTTCTGGAGGTTCAAATAAAATCAGCAATGTCTCAAACTGCACTCAGGTTTGCCAAGAAACCAAAATCTGTGATCAAAAGTCAAATATTCATCAGAGACCAAATAAATAAACTGAATGCTGACAGCATACAACTCTTGTTATAAGTAAAAAATGTAGTCGTTGGGTTATTTCTCCTTAAGGAATAAAGTTGCTACATCCATTCGGTCTCCTGAGCAATGAAACAGCAAATTCTGAACAATATCATTTTCCAGGTTTGTGCTATGAATAGTTTAATCTCTAGACAAAAGAGTAGCATTATAAATTTTTTTTTTGTCATTTTTCCTTGTTAAAACTATTAAACCTGTATTTCAGTTCTCAGAGAACCATATTTATTTGTATATCTTACAGTTTTTCATTATTCATACATTTATTCTATATGCATTATTTTGCTCTATGGCAAACAGCCAAACAACAGCAATTATTGTGCCGCTTCAAATGATAATGCGGCTTATTTCGCCTCAGCAAATAAACACAGGTCTGGATTCATTCATGTGAAACACCTCCAAACCACTGATCTGAGAGCAGTTTTTCTCCAACGTGTTCATACAAACCCCAACATTCCACATCTGAAGTCTCGTTTAAAGAACTGGAAGGAAAATGAACTTGGAAAAAAATTCTGGAATGAATTCCAACAATCTCAAACAGGTGTCTAACATAAACACGGGTCACATCGCTGTGAGAGCTGGAGGAGCTGGGCTGAAGCGAGAGCTTGAGAGAAAAGACTTTCTAGAAAAATCTCAGTCTAATAACCAGTGCATGAGAACAGCTCCAAACCAGTGTTATTTTAGTATTATTTCTATAGTATTACAGGCATAGTTAAATAAAACAAACGTTTTGATATAATAAACTGAAATAAAATAAAATAAAAAACCTTAAACTTATTAGATTTCAGCTACTTGCCAAGGCAACATTTCTCATTTTCATTTAATTAACCTGATGTAAAATAACAAAAACTAAATCTGAAATAAAAATTAATAAAAATATATATATATATTTTTTTTTAAAAAAATGGTTAAAATAACTAAAATTAAAATAAAAATGCAAACTAATTCAAAATATGAATAAAAACTATAATAGTTAAATGATAATAACACTCATTTATTAATATTTTCCTTTAGCTTTATTTAGTTTTAAACTATATTTAGTTTTCACTTTAATTTTAGTTTTATGTGCGTTTGTATTTATTTATTTTTTAAATATTTCTATTTAGCTTTAATTTTCATTTAAGTTTTAGTAATTTTTGTACTTCAACAAACTTATTTAGGTTACAATAAAAAAAAAATTGGTGATTTACTTTGATACAATTTTCAAGTAAATTTCACAAATAATTACAAAGAAACGGCAAGTAATTTTTTCAAGTAGAAAGACTTAAATGGTATTTTCTTGTAAAACGTACTCCAATAATTGTTTTATTTACAACTTCACAATGTAGTTGCCAAGGCAACTTTTGTCATTTTCAATTAAGCTTTTTGTGCAACATTTATATTCAGCTTTATTTAAATGAATTAAAATGATTTCAATGTTTCAGTCAACAACAACAACGCTCCAAACCTATCATGACTCAGACATGTAGGACATGTTCCAACATCATAATGTGTTTTCAACATCCTAGTCAAACAAACATAGTTGTGACCAACCGCAACATTAACTAAAATCAAGGGAAATGATCTGGTCAAGATTTAACCATGAACTTAAAAGCTGACAGGAAACTTTTTCCAGTGTCAACAAGGATGTTGATCCAGAAACATGTCCAACTTGGCAAAATCATGGTTATCGCAGAGTCTCAGCATCCCAAATATCCTTTTCACTGACTAATTTATATATAGTGAGGTCCAAAAGTTCCAGACCACAATAATCTAAACCAAAAAAAGTCAAATATTTGTCATTCTGCACTGTGACATTGATCACGCGATTTCCTTGCTTCCACTGATGCTCTTTGGATCATATGAAATCATGTACTCTTATGTCGAGTTCACATTGCACGATTTTCAAAGTCGTCAGATCACTGTTCTTTTCACACTGCACAACTATCTGGGGTAGCATTCAGTCGCTGCTGTGTGTACACGATGGATCGGCGACACATTGCATGACTTTACAATAGGAAGAATCGCCAACAAGTCTCTTTCGTCCGCAAACTACGTTCCACAACTAAACACACATGAGAAGTGATAAGGAAATAACGCAAGGTCATGCGTGAGACTGAGATCTCACGTGAGACCAGAATTGTTATTAAAAATGTTAGTCCGCAAGAAGCTTGCGATCCAAAATGACTGTGCACTAATTTGCAGCGAAAAGAAGAAAAAGAAATGCGGGTCTATAACTCCTCCCCATACTTCCCTCTGCCCTGTATCTTGCTCTCTCATTGGCTGTAGGTCATCGCTGATGTCATTTTCAGTCAGAACACATTTCACACAGCAGGATTTTGAATCACAGACAGGTCCAGATATTTAGCATGCCAAATATCTCACGGCCATCAGCAACACATCGTCGATTCTCTCAGATCGCGTCTTTGATAATTCACACCGAGGGACTGTCACTTGCGTGAACGAGCAACAATTTGCCTCCGATTTTGGGCATTTGTTGGCGATTTCGCAAAATCTGTTGGCGAGTGAAAATCTGCCTAAAATCGTGCAGTGTGAACTCGCCATTAGGGGGCGTTTACACGACACCGTTTCAACTAAAAACGGAAAGGTGTTTATGGCCATTCATTTACACGACAACGGCATTTTGGAGGCCTGAAAATGCAAACTTTTGAAGATGGATTCAAAGTGCAAGTTTTTGAAAAGAATACCATTATAGTTTCTGTGTAAAGTAAAAAAAAAAAAAATGCAAATTTGTGAAAACTTTGACGTCATACGCATGCATATTACGTGTTCAGTCTATAGGTGTGTAGTGTTTCTTTACAAAGTGACATCGCCATCTACTGGCCTGGCATGAATAATACAGCGTTTTTAGTCGCTTTCGTGGATCCATGTGAACAGGGATCGTTTTGATAACATTGTCGTCTGTCCGCAAAAAACGCAAAGGAAAAACTTTTCCGTTTTTTAACATTAATCACTGCTAAATCTCCCTTACCATTAATCTTGCACGAAAAACATTATATAACACTTAATTTTAGCATTTATTCTCCCTTTCGAATGCCATGGGCAAAGCATGCTGGGAAATAGAAATCCCAGCCCAGTTTCAGTTAAACTTAAGTTCGTCTAAATTAAAAGAAATTAGTTCATACAACTCAAAACAATGAAACGGTTCAGTTTACTTGAAATATATCAGTGCTGTGAACTCAAAAGAAAAAGAACGTTCGAAATACTCATAACAGTTAATTTAACTGAACTAATTTGTTTAATTTAAGCTTGTCCTACTCAAACCAGTTAAGTATTTTGAGCGTTAGGGTTTAAAAGGTTTTATATTGAACCCAAGAACATTTTTGGCATAAAGAGTTCTTTAAAATTGAATAAAGAACCATTGGATTCTATATAGAACCCCACTGAACCTTTTTTCTAAGAGTGTGGAGAACATGATCATCAGGTTTTGTTCATGCTGTTGTTATTAAAGCCAAAGAGACACCAAGTACTAAAACATTCTCAAATTCACTCAAATTCTTATGGCGATAATATAATTTTCAAAGAAAATTCGAAAAGAAGGCAAAAAGGAAGCATTTTTAAACTTTTGGACCGCACTGTTCATGTTTAATTCTCAACTCTTTTCTCAAACATTAAAAAGCAGAAAGAAAAACAGACATTCTTGTTCACACTTTCCATAAAGTTCACTGTTATGTAACACTAACTGTAACTCACGGGTCAGATACTATAAAACATACAGTAGTATGAAAAACACATGACACCAAGATAACACCTGCTCGACGTCAAAACATCAAAAACAGCTGGAATCAGTTCACATGGTCTGGGAAAACTCAATGGATCGGGAGAGAAAAAAGCATGTATGCATATTCAGAAAGTATAGATTCATACCTCAGTTCCCTCTGAAAGTATCCAAACAGAGTTAAAGCAAAAGTCCAGCGTGTCAAAGCTTCCTGAAACAGCCCAAACACATCATAAGATCCACAGCGCTGGAGAGACACGGCCACCCGTTGTACCTTCCAGATGTGTGAAGAGCCAGAGAGGGAGAGAACATAGAAGAGGAAAGAGGAATAAGTGGTGTTGCCAAAAAATTAACGTCTTCTGTTCCTCTTGAAAATAACTTTTCCATGATTGTAGTTGATATATGAGGCTGGTGTGGATTTCATCTTCTGGAAAACATATTTTGCGCATTCAGTGAGTAGAAATGTTCTCACTTTACTATATAAACAATATAAGTTTGTCATTCACATCAAGAAAGTTCCCGAGCCATTGGGAGACAAATAGGTCAACCCAGAAGAACATATGTTTTTTATTTGTCTCTTGGGTTTGAACTGCATCATTTATACGCATGCAGATCTTGCATGTTGTTTTAATTCACTTCTGACTGTTAAATCACTGTAATCTGTAAGATAAGGTCAGGGTTTTCATTAATAATACATTTTAGAGGTGAACTAACCCTTTAATACAACCTGAAAGGGACTACAAAGTAGCAAATCATAGTTCATGGCTGTAATTGGTGCATTGTTTAACAAAGAGGTGTGAGCATTGCAATTTGTCCCACCCAAACGTCCGGTTTCAAAATAAATACATGTCAGCACAGGACAGAAAACTGCACCTGTTAATAAATTTCATGCGGTCTCTAAAGTTATAATGAAAGAGCATTCAGAATGCAGTTAAATTCCAAAATATGTATTTCTAAGAGAAAAAGAAATGTAGGCCTTGATTTTATCCATGGATAATTAAATAGATGATGTAATATGGGCTTTCATGACAGAATGGACAAAAAAAGCTTTTTGACTGGAACAGAGATGCTAAAGGTCAAAATCACTTCAAAAACAAACAAGAAAATAAATAAGTTGATTTTACTTTTCATAATACATGTACATTCAATGAAAATATTCAGAAGAAAAATCATTTTTTGAAACTTTCAGAATTGGCAGATTATGAATAGAAACAATTTTCTTAGGAATAGCATGCTGTAAAAAAAAAATGATATGAGTCATGGCAGTATATGTTTTTACATGACTAACTTAAACAAATTTAAGCAATTTCAACATTTTATAAGTTATACAATATTCAACTTGCTTTTCAGTTTAAAGTAGTCCTTTATTATGATTTCACTTTTTTAGCTTTAGTTAATGTGTAATGTTGCTGTTTGAGCATAAACAACATCTGCAAAGTTACGACGCTCAAAGTTCAATGCAAAGGGAGATATTTTCTTTTACAGAAATCTCTTATTAAGGACTACAACAAACGGCTGGTAGGGACTACAACGAGCTTCTTCCTGGGTTAGTGACATCACTAACCCTAAAATTTACATAAACCCCGCCCCTGAGAACACACAACAAAGGGAGTGAGGCCATGTTGGGCTGCTTTAGAGAAGAGGAAGAGTTGTTGTAGTAGAGCGTTGTTGCCATGCTGTCATTTTATGCCGGACTGCTTCACAAACGAGGGTCAATTCAATGCTGGATTTGCACAAAAGATTAACATGACGGCACATGCTAGTCGATGAGTTGAATCAACTCCACAGCAGCTACATAAATTTATCCACTAACCATTCAGAAACGTCCAGTTTCATTCTAAAAGTTGTAACTTCTTCCTGAGTCTCTCCATCAGTGTCGACTCCGGTTTGAACAATGTAAGGCTGAACACCGTTACTGACAATCCTCATTTTGGCTGCGTGAGATTCTCCAGCTTTGTTGCTGTTGAGCAACCGAAGCGTGAGCTGTTAAAGCTCCGCCCTCTTCTGGAAAGGGGGCCGGGAGCAGCAGCTCATTTGCATTTAAAGGGACACACACAGAAACGGCGTGTTTTTGCTCACACCCAAATGGGGCAAATTTGACAAGCTATAATAAATGATCTGTGGGGTATTTTGAGCTGGAACTTCACAGACACACTCTGGGGACACCAGAGACTTATATTACATCTTGTAAAAGGGGCATTATAGGTCCTCTTTAATATAATTTAAAGGTAGCCTGCACTATGAACATGTTTTTGGGTGTTCTTCGGCTCTGTGTGACTGTGCGGATGAATATGGCTCTTCTCATAACTAAAAATAGAGAGAGAGAGATTATCCTACTGCTCATAAAACATTCACTACTAGGCTTCAGAGATATAACCCGTTTAGATGGAAAGGATCGCAAGCTGATTAGCTGAAGACGTTACTGTAATTATACCCATTGATAGACACAGATAGACAAGTAAATTCCAGCACAGCGCTACAACAACCATAATGAAACGACCCTTCACAATAGATAATGCTTTACAAAGAACTCTTTTAGAGAGCTACATATGGCAATTTATCTGTTCAATAAAATACCTTATTCAACTGTTGAGTAATAAAAACACTATCATCTCTGCATCACTTTTACAACATTTGAAATCCCTCAGTTCTTGCCATCTCTGAAAAGCCAATGTTGATTCTTGTTTTATTACGAGCTCTGTCTCTTTCTCTTTTTGCCAGCAGACTCTCCTCTGTTCGGCATTTGTTAAAAATGGGTGATTCCCCGGATGTTGGAGATTTAGCTGCTCCATATTAACCTTTCTCGCTCATTGTGATACGAATGCCACTCCCACAATGGACACGCGTCAAAGTAACCGGAGCAACTTTTCTCTATTTATGGATATGACGAGGCACGCACAGGCGAGTGACGCATCTACACAATTTCTCACGAAAACCACCCCGATAGGTCTAAAATATGAACACTTACAATAGACTTACAATAGTGTATCAGGGTAAGACAAAAACACATTTTGGAATTATATGTAAAAATTTAAGGCAGCAACTCAACGTTTTTAAGTTGAAATAAGTGGACTTTTTTTTTTTACAAGGCTAATTTTGATTTCACGTTGACTTAAGTGTAGCATGTATCAAATGTATTAATGTACAAAAATTGCAGATACAGGCATAAGAATTCTGCACGTTTTTAACAGGAAAAAAGCACTCTGTCATCCTTCTAAAACTGGACTTGTTTCTGGGCAGAAGCGCGCAGTGACCGGATACAGAATTCACGAGCACACCAAGGACAAACTCTGATGTTAAAAAGAAGGAGCGTCTCTCTTGTAAACACATTTCAGAGTCATTAACTCTTGCAGACTTTTTGAACGCACTGAAATTTCTTCTTAATGGCTATAAAATTAGACAATGGGGGAGACTAGGGTCACTGCTTTCTTTAAGTCTGATGTTCTGATTTGTGCTGGATGAAAAGGCAAAATAATCTTCTACAAGCACTTTAACCACAACCTAAAAACTGAGGCACTTACACGAGAGAGAGAGAGAGAGAGAGAGAGAGAGAGAGAGAGAGAGAGACAAAAAAAGAAATCTCCTCTTTTCTGCATTTCACCTCTGCTCAAACTTTTCTAAATAAAAAACCTGGCATTGTATACAATGAATATTGTTGTCTCTGTGACGAATTTCTTATGTTCCTCATTTGTAAGTCATTTTGGATAAAACATTGGCCAAATTAATAAATGTAAATCTAATATATGCAATGCATCCACGACTAACAGGGCTTCTATTTACAAGTTTCAATAAATGTAATAAATTACAGTCGGTAATTCATTCAATAACATCTGCATAGTAATGTCATTTTCTGTCAGAATTTGCTGAATAGGCACACACACACACACACAGTCTTATTTTATTATGTAATATAAATATGTATTATATATATGAATAATATACATGTGTATCTATATGTATAACTATTTTTTTTCTTACAAATACTTATATAATACATATATATTATATTACATTCATTTTGTTGTCCAGCTTTTGACAAATAAACTTAGAATTCTTTTCTAGTCACCAAATATCAAATTCACAATAGATTAATTAATTAGCTCATTAACACAAACTCTTCAAACATGTTTTGGCACGAAAGAGTCAAATAATTAACATGCATTCTTTAACACAAACAACACAGCCTTCAAGGCACTTCTGAGTCAACTTGCATGATTTGGTTTGATTATTCATCAAGAGTGGAAATACAGTACATTATCATATTTATTTGCTTCTGGGATGGTTCATAATCATTATCATCATATCATAGTCAAAAAGAGCCAATAATGAATATGCCTGACGCAGATACACCTTATTCTAACACACGCAAACATACACAAAATTGCTGAAACACTTGCATTGAAGAAAACAAGACCTCCTCATTATGATTTCCTGTCTTGTGAAGGGCTGAGAGTGATTAATTCATCAAGGTTTACATAAGAAGAATTGTGGATGAAGCTACCTCACACATTACACAGGTCTTGCAATCCAGGCATCACTAATTAATCACACTACATTACCTGAAAAGACCTTTTCTGGGAAAAATAATTAATACATATATCAGTGCATGTTAAAGTGAGTCTGACTCACCTTCAATAGCCTGAACACTTGAAATCTCTTATGAAAGCTGATGAAACCTTCAAACACTGACTTAAAGGGATAGTTCACCCAAAAATGAAAATTATTAATGTTACGCATCACTTTAAGCTTCCTCAAGAACCAATGAGGTTCATTCTCATGTTAGGCATCACATTTGAGCTTCCTCAAGAACCAATGAGGTTCATTCTCATGTTACGCATCACATTTGAGCTTCCTCAAGAACCAATGAGGTTCATTCTCGAGTGTTACGCATCACTTTCAGCTTCCTCAAGAACCAATGAGGTTCATTCTCATGTTACGCATCACATTTGAGCTTCCTCAAGAACCAATGAGGTTCATTCTCATGTTACGCATCACATTTGAGCTTCCTCAAGAACCAATGAGGTTCATTCTCATGTTACGCATCACATTTGAGCTTCCTCAAGAACCAATGAGGTTCATTCTCATGTTACGCATCACATTTGAGCTTCCTCAAGAACCAATGAGGTTCATTCTCGAGTGTTACGCATCACTTTCAGCTTCCTCAAGAACCAATGAGGTTCATTCTCATGTTACGCATCACATTTGAGCTTCCTCAAGAACCAATGAGGTTCATTCTCATGTTACGCATCACATTTGAGCTTCCTCAAGAACCAATGAGGTTCATTCTCATGTTACGCATCACATTTGAGCTTCCTCAAGAACCAATGAGGTTCATTCTCATGTTACGCATCACATTTGAGCTTCCTCAAGAACCAATGAGGTTCATTCTCGAGTGTTACGCATCACTTTAAGCTTCCTCAAGAACCAATGAGGTTCATTCTCAAGTGTTACGCATCACATTTGAGCTTCCACAAGAACCAGTAAAGTTCATTCACATGTTGCGCAGCACGTTTAAACTTCCTCAAGAGGTTTACTTTTGTGCATCAAGCAGGTTCGGTTGAGCCAGTGTTAATTTCGTTGACGAATAATTTATCAACGACATTTTTTCACGGACAAAAACGAGACGATGACTAAATAAAAATGCGTTTTGAATGACTAAAACTATGACTAAAATCTACTCTAATTTTCGTCAACGAATAAAAACGGTACGATTTTCGGAAGATATCCAGTTAGGACTGCTGTCCTATGTGGAAGATGCGCACATTTGAAGTGTAACGTGCTGATCTAACCATGAGAAAAGTGGCGCTGTTGCGCGCTCTACAGGCTCGCGCAGCTGCACTTCAGACTGCTTCGCAATTAATGAATAGCACACATTTATGCCAAGTGATTGCTTATATAAGCTAATGTTGATGAATTATGACAAAGTTTACTACACGATGTTGAGATGGTAATATGTTTTAGACGGTTGTAAGAATGCATATTTTATCTCCCTCATCTGAACTTAAATGAGCAGCCTGCTACAGTGCAGACTGCAGACATTTCAAAATTAACACTGGGTTGAGTTTCTGTTTATGTTAGCTGATCAATGTTTATATGTGAATAAAAGCCCAAATTCAATCTGTTCATCATATAAAGTGATCGAGTCTCTTCAGGAAATTTGGACTAAATCACTCAATTCATATGGATTAGTTTTACGATCTTTTTATGAACTTTTTGAAGTGTCAAAGTGGTTGTTGCGTAGCTGTCAATGGAGGGACAGAAATCACTCAGATTTCATCAAAAAGATCTTCATTTATGGTCTGAAGATGAATGAAAGTCTTAAGGGTTTGGAACGACATGAGGGTGAGTAACTAATGACAGAATTTTCATTTTTGGGTGAACTATCCCTTTAACTGCCTCCATCCAGTCTAGACACATTTTTCTTTCAGCCGAATTAACTGGACTGAACACAGCTGCATTCATCCTGCAGATCACTCACTGTGACTGTCACATATTAAAGATGAATTTACAATATAAACATTGACTATAACATAAAATATGACTCCAGAACTCAGCAAATGTCTTCACTCTGCCCCAATTTAAAAGATTTATTATCAGATATGACGCATGCTGTTTGTTAAAGTGACAGATTATCCAAAGTTCACCGCAAGATATTTTCACGTTTTATTCCATGACGTAATACGACATTGTAAAATACAATACCTTGTGATTTTACTTGTCTTGAACAAGGCAGTTGCTAACAAGTGTCTAAATGGGACTAAACATCATCACACTGAACAGATAAACTCATCTATTCACTAGTCGCTTACACAGCCTCACTGCATTTATAATCGAAGAATCACTGGGTTTTTGTTGAGGGAAACAGTGATGGAAACTATAAGCTTAATGTGTAAATATTGTCATAGTCAATGATTCTTAAAGCTGAAGTGTGTCATTTCTGTGCCACTATAGCATCTACAAACAAAATTTAAAAATGACTCAAAATCAAAATTTCAGTATGTTGCTCAAAATTTTACTTACAGTCTCTGTATATTAAACTAGGATAGAAGAAAGTATTTAAACACAGAATGCTTTAAGCGTTTTGTGTGGCCAAAGGCCTGCTTAGATCTGCAGTTTAATAAAATTCTCTTTCCTTTTTACTCCTCTGTGTCTGGTGGATGTTATGTTGGATCTGAGGAAACACACAATAAAACTGAAGGCCTAGAAATGTATTGCCTGAAAAAACTCTTCCTGGAGAAGCAGCAACGCTCCGTCAGTCTGACCGAGAAACACTCCCTGAGGTCAGGCAACAGATGAGACCTACAGCACACATTAAACGTGATTTCCTTCTTTTTAGCTCTTCTCTCAGTGTTGTCACAATACTGGAATTTCCAACTTTGATATATGATACCTTGAAAAATATCGATATTCGATACCATTTTCGATACACTCAGAAAAAAAAGGTACAAAAGCTGTCACTGGGATGGTACCTTTTAGGTACTTATATGTACACTTTTGGTACCAATATGTACCTTTGAGGTATTAATATGCACTCTTAGGTACAAAGGTGTACTTTTTGAAAGGGTACCGTCCCAGTGACCGCTTTTTACCTTTTTTTTTTTTTTTTTTTGGAGAGTGTACCACAGGGAAAACTAAGATAACCTATATACATACAGATAATTTGTTATTATCTCATTATTTTTTGATAATTTGGGTAATGTGGTTGCAATAGCTTACACACAGAGCAGGGAGGCTTTAATTGAACTAAATTTACAAAAAAGTAAACAGTCAGTAATAAAATATGAACAAATAAACAAATGGCAAAGATAGCACAAATAAATACAATAGAACAAAGAGACTAATTAAATAAACATGGCTTTAAGTTTTTTAGGTGGGTCTAACAATAGTATTCAGGTAATAAATACTACAGAAATTAAAGTATTCAAATGTGAAGACTATCCAGTGTTATTTTATTGTAAAAATGAAATACATATTAATGCTTAAAATTAAAGTTACAAAAGTTATTCAGGGAGCAGCGAGTGATTTTCTTTTTTTCTTTTCTTTTATTTTTTTTTGATTAACATTACAGACAGCAGCAGGTTTATTAGGCTGCTGTCACTTTAAGAGCTTATGCACTGATCCAATGTACTGATACACAACATGCGTTTTCTCTCAACTGTTTACGTTCCAAAACGAACTGTATTTATATGAATACTCAACAAGACAGGCATTTTGACATAATTTTGTATGTATTCAACCGTTTAAGTGCAATAAGCCATAAAAAAAGAAGTCAATTTGGTACTCGCAAGCTGTTTGAGAGGCGGCTTTATGTGCACTTGCTTTTTGTGTGAGTGCGAAACCTGTGGGAATACAAGCACTATTCAACCTGAGCGAATGAGTGAGTGACAGGAGGCGGGTGTGTGTCAATTGACCAAATGCACGGAACGTTCCTCCATAATATAAGCCAGCTGGAAAACTTCTGGTGAAACGTCACTTGTTGGTGTGTTGATATCTTCAATATCCTGAGGTAGCTTTAACAGCATCAATAGTGTAATACTTATAATCAGAATATAGTCACTTAATCAGAATATACAGTAGTCACTTAAATAGTCAGGTCTAACGGTACTTTAGTTATTCAAATGTAAGATGACTTAAAAAAAGACGTGTCTCAGTGTTCCTCCTCGGCAAAATTCATTTCGACCATCAGTTTTCACACTTTTGTGTGAAAAAAAGAGTCAACACACTGTAAATTAAAGATTTATTGTGCACTTTATTGAGCTTGCACTGCTGTGATTATAAAGGGAGAGTGCGGTGCTCGCTTTCTGTGTAATTCATTCACAAGAAAAGTTATTGTTTTTCATGAGATTGTGTGAATACTTCATACTTCACCTTGACAATATGTATTTTTAAACCTAGTGATTTTATAATGTTTAATATTTATTCAAAAGCGAATCTGAGTAAAAAAGATTACAGGAAATGGCTAATATGAGCCAATAAATGCTCCTCTGCCGCCATCAGATGGTTATAATGGTAATTAATGTCTTTTTTATTTTTAAATAAAAGTGTTTTCTATCAAATGTTGGATTTCCTACATCTTGAAACGTTCAGTTTTACAAACGGGGACAGTCTCAGAAGGATGAACAAATATTGTTTTTGGTCATCACATTAAAAATAACATTTGAAGTGCTGGAAAAATGTTACGTGTGCGTGTCTAATTAGAGACACCATGTTTCTTGTTCAAACGTTCCCATTAGCTTCGTCTTTATTGCAATCAATAAAACTGGTTCATTGGCAAATTAGCCAAGTATGATAACTGCATTAAAATATAATCACAACATTAAAAAGTCAACCATGGATGATTTTGTGTCTATGTTCTTCTACAAAGAAGACCTTTGGGTCGAAACGTTCAGTAATAAAGTTTTTTAATAAACTGATCTTTGGGAGCAGCAGTGGCAGTGTGCCGATTTTTGTTTGTCTTTAGTGAAACAGGACACATTTTAAATGCCTATAGATGCATTGAGTTCATGAATTGATGCTTTAAATCCGCTCTCAGGAGAAGCTACAAAAAAACAATTTTACAGTGAAGGACGCTGAGAAACGTCAGATACAATAAAACGCCTACAGAGAAACGCAGGGCTCTTAACGGTCATTTCACGTCAAAAGCTCTAGGACACTTTATGAGTACAAGCATCAACAGCAGCTATTCCTGTCTAAATGTGCATTACTTTCTCAGTGTTTCTTTAACACCACAGGAAAAACAACATCTAGCTGTAAATGTAAGAATCTCAATCAATTATGAAGTTCTACATTCCACTCATTTTTCTCGTATACGCGGGTTTAAAAAGTTTCAAAGCACCTGTTCACAGCTTAATGTGTGCTAAACTCACTAATGTCAATGGTTTGTAATAAGAGTACTGGAATGAGCAACAGATTTTATAAGCTATTTAGTAAAGCAAAAAAATAAGCTGTGTTAAGCATGATGCAAAGCGGAAACACTCTTAACCATTAAAATCAGTGTAAAGTGGAGCCTCAAGTCACTTTACAAAATCACTGTTTTCTGCGGAGCTGCTTTATAGATGAATTGAACTCATTTGATTAACTTTACACAGTTATTGAACAGAACTGAATCAACACTGAACTGACTCGAGCTGAACAATGACTCCATTTTCTTTTAAGAGCTGCTTTACAGCAGAATTGAACTCTGTTTGGATCATTAAATCAGAATTTTCTGAGAGCTTCTACTTATACCACGTGATTGCTGTACCACCTGACCACTGCAGTTTCATTTAAGCATTGAGTGTTGCCATTGAAACGCATAATTCCCAGCCCGAGGGCATGAACAGCTCCAAGTAGAACTTCATGTGTTGTCATCTCGAAACTACGGTAATTACGACATGGCGTGAAAGCAGCATAATAGCAAAACAGTGAGCAAATAAGTAATGGCGGTACAGACAGAAGGTACCCGAGTGTTCCTGGGCGATTGTTTCATATTAACGTGAGCAGAGTGGAATATAGAAAGTGATCAGCATGAATAATATTCAAAACTGCTGCTTTGTTTACGGTGTGTGTATCTGCAGCCTGCGGTGCCGGTCTCCCTTTCTGAATTATGAATATAGACAAATATATATGGAAAAAATAGACAGCTGTATCTCTCTGTCTTTATGGAAAGTCGTGTAAACTCTATCAGGGATTTGTTTCTTTCACTATTGCTATTTATTTGCAGTTGTTTGCTATTCATCGCTATAGAAGTTTACAAAACTATGACGACTTCCACTTCTGAGAACCCCGGAAATGTGAAAAGAGTCCATTCAGCTCCAATTCAAAATGACCTAATAATAATAATACAGTATTTTAACAGTAATGCATGTGATATGGAAGAAATAAAGGTTTCAAATGAAGCAAAGAGAGAAAGTCTCAGCTGTGGAATGTAGGTCAGAGCTCGTTAACAGTTTCAGGGATTTAGCGTTTCAGCTGACGTTTTCAAAGGAAAAACAAAAGCGTGGCAGGCTGGACACCGGCCATAACTGTGAGTGGAAACTTCTGAGTGCTGGAACACACACTTAGACTGGATCATCTCACAAGAAGAGCAAGAAAAAGATATACAGGCAAACAAGCTTCAACACGATCAGAGCACTTAACAAAATGAAAAAGCGTTGGTTTATGTTTGAATTTTTTTTTGCTAAATCAAATTGGCTTTCTGAAGCATTGGCCTCCACATTAATAAGTAGTTATTAAGCAGACCTGTTGTGGCCAGCAGGGCGGGGCAGAGAGCCGTGGGAGCGGAGCAAGGCCGGTGGCGTGAGCGTTATGAGCGTCATCTGTGAGCCACACCGGTCTCGAGTCCCACGCAGGAGCTCCAGAAGGATAAAAGAAAAAATGACAACAGCGAAGGACGAGAAATTTTAGCGGCATCTAGCAGTGAGGTTGCGAATTGCAATATAGAGAAGCCGACACAGGACAACGATGTCGTCTTCTGAGACAGAAGAGAGAAGCCAGTCAAGCAAACGTGCTCTGTAGAGTAGTTTGTCCGTTTAGGGCTACTGTAGAAACATGCTGGTGCAAAATGGCGACTTAACATGTAAGGGGACCCGCGGTGTATGTAGATAGAAATGGCTCATTCTAAGGTAATAAAAACATAACGGTTCATTATGTAAGGTCTTTATACACCACTGAAACATTTCTGTCAATAGATCCTCCTAAATATTACACACTTGACACTTAAGACAGTATTGGCTATGACTCGATTACAAATGCTACACTAAGACTCACTTCTCCGCTCCTCAGACACATAAAACATTAATTTTTATATATAGTGTTTCTTGAGTAAAGAAAACGCTGTACTTATTTAAACAAACAGTTATTTATCTTAACATTGTAAACAAGCAGAGATCTCTCTCTCCAAACAGCGTGCGGCACGTCATTTATGACAGAGGCGTATGGAGTTGAGGTTTGACTGACAGTTTGAGGAGCCAATGGAGTTACGAGGTTTAGTCAGAAGCTCTTTTTAATACTTTTCGCTGGTTAAATATTTCAAAACCCACAGAGAGACGTAAAGGGTGACCAATAGCAATGATTTATGAAAAAATAAATAAAAATGACGAAATTTGGAGATGCGATGTTTCTGCAAGACAGAATTGTTTAGAATATTTTTACTAAAACGATACACTATAAATGTTTGTACTTACCTTTGCATGTCTGTGAGACGACGGGGCTTCTGGTTAAACACGGTGATGATCTCATCATAATCAGTTAAAAGTATCGACTGATTGATATTTGCGCCACTATTTTCAAATTCAACTCCACATTCCACAAACGCGCAAATCTGGGCGGGACTAACAGAAACTGACGAATCAAATCTTTCATTTTGACAAGCGTGTGAAATGCACCTATAAGGAGAGGGGAAACTATGAAATGGCCTACAACCGACCATGGGAAAGGCATAATCATTTTTTTTAACTAAATAAATAAAGTTATAATGTGATAAGATGTTTATTATATTAACCCTTTCAAGCGTGAGTTTAAAATATTCTAACTGACCCCCCAGAGTGAGTTTTTTTAAGGCGACCGTTATTTTAGAACGTTTGCCGCGTCATGCGTATCACGTGCGCTGAACGCAGCCACATTAACACTGTATGACAAATGGATCGCTATTATTTTGTTTTTCCTTTTTTATTTAAAATATTCACAAACTTGCTTACCATGTCATCAACTATCTGATATTCAGATTCTCAAATATGAGTGTTTTGTCGTTTAAAAACCTTTATAAATGATCTTTATCTTGATCTATAATGCGAGATGGGCGCCGCCATCTTAGTTTGCCCCGCAGTTCTGTCAGTCGGATTTGCAGCAGGTGAATTCATCAGTTTCTCCCGAAATATATGTAAGTAAGTGGCTGGTGAACTGGAAGAATAATAGAGTAAACTTTATAGTTACTTAGGCCAATTATGTGTGTCTGATATGAATAAATGTCGGCAAATTATATTTGAATGGATTGTTATTGCTGCTTCCACTGATGTCTGACATCAGTGTGTATTTTATAAACTCTAAATGTATCGTTTTGCTGGTGCTTATGCGTATTTAAATGTCTGAAACCTTAAAAAAAACATTATGTGGCTGAAAACACTGCATAGCTGTGATATATGACAAGAGCGGAACGCGTCCGTCTCGCAGCCCTGGACTGAATATGAGCATATTCGGCATTTTCGGCCTACAAAAATACATCCCTGCCGCACTCTATCAGGGATCGACCCCTGGTGTGCTTTGAACCAAAGTTTAAATTAGTTAGTTTCGGCTTGATTCGAACCTACAACCTCCTGCATGTCACAATCTCTTAGGATCCGAAAGCAAAAGAAAGTGATAAACACCAGACTGAGGGCTTTTCTCAGCTTATCATACAGACCATCATCCATCTACACAGACACTGAAAAAAAGACTTCCCATTTTCATGAGAAAGATTCAGTTTATTTAGTACAAAAGTATTTTAGCATTCACTGACGAGCTTGAGAGACACACATGAAACGATGCTCCAATAACACCTGAAGGATACTATAAAATATATCAATGCACTGATTTGATTGACATATTTATAATTGCTGTCTGTTTTATCAAAGCAGTAAAACAGAATAAACCAAGAAGAATAACTGTAAAGATGAAAGAGAAAGAATTTCAATGTTGTCGTACATTTTAACAAGACATCCATCCATCAAAGCCCAACACCATGCAGTGTGTGTGTTGATAGTTTTGAGTTAGGCACACACACACACACACACACAGACACACTGCAACCACTTTACACCAGATCTCACTTCCATTAAACCATTTCAGAGCAAAAACACACAATTTTTAACACCACAGGTAGGCTTTTGGGAAATTGATCCACACACACATATAATTGAAACCGTTATGGGTGCCAGTCAAAGGAAAACCGTATCAAAGATATCAAATTGGTCTTGATAAGAACAGTATTAATTACATAGTACTTATCAGTATCTATCAGTGATTCATAATTAAATAATTCACCCAAAAAACAGATTCTGGCATCATTCACTCACTTTCATGTTGTTCCAAACCCATATGACTGTTCATAACATCTTGCGTTTGTCTCCAGAAGACTGTACTGCAAAAAAGTCTTTCTTCCCCAGTTTATTTTATAGTCGTTTTCCAGTACTAATATCTAACAATTCTTAAATTAAGATGCAATAACTCGAGAAGCCAGATGACGTTTTATTTTCTAAAAAAAATGTATCAAAATTAAGTGATTTTATGCTTAAAACAAGGAGAAAAAAAAAAAAAAAAAAAAATCAGGCAATGGTAATAAAAATTATCTTGTTTTTCATTTAAATTCAGTTTATTTTTCTGACCCCCATTGGCAGATACTTTTTCTTATTTTAAAGTCTTGTTTTCTGAAAAACTATGCTTTTCAAGTAAATGTATCTTGATTTAAGAATGTTTAGATATTTGTTCTGGAAAGCGAGAAAAAATACTGAGGAAGAAATCAGTTTTTGCAAGTAATATGGACTACTTTTATGGAAAATGACGGTGAGTAAACGATGACCATTTTATTTCTGGGTGAACTATCACTTTCCCTTGTTAGAAAGAGGCTGAACACTACAGCACAGAAACACGTTCGGTCTCTGACTCCTGTGCAGCTACTCTAATAGAGTGAACTCTATGGGAGGAGCTACTCAAGACTCCGCCCTCTTTGAGCTTGACTCCGCCTCTTACAGCTTGGCTTTGCCTGGCTGCAGCTGCAGGTTTTGAAGTTTCATGGCCATGCCCATGTTTCCAGTGATCTTCAGTTTGCCTTGAAAGAACGCCTGCATGAACGAGAAGACAAGAAAGATCTTAATCTTAACCTGGGACACAGCAATTCATTTGTGGTCCTGTTTTTTTTTTTTTTTTTTTGTAAAGTATTTTTCTGTGACTTTACATGCAACAGTTTAGTCTCTCGTCCATTTAAAAATGGCTGAAAAACAGTGATGTTGAAATTATTATTTGTACCTGCTTGATATTCAACATTGCTTCTTGATATTCAAATTGCTTCTTGATATTCAACATTGCTTCTTGATATTCAAATTGCTTCTTGTAAAAGCCTCTCAGAAAAAATGTCAGTTTTTAAGTTTTCAAAGGAGAATATGATTTTCTTTTACAATAAAGACACTGATTTTGTTTTTCAATTGCATTTTTAAGAAACATTCTGTAGAGGACATCAGGACTTAGGCCATGTGATTGATTGATTCATTCATTCATTCATTCATTGATTCATGCATTCATTGATTCATTCATTTATCATTCATTCATTCATTCATGCATTGATTCATTCATTTGTTCATTCATCATTCATTCATTATTCATTGATTCATTCATTCATTAATTCATTTATCATTGATTGATTGATGAATGATTGAATAATTCAATCAATAAATGAATGAATGAATGAGTGAGTGAATGATTTATTCATTCATTGATTGATTCATTCAATCATTCATGATTGATTCATTCATTCAATCATTCATTAATCATTCATTCATCATCCATTCATTCATCATTCATCCATTCATTCAGCATTCATCCATTCATTCAGCATTCATCCATTCATTCAGCATTCATCCATCCATCCATCCATCCATTCATTCATCATCCATTCATTCATCATCCATCCATTCATTCATTCATTCATAAAGTTGTTCTACATTTCTTATGCAGGGGCATAAGACATGTTAATGTAACAGTATAATAAATGAAAAAAAGAAGAGAAACAATTCACTAAACACTGAAGGTACAATGAAGCTTAATCTGATTAACCTTCACCTTTATTGTGAAGAAGTTTTCAAGGTCAAGTGAATTATCTCCTCATCTGCTCTCTAGTCACAGAAAGACATTTCGTGATATGACTGCATCACAGCAGTAATGACGAACTACAATGAGACAGAAATGCTCCTCGCAGAAGGAATGAACCCTGAAGCGAGTTCAGCGAGAGAATCATTAAAGAGCTTTGATTGTAAGTGCTGCACAACTGTGCGCCTCGATTACTGCTAACAGGTAGAACTCAGGTAGAACTAAAACAGAGTCACGAGTGAACGCAGTTAATGACTTCTCGTTTCAGTCTGTTCCCAAACATCCGTTACCAGCTTGTGGATGCAATTACACAATATAAAAATGAATTAAGACCAGATAAATATAGCCAGAATTCACGCTGATGGATATTACTAAAAGGTGCAGCATGAGGAAACACAACCTCACTACTTAACCCTTTGATGACTCAAACTCTCACTTTCCCCACTCAGTTGTATTTGAAGACATAATGGAGAGAACTGAGAGAAATGGGCTCAAAAAATAACTATAATTAAAATTGTTCTTTAACATGTTTTTGACGGTTTGAGTGGATTGGAAATGATTTGTGATCAACCAATCAGAATGAACCTTGAATTAATTATGAGAATGAGTAATGAACATTCAGAGAGAGGTAGGACGTTTCTTTGTGTTGAATTGGCTTTGTGGTGGCATAAAAATCACAATTTAACACTAGATCTGCATGTCCTTAAAGAAAAAAATTAATAAATAATAATGAATGTAAAGGTGGTTAAATTATGGAAGCTTGTTTCCGCCACTGAATAAAAAATAAAAAAGGTATAATTGCGACTTTTTATCTCACAATTCTGAGCAATTGTGAGTTAGAAAGTCAGAATTGTGAAATGATTTATATAAACTCACAATTCTCATAAAAAGTTTCCTCAGAATTGGACTTTATAACTCGCCATTGTTTATATCTCACAGTTCTGAGAAAAGAAGTCAGAATTGTGAGTTTATATCTCGCAATTGTTAGTTTATAACTCGCAATTCTGAGAAAAGACAGAATTGTGAGTTTATCTCGCAACTGCGAGAAAAAAGTCAGAATTGCGAGTTTATATCACAATTGGGAGAAAAAAGTCAGAATTGCGAATTTATATTTCACAATTGCAAGAAAAAAAGTCAATTGCGAGTTTATATCTCGCAATTGTTAGTTTACAAATCACATTTCTGACTTCATTTCTTGCAATTGTGTTTATATCTCGCAATTCTGAGAAAAGACAGAATTGTAAGTTTATCTCGCAACTGCGAGAAAGACGTCAGAATTGCGAGAAAAAAGTCAAAAGTACGAATTTCTTGCAATTGTAAGTTTATCTCGAAATTCTGAGTTTATTTCTTGCAATTGTGAGTTTATATCAAGCAATTCTGAGAAAAAAGTCAGAACTGCAAATTTACCTCTCGCAATTCTGACTATTTCTCAAAACTGTAATTTTGTATCTCGCAATTCTGACTTTATTTCTCACAATTGCAATTTTGTATCTCGCAATTCTGACTTTATTTCTCGCAATTGTGAGTTTATATCACGCAATTGTGAGAAAAGAAGTCAGAATTGTGAGATAAAAAGTCACAATTACCTTTTTTATTTTTTATTTAGTGGCGGAAACAAGCTTCCATATTAAATAGATGCAAGAAAGAAAACCAAGTCAAAACTCCATGTATTTGTTAGCAATATGCAAACAAATGCAAGAAAGAAGACCAGTTACTATTCAGCCATCACAATTCATCATACAAAAATTACAACGTCATCACTGTGTTAGATTTTGAATGCTGAACATTCTATCACTGGAACTCTTTGGGAAACTTTCACATTTAAATGAAAAGCTGAAAAAAGGCTTAAATTTGAGAATAATGGCACTTTTTATAGTTTAGTTTTTATTGTGTATAGTTGTTGACCTATATTTCCCAAATATTAAAAGATAAATATCTTACAGTAACCTATGTAACAGGTTGAATGGTTGAAAATTACGAATGCAGTCAACACTACATTATTTAAAAATCACTAACATTAAAAAAAGAAAATAAAAAAAAAAAGATTCAAACATTTAGAGCACATTTAAAACGTGTCTCCTGCTAAAAAAAAAAAAAAAAAAGACATTTGTGAACTTGGCTACTGAACTAGTTGAGCATCGCCAGGTTAAATGGTCTCACTTGAGCTAGTTGATTTGTAATGGGTCAAAAATGTCTTTTGCTCCATCTGTGGCTTTTCCATGAAGGGTGAGGAGCTTAGATTAGAGGAAGCATGGAAACTTGGAGGCATGGAAACTTGCTCTGATCCAGACGGGAGGCCGCACAATCTCTCTTTCTCAACATGGGCCATTAGCATTAGAAAAGGAAAGCGAGGGGAAAGTGTGTTTTTGAGCGTCTGTGGAGAAATTGTTCATGGAAAACAGTAGGTGGGTCTAAGACAATGTACAAAAGGAAGCTACACAATGCTCAAACTTGAGGTCCCTGAAAAGACAGACCTTGAAAAACCAAAATAAGAGCGCATTTGTAGCTAAAAACAATACTGCTTTGAATTCATCACCATATGCAGGTGCAGCTCTTACTGCAAACCTACGCAAGACAGTGTCAAAGAAAGAAAAACACCGGGGTTATGTGGGATGAGTCTCTGTGGTTAATCCAAACGGGAAAACTGAGACAGAGATCAGCCAAAATCATAATTATAACCATACAAACCACTTGGAAATGTAAAGAGATCTGCTTTTGCAGCCATTCCCACTCTTTTAACATATGTCTGGATAAAATGACATTCTCAACCTATTTAACTTGTATAATTTGATGTACACTACCATTCAATAATTCGGAGTCAGTCAGATTTTGTAGATTTTTTTTTTACAGTTTAGCTTGTAACTGAAAAATTGGATAGACAATTCATTTTATTTGAGGGACAGACAGAGGGTTCTTTTGGTGATTTGGCTTCAACACTACTTACGGTCTGTGGATTTATCTTTCCAGTCATGAGGTCTAGCAGGTCAGAGTCGGCCATGGCAATAGTGCAGTCTGCTTTCTTTTCTGAGAAACACAAAAGAAGAACATTGAAGAGCACAATATACTTTAAGAGAAATCGAAGAACAAACTGGTGTGACGTCATTTCGAACAAAATCAAGCCAAAACGAAGTTTGAGTTTGAAACCGTGTTCAATTTTGACAGCAATTTTTGATTTAGTTTCAGTCATAGTCTTTTGAATAAAATGCCATTTAGTTTTAGTCATACTTAAGTCATCTGAATTGTTTTAGTCAACTAAAATCGAATGGGTTTAGTTAAATTGTAATGCATCAATTAAGCATTTCTCTAAAGTTTCCAAACTCATTATATACACCTGGAGAAAACATCTATTAACCTGTTAATATGAATGATATTAAGGTTTGAACATGCAATACAGACACAGATATAACTGCTGTGACATATAACATGTTTTATTTATCTTAAAATTAAATAAAACCACTTCTCATAAAGAAACATCATGGTATTTTCAATTATTATTTATGCATTCTTTATAAGAACTTGCATTCAACATTCTTCATTCTTTCAAGCAGACATATTTATTTGTATAAATTAAATATAGATTAATCCTTATTAAAGCTATTAAAGTTATGCAGTCAAGAGCAGTGAGTGATTTTCTCTTTTTCTTTTGTTGTTTGATTAACATTAATGACGGAAAGTGGCAGGTTTATTAGACTGCCGTCACTTTAAGACTGAATGCACAGATCCAATATACTGATACACACTGGATATTCTCCCAACTGTTTATTTTCACTTAAGACATAACCAACTGGGTTTAGATGAATTCTCACCAAAAATTGATATTTTGACATATTTTGTATTTGTCTGTTCAAGTGTGAAAAGTCATGAAAGAGAGCTCAATTCAGTACTAGTGTGCTGAGAGGCAGCTTTCTGTGTGCACAGAAAACCGTACCGAGTTTTCTTTTGTGTCGTCACGCTTTTTCAGATCTATCCATATTGTCTGCTTTTCTCTTTCTCCTAGATGTTTACATTTTTGAATGTTTTATGAGACATGCAGCAAGTGAACTCTATAACTCGCAATACCGACTTTATATCTCGCAATTCCAACTTTATATCTCGCAATTCCGGCTATATATTATGCAATACCGACTTTATATCTCGCAATTCTGACTTTATATTATGCAATTCCGACTTTATATCTCGCAATTCCAACTTTATATCTCACAATTCCGGCTATATATTATGCAATTCCGACTTTATATCTCGCAATTCTGACTTTATATTATGCAATTCCGACTTTATATCTCGCAATTCCAACTTTATATCTCGCAATTCCAACTTTATATCTCGCAATTCCGGCTATATATTATGCAATTCCGACTTTATATCTCGCAATTCTGACTTTAATTCTGACTTTATATCTCACAATTCCAACTTTATATCTTGCAATTCCGACTTTATATCATGCAATTCCGACTTTATAACTTGCAATTCCGACTTTATAACTCGCAATTCTGAATATAACTCGCAATTGTGAGGAAAAACAAAGTCAGAATTGTGAGATAAACTCGCAATTACCCTTACTCCATGGCGGAAACAAACTTCCATCAAAACTAACAGGAGTGAGAGGTAAAAATAGTTGGGAAACAGCCTGACAATGCAGCTCGGCACCTGTTGGTTTGGTGTCTTTAGCTCTTGTTACACAACGAATCAGAATCCGGCATGTGTGAGTGACTTTGATCCTGGTCATTAGACCGAACACACACTCTCACTTATTTTCATTTCCTCTCATCCTTCACACTAATCTCATGGCCGTGGACACACACACACACACAAATAGAGGGTATGCACAGACACCACTTTCCCGCCGGAAACGCTCCCTCATCCGAACTGAGTGGCAAAACATCCTGCAACATGACTGGATTTAATAGGGGACACTGCAAAAAAGATGATCTTCTTAAATTAAAGGCAATTACTCAATAGTGATCCTTACAACTTAGCAAAGAACCAGCGGTCCATATGGCCAGGAGTCGGGATTCATGACATTTACATGCATCTGATTTTGACCCCGGGGAAATGCAAAAAGCAAAGCCTGTGAACGCTTTATCTGCTAGACAAAACTATAAACACAATATAGATAGATCTAAATCCAGGTGATCACTTATATCATTGTTAAATATCATACCAAAAACTTGTTAAAGCACAAAGGCACTACAGACACAACATTGTAACTTTCTGTAAAGCTGCTTGGAAACAATGTGTATTTTAAAATGCTAATAAATTTGACTTGACGCTTGGTCGTACTTCAAGACGGGATAAAAGTGATGAGGACACCAATTGACATTCTGGTCGCTTCAATATATTTTTTAGAAAATTTTAAAGTTATCTGGATAACTGTCAACTGTTGCCGTTAGTCAGACGGTATAAACTGAATCTATTTAACTCCTTTGTGCTCCTATCTATCTATCTAAACTTGCTTTGTAAGAAAAACTTGGTTTGTCTAACATTATCTAACCATCCTTTTTATAGAACACGAGGCTCATCATAATGGATGTTTTTTAATAAACGCTGACAAAAAAAAACTGTTTTTGGGAAGTGTGTGTTCTGATAACAGTTCGCGGTTTTCAGAAAGACGTGAAAATGTCAAACTTCTACAGGGTAAAAAATATTAAACCTCTCCTTCAACCTACAGCAATTTTCTCCTTCAACCTTAGAGCTATTTTCACGTAAACTAACTACACCTGGTCCGATGCGTTCAGCCCGAGACATTGATGATGAACTAGTCAGCTGTTCGCAGCATCTGCATCCTCGAGTTTATAACACACTCACCGGCATCATTGTGAACGGAGCCTTTTCCGTTCTTAACGTCAACAATCCAGGTGGCTTCCTTTCCGTCCGGCCCATCCTTCACCTTGAAGGCAAACACACCTCCGATCTTCTTCACAAACTGCTCTCCATCCTGCACACACACACAGGTCAGAGAGGGCATCAGTTGCACACCCACCATAAACTGTGTAAACCGCAGCTAAACTGAAATGGAGAGATAGCGTTTTGTCCCCTCAAACAGATATGAATGTGTAAATTTTATTTTGAACCATTTATTTATATACATTATATGGTAACACTTTACAGTAATGTTTCATTAGTTAAGTACATTAGTTAACATAACCCAAGTATGAACAATACTTCTACAGCATTTATTAATCTTAATGTTAATCTCAACATTTACTACTATTTGTAAATGTTTTTATCTGTTAACATTAGTTAATGCACTGTGAACTAACATGAACATGTTACACGAATGTTTTAACTAACATTAACAAAGAATAATATATGCTGTAAAATATATATTGCTCATTGTTTGTTTATGTTAGTTAATGCATTAACTAGCACTGTCAAGCAACAAAAAAATTAATCTAATTAATTACGCAATTAATTAATCGCACATCAAATTTGGCTGAGAAATTACCCGCAAAAGATCATTTAAAATCATTATTGTGTTAAATGAGAAAAGCATCAGACATTACAAAAAGTAGCTTTAGAAAAAAACAAATTTTTATTTGATTCAACAAAGAATTTATTACACAAACTTTTAGGCTTCAACGGCCACGAGGGTGAGTAAATGATGACAGAATTTAAATTTTTTATTAATATGGAAAAATGAAATAATTTTTTTTTTAATGAAATGATACTCTAAATAAGAAACTAAAACTGTCAGTAGGTGGCGGTAAATGTCTTAATGATTAAGTCATTGAGTCATTCGTTCATTCAAACGGTTGATTCATTCAGGAATGAAGTAAAAGGCTCTCTTTATGAATGGACCATTGAATCATTGATTCACTCGATTGATTCGCTCAAAAACCCGGATTCATTCAGAAACTAAACACCGCTGTGTGTTGTACGTTTTCGAGTTTCAGCGAAAGAGTAACTTCTGACCCGACGCATGACGTATTGACGAATGCGGAAGCACAGAGGATAGAGCAAAACAAAACACTGGTCACGAATTAGAAGTCTAAAATGATCATTTTTAAAGAGAAATGTTGGAGGATTTCGATATAAGAGAAGAGGAGCTTGAGTTTGTTGCCCAGACCTATTAGTTTGAACTGCGAGATGCGTCTAAGCTTACGATACTCCTACATCCTACGTCATACATCAGGCCAGGGGTTACTCTTTTGCGGTAACTCAACTTGTATAGGCCTTCTGCCGGAAGCTAGTTATTTTAAGTTTTAATTATGGATATTTTTCTTACAAAACTCCATCGCTTCTCTTCAGAAGGCCTTTATTAACTCCCTGGAGCCGTATGGATTACTTTTATGATGGATGGATGCACTTTTTTTTACTTCAAATTCAGGAGCGCCATTCACTACCATTATAAAGCTTGGAAGAGCCAGGATATTTTTTAATATAATTCTGATTGTGTTCGTCTAAAAGAAGATAGTCATATACACCTAGGATGGCTTGAGGGTGAGTAAATCATGGGATAATTTTAACCTTAAAAACAGACGATAAAACAGTACTAAACACTTGCATTGCATACAAACAACATTTCCATCGTATTTGTTACACTTGCTGGCTTTTTACACAAACCAGAACAGTCATAAACAGCTGAAAAACAACAGCGAAATGTGGCGCTCGTAACATAAACGTCTCGCTCAGCCTTCCTGCCTGGGTGAGTGAAACATTAAATTTCCTCGTAAAATTACACACCGCATTGCAGAGTGTAATGGAGCAAAACTGATCTGAAAGCGCATCGGTTTTCCCCCCAGAGTACTTCTGTTGTGTAACAGGCTGTTATTTGAGTAATTTTTTTTTGGCAGAAGCTGTAATGTGGCTGATAGTGAGATTATCAGTGTCTCGCCTCTCAAGAGGGTGAGAGTGTCACCGATGAACAATAACAAATACGCATCATTTATCCGCATCTAACAGAACCCAGACTGAATCTGAATACAGCCGAGGCACTGATGAATAAACGAGGTCTTTAAATGGTTAGTTCACACAAAAATTAAAATTGCCATCGCTTACTCACCCTTGTGTGGTTCCAAACCCATCCGAAAGGATACAACACTACACAATATATTTTGCAAAGATATTATGGTCGTTTTTACTATCAAGCTCCAAAAAGACAGCATAAAAGCAGTCGATACAACTTGTATTGCAAGTTATCTGAATTCATACTGTCTTTCGGAGAAAAAAGGTTTTAAAAATGTTAATATATTAAGTTTTTAACATATTTTTTACATTAACCTAATTTGATAATTTCATTCTGCTTTCTAAAGACTGGTCAGAAATCAATTAATTGCAGATTATTTTATTTATTTTATTTTATTTAAAGAGGTTAATTGCAATTATTTTATTTTATTATTTTATTATAATTATTTAATTATTGACAAAAAAAAGAAAAAAAAAACTACATACAGTTTAAATGGAAAAAGTAAGATAATAGATGATTTTATATTTCAGGAAAAAGTTTGAAAACCCCTGATATAAACTACGCTTATTTATTTGATTTTTGTAGCTTAACAATATTTACACACTGCCGTTCAAGTTTGGAGTCGGTAAATCTCTTCTGCTCACCAAGCCTGCATTTATTTGATAAAAAAAAAAAAAAAAAAAAACACTATAAAAACAAAAATATTGTGAAATATTATTATAATTTAAAAGAATTGTTTTCTATTGGAAAATATTTTAAAATGTAATTTATTCCTGTGATCAAACCTGGATTTTTAGCATCATCACTCCAGTGTTCAATGTCACATGATAATCTGATGATATATATATATATATATATATATATATATATATATATACACACACACCTTCAATGTATGGAAAAATACGTGGAAAATAACTATTCCTGTAAACTCAGATGGTGAGGCTGAGCAGGTAAAGGCACTGTCATGCCTCGATTTGAGGTATTAAGCAGGTCATGAAACAGCAGTTTGAGGAGGGGATGGACACATATATTGCAGATTCATCAAAGTATGTGATACACATGAAATGACACGAAAAGGATCGTCTAGATCGGACCGAGGGATTTGGGTTTAATGAAATGATGATCCTTTCAGCTCCCAACAACTTTGTAGTCTGAATAAAAAGCTTTCACACAAGCCAGCGGGGAAAAACAGGCCTGACAGCGGATCATTGCTGACATGATTTAAGCCGGGTAATAACCCAAATTCACATCCATCTTGATGTAGCCTCGGGCAGAGATGCTGAGGCGTTAAGAGGCTTTACTACTACAGCCAACAAATTCAGATAAATTAACCCAAGCAGCCTTCCCGTACCTCATGCAGCTTTTTATTGATCTCCTGGAAGACAGCGTGAGCTTTGAAGCCTTCTAGACCTGAGGATGCGCTGGTCAACAGTGCCTGGATCCGTGGAGAGCTGGGAATGAAAGATATACACACATGAAAGACACACTCAGAAAATATGTTTCAAGGAATAATTCACCCAAAGAGTTCTTCTGTGTGATCCACACACTCTCAGAAAAAAAAAGGTACAAAAGCTGTCACTGGGGCGGCACCCTTTGTACCTAAAGAGTGCATATTAGTACCTAAATGGTACACATTAGAAAAGCTTTTGTACCTTTTTTTCCTGAGAGCACAGAAAAAGGAAAGTTGTACAGATATGGAACTAATATGAGGAAGATTTTGGGGTGAACTATCCCTTTAAGAAGTAACATGGCTTTACAAGTACGCAGTTTTATGGAAGCTTGTTTCCGTCACAAAATAAAATAAAGGATAATTGCGACTTTTTATCTCACAATTATGACTTTATATCATCTCGCAATTCTGACTTTATTACTGGCAATTCTGACTTTATATCTCGCAATTCTGACTATTACTGGCAATTCTGACCTTCTAACTCGCAATTCTGACTTTATATCTCGCAATTCTGACTTTATATCTCGCAATTTTGACTTTATTACTGGCAATTCTGACTTTCTAACTCGCAATTCTGACTTTATATCTCGCAATTCTGACTTTATTACTGGCAATTCTGACTTTTATATCTCGCAATTCTGACTTTATATCTCGCAATTCTGACTTTATTACTGGCAATTCTGACTTTATATCTCGCAATTCTGACTTTCTAACTCACAATTCTGACTTTCTAACTTGCAATTCTGAGTTTATATCTCGCAATTCTGACTTTATAACTCACAATTCTGACTTTATTACTGGCAATTCTGACTTCATATCTCGCAATTCTGACTTTATAACTCGCAATTCTGACTTTATTACTGGCAATTCTGACTTTATTACTGGCAATTCTGACTTTATATCTCACAATTCTGACTTTATTACTGGCAATTCTGACTTCATATCTCGCAATTCTGACTTTATAACTCGCAATTCTGACTTTATTACTGGCAATTCTGACTTTATTACTGGCAATTCTGACTTTATATCTCACAATTCTGACTTCATATCTCGCAATTCTGACTTCATATCTCGCAATTCTGACTTCATATCTCGCAATTCTGACTTCATAACTCACAATTGTGACTTCATAACTCGCAAATCTTACTTTATATCTCGCAATTCTGAGTTTATAACTCGCAATTGTGACTGTATAACTCGCAATTCTGAGTTTATATCTCGCAATTCTGACTTTATATCTTGCAATTCTGACTTTATATCATGCAATTCTGAGAAAAAAGTCAGAATTGCGAGATGTAAACTCACAGTTGTGAGAAAAAAAGTCACAATTACCTTTTTATTTTTCATTCAGTGGAAACAAGCTTCCATACAGTTTTGAATCCAGTCAGCATCATATTCTGATCTCTCCACAATACTTTCCCATCTCTCTCTCCATCCTGTCATAAACACATTAAACCCCCATATATTCAATCTAAAACAAGCAATGGGGCTGTTTTAAGTTCAGTACAAATATTTAAGCACAGGAAGACATCCAGACACACAGATCTCTGGACGAACTAATCACACAACACACATGTGGAGTTACTCAGAGACTTTCCTCACATAAACATGCTGGAGACAGCAAGATAGAAACAACAAGCTCTTCAACAAGCTACACAAATGTTCTTTTGGATATCAAGAACATTTTCACGACCTTGGATGTTTTCTCATGGGTGAAACAAAGAAAAAAAAGACATTTTTAAATGAAAATATAATACCATTGCACTGTTACAGTGCATTTTAGGTGCTGAATTTGTCTCATTCTTAAGAATTTAGACTAATTTGAGCTCTAATAAAACAAAAATCCCTTTCAATCATTGGATCAATGCATCAAAACCATCTGAATATTTCATATTAGCAAATCAAAAACAGAAATCCTGTAATAAATTGCTCACACATGTAAATGACCTACATAAGACCTCTCAGCTCTGCAGAATCAACAAACACACGGTGTGATTATTAGCACATAATGATTGTAAACACAGGTCTGATCATCATCATCCTCACCTTGACACCTGAGGGACACTCATTGTTCTTGAATATGAACTGCAGACAGGTGATCAGAAGGCCGCTGGCACTCGAACAATCGGCGATACATTCGTTATCCGAACGCTACTTCCGTGTTCTGTGGCCATGAGCCAGACCTGAATAATCAAACACTGATTGAGAGGCAAAATAAGTGTGACGTTTTTATTCGCATGTAAGGGGACCCGCGGTGTATGTAGATAGAAATGGCTAATTCTGAGGTAATAAAAACATAACGGTTCATTATGTAAGGTCTTTATACACCACTAAAAACATAGTTATGCATATTATATTGCATTTCTGTCAATAGATCCTCCTAAATATCACAAACTGGACATTTCTGGCCTCTGGATACTGAGTGTACTAGTAGCATATGCAGTGTATCTATCTCAGAAGATAGAAAGATATTGATTGGCTAATTTTGGGATGGCATGCTAGCTTAGCAGCATACTTTTTATATTATTTGTTTATTTATTATTATTTTATTATTTCTTTGCATAGTTCACAAAGAAAGATCAATTAGCACTGCAAGAAAAAAAAAGCACCTCAGTCAGAGCAAAAAACACGATCATAATACTTTATAATGGTGTTATTCTTGTTGAGCACGAAATTTCTTCTTATGAATTAAGAATTTACAATGCAAAACAGAAATGAAGAACATGTTCAATAGCATGATTAGCCTACCACCTGAAAAAATTTTTTTGCTATTGATAATGATAAATTACCTCAAAATTACAAAAAGAGGTTCACAAAAAGAGTGTAGCCTATATGTTTACACTGTTTCTAGGTTATATTCTTTTAAAGCTAGCTGGCGGGAGAGTTTGATTTAACAGAATAAATCATTTTGTTTTGTTTTGATATATTGCACACATTTTCGTCATGCATTTCATATGAACATAAATAAATAATAAATATAAATTATTAATAATAAATATAATAAATATAAATAATAAATATAAACATAAATAAGTTTCGTAGGTATTGACTTAGGTGATATGTTAAATGCGACTACCTGTAAGTTTCAAAGAAAAGACGGCAAGTTTTATAACACACACACACACACACACACACACACACACTCCCTCAGAGTCTGCGAGAAAACAGAAGATGGCCTTTGCTGCCTTCTGCCGGTCAGATATGGTTATTCCCATTCTTAATGTACATGATTAAATCTGCTGACTTTTAAACAACTGATTTTCCACGTGACTAATCACTCGGAATGCCTTTCTCATGGTTTGTCTATATTTTATAAAATTAAATACTGGACTATAAAACGTAATTTCCTCGGTAAACATCACATGACAGGGAAAGACAACGATTTTGGAACATGAGGGTCGAATTTTTCAGAATCTTAATTTGGGTGAATTAAGAAGAAATTCTAATTTTATTCAAATTCTAATATAAAAAACATTTTGTAAACAAACCGGAACTGTTTATCACGGCTTCACAGCACATGGCAATAATATCGATGTTACACTTATTCCTCCTGCGTTTACAGTAGAAATTGAATAAGAAGATAGAATAGCAGTTGTAAATTTAAATATTTAAAACGGTCACAGCGACCCGAACGTGCCACTGTCACGTGATGTTTGAATGAGGCATTTATAAATCCTACGCATATATTTAATGTTAACGACTACACTCGTCAAGTGTTTGTTCCAACAGAACAAAAATTTAATTATATTTAAATAAATACGTTTCAATAGAGGATTGGGAATTTGAGCCATAAAGCGCCCCCTGCAGGCAGAACTCCTCTGTGCCTCATAGGAAACCGTTATTTGCGCCAACGTTATTTACGCACACGTCGGTTTTTCGGTGTTGTTTGGCGTGTAAATCGATAGTGAAAATGTCTAATTCAGTGATTTCAGTAATTTCCAGGTTTTTGGAGGAATATGCGTCCAGCACGCCGAATAAACTGAAAGTGGTAGACGCGTATCTTCTTTATATCATGATGACAGGGGCGCTGCAGTTTCTCTATTGTTTATTAGTCGGGACGTTTCCGTTCAACAGCTTTCTATCTGGTTTCATATCGTGCGTTGGGTCGTTTATTCTCGCAGGTAGGACTAATTGATGTATTGTTGTTATTTCGTTATTTGTTTATGGGCACAATAACTATCCAGTTTTGCCATTACAATATGGTTTGTTAATTTTTGGGTTAGCCTAAATCGAAATAAGTTCTTTACTAATTATTTAAATTGCATTTTAATGATTTTCAATGACATGACTCCATCTCTACTGCAGGTAATTTATTCATTCTTGTTATTTAGTTATTTAGTTGTCTAATGTTGGCATTACAGGATGTTTTGTGTGTGTGTGTGTGTTGTTTAGAAATTTTTCATTGATAAATTACTTACTGCATTACATTTAGTACATATATAAAGTACTTATTTATCCTTTTATTTGTACTGCATTTGAATGATTTTCAATAACATGTCTCCATCTCTTCTCCAGTGTGTCTGAGAATCCAGATTAATCCTCAGAATAAAGGCGAGTTCTTGTCCATCTCTCCAGAGAGAGCCTTTGCTGACTTCCTGTTCGCCCACACTGTGCTTCATTTGGTTGTTATTAATTTCATTGGTTAAGTGTCCACGTGTGCTGATAAAAAGGTAAAGAAAAATAGTTTATAATAACAGTTTGCTGTATCTGGCCTTAGGAATAGGGTGCACTATTTGTGCCATTTGCAATTTAAGTGTTTAATATTACATTTTGTTATGGCAATAAAAACCTCCTGTACATTATACAGTAATGTTTGCCAGAATCTGTAGTTTTGCACTGTATTAAACCATTTAAAGTGATTATATTTGGTTTTGCCTCATTTGAAATGTTTTCTTACACGTTTATTAATGAATTTCCTTCTCTTCATGCAGATTGATTGAGGAATGACCAAACCTGGAATGCGAATGCATCTTACAGGAAGCAGAGAAGAAAATTCATGTATTTTCTCCCATCCGCTGACATGCAGCACCTGCAAACCTTATCAAATTTTCCAACACTGCATGTGACAAATCCAGAAACTGGCCAATGCTACTTGACAACTAAATAATATTTTGGGCCCTGTTGCCTCCCAATAATCAGATTGAAGAGTATTCAGTCCGTCTGATATATTTTCTTTTCATTCAAACAAACATGTTTGTACATGTTTCATTATCAGTGTTATATAGATATATATTTTTTGTTTTATTAAAAAATAAATTATAATAAACCATGTTGACTTATGTTGTCTGTGGCCAGAACATATGTGACCCTGGACCACAAAACCAGTCAAAAGTCGTATGGGTCAAAATTATCGATTTTTCTTTTATGCCAAAAACCATTAGGATATTAAGTAAAGATCATGTTCCATGAAGATATTTTGTAAATTTCCTACCGTAAATATATCAAAAATGTATTTTTGTGAGTGGATATGCATTGCTAAGGACTTCATTTGTCCAACTTTACAGGCGATTTTCTCAACATTTTGATTTTTTTTTTTTTTTTGCACCCTCAGATTCCAGATTTTCAAATAGTTGTATCTCGGCCGAATATTGTCCTATCCTTTCAAAAAATTGACCCTTATGACTGGTTTTGTGGTCCAGGGTCACAAAAATATACAAAGAACAGCTAACTGTTATATGGATACAACTAACTTAGCTATCGGATACACAAAGAATTCAATAGTGCATCAAATAATCCATATTTAAAGGAACAAAATAGTAAAAAAGCATTCCTGTAGCTCATCCGACACAAAGGTCATGAACTCGATTGATAAAAATGTATACATTGAATGCAAGTTGCTTTGCTAAATATGTAAATGTAAATGGAAAAAGAAAAAGTAAATTAAATAAAAGCTGAATAAAAGTAGTATGCAAATTAGAATTAAGCTTTTTTATCTTCATTTATTTAGGCTACTTTAAGCCTACTGTTTACTTTTGAGACCAACTTACTATGAACTTTCCACAAGGGGGCGCATGGAGGTCCATAAGGCCAAATCCTCAGAAAAGTAACTGCTTCTTTGGCGCTGGACAATGAATTAAAAGCTAATAATGACAATTGAGAAGGTTTAATAGCTATTAAATTAAATATGAAGTAGCTATTTGAACCAAAGGAATTATTATTTAAACTAACCCCGCCCATTTTATCACCCCCGTTTCGAGCAAACTGCCTTCTATCGACTTCAATTTCTATTGTTTTCCACGCCCGTGACGTCATCAGAGAGCATGCGCAGTAGAGTCTCTGCCCAGCGCTTCCTAAACACGGACGGATTCAAACTCTTGCGGGTAACGTTTCTGTTTATACACTATTATTTCTGGGTATTATTTGAATTGGGTTAGAGTTATGGTTAGGATTCAGTTTTCTCTACGTACGCTAGTACTTATCGCTGTTTTTTCGTATTTAATTAGGTAAATTTTGGCGAAGCGTAAACATTCAGCGATGAGCCTCAAAACACATATAATCTGTTAGTTTAAGCCTGTTAACAGGATTATAATATTTAACAATTAATAATGAATGCAATTACTGATTACACTAACAAAAAAAATACCATGGTATTACCATTTACCATGGTGTTTTTAAAGCTCATTTGAATATTAAGGTATAGAAATATAGTAATCGTTCAGTAACATGCTACATATCAAAGTACTATGGTTAAACCATAATTTTACCTTGCCTTTCCCCACCCATCAGATGCTGATTGACAGCTGTCAGATGCTGATGACCTCATGGCATCGTCCTCTGAGGTGAACGTACACATGGAGGAGGTGGTGGTGGTTACGACCCCAGACACCGCGGGTCAGACTTCATCCAGCGATGAGGAGAAGAATATACTGGTGGCTACAGACCTGGAACAGTCTGGGTAAGCATTATTTCTGACTCCCATCATGCACCTCTGACAGACTCACAGCAGCCTTTGTCATTTCCTGAACAGGGAAAACATTATGGAGCAGTCCATGGAGTCTGAGGCCGAGGGTGATTCGAGCACCACTATCTCTCTGCCCAAGGACACTGTGTTGGGTATGAAATTAACTGTATTTTGGAAATTAAAGACATTCTAATAAAGCAATAATCCACTCGAGGAGGTTCATTACAGTGATTTTACCACAGTAACAGTTGATAATAGTACACGTTTCTTAACAAGTAGTATCATTTTTTGTTACATTTTTAATTAGATTTTTATATATTCTGTTTTCATTTTAATTTTAGTTGAAGTTAGTAATTTTGTTTTAGTTATTATTATTATTAGTTTTATTTTTAAATATAGTTTTTTTTTATTAAAGTGCCCCAATTATGCTATTTTAAAGGTTCCTAATTTTCTCCTACAACAGGTTTACAGGCATCGAAAGGTCAAAAAACACTTTAATTTTCCCATAATACACACTGCACATCACCTCATTTCTCAAAGAGTCTGAAAACGGTTCGTTCAAAGATTCGGTCTCTCTAAACCCCGCCTTTCCGAGAGCCTTCTCTGCTTTGATTGGTCAGGTGGCTCAGTCTGTTGTGATTTGTCGATCGCTTACAGCGTGTGTCGGAAACCAAACGGCCATTACCATATCTGAATTTGAGCTCTGGATTTTCCTCAGCGCTTGATACACAATGATACAAACAGTAACGATAACGTCGGTTTTACCACATTAATTTGAGCGCGAGTCTCATCCTTTGAAAGTGCAGCAAAGTTGCAGAGCTGAAAACAGCGTCTTCTCGACATGACAACAACACGAACCAAACTCTTCCAGTCTCAGCTACAACTACAGTGTTTGAGGTCAAAGTAGACGTTGTTCGTCGGCAGCCAGTGGAGACCATAGACTGGCATTATGCAAATTTGTTACATTGTTACGTAGGTTTGTAACAGGAAGTGAGACTGGAATTACTGACCACTCATTTCAGTAGTTCAGAATCGATTCTTTGTTTTAGGAGACAATAACTTTTATTTGTTTAACTTTGATCTTTGAAACTTTGCAGACGTTTTACCTTCACAAACAACTGTATTACACACGACATGACAGGTAATATTCGAAAAAGCATAATAGGGGCACTTTAAAATTTTGTTTTAACTTAAAATGAAAATGAGAAATGTTGCCTAGTTTTATTTTATGGCAGTTCATGCCAATTTTATTTCAAGTAATAAAATGTTTTTTGTATTGTTTTTAGTTAAGGATATAGACATGCCATGTAACAATATTCATGCCGTGTTCATATTTACGCAGTGAACATATCTGACGATACAGATGTAGAGGGTGATATTCTCTACCCAATAACCTGTGGGGACAGCAAAGCTAACCTTGTGTGGAAGAAGTTTGTGTGTCCCGGGATCAACATCAAATGTGTGCAGGTAAATATGTGATGCGGTCTGTTTCAAAAGACTACAACACTGTGTTATGGATCGTTTTGATCAAAAGTTTGGACGCACTTAAATGAATTTATGTTTCTCATGATCTTTTTGATTTAAAGGCTTGTGATTAAGGATGTCTGTCGATTCAGATACAACCCGAATTACGGAAAAGTTGGGACGTTTTTTAAATTTGAATAAAATGAAAACTAAAAGACTTTCAAATCACATGAGCCAATATTTTATTCGCAATAGAACATAGATAACATAACAAATGTTTAAACTGAGAAATTTTACAATTTTATGCACAAAACGAGCTCATTTCAAATTTGATGCCTGCTACAGGTCTCAAAAAAGTTGGCACGGGGGCAACAAATGGCTGAAAAAGCAAGACATTTTGAAAAGATTCAGCTGGGAGAACATCTACCAATTAATTAAGTTAATTGATATCAGGTCTGTAACATGATTAGCTATAAAAGGGATGTCTTAGAGAGGCAGAGTCTCTCAGAAGTAAAGATGGGCAGAGCTGTGAAAGAGTGCGTAAAAAGATTGTGGAATACTTTAAAAACAATGTTCCTCAACGTCAAATTGCAAAGGCTTTGCAAATCTCATCATCTACAGTGCATAACATCATCAAAAGATTCAGAGAAACTGGAAAAATCTCTGTGCGTAAGGGGCGAGGCCGAAGACCTTTATTGGATGCCCGTGGTCTTCGGGCCCTCAGACGACACTGCATCATTCATCAGCATGATTGTGTCAATGACATTACTAAATGGGCCCAGGAATACTTCCAGAAACCACTGTCGGTAAACACAATCCGCCGTGCCATCTGCAGATGCCAACTAAAGCTCTATCATGCAAAAAGAAAGCCATATGTGAACATGGTCCAGAAGCGCCGTTGTGTCCTGTGGGCCAAGGCTCATTTAAAATGGACTGTTTCAAAAGTGTTCTATGGTCAGACGAGTCCAAATTTGACATTCTTGTTGGAAATCACGGACGCCGTGTCCTCCGGGCTAAAGAGGAGGGAGACCTTCCAGAGTGTCATCAGCGTTCAGTTCAAAAGCCAGCATCTCTGATGGTATGGATAAGTGCATACGGTATGGGCAGCTTGCATGTTTTGGAAGGCACTATGAATGCTGAAAGGTATATAAAGGTTTTAGAGCAACATTAAATGAAAAATATGTCAAAGACAACCACGAACTCTTCAGCAGCTGGAAACCTATATCAGGCGAGAATGGGACCAAATTCCAACACCAAAACTCCAGAAACTCATAACCTCGATGCCCAGACGTCTTCACACTGTTTTGAAAAGAAGAGGAGATGCTACACCATGGTAAACATGCCCCCGTCCCAACTTTTTTGAGACTTGTAGCAGGCATCAAATTTGAAATGAGCTCATTTTGTGCATAAAATTGTAAAATTTCTCAGTTTAAACATTTGTTATGTTATCTATGTTCTATTGTGAATAAAATATTGGCTCATGTGATTTGAAAGTCTATTAGTTTTCATTTTATTCAAATTTAAAAAACGTCCCAACTTTTCTGGAATTCAGGTTGTAATTAAACGCAATTAGACATAAATATATTCTGTTTTTAGCTAATGCATTAATTTCCTTCAGAAATCAGAAAAAAAAGTAAATAATGCTATTATTATGTTTACATTATTATATTATTATGTTTGCATTGCTAATCAGGTTTATTATAGTTAACTAAAACCAAAACCATAAAAAGTATTTTCGTTACTTTAAAATAAAATAAATGTTAACTGAAATAAAATAAAATATACAAAAACTTACTTTATTTCAGCTAGTTGCCAAGTCAAGATTTCTTATTTTTATTTAGCTTAACTTGATGTACTAAAATAACTAAAACTAAAACTGAAATAAAAATTAATAAAAACTAAATAGATATATTTTAAAAAATAATAATACTAGTAATAAAAATTTAAAAAACATACAACAAAATTGCTAAAATTATAACTAAAATTAAAATGAAAAGGGAAAATATAAATATAAAGATATTAATTAAAACTATAGTAGTACTAAAATATCACTGGTGTTAATTAGTCATCTCACATAAAAACAGCATATTCCATATTTCTCAAAATGCATCAAAACACATAAAAATGCTAATGTTTTTTCTAATTCTTATTAAAAAATAATTAAAATATCACAATTAAGTCCCGTCTCGCATAAGAATGACAGATTTTGTATTTCTCAAACTGCATGAAAATCTTAATAACTTAATATAAGATCTTAATGAAATGTTTTAATAAGATTTTGTGTTGTAGTCACTGCATAATTCCTATACTTTCATTAGTGTTCTTTCATAGACTTGATGGCGTTCCTATTATTCTAAAATGTGGGAAACAGTATTATTAAAGAATGAGCAGATGTGAATAATAATGTTTATGATCATAAATAAACCTCATCTTGCAATGCAAATTAAGAAAATAATTCATTCCTCATATCATGAATAATTTCAGAAAATATCTGTAAGCAATGATTGAGATGTTATTACTTTGTTTTTACTCTGAATGTGCTGCTTTGAGTAATGGACTGTTCTGACAGCAATATCTTCTTTACATGTGCTTGATTTAATGTAACTGTCTGTATTGAACGACACCTCATAACGCGCTGTATTGACCCCTGCTGTGTTCCAGCTGAACGAGCATCTCATCAGTCCGAAGGAGTTTGTCTATATAGCGGGAAAGTCCACGCTGAAGGACTGGAAGAGAGCCATTCGCCTCAATGGAACCATGTTGAGGTTTGTGACATGGCAGAAAAAGAATATAAACCAGAAATACATGTTTTATATTAGTGTATGGTGGAATATAAAGCACAAGCACTTGTCCCACTAATGTATATACCATATATTGTGTATATATACCATAAATTCAAAGCTTTCTTTGTTATAAATTCTTTGGAATACTGTGCACTGATGAATTGTTCACAATAAAGACCAGAAACGCATATTAAATGGTGACATTGTGATTTCATGCAGTCTTCCTTATATTGTTCAAGATGAATAAACTATTGTTCAGCTGTAGCTCCTGGTTCTTCCTATAGGAAGATCATGGATTCAGGTGAGCTGGACTTTTATCAGCACTCCAGACTGTGTTCAAACACCTGCCGCAGTACCAAGATTGACCTGGTGGGGTCACGGGTGTCTCTCAGCAGCCAGCAGTCCACGGAAACGGCTCCTGCAACCCCCGCCTCTGTGGACGGTACGAACACACATGCGTAGACTTTCACATACAGTATGTTTGCACTTCAGAATGTTTTTCATAGTAGTGCTATGTGTATAATAATGTGTATATTTTTCTCTTAGGGCTCTCGGTTTAACACATTAATTTGGTGCGATTAAACACGTTAAAATTATTAATGCTTTTAATGCACCCGGCCTACGGCTGTACTTCATCTTACATTGCATGCAGTTTAGTTGCAAACATGATGCAGGGCAACAACTGACTGCTTGATGAACCCTATTAGAATGCAGTTAAAATGCCACTAAAATTCAAGATATGGGGGCAAAAAATGCCCCTGTATGGGTTTTTGTCTTATATTTATATCATATGATATAGTTTAGCAATATCACGCGAGCAAGAGTGCTGTTTTTTCCCGAATATCTGCACTATTGCAAATGTCGTATTGATTTCATACAAGTTCAATAAACAAGAAGTTAATATTGTGTTACAATTTCGACACAATATTGCCTGTTTTTGCTCAATTTCGCGGTTGAAAATGGCTCCAATGAAAGCCACAGCAGAACTGTTGTGCGTTTCTGAGCAACAGCTGTGTTTCATTACTGAATGAATCTCTGGTTTTTAATGAATCTAGTGAGCTGTTGATTCAGCGACTCATTCATAAAGACTGCCACTTGCTGCATTCCTGAACTAATCAGCCGTTTGAATGAATCGGTTGAATGAATGATTCAATGACTCACTCATTAATACAGTGACTTGCCGCCACCTACTCACGGTTTTAGTTTCATATTTGGATTATCATTTAATTTTTCATTCATATTCACCTCGGAGCTACATTAAACAGTCTGTGTAAATATACCTAAATGCCACTTCAGATGCTGCTTCTGAAAAAAATGATATGGCCACACATTGTAGCCTTAAAATAGCTATCAAAATAGTTCTGTCTAACGCTACGTTTTGTATTGTTTATTCAATGTATTTCTCATCTAACACATTAATGACTTTAAATGATCTTTTGGGGGGCATAATTTCTCAGCAAAAATTGAAGTGCGATTAATTTTTGATTCATTTGAATAATTATTTGGCACATCATGTAATTACATGTAATCGCTTGACAGTCCTGATTTATATTGCTGTTTCAGTGAATGGATCTGCAGCTTCGTTTTCCACTGATGGTGACGACAGCACCGAATGGGTCACGGCCATAGGAGGTGAGAGGCCTCGCTAATGTTTCTGACATTTTAAACTGTGTAGTTAATTGGTTTAACTCTTTCACCTGACATTCTTTTCCATGTCAGAGGACACCATGATGTTCTGGAGAGGACTGAGGGATGCTGGGCTGTTGGAGGAAGTCATGGAGGACCTGGAGAGACAGATCCAGGAGATTCTCAAGGGCCTGGAGGAGCGAATCCAAGACCCTCCACTGCAGGTCAAAGGTCAGAGTTATGCCACTAAACCCGTTCATACTAAGCAATCTGATGTTGATGAATAAGTTTGAGCCCACTTACATTGATTTCTCTGCGTAAACTATTGGTCAAATGTTTGGACACACTAAACTGAATTTGTTTTTCATGATCTTAAAACCCTTTTGATCCACAGGCTCTTATGCGTCAGTGCTTAAAATAAGTTGTGTAGGCAAGCATATGACATTAACATTATATATATATATAAATTAAATTACATATAAATATTAATATGAAATATGTAACATTAATATTATGTTAATATTGTATAATTAAATAATATCTATATATAATATCTATATATAAAATAATAATAATTATAATTAGTAAAAATATAGAAATATTTTAATATAATATTTGTATGTATTCTCAGTATTTCAGAATATATTACATCAGATTATATTCTTGTTGTTTAATGTTCAGTTTGTGGTAAATGAGTTTATATCATTGATTAGATTAGAATATTTTTTATATTTTCTGTTTTCATTTTCATTTTAGTTAAATATTTAGTAATTATGTTGTGCGTTGTTTTTTTAATTTGTCTAAATAGCTTTTATTAAGTTTTATATTATTTAAAATGAGTGTATTTTATATTATTATATTATATTATATTATATTATTATTTAAAATTTATGTATTTTATTTTAGTTAATGTAATTTCAATTTATTTCAAGTAATAAAAATGTTTTTTAGTTAATGATAATAACTAATATATATATATATATATATATATATATATATAGATAGATAGATAGATTATATATATATATATATATATATAGATATATTTTATAAATGTCAGGGTTATTATTGTTAACTTAAAAAAATGCTATTAATGTTTTATAACATTATATACATATAGATAATATAAAAAATATAGATTATATTCTTGTTTAATGTTCAGTTTGTAGTAGACGAAAGAACAGATTACATATTGAATAAACATTTTTATATACTCTTATGTTTTAGCTGAAGCATGACATTTATGTAAATATATTCTGTCTGTTTTTTGGGATTCAGTATGTTGCAAATGGACACAAATATTGTATTCCATTACTTGAATCTGTCACTAGATGCCGCTCTGCTCAATAATATAGTCCAGAACTTTGGGATGTTGGACCTGGTGAAGAAAGTTCTTTCCAGTCACAAAAGCCAGATGGACCGCTGTAGGGAGCAGTACACGCGCAGCTTAGTGGGTCAGTACCTGTGTGTATCTCTTTATCCAGCCACAGATTTTTGGTTTATTTTGTGTGGTGGCAGCATCAGGTTTGTAAAAAATACTACATACTAGGGCTGTATGATTAAGCAAAGTAATATGAAATCGCAATATGGCTCAGTGCAATTATCAAATCGCAAAGGTTGCAACCTAATTAAATAAATATATGCATGTTTTGGGAACACAACATGTGCCAACCATCTTCCCAAACTTGTAATGAGAAGCTTTAAGGGCTCCCTGCACTGCTGTCAAAATAAAAGTTTATTTATTTAATAAAAGTAAAAAGAATTAAAGGATTGGTTCACTTCAAAATTAAAATTTCCTGATAATTTACTCACCCCCATGTCATCCAAGATGTTTATGTTTTTCTTTCTTCAGTCGAAAAGAAATTAAGGTGTTTGAGGTAAATATTCCAGGATTTTTCTCCATATAGTGGACTTCAACAGGGACCAACGGGTTGAAGGTCCAAATTGCAGTTTCAATGCAGCTTCAAAGAGCTCTACACGATCCCAGACGAGGAATAACCACAAATGTTCGTCTTGCACTAGCTCTGCGATGCACCGTGCATTATGTAATCACGTTGGAAAGGTCACGTGTGACGTAGGTGGAAGTACTGATCCAGTGTCTACAAAGTGAACGTGCAAAGACTAAGTCAAACACCCTTTACAGAAAAAGGTAAAACAACGATGTTGAACGATTTTGAAGTTGGAGGAGAAAATGAGATGGAGTTTTTCGCCCTACCACGGTACTTCTGCCTATGTCACGCGTGACCTTTCCAACGTGATTACGTAATGCGTGGCGCATCGCAGCGCTATAAGACGAGCATTTGTGGTTAAAAAGTATTTATTTTTTTAGAAAATGAATGATCGTTTCTCTAGATAAGACCCTTATTCCTCGTCTGGGATCATGTAGAGCTCTTTGAAGCTGCACTGAAACTGACATTTGGACCTTCAACCCGTTGAACCCCAGTGAAGTCCACTATATGGAGAAAAATTCTAGAATGTTAAATATTATTGTAATATTACAGTTGTAATGTACATAATAATTATTATTGTTATTATATAGTTATTATGTGGCCAAATTGTAGAGCCCTATAAACAAGAACAGCAAACTTGGATTTTTTTTAAATCGCAATTTTTATCACAAAAATCCCCAAAGCAAGTTTTTAGGAAGTGATTTTTAATGTTTTGCATTTATAGCCCTGGAGCAACAGTGTGACGAGCATCGCAAACGCGCCAAAGAACTGAAGAGCAAATCGCAGCACCTCAACAACGTCCTGATGACCTTGACCCCCGTGACCTCGCCTCCCACTGCCAAGCGCCCCCGTCTGACCCGTGCCGTTTCGGGCCCTGCCACCGTGGCCGCAACACCCGCCCAGTCCACGCACTTCACCGTGCCCATCACCCAGCTCACCGGCATCCCGCTGGACAAAGTCCTGTCGGCTCAGACTCAGTCTCCACTGATCGGCGGATACACAGTGCTGACGTCACCGGGGGGGACCGAACTCCATCCTGAAGGCTCTAATCTGACCGTGCTGAGCACTGGTGGCGTTCCACAGGGGTCCTCGGGACCCACGTTCGTCAAAGTGGTCAGTCCGTTTCAGCTGGTCACGTTGCCCACAGTGGGAGCTGGAGCCACGTTGCAGAACCTGGCAGCACCAGCTGCGGGCAACACTGTAGTTGCGGTGCCCGTAAGCACGGTTAGTGCTGTCAGTAGCATAAACACTGCCGTCGTTGAGACCGTTGGGCCACAAGCAGAAGCGGCTACAGAACAGAGAGATGACCAGAAGGAGTGAAATTCTTCTGAAACCCAGGAAATAGTTGCGTAACGTCAATGTATCATATACTTTGTATACGGAGGATGAACTTTTTTGCAGTTTTATGGGGAATTTGCAGCTTTTTTGCAAAAACGGCCATGGTTTGGTAATGAAAGTCTTTTGTTGTTATTGCATTTGATTTATTTGTAATCTGATTACAATGTGGTGAAATACAGTTTAAGGACATTTTATACAAAACATGAGGCACATTTTGTCCTTAAAATTTTGTGATTGACCAGTGTGTATAATTTGTAGTTATAATGTGTTTTGGAATTAACGCTTACTTCCTTATTTATACTGTTCACATAATTTTTCCATATTGATGTCTTCCATATTAAGTACTTCATTACAATGGTATCTGTACTTGACCCGTCATTGATTATTTAAAATTGATTAACTCAGACCATCTTGTCTTTCATAATAAATATACATTGTACAATACAGCAAATTGACTTTATTATTAACAATCTGATATCCAAGATTGGGGGATCAAATCTACATTTTAAGAATAGGCGGTCGATATATAATAGGCTAAATATTGCTCCATTGTGGACTGTTTTGCAGTCTTTTAACCACTTACCATAGTAAAACAATGTGTTTTAGCTGTTTCACAGAATAATCAGCATAGACCCATATGCTCTGTGGTGCTTTTTTGAGTGTTTCTTCAGCAAAGTACTACAGGACTTTGAATTTAATTTGTAATTTTGACCAACAGGTGGTGCTGTTTACCTAAATATTATTCTGTTCATTTATAATGAACGGGAATAACAAGGGAACTTTTTTAAGTTGGAAAAAAAAAAGTCACACAAAACATTTCCGGAACAATTTTAGCAGGTAATGATGTTCTTGCCCTTTATTGGTCATCTTAAACAAGCATTATTTGCAGTAGCTATGTATTGATTGCTTACATGGGGTAAAGTTCATGGGAAACAACAAGTTGTCGGTCACTGAAACGTCCTGAGGGCATGATTGACAGGTTGATGGTAGATGATTGATGGCGTCCAGAGATCAGCAGCCATTTGGGATAGTAAAACAGCCTCAACACGTGTAAGATCATGACGTTTTTGGGGGGGGAACTGCAATGCGTTGGCAAAATGAGTTCTAGTTGAGTTATATATCATACAACAGCCTATAAAGCATAGTCCTCGTACGATGAGGGCTCTTCGTCAGATCGCACGGAGATTTTAAAATGGCGCCGTAAAAAACCGCCATATCGCTTTTGGTTGTCCCACCTCAACTTCGGGCGAATTCTTCGCATAAAACCACCATATCGCTTCTGCAACACCTGCCGGCTGGTGTCGTCCACCAAGACGCTTCTTTTTGGACCGAATTTGCGAAGAAACCCACCGTAACGTTTGACTTCATTTAAAGGAACTTCGTTGTCGTAAACTCCCGTTTCGTTTTCCGCCGTAACATCGTCGCCCTCGTCGTCTTCCGTTATCGACGGGACGTCTCGCTCGCCCAGTTTAGAGATGGATTCTCCGTATTTCTTCGCGAACAATCCCTTTAGTATGGCGTTCTCCTTCCAGGGTGAGCCAAAAAATTTATTTTTATTCTTATCGATCCTCTTGATGAATCCCCCGTATCGTTTGACCAAGTTGGATGCCTTGTCTTGGAGATCCTCCGCGTTTAGCGCACTTCGTTCGTCGTCGGCGTCTGGGTTGAGGTCCGCTAATTCATCTGAGAGCTCCTGTAAAGCTTTCTCACATCTGTCTAGTGTACTAGAAGATGGGACTACTCCTTCACATTCTAAAGTACAAGTCTGCAAAAAGAAAAGTAGGTTAAACTCGACTGAGCACTGTTGAAAATAAAAGTTCAGTTAGAACCAAAATGATTTTACATTCTAATGCCAAAAGTTCCTCAAAGAACGGTTTATTTCTTAGTTCTTAAAAAAAAAAAAAAAAATTATAAATAACTCAAAAAAAACAACAAAAAAAAAACAATACACAGTCAGTAGAACCATACATTTAACATCAAGTACTTTTCAATCTCAAAAGAACTTTACAGAAACATCAGAAATAATTTGTGAGTGATGCCATAAGAAACTTTTACGAAGAACATTTTATTCTCTATACTATAATTTAAAAAAAAAAATCTATACCGAAACGATATGCCTAAATAGTTTTTAATTGTGCAAAATATCCTTTCTGTAATTTTTTGCCGAAAGCAAAATCTTTTTTCTCAGTATATCAGCAGCCTATATAAAGGTTTCCCCAACATTATAATCTAAACGAGCGCGCTATTGTCGCGCTCTCCATGGTGCTGAATGCGCGCGCCCCAATGAGAGTTTAATTGCAAATGACAAAAGATACTACCATTTCCAATTTTGAAATATTTCTATTACAGATAAACATTTCTATTTTTCATTTATAGCCTAAATACTTGATATTTATTTGACTTTGTTTAAAACTCATTGCATCTCATTTTTCATTAATTTTACCTTTCATTTACATTATGCTGCCATTTTGTGCTTCATTTGCTATTGGGACTCGACCATAATTTATTTAATGCTATATACTATTTGCACTTCTGATTAGATGCTAACATTATTTTTCTGTACATAGTACAAGTACAAAGCCAAAAACGAAAAAGTTAAATCAATTTCTATCGGTTTTGCCCTGCTCGTGCATCACATTTATCACAAAATTGAGCGCATGTAAATTAAATCTGGACATAAGTGGTGCAAAATTAGGAGAACTGAGTGATCTTACCAAGCGGTTCACTGCAGAGTCCAGGTCGGAGATCTGTTGCGCGCATCTCAGGCATTGCGCTGAACAATCTGCCTGACTCAAGGTTGGCAAGCTCAGCATCAACACCAAAACATACCACTCCATCATTTACAGGGATTCCTGTGGTACGAGAGAAGAACACATAAAAGAAGTGCAGGCTTTAAGTACACTATCTTCCTCACAGGATCCACTTTATCTTCTCTGCTGGGAGGTTTTTCAAGAATTCATCACTGATGTTTGAGGTTAGTAAGTGCCTTGTTTGTCTATGTTGTCTTTTCTTACCAGTTTCATATCCAAAACCTTATGTATACGTGTGCCAACACTAAATCTACTCCGTTACCTTGAGTACCTACAAGAGCTTCTTGTTGTCCAAGCGTCAAGGCGATCACTTGGGGAAGCTGGTTGAAACTTCTTTGTTCTGTCCTTTAATACTCACTCTTTATCCATCCACGGCTCTTATTTGGACTCAACCCAGTCTCCATACTTTTATTCACGCAGCCCACACAGCTAACTGAATGAACGTTTATCTGACCAATGGGAACAACGAGCCATTTGATTGACAGGTCCCACCCACGCGATGCCTTAGCGTCACAGCAATAATAATAACAATAATAATGATAGCCTAATGAAATTGCTATGAAGTGCAAAAGGGTTATGAATGGCTTGTAACATTATATGGATATTCCTAATAGTTTTTAAATATTCACTTTACTGTATTTTAAGGATAAAATACATAGTCTTTCATAAAATTATAAACACACCCACTTTGGGGAGAAGGATGTGCCACGGGTAACATGTTGAGTCAAGGCTGCAGGCTCGTCTTCTCTTATCAAAGATATGACTGCAGTCCCTCGTTTCTATTTTAGTTCCATTCAGCAAGACTTTGTTAAAAAATTCCTAGTGCCAGAAAGCACATTTTTGATTATAATCATAATACGCAATATCCGCACGAGATCAAGGCCCTCAGTTCCACGAATGAAGTCTTTGTCCTTCATTAACCAGAACATCCTGGACTTAATGGAGGCTTGTACCGGTTGGCACTGCGTTCCGTTCACCACGCATAACGCTTGGTTTCTGGAACTCCAAAATTCAGTGTGTATTGGGCGATTCAAGGAAACACGTCCAGCTGCAGTAAATCTTGTAACTAGTGCCGCGGAAATGTCGTTATAATATGACTCATTTCTAATGAATCTGCCTCTTGAAATCGTCTCAAACGTTCTTAAACAAAACACTAAAGTTTTTTGTATAACGCTTGTGATATAAAAATCTATAAGCTAATAACGTGATAATGGATGTGTTAATGTTTTTGCTGTATCGCCCCATAACGCAGTATTGTTGCTATTGTTACCTCTGCACTCACTCGAACGTTTTTTTTTTTTTCCTTTAGCGTTAATTAGCGTCGATTTAAAAACAGGTGAAAAAAAACGCTATGACTAATTAGTCAATTTTGGTCAAAGACTATAGAATAACACAAGACGCGTCACTCATATTGTTTTGAATGGGAGAAAGTGCAACGCGCAATATGGCGGAATAAGTCCCGCCTTCTAAATAAGAGCCAATCGCCAATTGGTAAAGTCATCGCGTCACTGCAGCGGCCGTTAGAAGCTCCGGTTCCTATAGAAACAGTCAGACGCGCGCCTCCGAAATGAGGCACAAGAGACGCGCATTTAGGACTGCGCATGCGCATTAGCTTGATCCAGCCTGAAAAATACCGTTTTTTGTCATGATTCGAGTGTTTAGAAACAAAATTTATGAGACAGTTGTTGTAAGATTTCATTGGTGATTTCAAATATGAAATTTAATCGAAAGCTTGGCAAACAGCTTTGGAGAATTTGATGTTTCCCCATTCAAAGAGATAGGAGCTGCACTTGAATGCCCGAGAGGCGTTTCAAAGATGGCCGCCGAGTGAAATGACTTGTCTTAAAGGGACTTGGTGGACTAAATACAAGTGCTAGCGAGCAATTGTGATCTTGCGGAGTCTGCGGAGGTTCCTCTCACGCAACCAAATTGTCTTTTGCTAATGCTAGCTATTACAGAATTGTCAAATAAAATACTAAAATGTATTATTTTTGTAATAAGTAAATCTCTTTTTTAAAAAGTGACAATGGTAGTAAGCCTATAGAGTGCAACAGTGCCCGCCTACATTTTCAGCAAGGCTGGTTCCGGAAATAGGCCTATTTTTTTCCATTCATCTTTCCCATAGGGATTTCACAAAAGTCTTAGTTAAAGCGTTATAAGCCATGAACCAAACCAAGCAGCTACGACCGCAACAGTACAAACCTTGATTAGAAGCAAAAAAGTATTTGAAAATTGGACAAAAATACAAAGGTAGCCTACAAGACTGTGTATGTACGTAACGACTTTAGTGATAGAAAGAACTACAATCCCATGAAGCATTTCAAACAGCATAACTGATTTAAAAATGTTGGAGAAATATAAAACTACTCATTTAAAAATAATAATAATAATAAAAAAACAAACAAAAAAAAAACAATAAAGCCTATTTTAAGTTTATTGCAAAATATGCATTAAATATTTAGAGAGCAGGAGACTGACTCAAGAGTGGGCGGAGCTAATGAGATCTTTTGGGTATTTTGCTCGTTTCCACACTCTGATTAGTGGAATTTTGTGTACAGCATCATGGGTAATGTAGTTTTTTCCACCATGAATTCTGCTGTTAAACATGATTATTTTAAAATTAAGCTGAAATAATGCTGGCTGATGGCTTCAACAGAAGCAAATACATTAACAACATCGTAGCTCACATTAGGGCTGTCTTTAAAGGGATATAAGTTATCGTTAAAAATCAATTTCGCTCAGTTTTGTTTTTACTTCCGGAACCCGACTGTTGCCGTTTATTAGCAAGCCGTCTATTTAGTGCACTCTGACTAGTTGTAAGTTAACGTTTGTGGTTGCTAAAGTGTTGTTGCAAATGAATTAATGAAGAATAAATGATAGTAAAAGTACAATAATTGTGTTAAAGTTTTAGGTAGGTTTTGGTTTTTGTTCTGCATTTAAAAAAAGAAAAGACCAGTCACAATTAAAAAATTACATCTAAGTCATTCTAAGTCAGTGGGAGATCTTTAATTTATATATAAAAAAAGTAAACTCTACAAAAAAAAAACAAAAAAAAAAAGATGACACACCTAAGGCTAAAACTGTACTTAACAAAAACTAAATGTATGAATCTTGTGTGTTCAAACCTACAAACTTTCAGTTGCCAGCTCAGATCTGTATACCTCACCCCCAACACAACACCTCTGTAAGATAGAGCTATGTGATGTGTGTATCGTAGTATAGTGAGAGACACTGTTGTCAGTGATGTTCAATCAATAAATGGCAGTTTCTAAGCAACCTCACCTAACAGTATAATGTGTGTTAGTCTCCTGAGTTCGTTTGGACATGTTGATCTTCCTGCTTGTTGCCAAAGAACCAAAGAAAAAAAAAATTAATTTAAGTTGTCACGGAGGATGCACAAATTGATCTTCTCTCCTCGCAGGAGAAGTTCAATGACGTGTATGAGCCAAAAATGAAATGTTAGATCTATATTTCTTCACAAATGGAACACGTGAGGTTTTAATAATAATAAGATACTTGTGGAACTGGACTTGTATCGTGAAGAAAGCACTGAAGATGCAGTTTACAAAGACAACATGTGACAACATGCCCCTATGGTTGTCACACTGAATGAGGTGTGTGTATATATATATATAGCTCTTATTTTAACAGGTAATACCTGAGACTGAAAGCTGGAACATTCTTCCACACAATCCTGGAGGAGGCGGTCCGGATAGAAGTGTGTCGTGTACCGGCTCTGTTGTAAGTCCTGAATAAATCATTAATCTAATGCTGGGGCCTGTTCAAACACAATACTCAATTATCTATGTGGGCCCGGTGAACACTGTTTTTATATACTCTACTGTTCTACTGTCAGTGTTTATCCTTCCCAGTAACCTGGAAACAAAAGCACGTCAATCCTGAGTCATTACAAACGGAAACATCCTCTTTCACATCTAAAACTGACTTATGAAAATGCTTTTAAATTGTGTGTACGTGAGACATGAACAGTGCCCGCAAATTAGCCTCAATATGAAATACGTTTTAAAAAGAGTATGTTAATGGCCCTTTTTCAAATATATAGAGTACAAATCAATGTTTAGGAAGGTGCCCAGCTATCAAAAAAATGTTCTAAAAATGTTTTGCTTATGTTTCCATTGAGTTATGAAAATTGTATTTCTAAATGTTTCCTGAATGTAAAAAATGTCTAGTTTTTTTTTTAAAATATTTTGAAAACGTTTTTCTTGGTTATGCAAAAGTTAAAGGGTTAGTTCACCCAAAAATAAAATTCTGTCATCAATTACTCACCCTCACCCCGTAAGACCTTCGTTCATCTTCGGAACACAAATTAAGATATTTTTGATAAAATCCGATGGCTCAGTGAGGCCTGCATTGCCAGCAAGATAATTACCACGTTTAGATGTCCAGAAAGCTACTAAAGACGTATTTAAAACAGTTCATGTGATTACAGTGGTTCAACCTTAACGTTATGAAGTGACAAGAATACTTTTTGTGCACCAAAGACCCCCCAAAATAACAACTTTATGACAATATCTAGTGATGGGCGATTTCAAAACACTGCTTCATGAAGCTTTGAAGATTTACGAATCTTTTGTTTCGATTCAGTGGTTCGGAACGAGTATCAAACTGCCAAAGTCACGCCCCCCAGTGGTGAACCACTGAAATTTCGAAACACTTATTTAACGAAGCCTCGTTTACTGAAATCACATGACTTTGGCGCTCCGAATCCCTGATTCGAAACAAAAGATTCGTAAAGCTTCATGAAGCAGTGTTTTGAAATCGCCCATCACTAGATATTGTCATGAAGTCGTTATTTTGTTTTTTTGGCGCACAAAAAGTATTCTCGTCGCTTCATAACATTAAGGTTGAACCACTGTAGTCACATGAACTGTTTTAAATATGTCTTTAGTAGCTTTCTGGGCATTGAAAGTGTTAATTGTCTTGCTGGCAATGCAGGCCTCACTGAGCCATCGAATTTTATGAAAAATATCTTAATTTGTGTTCTGAAGATGAACGAAGGTCTTACGGGTGTGAAAAAACATGAGGGTGAGTAATTAATGACAGAATTTTCATTTTTGGGTGAACTAACCCTTTAAGGGAACATTCTATTTTAACATTTTGCAAACATAGGTAGACAGCTGGCAACAGAGCAGCTCACACGGTTTTGGAACAGAGCCATTATTGCATTTATACTTATTAATTTGGCAGATTTGGTCATTGAAAGTGGTTAAATGGGACCCTTTTACAAAATGTAATATAAGTCTCTGATGTCCCCAGAATGTGTCTGTGAAGTTTCAGCTCAAAATACCCCACAGATCATTTATTATAGCTTGTCAAATTTGCCCCTATTTGGGTGTGAGCAAAAACACGCTGTTTTGTGTGTGTCCCTTTAAATGCAAATGAGCTGCTGCTCCCCGCCCCCTTTCCAGAAGAGGGCGGAGCTTTAACAGCTCACGCTTCGGTTGCTCAACAACAACAAAGCTGGAGAATCTCACGCAGCCAAAATGAGGATTGTCAGTAACGGTGTTCAGCCTTACATTGTTCAAACCGGAGTCGGACACTGATGGAGAGACTCAGGAAGAAGTTACAACTTTTAGAATGAAACTGGACGTTTCTGAATGGTTAGTGGATAAATTTATGTAGTTGCTGTGGAGTTGATTCAACTCATTGACTAGCATGTGCCGTCATGTTAATCTTTTTCATCCAGCGTTGAGTACATTGCCGAGTATGTTGAAGCTAATCAAGAGGGCAATATCTTTTTTAAAATATATATCTATTAGATCAAATCACAACTGCATCAAAGGGCTTCAAATGAATCTATGATTCATATTAGTGAATCAGTTTGTTTGGATGGTTCATTGGCGTACATGATTCATTTTAATTTATTTGAATCACATTCAACTCAATCTGATTCAAATTAATTGATTTACTGAGTCATTTGAAGTAAGTTCTTTAAAGTTAAGTACAAGAACTAGACTATTAGACTATTTAAAACTTTATACTTAAGCTACTGTAGTTAGTAATTTATTTTAAGGTGTCCGTGTTAGAGTGTAATTATACATTTAAGTACTGAGTAATAACATGTATTTACTATAGGGTTAGGATTAGGGTTAGTTGCATGTAATTATGCATAATTTATAGTTATTACTAAAACATGTAACAAGGATATGTTTCTAAATATATAACAATTAGATTATTTATTTGTCACAAAAACAATTAGGTTAAAAGCACTGAACATTTTAAACATACATTTACACTAAATACAACTAATAAAACATGCTTCCTGCATGTGGTTACTCTATTTACTGTGATTGCATGCAGACTTTTCCTACTGTCCTTCTCACCCGATTAGGCTGTAATGAGTTTTGAAAGTTGATGACGTAAAGACAGCGAGGGAGAAACATTTACCTCATTTAGATTGAATTGCACCTGAACTTTTTCCTGCGTGTGGTGTGAACGTAACCATAGCAGCAGAGACAATTGTGTTGTTGCCATAAATAATTACTGTGGGTGTTGCAACTTTTAACTTCTCATTACATCCCATAACCCCCAACTCATTGTCAAGAACTGACAGGAATCATCATTAACAGGTGAAACGAGAAGACGCATACATGCGAGTAATTTCACAGCTTTGGTCAATGGAAAGATGGCATTGTGTGATGTACTGCATTAGGTAAATGTAATGTCCTTTAAGAGCTCAGAGATGTGTTGACAATGTTTGCAGTGATTCATTTTGATAAAAATACATCTCAGAGAAGGACTTGAAACATATAAAAGCTGTTGGAAACACCTAATGCCTTGTTAATCAATCGTGCTCTGCTTTTGAATACGCAAATAAATGGAGCTATTTTAGTCCTATTCATACTTCATGTCCTAATGTGCGTAATATGCTTTATTTTTGTGCACCAAATACAACAAAAATGTGGTGAAGTGCTTATGATACATATAAGCCCAATACATATATGCAAGAATATTGTTAAAACCAGTGTACCTGAGACAAAATGAGTCTTTTTAATGAAAATAACTTCCCCTCCCTCTCTCAGCGACATCTCTTCTCTGATGGCGAGGGCGGGGCAACCTGTCACTCACATGAGATCCACCAATAGCAAACCACAACCATCCAATCAATTTCCAATGGACAAAATCAAGCCCCGCCCTACATTTGTTCTTGTTTGAGAAGCAGTTTCACTCAGATATACATCACAATAGAGAAAAAAGACTATCGCAACTTCTGTTTCATTTCTCTACATATGAAGAGCATTACAGAAACAGACAACAACATTACAGATGCTGCAAATAAAGGCTGGATATTTGCAAAATAAAACATGCAATCATTATCACAGCTCATTCCAATACATTAATAGAAAGGCAATGAGGTAAAATGACGCCTTTGACGCAAAGAACTCCTGATAAACGTGCTGACAGCTTTATCGGCTTGTCCTTTAGTCCTTAAACTTATCCTTCAGTGAGCATGCCCATGCAGTAACATTGAAAAAAATCATAAATATAAAGATGTATGACGTGTTTCTGTGTGAGTGAGAGTCTGAATAGCTCTTATTTTCACACTTGGAATTAGTAGCCTACAGTAGAAAATGACCTTGGTCTCCAAAGATACGGCAGAAGAAAAAAAATCAAGCGTGCTAGTGACTAAGACGGATTGACTTCCGAGTCATCTAATCAGAACTTGAAACAGAGATTCAAAGCCTCTGCTTCTGACTGATCTGCTTGGTCTCACTAAATATCATTCAGCGCTGGAGAAAATATTCAGATATATATTACACTGGGAAAAAATATATTTGCTGCTTATTTAATAGTTAATTAAAATGAGCTGAAACAACTCAATTGTTGAACATTTTATCACAACATTTGTAAATTATGTGGGTTAAAAACAACCCAAGTTGGGTTGAAAATGGACAAACCCAGCGGTTGGGTTAAATGTTTGACCAACCTGCTGGGCAGTTTTATTTAACCCAACTGTTGTTTAAAAATTACTATATGACTGGCTTAAAATGAACCCAAAATGGGTTGGAAATTAAAAATCAGACACATAATTACTAGAGGCAACAATAATAATCAAAAGATGAACATTTATTAATAAGCAATTTAATAAAGGTTAATTGTTTAATTATTATTCATTAAACTTATTAATAAATGTTTGTTTATTAAACATATTAATAAATGTTAATTTCCAACATACTTTGGGTTCATTTTAAGCAAGCGATACAGTAATTTTTAAACAATAATTGAGTTAAATAAAACTACCCAGCATGTTGGGCAAACATTTAACCCAACCGCTGAGTTAAATCAGTGGTTGGGTAACACTTTATTTTAGGGTCTTTTAACTAGTTACTTATTAGCATGCATATTACTAGAATATTGGCTATTTATTAGTACTTATTAAGCACATATTAATGCTTTATTATGCATGACCTTATTCTACATTTTTAATCTTAACAACTTAACAACTACCTTATTAACTGTTAATAAGCAGTAAATTGGGAGTTTACTGAGGAAAAAGTCATAGTTAATAGTTTATATGTGTTCCCTACACTAAAGTGTTACCAAATGTTGTTTTTAATCCAGCATTTTTTAGATTGTATGTGTAGAAACATCGATAAACAGCAGCAATGTGCTTAATTTTTTGCTATAAATTACAGGAGGTAAAATCATGGGGATGAATCAGTAAATCTTTTATTTTTTGTGCATTGTGTGAGTCCAGTAACCACAAATTTTACCACTGTTTTACCGTCCATGATAACGTTTGTATTAATTAATTTCAGCCTATTGGTGCTTAGGGAATCTTGGTGATTTGGCTAAATCGTCGTTTTAATGTCATTCAAATAGTCACCAAGTTGGACGTTCTTTCATGTTTTAAAGATTACGAAGGCACATGATGTGCACGGATAAATATTTTAGTACTCCAACATTCCATAAAAAAACAAGAATTGTCCATTTTGATTTCATAGCGACTTTAAACAGCAGCTCTTTCCTTTCTGTTTGTTTGATTGCTGAGAAATAATTCAGATCGGAGTCTGCTGCTTCTCCTCCTGCAGTCCTGATCTGAGATCAGTTTCTGAGATCCCCGCTGACATGATGCTACACATAGTGGTTCTTATCTCAGAACAGGGTTTATAATGAGCAGAGCTTTGTGTGTCTCGTGAGCAGCATGAAGCCCTTGTACGCGTGTGAAGGCTAAAAGCTTTCCGGCGTTTCCGGACGGTGGACAAAAGCCTTCCGCTGTGTGCCCGCGGTTCAAGGAGAACATGACAGGGACAATGACTAGCACACATCTTTTGGTTCCTAAGAATTAGAAATGAAATTACCCAGGTGTAAAGCCATCCTATAAGGCTTTGAAACAGGAACACAGTCAAAGACGCTGATTGAATCTGCTATTTGATTGTGTTCTGCATCATCACCTTTGATTAACATTGACTGTGATCCCCTCTATTGCTTTTAATGTGATGACTAATGGCAAGACAAACGCATAAATATAAAGAAAATGATCCCAAGCTGTGAATTACTGCAGAGGAATAGTTCATGAAAAAACATGCTGTAGGCTACTTTTTTGTGTGTGGAACATTAAAGATGAAAATCTGTTTGTCTTATATATAGGCTATATATATACACACAGCCTATGTTTGTGTAACGTTTTGTCCAAAGACGATTAAGGGATATCCAAAAAGATCAAAATAAAACAAGGTTTATTAAATAACTCAAAATAATGTAATCCAACAAACAAGCAAACTCATGAAACTGTGCAACCACAAACAATACCGGACAATGAGGGAGAGGAGGAACTTAAATACACAATGGTGATGAACTAATAACAAACAGGTGTGATAATTAATGACTGTCCATGGAAACTAACGAATGGCGGGAAACTGAAACAAAGGAAACGGGAAACTGATGTAAAAATCCATTAAAGTGACCGCCTCTTTAAAACCCCACCCTCAAAAGTCATATCACACAATGATTGACAGTCAATGATTGGCTAATAAAGTGTGTATAGAGACAGAGCGCATTTAGGCCACGCCTACACGGGCATACATACGTATTTTACGAGTTGCCAAATTCGTATGAATTTGTATGAATGAGCTATCCCTAACCCCGCCCCTAAACCTACCCGTCACCGGGGTTTAGGCAAATCGTATGAATTCTTACAAGTGAGGTCGTGGACAATTTGTGACTTTGTATTGCGTAAAGCTGCCTCCTTGTCATTTCTTGCTTCTAACAAAAGACAGAACAGTGCCTAAAAGCTGCTGTGTGACAGGGTGTACAGCAAACAAGCTAAACCCCCCCCAGAACTAAGTTTTTATAAGCTACCGAACCGTAAAAGCCAGCCTTTAAGGAGACAAAATTGGATACAGGCAATAAGACGTGACGCATCAGCAGGAAGAATGGGTAAATTGTGGGTAAATTTTAGATTCTCAATATATCTCCTCCTCTCAGGTTCACATAGGGTGGTTAAAAAAAAAAAGAATGTTTTTTTTAAATTTTTAGCATATTCTGTCGCCGATTACGTTCCCCTCCAGTGGGCGTAGTTCTCAGAATAATATGACACGTTGCGCTCTGTCTCAATTGACTATATCCGTTCTTAAACGCTTGTTTTTTTTTTTGGTCGACAGCTTATAAAAATTTAGTTTTTAAGCTTGTTTGCTGTACACCCTGTCACATAGCAGCTTTTAGAGATTGTTCTGTTTTTGTTATAAGTCAGAAATGACAAGGAAGCAGCTTCACGCAATACAAAGTCAATGGAGAGGGTTGGATTGTTTTCCCCCTGGTGGGCGTGGTTTTCAGATTATGATGCGTGTCGCTCTGTCTCTATTGCTTTTCGGATTCATTTTCCTTGTTTACAGATAGGGCTGTCACAAAGACAAACGAGTATGACATCTCAAGATGCGTTTTTTTCTGTCAGGCATTAAGGGCACTTTATATGTGTTATAAAAGATGAACGTGCCCTTTAAATAAACGCTAGAGCATCTACGTAGGCCTGTAAAAAGATGCTTTCTGTTTCTTGCAAAAAGAGCTATGCAACCTTGCACATATACTCTGTAATTGTTTTTTTTTTCCAACTAGAAAGAGAAGCTCTGGATACAGACACTTTTGTGGTGTGAAAAAAAAGATTTGACGTCATTTATAAAAATATCTTGAATGGTGGATGAAATCGTCAGCACTTTTCTATAGACTCTTCTTTCTACACGGGTTATCATCACACCTCTGGAAGCTCTTGTTCGTTTCAGACTTACAAAGCGCTGTTCTGTGTTCAGACAGAAGGGGGCGCCAGGCACCAGTCACCGTCACTCAGCGGGGGGACAGATGTTCTGCCTCCCAAGACAATACAGTCAAGACCGGCCACACAGCCAGATAATCATAAATATGTAAATTAGCTTTGAATTTAATCTGGAATTTTATAGCCTGTTAGTGTTATAATTGCTTTTATTAATACACAGAATTTTTATGGTTTGAAACTATATGGAGGTGTTACATCCCTGAATTGTTAGTATTTTTGTATTTTGTAACACTTTCCACCGCCTCTTTCTCTTTTCATCCACTTCAGAACCAAGAGGTCTATAAACAATAAAGTGGTGCAAATAGACACTCCTGTTTTAAAAAAAAAAAAAAATGTATAGCTTTTCAATAAAAATGGTTAATCTAAAATAAATAATAGCCTACATTTCGTGCAATATTACAAATGCATATTTATTTATCTCTTCTTAAGGAGAAAACCTTAAGTATGTGAGTCTCTAATGAAGGAGAAATGAGTGATTGGTTGCGGAAGCATGATTTGAGCTGGCGGTTTTAATGATCTTAATGTATTCAGAATGTATGTGGTTACTGAGAGAGTGATTTGGTGTTTAAAAATGGAGAAAATTTTGAATCCAATAAGCTAGAGCTTGAAGAAGAAGAGCTGCCTCTTTATTAGTGTTCATTTGAAAATCCCTGCTCTCCTCAAGCCTCATCTCAAGGGTTTTCCATCTGTAAGTCCCTCAGTTAGTCCTTTCACATTCTTCCCTACAAGAGGCTCTGCTACTATATTAATTTATTTTAAAACCCAAACAACATTACATCATACATTCATGTCCAGCTCTGGCTGAGGGTGTTGTAAAAGTGACCAGTGACTAATCATTTATATCTCCCTCATTTTGTTCACTACTATTTTGTAGCAGTTATGTTCAACTCTTATGTTGTGTTTTCTTTGGTTCCTGTGTTTAGTTCCTGTTCCTGTTGTTAGTTTGTTTCTATGGTTACTCACTGGTTAACTGATTATGTTCACCTGTGTCTTGTTTGGTTCCTCATTTAGCCATGTATTTAAGCCCTCAGGGTACATTTACACGACAATGATGCACTAAAAATAGAAAAGTTTTTCCTTTGTTTTTTTCACGTACAATGTTGTCAAAGCAATCCTAGTTCACATGGATCCGCGGAAACGACAAAAACGCTGTTTTCTGCTGCCAGGCCAGAAGATGGCGATGTCACTTTGTAAAGAAACATTACGTGCCTATAGACTGAACCAAGCGTGCCACGCGAGTCCTGAAAAGTGAAGCCAAAGCGTCTCAATCGTCCCCAGGTGGCTGGATGCAGTATAGGTCATAAACCCTGCCCTCTCTACAAAATGTAATGGTATGCGAGACAAACTAAACATTCAATGTACACTTTAAAAAATTTTTTTCCAAAGACGGTTAATGTCATTTTAGGCAGTTTTTATCACGCTGGTGTTAGTTCAAGTGTTCGTTCTTTAAATAAGTTTGGTTTTAAACGGGAGTGAGACGTCATGATTGACAGCTGAGATTGACAGCTTCTCTGAGTGAAGCAGTCACTGAGGTGCCAACGGACTTTTTTCTGGATCTTTAATTTCTACATTTCCAGAACTGTTTATTTCACACGACATAATGAGTTGTTCTGAGTTTGGGCGGGACACTGATATCACGGCTCCACTTCGTGCTCACTACTGCGCAGACTCGGGCTCCAAGTTAACTATGCGCAGACTCGAGACTCAAGATGTCAGCGCCATATAGACACACTGGCGGCTTCAGTTACTACAATGGAAGAGAGTAAAAGTGCGTCGTCCATATTTTTTTAAGACGTCACCATTTTCACAAATTCGCATTTTAGTAGTTTACACGCAGACGATAACGGTATTGTTTTCAAAAACGTGCACTTTGAAACCTGTTTTTAAAAGTTTGTTTTCCTGTTTTCAGGCCTCCAAAATCCCGTTGTATAAAAAGTTTTTAGTTGAAAACGGTGTCGTGTAAACAATACTTTGTGTATTGTCTTTACGTTAGTGTAGCTGTTATGTTGATTCTTCCCTTTCCTGCACGTGACACTATTAAAATGTCATTCATTGTTGTGATTTACATAACTACATAAATACAAATGTTTAGCTGAGCAAACACCAAAAAAGGAAAATAAAAAGAAATAGGCTATCATTAAAGGGTTAGTTCACCCCAAAATTAAATTTCTGTCATTAATTACTCACCCTCATGTCGTTCCAAACCCTTAAGACCTTTTTTCATCTTCGGAACACAAATTAAGATATTTTTGATGAAATCCAAGAGGTTTTTTATCCTGTATTGAAAGCAACAAAATTACCACATTCAGTGTCCAGAAAAGTAGTAAAAACATCGTTAAAAAAGTCGACGTGACTACAGTGGTTCAACCTTAATGTTATGAAGCGATGAGAATACTTTTTGTGCGCAAAAACAAAACAAAAATAACGACTTTATTCAACAAATTCGTCTTTCCCCTGTCATTCTGCTAAGCTATTTACATTGCAGAGCTTCAGTGTTTACGTCCGAATGCCGGCTCAGTATTGGCCGGCTCTGGTCACGTGAGCAGCACGACGCATGCGTGTGATACTGATGCAGGAGCCACTGTAGTCAAGTTCACTATTTTAATGATGTTTTTACTAATTATCACAGAAGTACTGGGATCAATATTATAGTTCAGATATAAACACTGATGTCTACGGAAGCGATCAAAATAGAGTAAATCAAATTTGAATGTAACTTCAGCGCTTTAAATAACGATTGTATCAATAACATCATTAGGCCATTAGGTGGCGACAAGTGACCGATAAAAAAATGTGTTTGTCATTGAATCATTTTTCAAGAGATTCATTCAAAAATGCTGATTCATCCAGTAATGAAACAAGTATTTATGAGTGAGTTATCGAATCATTCATTCAATTTTTTTAATTTAAACATTTTAAATAGACTGCAGCAATTAACATTTTGTCAGAACTTCTAATAAATGACATGTTGTTTTGTTTAGTTGTCTGTTCAGAATCGTGATCTCTGTTTGAAACGAAAAAATGTGATTCAATTCATCCAGAATCCTGCAGCTCTAGTTTCCACTAATTAATTTCAGATCCTTTTTACTTCTCTGCAGATGATAAACAAAAGCATGTTATTGTGAAGCTGTTTACATGCTTCTTCATTTATCTTTGTTGAAAAAAAAATATGCTGGCCTTCAAGTTGCCGTGGCAACGCAAGTGACATGATGCAGGGTGTAAGAGAGTGACATACAAAGAGGAGAAAGAGATTATGTGAAAGACAGGCATATGTGAGTCATAAAATACTGTGACCCTGAAACTTGAGCAACAAAATCTGCCTACAGTTAGAAACAACGAATATGGAAGGTCAAGATAATTATGAATGTTGCAGCCGAAATGACCTAAAAAACAGTCGTTCTGCGGCAAATCGCAATGGTTAGTTAGTGAGTCACACACTATTTCCCAAGAAATGTAATCAAATTGCTGAAGTGCCTGAAGAATAATAGAAGAGAGTGATGAGAAGCACACCAGTGTGATTTCTAAACGTGAGGAGGTGTCTTGCAGAATTTAATGATGTGAAACCATCTTCATGCTTCTTCTAGTCACGTCTCAAAGAGCCGTTTTAGCCTGGAACTATCACTGGCTTTGAGTGGGCTGCAATTAAAGCTATAAGTCTTGAGCTCGGCCCCCGTGCTCTCGTCAATTCAAAGTTGTTGAAAGGCATTATGTTCTTTCTGAAGGTTTCGTGTCCATTCTCCAGGTTTGTGCTTTGGAGTATGATGGAGATATCAATGGAATTGATGCAAAAGATGGTGCTGTTTGACATTTCACACCAAATTAAAGAGAAAAAGAAGCTACTGATGTGGGTATACTCTACAAAATAGCTGTAAAAAAAACAAAACAAATTTACACAGTACCCTTTTCCATTGAAACAGTAATATACCATAAAAAACAATGCATTCTGGGTAATATTTGTCATTTTAAAACAGAATTGTTGGTTTAACTTAAAAAAGTAAGTTACCTGGTTGCCTTAAAATTTTGAGTTCCTTGAAATTAAAAAAATTGAGTTAATACAATGAAGGCGATTTGTTTAATCAACGGAAACTCTAAATATTATCTGAACCACATTAATTATTGAAGTTGATTTGACAAAAGAAAAGATGTTGTGATAACAAATCATGAAAATAATTTTTTACAGTGTAGCCTATAGGTTACTTTCTCGAAAACGACAAATAATATTACCCAGGATGCATTGTAATATACAGAAGTAATATACTGTAAAAACAATGCATTCTGGGTAATATTTGTCAAAATGACAAATAAAATTACCCAGAATGCATTGTTTCTATGGTATATTACTGTTTCAGTGGAAAATGGTATTTTATGGAGTAAATTTGTTTCAATTTTTTACAGCTATTTTTTTGAGTGAAAAATTACCCAAAATCATATTTCAGTCTCTCTTAAACTAATCTACCACTCATATAGGACATCCATTTGGCACCATCACACTTTATATATATATATATATATATATATATATACACACTATATATACACTGCAAACCCGAATAAGTTGGCAAAACTCAAAAAAAAAATTGTTTTAAAAAGTTTTCTGATTTCCTCAAAATTTTTAAGTTAAGAAATTCAAAGTTTAACTAAGCAGAACTGGCAGATTTTTATTTTGTGCTCATACATTTTAATTGTTCTTAACTTGAAATGTTTGAGTACACTAATTCATACATTTAACTTAAAATTGTCATGTAACCTCTGTGTGAACATTTTTATTAGTCTAAACTTAGCTAGCTACAACAAGCTAATTCAGAAAATGCTAACTTGCTAATCTGCTAACATGTTAACAATAGCATGGTATAGCACTTGCTGAATGAGGGCAGAAATATAAAGCATTTAACACAAATCAAGCCACATGCACTGCTTGTCACCATGATGATAACTCTCCAAAACCCACATTAACAGAAACTCTTTTAAATTAGCATAACAAAACATTAATCACAACTAAATCTCCCACTTTAATCTTGCACACACACAAAAAAAACATATAACACTTAATTTTAGCATTTACTCTCCCTTTCGAGTGCCATGGGCAAAGCATGTTGGGAAACAGAAATCCTAGCCCAGTTTCAGTTAAACTTAAGTTCTTCTAAATTAAAAGTAAATTATAAGTTCATAAAACTCAAGACAATGGAACAGTTCAGTTTACTTAAAATATGTCAGTTCTGAGAACTTGAAAGAAAAAGAAAGTGCTAAATACTCATAAAAGTTCATTTGACTCAACTAATTTGTTCAATTTAAGTTTGTCCTACTCAAACCAATTAATTATTTTGAGCGTTAGGGTTTACAGTGATAGCCTAAAACATCATGAAGTTGCTGCAATTTACATTTGAGACAAGATAAAAAATAAAACCCACTTAAAAATACTGCTGTATTAAGCTTTTTTTAGTGCTTTAGAAAAGATTACAAAATAAATAAAATAAATCCAAAATAAATATAATTATAAAAATATATATATATTAATACACTATATATTACTTTCCCATAAAAAAGAATATTTATCTGTGATTGTTATTAATTATTTGGCAGAGAAAATTATTTTTGTATTTATAGTTTGTTATTATCTCCTGTGGGAATTTGGCATTAAAATTAAATAAACTGGAAAATAATTAATTAATTACTATACAAGGTGATGGAGCTGCCTCGCGTGCGAAATATGCAATTAGTCGATTAATGCATATATATGTACCAAGGATGAAAAGGAAAAATAAGCCAGAGTATAGTTGAATAAATCAATGAGTACATAAATGGACAGATATGCTGATGAATCTGCACATCACTGGTTAAGAGAAACCTCTATCATAAAAACAAAGGAGAAAAACAAAGCAACATATAGACTATACTGGCACAAAAAAACGGGGCTTCTGACATACACATATATGAACACATCTCTTCGATGACGTCATGCTCAGTCCGTGCGTGGTTGAGGGAACATGTGCTGGAACATGCTGTACCGCACGTGCCCTCCTCCCCCTCCCTTCACGTGTAATTCGCATGTTGCAGGCGAAAGAGCACCGCATATCAACTCCCACGGTCCCACCCCACCGATCAACTCCGAAAAAATCAGTAAGACGCTGTAATTTCATACGAGCAACATCGTATTTTCCTTATCAGTTGATGTTTGATGAATTTCAGTGTCATCAATATCAAATTTAGCGCAATTATGCCACTTAATTTAGGCTACCCACCCCTATGGAGAAGTGGGATCCCCCTACTTTGCATATTACAGTATGACGCTGGGAGTCGTTTAACCACATGAATACACAATTAATATACATTAATTGAATATACATTAATATATAATAACACAGATATGATAAATTAATGAACAACCCCGCGCGAAAAGGATGCCTTTTGTGTCCCATATATGAATATAATGTAAAATAATTATGAATTAAAAATGACTTTTACCATGTAGTAGGATTACAGGCATTGTTCTCAGCAGTCATAGGCTAGTAACTTTATATTTGTTTTCGTATTCTCACTCTCTCTCTTTTTTTAGCAAGAATTACATATTTTTTTTCCACTATATTTTAATGGACACAATATTTTATTTTATTTATTTTGTCCCGCTCCCAAACTGATATATATGATTTCAAGTTCTCATATATATATATATATATATATATATATATATATATATAATTTCCTTACATTTTGTAAGGTTTGTCAGTAAACACATACCTAATCTTGGGTATGATGGAATTATTAAATTCTTAAAGAATTTTACTTATTTTCAATATATAAAAACACTAAATGTTTATTATTTTTTAAATCTGTGTGTTTAAATAAACACTGGGCGAATAAATCGCTTAAATATTGTTTTAACTAGAAAAAATAATGAAATATGTATGAAATATGTCGTATTTGTGTCACCCGTCTTTTGAATGAAATGGAACAGTCCGTTGAGACCACGCCCCCTCTGCGCTCTCCTGATGATGTTATTATTGTTTATGTCAGTCAGACGTTTGATGGAAGAAGTGACAAAAAACCCAAACAAATCTGTCGAGTTTCCCCCAAAAATGACAACTGTCAGCCCGTAGCTTTCAGCTAGGTAGGGACGTTATGAAAAATAGGATTATTGCCCCGAAACATATGTTAAAAAAGGGGGTAATAAACTCATGGAGCTGCGCAACGGCACACAGGGGAGAATAACGAGCCTCCGGCGGGGCTGCAAGAGAGTCGAGCCGCCCAGCGCGAACATGAGGCGGGATGTCAGTAAAGTTCTGCGCCCGCTGCCCGTGGAGACCAACGATGACGATGAGCCCATGGAAGAAGAGGACTGTTTCTCCACGGGCTTCCTCAAGAATGCCAACCTCGAACCCGCGATGCTCTTCGCGGCGCCCCGGTATAGCTTGATTAGGGAGGTGGGTCGCGGGAGCTACGGTGTGGTGTACGAAGCCATCGCCCGCAGGTCCGGAGCCCGGGTGGCCGTGAAGAAGCTTCGCTGCGACGCGCCCGAGAAAGTGGAACTGGCGCTGGCGGAGTTCTGGGCCCTGGCGAGCCTGGAGAAGAAGCACGAGAATGTGGTGCAGCTGGAAGAGTGTGTGCTGCAAAGAAACGGGATGGCACAGAAAATGAGCCACGGGAACAAACGAAACAAGCAGTATTTGAGATTAGTGGAAACTTCATTGAAAGGTAAAGAAAGTTTGACACATGATGACTGACCAGGACAGAGCTTTTTGAAAGCACTGGCACTGAATGCATAATTCATAATATGAACTAAAGGGTTGATCTGATTTATTTTGTCAAGATTTTAGGTCAGACTAACATTGTTTTGCTTTTAAATACAAATGAAAGTTGCATAAAAGCAATGTAAACATCTTAAATTGCACACTTTTAAAAATATGCATGCATCAGCATTAAAACCCTATATGATATTGTTATCATCTTAAAGGTATACCATCAAACGTGCACAAAGTAGGAAGAGAAGCTATAGGGAACATCATGTTCTAGCACCCATGATGCATTAACCCCTTCACTCCCATATAGGCCAGATTGTATGCACACATCCTCTAATCTGCTTTGGTCATTGTGTGCAATTTTCAAAGCTTGAGTCCATTAGGTTTAATAATATTGTTATTTAAATGTCATTTGTATTGCCAAAATCAAACTAAACTGCTGTTATTGTGCTGACATTTACAGGATAAAGATTCATTTTTAAGTCATTGCAATCACAAACGAATTTCTAGCTCATTAAATGTTTTAGAGTGGTTCATAACATGAAAAATGTAAATTGGAGATTGAAATTTCCATGTTTCTATGCGTTTTTACAATTTTATTACCTTCTTTGACCATTTTGAGGCCTGAAAATTATTATCTTTTAATTCCCTGATATTTCCATGGTCATGTGAACCCTGATTAAAGCTTCATCCATATTTATTTAATTAGTCTCTCTCTGTGAAATTTTGAAATATTTTACACATCCTTTAGTGTACTCCATCTAAAATGATTTTAAATGGGATTTGGTGAATTGGTTTATACAAAATGGCGAAATAATAAAGTCACGTTGGTGTTTTTGTGGCGTTTGGTGTGTTGAGGTGACGGTGAGTTGTGTGTTTGTGGTGTCGTGTGAGTGCTATATTTGTGGTTGTGCTCAGCAGTTGCAGGATCTGTTTTGTGCTGACTGGTGTTGTTATGTAAGTGCCACCATTTAGTGGCCTCGTCTACAATGGAAAAACTAATCCTGATGTTACAGGCTTGCTTAGAAATGATCTGAATATAAATGTTTTTGCTGATGTATTTTGAGTTATGTAATGGATTTTTGACAAATATACGTTTTTATGAGCCAGAATCGACCAGGCCAGAATTTTGTTTGTGACCTGTAATCAGTCAGTTCGGTCAAAGTGAACAAATTTACAGATCACACCTTACTTTATATCAGGGATTCACAAACTTTGAACTAAAGTATTTACTTGAAATACCCTCAGAAATTTGAAGTTAATATTTCCATAATTTAACAACACATTCACATGTTAATGCTTCTCTGATTTCAGTTAAAGTGCCCCTATTACGCTATTTTAAAGGTTATTGGAGTCTCCTACAATAGGTTTACATGCATCTAAGGTCGAAAAACACTTTAATTTTCTCATAATATACACTGCACATCACCTCATTTCTCAAAGAGACTGAAAACGGTTCGTTCAAAGATTCGGTCTCTCTTTTGATTGGTCTACTCTGCTCTGATTGGTCAGATGATTCGTCGACCACTTACAGCACATGTCGGAAACCAAATGGTCATTACCATATTTGAATTTCAGCTCTGGATCTTCCTCAGCACTTCCTCATACACAGTGATACGAACAGTAATGATGGCGTCGGTTTTTACGTATCAATTCCAGCCCGAGTCCTCATCCTTTGAAAGTGCATCTAACTGGATTCTCAGCGCTGAAAACAGCGTCTTCTCAACATGACAACAACACGAACCAAACTTTTCCAGTCTCAGCTACAACTACAGTGTTTGAGGGTCAAAGTAGACGTTGTTCATGAGCAGCCAATAAAGACCATAGGCTGGCATTATGCAAATTCATTCATCCTATGAATGAAGTTTGATAACCGCAGTTTGGCAAATCCTGCGAGATGACCTACATTTGTTGTTTTAGGATTATGGGAGACACATGTTCCCAAGCATTTTCTTTCCCCAAGTGTTTGTTAGTTGCTATCACTTCCACAGGTCACAGTCCACCTGTTCTCCATGCATTTCCCAACCCTTGTTTCCTGAAGTTAAGCTATGTTAGTTATCACAGAACACAGACAGATTATCAGCGCTTAGTCTCATACACAGCTTTTTGGAAGGGCTCCAAACGTGCTACTCAGCGGAAATCTGTGCTCAGCTAAAGTCTGATTGGTGTTTTGCAATCCCATCTGCGTTAGCTAAAGCAGCACTTTAGTTCTAGTTGGCGTAACACTCTTTGTTGAAGGCTTGGGGTTTGAACAGTAAAGCTGCTGTAGTTTGAACAGGACAGGGTGTAGTCAAACACAACACTGTCTCTGTTTGCTAATGAGTCCGACACAACGGCTTATCGGTTAGAGACCAGAAACAGTCAATGAAGAGACGTTTGGCCTTACTCAGCAGAAATAGCTCAATGAAGCACATGAGTAGATTATATGGACTGGAGTGGGTTTGATTTGACAACGTCCTGATGTGGTTTACAGTAAATGCTAGTTCTGACATTCTCCTGGTTAAAATAAGAGGCCACTTGGAGCACATTGTTGCACATTTTTTAAATTGTTAAATTGTGACTTTATGCTTTGAAAGCAAAGAGCTCTTAAAAAGGCAAAGAAATTGTTAATTGCTCAACATGAAATGAAAATTGAACCTGTTTACTTTCTTAAAGGGGTCATGAACTGAATTTTTTAAATTTTAATTATGTTCTCTGAGGTCCACTTATAGTGTTATCAAGATTTTTACATCAAAAACATCGTAATTTAGAAGTAATTAGCTATTTTCTATCCTGTTTTTGGGCAATGTCCACAGTAATATGTTTTCGTTTGAAAACGCATCTTTTTCTCTCTGTTTTGGCCTTCCGTCCATACTGAGACGGTGTTTTCTCAAGGAAAATTGAGCTTTTTGAAAACGCTCTTCAAAGTGGATAAATTTGAAAACGCCGTTTTCGCGTTGTAGTGTGGCTGTTGAAAATGGAGGTATTTGAAAACGATGATGCATGTTTAGTCATGACGCATATTGTACCCATAGATATCCATACTGAGCCTGCATTTTTGTGCCTGCTATTTACTGTAACAGTTTTGCTCAAGACAAATCCTCCTTTATAGAATCTTCATATTACATTCCTGTGAAGAGAATTTACTCACATTTGCTGTCCTGTGCGGCAAAACATGATGACAGTTGGGTTTTAAACCCGATTTTGAGCGCGACCTGGGCGCAACAGTGAGTGTTGTGATCATATGCTAATAAAATGATTGTGCCAGAAGAATAGCGTGAGAACTTTATTATATCTGCTCTCTCGGCATCATCTCGTAAGTGTTTAGTATGTTTTATGCTTGCGCAGTAAGGGGATTTAAGCGTTTCAGACGTTTCAGTGTGGATGAGCAACTTTTTGAAGACGCTAGTGTGAGCGTTTTTAAATGAAAACTTTGTTTTCAAATGTCTCCGGATTAATGCAGACGTAGTTTGCCATCTCTTTTGTGCCACATGATTGTGCCGCATTCGAGACTTAGATGTAAACGTCCACTGCTATGATTGGGTAACAGTTTTGCATATTAAAATAAGTAAGTACCACAGTCACATTTAGTCACATTACCACAGTTATAATTGACAAAGGATAACTTACGGTGTTTCATGAAAACGGAATTATGATGAATGAATGTACTATAGTTTGGTTTGATTTCTGATCTTATTGTGATATCTATACCTCTGAAATGGATTTCCAGATGCCGATTCAACATGCTCAGTCGGCCAGAAAGCCCCTGATGGGGTCCAACTAGTGGCAACGGTGCAGAACACACTGCAAAAACTGGGCAGCTCAACGCCCAATGAAGGCCGACTGTTGGATTGGTGTGTCAGGGCCTTAAAGATTGCCACATACTTGAAGATTTTAAGGCTGATTTTGGGTCTGATTTGCAACCCCCAATGATCTGGGGGGTGTGGCCTGATTTGAGGCTAAATCGGGCCCTAAACCGACTTTTTGTCCAAAAAATCCTCAATTGTGGAGCCCACACAATCCCTGCCATGATACCCGCAATAGCCAATGAGAGCGAGCAAGCTTCACCAACCGGATGTTGCATGCTTTTTTAGCTGAAACTTAGCAGCCTCAAACATGCCACAAAAGTGGAGTATTGAGAAAAAAGATCACCCATATTCTTTTTTTCTCTTTTGTTTTTCTTCCCGTAAAAGAAAACTCATGGCAGGAGAACCAGCTGACGATGTAGATCGTCCTCCTTTTGCTTTTCTTCTTAAGTCACATTTGATCGTGAGTCTCCGTGAGATCTCGTCTCACTGTGAAAATGTGACTAAAATCGACAGGTGTGTGGTCTCACTGTCCGGATAAATCATCTAGTGTGTGCACCTTTTGGAGGATTATAAGGCTAAAAATAAGTTGAAACTGCCCTTATGTCTGTGGTGTCCCACAGTTTTAAAATCTGTTAAGATTTGAAAATCGTCTAGTGTGTGGCCAGCCTAAGTTTCAAACAGTGTTTGCTTCTTTTTGACTGCTAATACACAACAATTGACTGCAAATTTTAGTATGGAATCTCTACTTATGCATTTGCATTGTATAATTCCTATATTCTACTCTCATTCCAGGTGAGCGTATCCTGGGTTACCCAGAGGAACCGTGTTATCTTTGGTTTGTTATGGAGTTCTGCGACGGCGGCGACCTCAACCAGTACATCCTCTCCCGACGACCTGATCCACGGACCAACCATAGTTTCATGAAGCAGTTGACCAGCGCTGTGGCCTTCCTCCATAAAAACAACATTGTCCACCGGGACCTCAAACCAGACAACATTCTCATCTCGCAGAAATCGGACGGTCCCGTGATCAAGGTCGCTGACTTCGGCCTCAGCAAGGTGTGCGCGGGACTCCGCTGCATTGAGAACGAAGGCGACAACCAGGTTAACAAGAACATGGTGAACATTAACAAATTCTGGCTGTCGTCAGCATGCGGCTCTGACTTCTACATGGCGCCGGAGGTGTGGGAGGGCCATTACACCGCCAAGGCAGACATTTTCGCGCTCGGCATCATCATTTGGGCCATGCTAGAACGCATCACGTTTATCGACGCTGAATCCAAGCGAGAGCTCCTCGGCACATACGTTCGACAGGGAACCGAGATCGTCCCGGTGGGCGAGGCCTTGCTGGAGAACCCGAAGATGGTCCTGCACATCCCTCAGAGGACACGCAGCATCATGTCAGAGGGCATCAAGCGGCTTCTGCAGGACATGTTGGCGGTCAACCCGCAGGACCGGCCCGACGCATTTCAGTTGGAAGGTAGAATGGACCAAGTCACATGTGCGGCATAAGCTGACTCGATTGGCCAAAACAAGCATGCTTGCTCTTTCAGGTGGGTTGCAAATTCTTGATATCATTTTAAACGTTGTATTTGCCATTTTTGTTCATCTCAGACCAAAACCTTAAAAAATCAAGAGTGCAGTTATAATGCTCAAAAACAAGCCTCTTGGGTTGTGAAAAACGTGAGTGCTGGAGTGATTATGTATTTTTGTAGTTCGCATCACACTTGTTCCCTCAACAAAAACCCAATAGGATTTTTCCATTTTCTTTTGGATTATTGCAGAAAATAAGCTCTGTGACCAACAAAAGTTTATGATTTCTAGGTTTCTAGTGCTATCGAATCGATAACTAACATATCAACTAACATAAAAGTTTGTAAATATATAAAATGTGTGTCACATATATATATAATGTATTTACAAACTTTTGTTAGATGCGATTAATCGCGATTAAATGATTTGACAGCACTAGTAAGAAGAATATATTTTTTCTCAAACTTTTATGTTGGATGCGATTAATCACAATTAATTGATTTGACAGCACTAGTAAGAAGAATATATATTAAAACTTTTACGTTAGATGTGATTATTCGCAATTAATCGATTTGACAGCACTAGTAAGAATATATATTAACTTTTACATTAGATGTGATTATTCGCGATTAATCGATTTAACAGCACTAGTAAGAAGAATATATAATATATAATTTTTTTAAAACTTTCACGTTGGATGTGATTAATTGCGATTAATCGATTTGACAGCGCTAGTAAGAAGAATATATATTAACTTTTACGTTAGATGTGATTATTCGTGATTAATCGATTTGACAGCACTAGTAAGAAGAATATATAATATATATTTTCAAACTTTTATGTTAGATGCGATTATTCGCGATTAATCGATTTGACAGCACTAGTAAGAAGAATATATAATATATTTTCAAACTTTTATGTTAGATGCGATTAATCACGATTAATCGATTTGACAGCACTAATTCTTACACGTGTTGTTCATCATGATAATCTTCACAAATGAACAACTTTTATGAATTTTAAAGTTAAATGCAGTTTATTAACAAGCAACACCACGGTCACATGACTTAAATGTCACAACCATTAAGCTTCAATAATTCTTTCAGTCTTTATTTAAAACCATTTTCCCTGAAAGTTTGAGTTATAATAGTTTTCAAGAGTGCGATTATAAACACAAGGAGGCTGTGAAAGTGACTAGTGAGTAGATGAGTTCATCTGTTCGGCTGATAATGTTTAATGTCCGACAACAACCTCTGTAGTCCCATTTAGACACTTGTTAGCAAACTGCCTTTTTTAAGACAAGTAGAAGGTTTAAATAATTACAAGCGGGTGTTAATGACGTATTTTATGTCATAGAATAAAACGTGAATATATCTTGAGCTTGTGTTACCGACAGACTTTTTTTCAGGAATTTAACCAAAAACGCTTTATAAAAATCCATTGACTTCAGAACCAGATGTGCTAAAATGCTCTCAGGTGCCATATTGATTTTAATCCAAACTAGGCCGATCTTGAGTTCGCTTCAGAGAGTTCTTCGCCTATTCTAGTCCTTCTCGTCCTTCCTGCTGCTTTGTATTTCTCTAATCAAACCCACTAATATGGCCTCAGGGGCAACTTGTACCCTGCGAGGCTGCCATGCTCTACCCATCGCACGTCTCGCAGGCCTGTTTGGTTTCCCGACGCCACGCCCTGAGCTTCTATGAACATTTTGACTAACAAGATCTGACACCTTTTTAGCAGCAGAATGCACTCTGCCAGGGGCGATCGTGTCAATTGTAACACGCAGCATACGCCCAACCAGGTGCGTTTTGTTTTTGGTAGGAACAAAATGCTATACAACGTCAGTAATACTGGAATGCCGTTCCCGCAGAGTTTATTGCATTCTTTGATGGATTTTGCATTGGACGAGGTTCAACTGAAAAATCCAGAGGAAATGAAATGCATTTTAAAGCCACTTTATAGCACAATTTTAATCAAAACTCGCTTCATTGTTGTCCCGAGGCTAGAGCATACAGACTTCATTCAGACTAGCACGCATCTCCAGCGAAATGCAATAAAGACGGCTTATTTGGTGTCAGATCGGAGGGTCTGCGGTGTGCATGGGCTGAGTGGACGTGTACGTGACTTGTGCGTCAGGGGTTTATGGCCTCGTTCTTTCAGTAAGCATATAGAGCAGTTACGCAACACACCAGGGCCCAAACCCTCCTTCCTCCCCCCGACGGCCTGAATGGAAGCAGCCATCCGTCAAAACAAGCAGGCCTGAGAGTGAGCCGTGAGTCTGCCTGTTTGTCTTAGTGGGGTAAGAGGGGGTACTTCTGCGTATTGACACCAGCAGGGACAAGGAGATCACTGCGGCTGCACACAGAAGGGCCCGCTCCACCCTCCCGTCCCGAAGCACACACGTGAGACACTGAGGGGTCTATGGTCTCGGCGCTAGACTCGCGTTCAGAACATTGTGTTCTTCCCCTGCCAGCCTGTATGAGTCTCCATTGCTACTGCGTATACACTGTGTCAGGTTCATTATTCACACCGGAGGAACACATATTCGCTCAATCGTTAAGATTTGAAATATACCAATGATGATATTGCTTCTCGTTTTTAATTAAAAATTAAAACACTTTCAGTAATTCACACCACAAGAATGTAATAAACATGTAATGTGTGACAGTATGTAAATTTATATTAATTCATTTCAATAATAATGTTTTATGTTTCATAGTTTTAATTTATTTTATTATTTTAAAACGTATTACTTTGACATATTTGTTTATTTTTAATTTTTAGTTTTATTTTTAATATTTAATTTAACTTTCATTATTATTGATTTATTTATATTTAATTTTATTATTTTTAATACTACTAAATAAATTCAGACTACAATAATGTAAAGTACATATAACAATATGTAAATTATGTTAATTCATATCAATAATAATCTTTTTTGTTTCTTTCTTTTATATTTATTTATTTTTAATACTTTTTATTTTTAATATATAAAAATAATTATTATTATTATTATATTATTCATTAATATCGGTAATGACGTTTTATGATGTTAATTTTTATTTATTTTATTTTAATACTTTTCGTTTTTAATATTTGTATTTTGTATATATTTATATTTTATTAATACTATTATTATTATTATATCAATGTATGTTTATAATGCTTATTGCTAATTATTAATGCTAATTATTTTTAATGAATAATAATTTACATAATTTATGTGTAACAGTATGTAAATTATATTCATTCATATCAATAATAATGTTTTATAATCATGTTTTGTTTCATATTATTTTATTATTTTTATTACTTTAACGTATTCATGTTTATTTATTTATTTTTAATTTTATATTTAATATGTTTTAACATTTTTGTATAACGTATAACATTTTTATTTATTTAACTTTCATTATTATTAATTTATTTATATTTAATTGTATTATTTTTAATACTGTTTAATAAATTCAGACTACAAAAATGTAAAGTACATATAACAATATGTAAATTATATTAATTCATATCAATAATAATATTTTATAATGTTTCATACTTTTATATTATTTATTTTTAATTTTATTATTTTTAATACTTTTTATTTTGAATATTTTTAATATATTTAATAATAGTAATTATTATTATTATATTAATATCGGTAATTATGTTTTATAATATTAACTTTTTATTTATTTATATTTATTATTTTAATACTTTTAGTTTTTAATATTTGTATTCATTTATATTTACATTTTATTAATTAATACTATTATTATTATTATTATTATTATTATGGGTTTGTTTGATTAAACATCTGAATCAATTAAAAAATCACTTCTGATTGATATGATTAATCAAAATGAATTGTCTATATATCAGTATTTGTTGAGAAAAGCCTAAAATGAAGATAATTCAAATACATTACATTATTGTGCCAATATTATGGTAAATTTGTAAAATAAAGTCAGTAAAGTATTTTATTAACTTGAAATTCACATTTGAAAGTCCTCTGCCTCAGGCCAGTTTGCAAGTTGTATTTGTTACTTTTTATAAATAATATAATTACTTCTATACTATTTTGACTAGTGCACAACTGTTTTTGTGCTCAAATCATTCGCAGACGCAAAACCACCTTGAACCGCTCGTCTTTTGCACAGACTGAGCTGCGTTCGTCTAAATGTGGCCATGTTGTATATGTGATTATAGTCATTATATAAGTGGGTTAGTGAGTGCAGAGCAGCTGTAATGTATAGTACAGTGTGTTCTCTATGGCCTGTGGGTATGTCTCTGTTCTCTGTTCAAGCTTCTGTGTTGACGTACAGGCACATAGGTGAGCAGAAAATGAGTGTTTATGTGAAAGTTCGAAAGTTGTCCCGTTAGTTTTGATCTGAACAAAATGCAAGAAATGCATTAGAAAGCAACAATGTCAATCAGATTTCACAACATTTGCAAGTTAACAGAGCATTTGTCTCTTAAGATTGCAAAACTACCATTTTTGTGTGAGGTTCAGATTCCTTTGGGAAAGGTGGGGGTGGTTTAGGAGTGTTTTCCAGGATTGTTGGGGAGGTAATGACGGACCGAGTGTTTACAGACTGTTATGTAAGCTGGAATAACATCCAGCTAATAATTGTGCTAAAAACATGCTGTTTTTCCATGTATTTAGCACACTTTTTCAATCAGACGTTGCTTTTTTCTATTGTTAAACTGTTTTGTTAAGTTGAGATTAAAAATCATCCTTGAACTAAAGAAGAACTGCCCAAAACGCTTTGCAAACTAATAATAAGTTAATGTAAGATGTGACATTGAAGTCGTTTGTGCACTGTAAAAAAGTATTTTTCGAAGTAGTAATAAAACAAATATTATTGGACTACATTTTACAAGAAGATACTATTTCAGTGTTTCTACTTTTAAAATTTAAATGTTTCTTTGTAATTATTTGTGAAATTTACTAGCGATTTCTAAGTGAAAAATTGTTTCAAAGTAAATCCTACACCTACACTTTTTTTTCTCAGTGTGTCTCATTATAACCCTGTGGAAGCTTGTTTCTGCCACTGAATAAAAAATAAAAAAGGTAATTGCGACTTTTTATCTCACAATTCTGACTTTATAACTCACAACTGTGAGTTTATATCCCGCAATTCTGACTTTCTCACAATTGTGAGTTTATACAATATGCCGCAATTGCGAATTTTTTTTTTTTTTTTTTTTATCCTGCAATTGTGAGTTTATATCCCGTAATTGCGAGTTTATATCCCGCAATTCTGACTTTATTTCTTGCAATTGTGAGTTTGTCCCGCAATTGTGAGTTTATATCCCGCAATTCTGACGTTCTTGCAATTGTGAGTTTATATGCCGCAATTGCAAGTTTATATCCCGCAATTGTGAGTTTATGTCCCGCAATTGTGAGTTTATGTCCCGCAATTCTGACTTTCTCACAATTGTGAGTTTATATCCCACAATTTTGAGTTTATGTCCTGCAATTGTGAGTTTATATCCTGCAATTCTGACTTTCTCACAATTGTGAGTTTATATGCCGCAATTGCAAGTTTATACCCCGCAATTGTGAGTTTATATCCCGCAATTCTGACGTTCTTGCAATTGTGAGTTTATATGCCGCAATTGCAAGTTTATATCCCGCAATTGTGAGTTTATGTCCCGCAATTGTGAGTTTATGTCCCGCAATTGTGAGTTTATATCCCGCAATTGTGAGTTTATGTCCCGCAATTCTGAGTTTATATCCTGCAATTCTGACTTTCTCACAATTGTGAGTTTATATGCCGCAATTGCAAGTTTATATCCCGCAATTCTGAGTTTATATCCCGCAATTGTGAGTTTACATCCCGCAATTGTGAGTTTATATCCCGCAATTCTGACTTTCTCACAATTGTGAGTTTATATCCCGCAATTGTGAGTTTATGTCCCGCAATTGCAAGTTTATATGCCGCAATTGCAAGTTTATATCCCGCAATTGTGAGTTTATGTCCCGCAATTGTGAGTTTATGTCCCGCAATTCTGTCTTTCTCACATTTGTGAGTTTATATGCTGCAATTGCAAGTTTATATCCCGCAATTGTGAGTTTACATCCCGCAATTGTGAGTTTATATCCCGCAATTGTGAGTTTATGTCCCGCAATTGCAAGTTTATATCCCGCAATTGTGAGTTTATATCCCGCAATTGTGAGTTTATATCCCGCAATTCTGACATTCTCGCAATTGTGAGCTTATATCCCGCAATTGCGAGTTTATATCCCGCAATTGCAAGTTTATATCCCGCAATTCTGACTTTCTCACAATTGTGAGTTTATATCCCGCAATTGTGAGTTTATATCCCGCAATTCTGAGAAAAGAAGTCAGAATTATGAGATAAAAAGTCTCAATTACCTTTTTTATTTTTTATTTAGTGGCAGAAACAAGCTTCCATATAACCCAATATTTACCCAGTTTTCTTTATGTAATCCTTTTGTGGAAAATATTTTCGCTACATCTCTGTAAAGTAAATTCAGTCTGGTCAAACTTAGAAAAACAATTGGACAGCCAGCATTATTGGATTACCGTACAGCCATTGTTGGCTGAGGATGAAATCGGATCTAATGCAGAAACAGCTTGGATGACAGACACCATGTTGCATCAGTAAATCATTCACTCGTGAACCGCCCGACACATGGAACTCGGATTAGAAATACTAGGAGAACAACAACAAGGCCTGTAATTGTAGTGCTTTTGAGTAGAATATGAGTGAAAGGTATTGTCACACACTCTGTGGTTTGTTCTGTGGTGAAGGAGAACACGTTTGCACGTGATGTTTGGACGGAAGCCAACATGTGCACAACAGCTCTCAGCTCTGCCTGGGCTTTCAACAAAGCGTGGTTAAATTCTCCTCAACCACTGTTGTGGGTTTCTGCTGACTCGCATCCGTCAACAGCCAGATGTTATTGGGTTCAGGACAGATACCAGCTGTCTGCAGAGCTGGTGCGATCAATAACCAGCTATTGTGTGTAGTTTTTGCTCTATTAACCTATCACATGCTGATTGGCTGAATTATTGTTTTCAAATAAGTTATTTGTGATGTTTGCTATATAATATAACTACTGCTTACTTAGTGCAGATGACATAAAAAGTCGATATTATGACAAAAAAAAAAAAGTCATAACTATGAGATTAAAAATTGAAATTATGACATAAAATACAATTGACATTAAAAAGTCATGATTATGACAAAACATTACGACTTGTCATTAATTCTAACTTTTTATCACCTAATTTCTACCTTTTGTCATTGACTTTTTAATCACCTAATATCTACTTTTTGTCATAATTTTGACTTTTTTATCTCTATTATTACTGTCATCATCATAATTTTGACTGTTTATCTCCTAATTTCTGCTTTTTATTTGATTTTTTTTATCTGATGATTATGACTTAGCATGTCATAATTTCTTCCTTTTGTCATAATTTCGACTTTTCTAATTTCTACTTCTTGTGGTCATTTTGAATTGAGTAATAATTATGACTTGTGTAATAATTTTGACTTCTTCTCTCATAATTATGACTGTCATAATTTCGACAGTTTATCTCCTAATTTCTATCTGATAATTGTCTTAGTATGTCATAATTTCTACTTTTTGTGTCATAACGATGACTTTTTAACTCCTAATTTCTACTTTTTGTTATTTAGAATTTTTATGTAATAATTATGAATTTTTATGTGATAATTTAGACTTATCTCTTAGACTTGTGACTGTCAATTTTATATTTTTATCTCCCAGTTTCTACTTTTTATAATTTTGACTTTTTGTTATATTTTTGAGTTTTTAATCACATAATTCCTACTTTTTTGTCATAATTATGACTAGAAAGGTGACTTTTTATCACTTATTTTCTACTTTTAATGTCATAATGTTGACTTTTTATCTCCTAATAATTTCTCATAATTATCTCAAAATTTCTACTTTTTATGTCATCAAATTTGTTTTTTTATTCCTAATTTCTACTTTTTATGTCATCAAATTTGTTTTTTGTTTTTTTTGAGTGATAATCCTGACTTTTTATATAATAATTATGACTTTTTATCTCATAATTATGATGGTCATAATTTTGACTGTTTATCTCCTAATAAATCTGTCATATCGATGAATTTTCTCTTAGTTTCTACTTTTTATGTCATAATTTCTACTATTTGTGTCATAACAATGACTTTTTATCTCCTAATTTCATTTTTTTGACATCATTTTGAATTTTTATGTAATAATGACTTTTTATGATAATTTAGACGTTTTATCTCATAATTGCGACTTGTCAATTTTATCTTTTTATCTCCTAATTTCTACTTTTTGTCATAATTTTGACTTTTTATGTCACAATTGGGACTTTTTTTGTCATAATTATGATTAACCAAATCATGTTTTTTTTTTTTTTTCTCTAATGTGGTGGTAATATGCTTTCTTAGGGAATGTGTGTGTTTGCTTAAGTAACTGTTTTGTTTTGCTCTCTCTACAGGTTTGCAGAGTAGAATTGCTCACCGATGGAAATGAAAAAGGAATCAACGAATCCTGGAACTGTGAATTTTGTTTTGTGTTCGCTTCCAGAAAGCAGAAGTGAAAAGAAAAGTCTCGATATCTATATTAAAGACCCATCACGTGGAAATGCTATGCAGGTATCTTTCTCAACACACTCTTTATCTACTTCGATGCATCGGATTCCTCATACAAGTCTTCCAAACTGATGTCAAAACCTAAGTTTTTTCTGCTCAAATCTCACCAGCAATGATTTCACGTCCCTCTCGTTCTCTGCTGTGACTCGTGCTGTTGTTCTGGACCTGATTTAGACACACGTTGCACTATGTCCTCAAACAAGCATATCCAGTCTGCACCTCTGTGAAAACTACCTTACATCCCATCGGGGTTTACCAGACAGTATAGATGTAAATACTTAGATGTAGATAATGCAGCATTAGGATTGATTGAATGTTGTTGTTGAATGCTCTAAAATATTCACGGAACAACAGAGAAGGAAGTTATTATAAAGCTCACAACCATGAAGACACACTGTGAACGATATAATGTGAATAAGTGGGCACATAGTGACCCCGTCTCTCCTGTAGGTGTGAATGTTTCTAACCCGAACAACAGCACCTCTACAAAAAGAAAAAAAAAAGAAAAAAACACCGTTGTGCCTTATTTTTTATTTTTTTTTTAAAGAAAGTGTTTGGATGGTTCTCATTATTTTATTTTGTATTTTTTCTTTAGGATATTTTAAATGATTTTGTTTTATCCGAAATGTTATTTCCAGGCTAATAATATTAGTTTCAAATGTTTTAATAGGAGTTCTCCTAACAAATCATTTGCAAACACACAAAAAATGTGAGAGGTATTTAAAAGCAGTTGCAATTTCTGTCAAATAATTTCTTTTTTTCATTTATCCTCAAAATGAAGTTCAGGTGTAAACAAAATGATGACTTTTTTTGTACTAACGCCGTTGAAAAGGAGATTATTTCACTTTCTATGCAGTCTGACAGTTGACGTTATGTAAATAATGAATTGGTGAGGGATCAAATATTGTGGTTGTTAATCTTTGTTTTCATCTTCACATTTTTGTAGCAAAATGTCTAATTTCCTTTCGGCTCAAAATGCCTCAAAATGGACGTTTTAGTTCCGTTGGAACAGTTTGAATTCTGCCCCGCATCATGTGATTTTATACGGAACATTGCAAGATTCTGTTTCTATGGGAACCATTGCGTCAATGTAGCTTGATTCTCCTCAGTACTGTTTGGTACAAACACACTAACAGATCAGGACCTTTGTTAAAAATGTTAAAAACTTGTTTTAATTATACAAAGGGATGTTAATTGTAATCTTGATGACATTCAAAGTTAAAGTACATACATTTGAGGTCACAATAGTCGATATTTCTCCTGTGAAATGGACATTTGTACCAGGTAAAGCCAGTGAGAAATAGTTTTCCTTCTGTATTTTAGTAATGATTTCTGTTCAGTGTTCTTGTTTACATAGTCAGTGTTTCTACCTCACTTTCATGACATCTTTAACCTCACTTCTCCTTGCTGTGGTGCGTTGCGTTTGGTTCAGTCTTTTGCTGCTTGCATCTTTTCAGCAGCAGTACTTTTATCCGTATAACGTATTAAATGTCTCGAACAGACTTTGCATTTCACTGTTTATGTTGTTGTTTTATTGTGCTGTCTATGAGTTGCAGAGCAAGATGAATCTTCATTTATTACGGTAAAACAAAAAGGTCTTTACATTTAGCGTAGGTTCTGTATGGAGCCCCTAAAGGGACATGGTGATGGAAAAAAATATGAGATGGGAGGAGGAAAAAATATATTTCAGTGCTTCTGTGTAGTGAACAAAGTTTCGCTACACAGAAGAAGAAACAATTTGCAAGTGAACACAAAGTTTCTTAAGGGAAATGCAAACGTTTCGCAAGCAAACGCAAAGTTTCTCAGGGGAACGCAAACGTTTCGCAACGCAAACATTTTGCAAGCGAACGCAAAGTTTCTCTGGAAAACGCAAAGCAATTTGCGAGCGAACGCAAACATTTTGCAAGCGAACGCATAGTTTCTTAGGGTAACGCAAACATTTTGCAAGCGAACGCATAGTTTCTTAGGGGAACGCAAACAATTTGCGAGTGAACGCAAAGTTTCTCGGGGAGATGCAAACGTTTTGCAAGCGAACACAAAACATTTTACAAGCCAACACAAAGTTTCACAGGAGAACGCAAAGCAATTTGCGAGTGAACGCAAAGTAATTTGCGAGTGAACGCAAAGTTTCTCTGGGGAACACAAACATTTTGTAAGCGAACACAAAGTTTCACGGGAGAACGCAAAGCAATTTGCGAGCGAACGCAAACATTGTGCGAGCAAATGCAAAGTTTCTCAGGGAAACGCAAACGTTTCGCAACGCAAACATTTTGCGAGTAAATGCAAAGTTTCTCTGGGGAACTCAAACGTTTCGCAAACGAACACAAAACATTTTGCAAGCAAATGCAAAGTTTCTTGGTAAAACAAAAACATTTTGCGAGCAAACGCAAAGTTTCTCGGGAGAACGCAAAGCAATTTGG